>OZ024741.1:146301634-146551634 GCA_964016885.1 Eledone cirrhosa | reverse complement strand
AAAAATACAGATGTAAATATATATATATAGTCTATCAAAGAACAACTGACTCGATGTCTAGAATTAGTATTTACAATGTCCAATATCATTTATATTTAACATTTAGCTATAAATAAGCAAAAGAATGAGTGAATGAAAGAGTTACAAGCTGTTAAAACATATCTTTATATAGCTCTTACATGTGTTTCACCCAGTGGGCTCATCGGAGGCAGATATCTGCAACATCATCAGTGGTACTATTATGTTTACTCCTGTTGTATTGTATGTCTATACGATTTTTCATGTATATATATATATATATATACATATTATATATATTTATATATATATACATATACATATTATACTTATATATATATATATTATACATATATATATTATACAAGGGCGGTGCCCCAGCATGGCCTCAGCCGGATGGCTGAAACAGGTAAAAGAGTAAAAGAGTATATACATATTATATATATACATATACATATTATATATATACATATACATATTATATATAAGGCGATGACACACGACCGTGACCTCTGGCGTCATGCAGTAACACAGAAGAGCCGACCCCCCCCCCCCCCATGTGTACAAGCTGAAGCTGAAGTTGGTGTTAAGAAGGGCATCCAGCTGTAGAAATCAAGCCAGAATCAGTTCCCGTAAGAACAAGACATGGGCAGCCGACTGGCTACTGCCCACAACAGGACAACTCGTCTAACCCATGCTAGCGTGGAATAACGGATGTAAAACGGTGATGATGATGATGATGATACATACACATATTATATATATATATACATATACATATTATATATTATACATATTATATATATATATATACATACATACATATACATCAACTTGCATCTCCTCTTGCTAATCTGTGAAGGAACTCACTGGAAACTGGCTATATTCCTGAAAACTTTCTGTTCCAGTCCATTGTCCCAGTCTTCAAAAACGGAAATAAGTCCCTTGCAGTGAACTACCGTCCGATTTCACTCACCTCTCATATCACCAAAGTATTTGAGAGAGTGGTGAGATCAAGAATAACCCACTTTCTCGAAAGCAACGGCCTGCTGAACGCCAACCAACATGGGTTCCGTAATGGAAGGGACTGCTTAACGCAGCTCCTGCATCACTTTGGCGATGTTTTGAGAGCATTGGGAGAGGATTCCAACACTGATGTCATGTACCTCGATTTCAGCAAGGCCTTTGATAGGGTTGATCATAAGATTCTTCTGAATAAACTATTCAATATTGGATAGTCTACTCTGGAAAGTTACTAGAGTGGATCAAATGTTTCCTGACAGACAGAACCCAACATGTTGTAGTCGAAGGATTAAAATCAAGCCCAGCCAAAGTCAGCAGTGGCGTCCCACAAGGCATTGTGTTGGGCCCACTTCTTTTCATCATTTACATTAATGACACTACTGACATCATCAAGCACAGCAACATAAGAATCTTCACAGATGATTCCAAGCTCCAAAGGATCATCAATGAGGTGGGTGACCGGACTTGCCTTCAGTCAGACCTACTGGCTGTTATCCAATGGGCAGAAAAGAACAATATGCTGTTGAATGAGGATAAGTTTGAGTTAATCCACTTTGGAAAAAATGATGCCCTGAAACTACCATACTCTCTTCCTTCAGGTGATACTCTCATGGCATCCAACAACATCAGAGACCTGTGAGTAATTGTGGACAACATAAGCTGGGCCACTTATATAAGCAGCAAAGTTGACATGGCCCACAGAATGTGTTCCTGGATTCCCAGAACCTTCCAGTCGAGAGATATCCACACTGTTATACTTCTCTTCTCCACTTTTGCCCGACTCCACCTTGAATACTGTTGTCCACTGTGGTCACCCCACATGAAACAAAGTATCATGAAAGTTGAAGCACCCCAAAGATCAATTCCAAAAAAATAGATGGCATGACAGGCCTTGACTATTGGAGACGATTAGAAAAGCTCAACCTTTATTTTCTCCAACATCGCCGTGAGCGCTACATCATCTGCATGATGTGGAAAATATTCCATCAACTTTGCCCAGATGATATTGACATCCCCTTTAATATATACCCAAGACTTGGGCCCCATGCTATCCGCCCACAAAATAAATCTCACTCGCATCTCATAACAACAAACACCACAATTATTTCACCTCAATTGGCCCCGATCTTTTTAACATTACACCAAAACACATTAAAACAGAAACAGACCCCATCAAGTTCAAGAAGTCTTTGGACAAATCCCGGATAAGCCTCCTACACCCGGATATGCCTCCGTAAACAATAACTCTCTACTTGAGTGGGCCAAGGTGCCCAAATTCTGATTTGAAGGACTTTGCCAAATGGTGCTATTAAGCCGAAACCTATCAAAGTCGACAAAGTAATATATATATATATATTTTAGTCTTCGCATTTATTATTATTACTATATATATATATATATGATTCCAGTTCCTCAGGGAAATAACAACACAACCAGGAGCTGGACATATCGATGTATTGACGGAGTAAAACACACTTCAACAACATGTGTACCTGTCTTTCCCACACCAATTCGGACTGCCTGAAGAGGTCACAGCCAATGATGGCTGTCAATGAAATGTATATAGCAGTATATCTATAATTTATAATAAACGAAGCCAAATTTTACATATTTGACTTAATTATTTTATATATATATATCTATATATATATATTGGAAAATGTGTAAGATCCTTGGTACAATTAGTTATATTTGAAAAAAAAGGAAAAGAATTACTTCACTTGTAGTTGTAAATAATTTGATTTAATTTTATAATATTATAATATTATGAGTTGGTAGATATAGCAAGTTCTTTGTTAATTCTGTGTGAGAATTTTAAAGATTCCTGGTTAACTTTCTTGGAGAATTTTCTCACATTGCATTCATCAGTGTCGATTGTAAAACTGAGATCAGGTTGTGTTGTGATGTGTGACTCTATACATAAGAGAAATTTGGATGTATCTGGGGTGTGGGTGTGGTGTTAATGAAGATTTAAAGGAATTAAAGCATACACACACAGAGAAAATGGTGAAGGTTGACAGGGGTGTTAAAGTTTGGTGCAGGGCACTCTTCATTCCTATTCCATCTGGAGTAGGATATTTTTAAGCGTAGGATATTTTTGGCTACCAGAGTTGTTCCTGCCGACCGGAAATTAGCTACAATTTGCCCTATCTTTAAAAAAGGTGACAAAGAAGACCAGGATAACTACAGACCCGTGAGCTTCATCTCAATTGTCTGTAAGGCCTTCGAATCTCTAATCAAGCGGGCAATTATGGCTCATCTTGCGTCTTTCACTGCCATCTTTCCATCTCAACACGGTTTCATCCCGAAACATTCCTGTCTCACAAACCTACTCGTGATGGAAGAATGGATGACGAGGATAATGGACGATGGAGATGCGGCCGATATTATCTTTCTCAACTTTGCCATAGCCTTTGACTGTCAACCGCTGCCTGCTCAGCAACTATGGTCTCCATGACTCGATTATAAAGTGGATAGGATCATTTCTTGAGGGTCGTATTTGCAGAGTTCGGATCAATGGCAGTCTGTCATCGGGGGTGGGTGTAGGTAGTGGCGTTCCCCAGAGCTCTGCGTTGGGCCCAATTCTCTTCCTTCTATACATCAACGACATGCCAGATGTGATTGGTGGAAACGTGCTCCTATTTGCAGATGATGTGAAAATGGTAGCCCGTAGGAGCGAGTCGAAAATCTCAAGTCCAGCCTCCAGCGCGCCTGGAGTTGGTCCATTGACTGGGATTTATACCTCAATGTTGATAAGTGTTGCCATATGGCAGTGGGTACACCTTATAACTCAGCTCTTACCTTCAACGGTGGCACTGTTCCTTTGAAGGAGGTTGAGGAGACTAAAGATCTTGGTCTGCTGGTCGACTCGTCCTTCAAACCATCAAGACATTGCATTCAAGCCGCAAACAAGGCAAGGAGCTCTCTTTTTCTTATTCGACGCTCCTTTGCTAAACTCACTCCAGAAATTTTCAGGCCTCTTTATGTCGCGCTTGTGAGAGCGTACCTAGATTATGGCATCCAAGCATCAAACCCATATCTCATCCAGGATATCCATCACTTGGAGAGAGTTCAACGACTAGCGACTTGAATGGTACAGGGTCTTCATGAGCTGCAGGAGCTGAACCTCTTCTCCTTGGAGCGTCGACGGCTACGAGGCGATCTCATTTTGGCTTACAATCTCTTCAATGGCCATTACGATCTCCCTCAAGATCTCCTATTCACTCCCGCACTTGAAAGGGGTCTACGTGGACATGACAAAAAGCTGTTTCACTGCCGCTTTCGCCTAAATAGACGGAAAGCTGCTTTCTCAATCCGCATCTCTGGACCCTGGAATCGGCCTCCAGAAGAAGCAGTCAACGTGCCAACCACGCAACATTTCAAGGCGAAATTGGACCGGTGTTGGACCACTGTGTTTCTGACTGTGTAAATTTTGCCCTCTCCCCTCCTTAGAGGTCATCTGAAGATTCTATGTTTTATTTTCTGCCAAATATATTGAATTGAATTGAATTGAATATATATATATATATTTGTGTGTATGTGTCTATATGTGTATGTGTGTGTATATGTATGTATATGTATGTAAGTGTATATATGTATGTATGTGCAGGTACATTTATGTATTCGTGTGTATGTGTATGTATAATTATGTGTATATATATGTGTATGAGTGTACGTAGGCATATACATATACATATACATATATACATATTATATATATACTTATATACATATTATATATATGTATATGTATATATATATATGTATATATATGTGTATGTATATGTGTATATATGTATATATATATATATAAGCAAAAGGGATATTCAATTTGTTGGTAATTCAAAAAATATAAATGTTTATAACTGATTCAAAGCACTCGACAAGTTTTCTGAAGTATAATATTCAATGATATTAAATAAATGGAAAATATATTTATGAAACCATATTTATTCTATTATATATATTTCAAGGGTACCAATATTTTGGTGCGCTCTCATCAGATAGAATACAAAGTTTGTTTTATAAATATTGACATAACCAGGAAGAAGAACTTACTGGTTCAAGTCCCGGAAGAACTTGAACCGTTAAGTTATTCTACCTGATTATGTCAATATTTATAAAACAAACTTTGTATTTTATCTGATGAGAGCGTACTAAAGTTTTGGTACTCTTGAAATATATATAATAGAATAAATATGGTTTTATAAATATAGTTTCCATTTATTTAATATCATTGTATATATATGTATACATATATGTAAGCATATATATATATATATATATATATATATATATATATATATAAATATATATATATGCATCTCATTTCATCATCATTTCCTTTTACGTCCGCTTTTCCCTGCTTGCAAGGGTTGGACGGGAACTGATTCTGGCTTGATTTCTACAACTGGATGCCCTTCCTAACACCAACCTCCTTTAGAGTGAGTGATGGGTGCTTTTTTTGCCGTGGCACCTCCATGACCACTTTACAGTGGAATGATAGGGACCCCAGTCCCTGGCATCTCATTTCTCCAGCTGAGTAAACTGGAGCAATGTGAAATAAAGTGTCTTGCTCAAGGAAACAAAACATCACCCGGTCTGAGAATTGAACTCACAACCTTTCCATTGCAAGGACAATGCTCTAACCACTAAGCCATGTGCCTCCATATATGTATATATATATGTGTGTGTGTATATGTGTCTGTGTGTACGTGTGGATATATATATATATATATATGTATATATATATATATATATATATATATATATATATATATATATGTATATATGTATGTGTATGTATATATATGTATATAAATGTGTATATATGTGTATATGTGTGTATATGTATGTATATGTGTGTATGAATATATACGTGTATATATATATATATATATATATATATATATATATATATATATATATATATATATATATGTATATGTTAAGGGTTAAAGCAGCAATTCTTTGCTTAAACTTTAAAGTGTTATTTTAATAAATATTTGCTCAAGGGTTCTTATATATTTGATATATATTTATCCTTATCGAGTGCTCTTTGGATTTTAGTCTTCACATTTATTATGATTACTATATATATGTATATATATATATATATATATATATATATATATATATATATATATATATATATACATACAATGAAGGAAGTGTGGTAAGGAACCAGGCGGACCATAACGCACCAGATTACTCAATACTTAGGGTAGTAGAGTAAGTAATAGAAATGTTCAAGACTGCGACGGCGGAGCTCAAGCCGTTTCGACGGCTATTTCTGGATATGTCCAGAAATAGCCATCAAAACATGTGAGCTCTGCCGTCGGGGTCTTGAACAATTTATATTTATATATATATATATATATATATATATATATATATATATATATTATATATATATATATATATATCTGTGTGTATATATATGTATATATATATATATACGTCTGTATATATGGTGCCACACCATGGCCTCAGCCGGATCACTGGAACAAAACCGTTTAACTCATGCTAGTGTGGAAGATGGATGTTAAACAATGATGATGATGATATGTATATATATATATATATATATATATGTATATATATATATACACACACACATATATATATATATGTATAGTAATAATAATAAATGTGAAGACTAAAATCCAAAGAGAGCTCGATAAGGATAAATATATATCAAATATATAAGAACCGTAGAGCAAATATTTATTAAAATAACAGATTAAAGAATCGCTGCAGATCAAAGAATCGCTGCTTTCACCCTTAACGGGATCTTCTGAAACTAACAAAGTCAATGTGTGAACGCAGAAGTGAATATTTCAAAAAACGGTGCCACCGGAGGAAGACAGGAAGACGATACTTTGGTTCGTGGAAATGTTCCCTGGCAAAGAACGAGAAAAAACGAATATAATACGTTATTATTTGGAGCGGTGAAAAACAATTACACGCAAAGACAAAACCACGTTTATGGTATAAAAGAAGTCGTAGACTAATATTCTATTAGGTGGTTCATAGAGACGTTCTCTGGCAATGAACGGAAAAAACGAAGATAATACGTGGAGAAAAATTGCACGCAAAGACAAAACCACGTAAATGGTATAACTGACGTCGTAGACTAAAATTCTAACTAGGAAACCGAATGATTCTCGGCTTCAGAGTTAAGAATAAAGTAAATAAAATACAAAGACAATTGAAATTAAATAAATACATATACGTACATACACAAGCATACGCGAAAACACTCGCCATAAGTATACAAATACACGCTCATATAAATATGTGTGTGTGTGTGCGTGTATACAAATAATTAAATAAACGTATATAAATAAATAAATACGTATATAACAAGCGCACACACATACCTACATGTAAATACACATATGTTCGGAGACGTACGCCAACCAAAACACGAAGTACACATATACACACACCCTACATACGTACGAACCTGCATACTCACACAGACGCAAAACTCACGTATACACATAACCAAAAGCATATGTACCAGAATATATAAACATATACGCCATAACATATACAATCAAATATACGTACGAGAAAGTATACGTACCTTCACAAAACACACAGGTAATATATACTTACCTATACAAATAAGTAATGGTATAAACATAACATATACTTAGCTACCACATCAAGACGTAAAATATCCGCGTATAGGTCGTACTATCCGTTAGGGTATAATGTGTGGCTGTAATACAGGAAAGTTTTGTGCAATTTATGTTTACAAGACGAAATTGCCTCAGACTTTTTGTTTAAGATGTGGTCTGTGGCGTAGAGTATTTCCAGGGCCGCAGCGTCGCAGAGGTCGCATGGTCTTTTATATCCGTTATACGATCTAGCCCTAGCTAGGATCTCCCAGTGTAACTTATATTGGGTGTGGTTGTCTTTTAGACTCCATATATAAGCTGAAAGTGACGTCATATTCCTTCTTAGAGGGTAACGAAAAGAATGGGTATGCATGTAAAAACGCTGCTTGAATCTATTGGCGGTTAACTCTCAAATTACCCAGTGTATTACTGGTACTTTATTTTATCGACCCCGTAAGCATGAAAGGCAAAGTTAACCTCGGCGGGATTTGAACTCATAATGGAAAAGGCCGTAATAATAAATGTGAAGACTAAAATCCAAAGAGCGCTCGATAAGGATAAATATATATAAAATATATAAGAACCCTTGAGCAAATATTTATTAAAATAACAGTTTAAAGTTTAACCAAATACATATATGGGTATAAGAGTGTGTGTTTTGTGAGTCTGTGGGAGTAAGGGCTTTATATGTGTGTGTGTGTGTGTGTGTGTGTGTGTGTGTGTGTGTGTGTGTGTGTGTGTGTGAAAATGTACTTGTAGACACCTGAAATATAGGCATTGTTAGCTTAACAGAACCTTAAAAATAAGGAGTGGCACCCAATTTGAACTTGTTTATATAATTATTTCTGCCTTTGTTACTCTAAATATAGCTTTTAAAGAATTACCTTATAAAGACAAAGTAAAGTGACCAGTGAAAAACTCGGTACATCTACATATGTATACGTGTGTGTAATCATATGCATACTAGTATTTCAGTATACATATGTGGATGTACATTTTTAACTTAATTGTTTACCTTATAAAGAATTAGCTTTTAAAGAATTCCCTTTTCTTTAAACCCATCAACCAATGACCTCCACCCATCCCAATCCCCACCCTCTTCTACCACCAGAAAAGATATAAATACCACCATATTTACTTGGACAGTCAGCTGATGATTTCTCATGATTGAAACAGTTCTACCCTATAGCAGCTTTTCTATATTAAATAGTATGTATATACCGTGTAGGCAACACGGTAAAAACTCCCCAGTCCCACACTGTAAATGTGGTTGGTGTTAGGAAGGGCATCCAGCTGTAGAAAACCCACCAGACAGTCCTATGCGAGCAAGACAACCACTCTTGCCTCAAGTGGGAAAACTCCTGTCCAAACCCATGCAAGCGTGGAACATGGACGTTAAACGATGATGATGATGATGATGATGATATATATATATATATATATATATATATATATATTATAAAGAAAACGAAAAATCAGTGATGCATCTGGACTTAATTTATTGCAATAAATTAAGTCCAGATGCATCACTGATTTTTCGTTTTCTTTATAATATCTACACTCTACCCTGATGAATATCGAGTGCTAATTTTGGCATACCGCCTATGGAAGCACCTTAGCTACCATTATACACATCTATATATATATATATACTTAAGGTAAACATTGATGCAATTCATTTCAAGCACTCAACATACTTATTCCACATCGAATAAGGAAAAGCGAAGTAATTTCAGATGTTCAAGTCCTTTAATAATAATGCTGTGAAATATATTTCAATGGTGACAGTGGCCACACTGTTCCGTGCGCCAGTGTCACGACATCGTCAGACAGCTTGTTACATAATAAGGTTATGTTTCCGAGAACCCGAGAGCACACACTTCGTCTGTTCCCATGTCGATTGAATTTGGATTGCCTCGGAATATATATTACACCATTAAAGGACTTGAACATCTGAAATTACTTCACTTTTCCTTATTCTCTCTCTCTCTCTCTCTCTCTCTCTCTCTCTCTCTATATATATATATATATATATATATATATATATATATATATATATATATATATATATATATATATATATATATATATATATATATATATATATATATATATATATATATATATATATATATATATATTTATATATACATATATAATATGTATGTATATATATACACATACACATATTATATATACATATACATAGTATATAATGTGGAGGTACATGGCTTAGTGGTTAGAGCATTGGCCTTGCAATCGAAAGGTTGTGAGTTCAATTCTCAGACCGGGTGATGTGTTGTTTCCTTGAGCAAGACACTTTATTTCACATTGCTCCAGTTTACTCAGCTGTAGAAATGAGATGATAGGGACTAGGGTCCATATCATTCCACTGTAAAGTGGTCGTGGAGGTGCCACCCAGCACTCACTGTAAATGAGGTTGGTGTTAGGAAGGGCATCCAGCTGTAGAAATCAAGCCAGAATCAGTTCCCGTCCCACCCTTGTAAGCAGGGAAAAAGCGGACGTAAAATGAAATGATGAATGATGATGATATATATACTATGTATATGTATGTATATATAATATGTGTATGTGTATATATGTATAATATGTATATGTGTATATATATATATACATATTATATATGTATATATGCATATATACATTCAGGACTGGGAGTTCCTAAAAAATAACTTACTAAAGGTGATGGACGAGGAGGAGAGTGACATGGTGGTGGAAAAATAAGGTAGATGAGGCAATGAAGACTAAGAGACAGGCATGAAAAGAATGGAAGAACGGGCGAAGCAGGGTACATTACATAGAGACCAGGAGGGAAGCTAGGCGACAGGTATACTTAGCTAAAAGGGAAGCGGAGGAGAGAAAATTCAACCTTTGTCATCTCCTCCGGGAGCTTCAGCAATCTGAGGTCTGCTCGCACCGCCTCCGCCCATGTTTTTCATGGTCTCCCTATATATACATATATATCCATATATATAATATGGATATATATGTATATATAATATGTATATATATATATAATATGTATATTATATATATATATAATATATATATATATATATATAATATGTATCATCATCATCAACATCATCGTTTAACGTCTATGTTCCACGCTTGCATGGGTTTGGACGGGAGTTTTCCCACTTGAGGCAAGAGTGGTTGTCTTGCTCGCATAGGACTGTCTGGCGGGTTTTCTACAGCTGGATGCCCTTCCTAACCACATTTACAGTGTGGGGCTGGGAGGTTTTTACCGTGTTGCCTACACGGCCACATTACAGCGTGGACTATCTGGCGGGTTTTCTACAGCTGGATGCCCTTCCTAACACCAACCACATTTACAGTGTGGGACTGGGAGGTTTTTACCGTGTTGCCTACACGGCCACATTACAGCGTGGACTATCTGGCGGGTTTTCTACAGCTGGATGCCCTTCCTAACACCAACCACATTTACAGTGTGGGGCTGGGAGGTTTTTACCGTGTTGCCTACACGGCCACATTACAGCGTGGACTGTGTGTTTTTTTGTCGTGACACCTACACGATCTCATTTGTTTCGGCCTGGATGTTGTGGCACCAACATAACTTTACATTGAAAGGGGCGGTGTGGATGGGGTGGGGGTGGGGGGATGTTAGAGATGCCTACTGACTGTAGTAGGTTTTACTTTGTATTTCAGGTATATATATATATATATAATATGTATATATATAAATATACATATATATATATATATACATATTATATATATATATATATATATATATATATATATATATATATATATAGTATGTATATATATATATAGTATGTATATATATATATATATAATAAGTATAAGTAATACAGAATGGAGGTCATACCAGGTCTGGCATGGCAGCATCATCATAACTGCTACAAGGGTAAAAGAGATGCATTAGATAGGGGAAACTATAGAGGCATTAAGTTAGTTGACCAGGTCATGAAGGTCACAGAAAGAGTTATAGCACAACTAATCAGAGATCAAATTAATCTAGATGAAATGCAGTTTGGGTTTGTGTTACTTAAAAGTACCACAGATGCCCTTTTCCTTGTACGACAACTACAGGTGAAGTACCTAGCTAAAAGTAAACCCCTCTTCTTAGCTTTTGTTGACTTGGAGAAAGCCTTTGACAGATTCCCATTATCTGGTGGGCTCTTAGAAAACTAGGTGTAGATGAATGGCTTGTGAGAGCTATACAAGCCATGTATAAAGAAACAGTCAGTAAAGTTAGAATTAACAATGAATATAGTGAAGAATTTAGCATAAAAGTCGGTGTTCATCAAGGCTCTGTCATTTGCCCCCTCCTGTTTATTATTGCTCTTCAGGCTATAATAGAGGAGTTTAAGACTGGTTGCCCATGGGAACTTCTATATGCAGATGATCTAAGGCTCATAGCTGAATCTATGGCTGAACTAGAGGAGAAATTCCAAACATGGAAGCATGGCCTAGAATCAAAAGGCCTTAAAGTTAACTTATCTAAGACTAAAGTTCTAGTATGTAGAAAGGAGAATAGGGCACAGGTGCTCTCTGGGAAATGGCCTTGCTCAGTGTGTAGGAAAGGAGTAGGTAGAAATTCCATTCTATCTCCAAAATGCAAACTATGGGTACATAAAAGATGTAGTGGGATCACAGGTAAGCTATCTAAGAATGTAGATTTTATATGTGGCCGATGCTCAGGTTCAATAATTAGCAAGTGCCCACAGGATACTAGCTCCTTCTACTGCCCAGATGGTTTTATAGAAATAGTGGACACTTTCCGTTACCTGGGTGACAAAATCAGCAGTGGTGGTGAGTGTTTTGAGGGTACAGTAGCCAGAGTGGTAACGGGATGGAAAAAGTTCAGAGACATTATACCGCTGTTGGCCACAAAAGGTTTCTCTCTGAAAATGAAAGGCAGATTGTATGATGCTTGTATACAAATGGCGATATTACATTTCAGTGAGACCTAGGCGTTGTGTGCTGAAGTCTTGTGCAGATTAGAAAGAAATTATGCTTGCTTGCTCTGATAGATGTGTAATAGTAATGTGCGTGAACGGTAAAACATAAATGAACTAAGTGAGAAATTAGGAATAAGAGGGATCAGATGCTGTTTACTCGAGAGAAGATTATGTTGGTACGATCACGTGATGCGCATGAAAGACAACAGCTGTATAAAAATGTGCAAAGCGTTCAAAATTGATGGAAGCTACGGACTAGGTAGACACAGAAAAACCTGGGACCACATGATAAATTCCGACCTTGCACACTTGTACCTCTCTAAGAAAATGTCACTGGATCGAGACCTTTGGCACCACAGAGTAATACAGAAGACCCACCTTACCTACATGCAAAGTTAACCTACAGTTAGTAGGCCCCACCAAACCAAACATACACCCCAACCCACTACCCCTACTCCATCCTCCCACTCCCACCAACACTACCCTTTCTCTATAAAGTTATGTTGGTACCACAACATCCAGTCCAAATTAATGAGATCGTGTAGGTGTCACGACAAAAAAACATACAGTCCATGCTGTAATGTGGTTGTATAGGTAACACGGTAAAAAGTTCCCAGTCCACACTGTAAATATGCTTGGTGTTAGGAAGGGCATCCAGCTGTAGAAAACGTGCCAGATAGTCACCTGACCAATCTTGCCTGAATTGGGACAACTCCTGTCTAACCCATGCTAGCATGGAAGAAAGACGTTAAACGATGCTGATGATGATGATGAACTATATATATATATATGTATATGTATATATATATATATATATATATATATATATATATATATATATACATATACATATGTATATGTATATATATACATATACATATGTATATGTATATATATATATATATATATATATATATATATATATATATATATATATATATATATATATATATATATATATATATATATATATATATATATATATATATATATATATGTATATATATATATATATATATATATATATAATATGTATATGTATATATATATGTATATGTGTATATATATATACATATACATAGTGAAGGTGTGTGGCTGAGTGGTTAGAGAATTAGATTCGCAATCGTAAGGTTGTGAGTTCGATTCCTGGACCAGGCGATGCGTTATGTCCTTGAGCAAGACACTTTATTTCACGTTGCTCCTTCTACCTGGAGTTGCGACCGATAGATAGTATTAGCAATTGGAAAGACCAACGGAAACATTGTTCCCTCGGTCCGATTTGACGAAAGTCGATCGTCTTCCTATACATATATATATATGTATATATATATATATATACATATACATATTATATATATATATATAATATGTATATGTATATATATGTATAATATATATATGTATATATATGTGTAATATATATATGTATGTATATATATATATGTATAATATGTCTATATATATATATATATATCTGCATAATATGTATATGTATATATATCTATAAACCCACTAATTTCTCTTCGTAATTGTTCAATCAACATCATTTTTCCTGTGCTTCTCCATCCTGGAATGGTTTGGATGAGTCTTTAGAGACCAAAATAATACTTAATTGGATCTACTGCCTTTCTGGACAAGGCAGGCGCCACAATTCACTTACATAGTTTCTATGGTATATTGTAATACACACACACACACTCATATATATATATATGTATATATATATATATATATATATATGAAATGTTGTTACTGATGAAGACTAATTTGGTATTGAATGAAGAGTAAAATCTATTATAGGAATCAGTCATATTTGGGCTCCACTTTCATGAGATTTTATTCAATTGTATTAAGCTCTAGTTTTCTATCTCATTAAACATTTTCTCATTGCATGACTTTAAAAGTTCCAAACTAATATTGGAAAGATCATAGGAATTTACCCATAGAAAGCCATTGAACTTCCTTGGGTAGCATAAAAAAATAATTAAGAAAAGAAAAGTTGAACCTCTTGTTCATTTTCCTGGCAATATTTCTGAAAAATATTGTTATTCAATAAATGAGCTTTTATCTTATTCACGGCTTTAATAACATTGTGCAAAATTTCATGTAATCTATTGCTGTAGCTTGTTTTGTAGTTTAATGTTGCCAATGAATAATGCTGTGAATCATAAAGACATTTCGAGCTGCTGTTTTTAAATGATCTGTAAATCCACAATGACGACCAATCATAATAGTTGTTCCATCGGTTGTACATGCAATAACATTTGTCAGAGGACTATTTTTATCTTTAAATGATTTTAGCCTCTCAGTAGCTAATATTAACAGGGTTCTACATGCCTCCTACAGATTACAGTTTCTCCCTAAAATGTGTCCTCCTTGTATATATCTGATAAAATGTCGTCACAGTGATCCAAAGTATCAGTCTTTTGAAGCTTTTGACTTCTATTTATTAACCCTCTCCCTCTTGCAATTTATCATTAACAGTTTAATTACAATATTTCTGTTTTTCAATTAAGGGATTTAGTAAAATAACTAACCACATTATTATGCTGGTGTTTAACTCATAGGAAGTGTTAGTATAAATCAGGTTCTGTTTTAAGGAAAAAGATTATTTCCTGTATAACTGTTTCATTACCATATTTCTAATGAGAAACACTGCCTATAATTTTCCAATTATTTGGAAAATAATCAGTAATTGGAAAAGATTTAGTAAAATTACTAACCACACTGTTATGCTGGTTTTTAGTACATAGTTTAAAGATATTATTCCATAATATTTTTAATAGGATGCAGGCATAGTGCTGTTTTGTACTTTCAAGAATGCCTTGTTAATGTTGTTTCGTGTGGTATAGGATGTTAAGAATTAAACATAATAGGAGGAGTGAAGAAAATATATTCAACCATCACCAACACTACCACCTCTACTATCACCAACACTATCACCACTATTTTTACCAGCACCAATGCAAGCAGCACCGCAGCTACCACTAAATATGAATAGTTTGAAACAATAATAATTTATCATCATAGAACTGGTGCAGGTTTGGGATTAAAACAATCCTCAACTACTCTATAAATTGCAGCAACTTTTATATCAGTTTTCGATTCCTTCGCAAACAGAATCTCTTCCATATCTTTTTTTGTTGAATAATACACAAAGGCTAATAACAAAGATTCATTTTCACATTAAGTTTTCAGCAAGTTTAGAATAAAAATTCTATTGTTTCTAAGCTATCAAAAATTGTTTGTCACATCATTTATCATTTCACCAACTTTTGTTGGAAAAGCATGGTTATCATTAAAATGGGCAACCAGCCCTTGTAACTATGCTAAAACTATGAGACATTGCCCCCTGGTCCATCAAAGCAAAGAGTAGCTCTGATTAGGTACTGTCATCACCTGAAAAGACTTATCAAACTCATCCAGCATAGAAAAACGGATGTAAACTGATGAGGATGATGATTGTCAATTCTTCAAATTTCGATCCCCAAATCTCCAACCATAATTTTCTATTTGTTTCTTTGTTTTGTGAGTACCAAACTATGACTGGTGCTATTTCAACCTATTTTCATACTCCACACTGTCCCATTTTTCTTTATTCACATCACTGCTGTTTCTCCTCCTTCTCCTTCTCCTCCTCCTTCTTCTTCTTCCTGAGAGGATCTTGAGGGCAGAGTCTTCAAACACTCCTTCTAGCAGGTCCTTTCAGAAGCAACTGTTTTCAACTGATCTGGCCGGATCTGCAAGCAAGACTAGCGAAGCTCATGGATATTATCCAACTATCTTCCTCAGGATCTACTGATGGGTCTCCCGCCAGTTTGTTTTTGCCCATAAAATCTGTCCAGCGATTCTTTTCTGAGACATAGTATTGGAGCTGTGATATGTCAATCCGGAGAAGTAGTGGCTCTACCTGGAGTGAAAAATTTTCAAGAAAATTTAAGATGCATATTAACACTTTCTCTTATTGGTTGTTTTATTTTACAACCAAATCATTAATTTTAGATCAGTTTTTAAATTTATTCCTGAAATAGTCTACATCCACTTTTACTTTATTTGGCTCCTTTGTTTGTAAATGTTCAATCATTCTTGAAAGTTTGAATCCTTTATTTGAGAAAGTTTATTTTCTCACCAAATAAACACATTGATATCAGCTCACTATTAATGGGTGGGATAACTCTATATTTCTAATATTTGCATGAGTATTGACAGCATCTCCCCTTTTTACTTATTTGTTTCATGATGATAACCATAACACCAATATTTACATTAAAAAAATCTTTATTTCAACGAAAGCCTAGCATAAAAAAATTCTATCTTCAACTGAATTCTGTATAAAATAAATTAACCCATTCGTAACCATATTTCATTAGAAGTACACTCTATTTCAATTAATTAATGAAAAAGTTTGAGGAGTTTACAAAAATTAATCATTTTATTACTAAGATAGTAACTTAACATATGGTTCTTGTATAAAATTGTTAGAAGATTTTAGTTTAAATATGAACACTTTTAAAGCGGGTGGTATTAGTGGCGTTAGAAATGCACTCTATTTCAATTAATTAATGAAGAATTTTGAAGGATTTACTAAAATTATTATATTATTATTCTATTACTAAATTAGTAACTAAACATGGTTCTTGCATACTTGGAAGATTTCAATTTAAATAGAACCCCTTTAAAATGTATGGATTGTTTCATAGAACCAGAGCCTCTTTTGGCTGCATTCTAATGACTGAAACCAATAAAAGTGTGGTAGAGTATCTACTAGTTTAGTTTTTTTTAATAGAATACATTTTTCTGTGTGATGAAAGTTAATATAAAATAAAGTGTTGATCAATAAAATTTTAATCTTTGATAATATTTAATTAGTTTTAATTAGTTCTTCATCTGAAAATTTGCTAAATAAGAATGCTCATTATGATTATCTTTGATAATTCTGTGCTACTGTGTCAAACTGTAGCTAGTATCACTTCGCTAAGTAGCCACAGAATAATTTATATTTTTGATGCTGTATTGAGAGCCAGTTTGTTTGTCACTGGGGAATACTTTTTGGTGCAATTAAGAACTATTATTTTATGGTGGTGTTGTTGTTTTGTTATTAAGATGATGAGTAACAACAGCAACAATATTTAAACAAACTAATACAATTATATCTTCTCATCTTAAACAACAACACAAAAATAATTCAACAACAACAACAAAATATTGATTGCACCAAAATGTATCCCCCTCTCTCCATGACAGTTACAACACTGTCCAAAGATTATTTGGTGTGGGGGACAAACAAAGTAATGAAATAAAAGTAGCTAATGTTTTCATTATTCTTTTCATTACCATATTTCTAATGAAAAACACTGCCTTTGGGTTTCAAATAATTTTGAGAATATTCAAGATTTTTGAAAGGATTTACTAATATAGCTAACTTTCTATGAGAATGCAATATTACTAAGTCCTGCCAAATTCATAAGTGGAAGGTTTTTAGATAAATATAAACCTTTTAAAATAAACATCTTTATTACACGGAACCAGAGGTGATTTTAAATAGTTTGGTTTAAAAGGACTAAAGATCATCTATAGAATAACTAAATCACTTTCCAAATAGATTCTAACAAAACTATTCTCAGTGTTCACAGTACCCCAGGAGGATACTATTGCATAGATTGATAGATACTGATCTACACAAAAAAAGCATCAATTTAAAACCACTCACAGATATACTGTCCCTATGTTATGCCTCTTCTACTGTTACTACAATGACTTCCTAAGGAAGGATATCCAGCCATAGAAACCATGCCAAACAAAGAGTTCGGAGAACTCTTCAGTTGTATCAAAGACACAACAACCTCTTTTGTGCTGGTACTACAACAAATGCACCTAGTACACTCTGTAAAAGAGTTGGAGTTAGGAAAGGTACCCAGCCTGTGATGAAATGTGTAACCCATGTAAGCATGGAAGAACAAATGTTAAATGATGAAGGCATTGTTCAGGTAAAAGCTATAGTAGAAAACACTTCCCTAAAATGCCATACAGTGAGATAACAACCAAAGACTATATGGTTTTGAAGCAAACACTTTAACCACTCAGCCATGTCTTTGCCTATTGTTTGATTTTCCAATCATTAACTATTCTTCGCCTTAACGAACTTTCTAATTATTATGTGATGTGTGCCTCAGAAAAAATCCATTATCTTTAACCTAGATCTGTCTATCTGATCATATACCAATGTGTAAATATGTGTGTGCTCCTGTTTATATATATAGCAATGTCCTCAACTGGAACTCTTTCTTTCTTACCCCTCTCTAGTTCTCTCTCTCATTCTATCTATCTTTCAATATATATCTTGATTTGAAACTCTTTTTTTCTTTCTTTCATTCTTTCTTTTTTTCTTTCTTTCTCTATACATTTCCCTATGTTTATCTTGAATTGAAACTGTGTGATAGGGTGTGTGTGTGTGTATATATATATATGTACATATTTATCTCTCTGTGTATGTATATACAGATATATACATATTTGTCTCTATAGCAATAAACAGATTCAGAATCAACAGAAATGTGATGCAATGTTTTATTTAATATTTTGTGTGCTAATGTCATAAATTCTTTAACCTAGTCACTTTCCTTGGCGCCTCTTGCCTCATGGTATATAAGGATCAAAGATCACTAATAAAATTTGATGAGCATCACACACACACAATCATACATACTTGAAAACCACATATATGAATATAAACACACTCGTACATTCAAATATGTACTTATATTTAACTGGTTGTGGACAATTTGATAGACAGTCACTTGGTGTCAGGTTTGCTGGAATAACCTTCTAAATTTCCTACTTGATTATTTAAGTGCAAAGTAGAACATTTAGATGTTATCTACACACAGGAATCTTCTCATGTTATTTAGAATTTAATCAAATAATTTAAGCAAGTGGGAATTTCACTTAAAGTATTGATGCTCATATCTCATAATTTCTAATATCATTTCACAATTTCTAAAATCATTATTTTAAATGATTATCATTATCTTCAATTACTTTTTAAATTTAACACTTTGCTGAAATGAATCAAGAATTTATGGTTCTTAAGAATATTCTTTGATTAAAATCAAAGGCAGTAAATGTTCTTTTCTTTCCATATTGGGCATATCAATATCATTTATATCACTTATAATAAATATCTTAATCTTGGAATTATGTCTTAACGATTAAGAGGTGCTAAGTAAGAAACAGCATTTTCCTTCAATATGGTTTCTCCAATTACATTAAGAATTATAGTCTGCAGTGAAACTTTGCTCTCTTTGTGACGTGGACACTGACAAAGGAAATTTAAAATAAATGATAAATGTAAAGTGAATTTAACATTTTTTGTGTATTTTTTAAATGGTTACACTGACTCTTCTTTAGTGTAATTGCTTCAATTTCAATACAATCTCAGGCCAGTATTCCGCTTCAGCTTATCAATGTATGTAACATGAAATCCCCCACACTTCTCTGTCAATCATTGCTACCTTCCATGCCAGTAATCTGCTTCAGGTTGTCAATGTATGTGACATGATGTCCACCACACTTATCTGTTTACAATTGCTACCTTCAGTTCCTGGACAGATTCCAGGCCAGAATTCAGCTTCAGGTTTTCAATTTATGTGACATGACAACCACTGCACTTCTCTGTCCACCATCGTGATCTTCAGTTCCTAGACAGATCCCAAGCCAGTATCTTGCTTCAGGTTGTCAATGTGTATGACATAATGTCCACAAGACTTTCTCACTCCATGCTGTGGTTCTTACATAGATCCTACTTGATCAAAACTAACTTGAGAATCAGCAATAGTAATAACTTGTAACTAGTTTTGAATTATTTTGAAATATTCAGGCATTTCTCATCAGTAATTATTTGATATCAGTCACAACAGTTATGAGTAGTGAACTGTAGAAGCTTCAGAAATGACAAGTGTCATGATCTGAAACTGTTGAAATTAAAGCAATTACATTGTGGAAGAGTCATACTCTTTTCTGAGCCTATTACTGCTGAGGCATGCTGTAGAAGTCTTTTGAAAGTATTTATCAGATGGTAATTAATAACACATAATTAACAGTGCATGGTCTAGGGGTTGAACTTATGATCATAATGTTATGGGTTTGATTCCTGGACAGAGTTGTACGTTGTGTTCTTGAGCAATACATTTGATTTGAGGTTGCTCCAGTACACTCAGATGAAAATATGCATAAGCAGTAGCTGGGAGTTGATGCTAAGATGGGCTAGCATCCGATCCAGGGAGAGTCTTGTCCGCATACTCACTTAAAGCTGAGTAAACTGGAATGAGCACTGGCCCGATGAACCTTCGGGCTTGGGACAGACTTTAACGTTTGTTTTTAATTAATGACTTGTCTCTCATTCTAAATTGTTGGCCTTCTGCCTAAATCAGAAACCGTTATTATTAATATCTACATTGCAGTCAGATCTTGTCATTTTTCAACCTCAGGAGTAAGTATTAACCAATGACCAAGAGGCCTTTAGAATATTTTCATCCATCAGGTCAATTTTCTACCACTTTCCTAAGGATCCTTGCAGTTTCTAAATTTTAATCCCCAAATCTCCAACCATAATTTTTTTTTTTTTTTTTTTTTTTGTGAGTACCAACTATGACTGGTACAATTTCAACCTTGTTTCATACTATGCACTGTTCCAGTTTCTCTGTTCAGATCACTGCTGTTTCTCCTCCTCCTTCTCCCTCCATTTCTTCTTCTTCTTCTTCTTCTTCTTCTTCTTCTCCTCCTCCTCCTCCTTCTCCCCCTCCCTGTCCTCCTCCCGCTCATCTCCCATTCCTTCTCCCCCTCCTCCCCTCCTCCTCCTCCTTTAGGGATTTTAGCATAACAAGACACTTCTAACTGTGCTGGATTTTTTAAAAAATTACTTATGAAGGTTTTATTTTCTAAATTGAATGTCTTTTTTATTTTGTGTCAATTCTTTGGAATTAATTCAAAGAAAGTCAAACTTTTATTTTGATTTTCTTTTTGACCATTGGGTGAAAAATAAAGACATTTTTTAATCATCACCATTTAATGTCAATTTTTCCACGTTGGCGTGGGTTAGACGAGTTATTCTGCTGTGAGCAATGACAGGTCAGGTGACCATGTCATGCTCATACTGAACCGACTTTGACTTGATTTTTACAGTTGGATGCCCTTCCTAGCGCCAACCTCATTTACAGCGTGGACTGGGTGGTTTTTGCCATGACTCCTACGCGACCACTTTACAGTGTGGGCTGGAGGCTTCACTGGATGTATGTGTGGGAGTGGTGGGTGAGGTGATGCATATTATTCATATGCTTCATCTTTGGCCTGTGCCAGTTGGAAGGCAGGTCTTCTGTATTACTGCATAACACCAGAGATCATGGTCATGCATCATCGCATTTGAGAGGTGCAATTGTGCAAGGTCAGTTTTTATCACTTCATCCCAAGTCTTCCTAGGTCCTCCTACTCCGCAGCTTCCATCCACTTTGAGTATTCTGCACCTTTCTATACAGCTGTTATCCTTCATACGCATTACATGTCCATACCAGCACAATCTCCACTCCTGCACACTGCATCTGATTCCTCTTATGCCTAGTTTCTTTGTTAGTACACTTATGCTTTGCTGTTCATGTATCATCATCATCATCATTTCATTTTACGTCTGCTTTTCGCTGCTTGCAAGAGTGGGACGTGAACTGATTCTGGCTTGATTTCTACAGCTGGATGCCCTTCCTAACACCAACCTCATTTACAGTGAGTGCTGGGTGCTTTTTTGCCATGGCACCTCCACGACAACTTTGCAGTGGAATGATAGGGACTCCAGCCCCTATCATCTCATTTCTACAGCTGAATAAACTGGAGCAATGTGAAATAAAGTGTCTTGCTCAAGGAAACAACACATCACCCGGTCTGAGAATTGAACTCACAACCTTTCGATTGCAAGGCCAATGCTCTAACCACTAAGCCATGTGCCATCAGAGCATGAAAGTTTCATTCCTTTCCAATCTATGCAAGTCTTTTGCACTCAGTGCCCAGGTCTCACTACCATGTAACATTGCTGTTCGTATGCATGCATCATACAGTCTGCCTTTCCTTTTGAGGGAAAAGTCTTTGATTATAAAGTTGAATATAAAATGTTGGCCAGACTGTCCTCAAACAAAAAGTCTTGGTAGCAGCCTAGATAATACACAAAAATACAAAGGAAAAAGATAGAAAAATAGACAAAGATATCACAAAAGAAAGAACTAACATTATAACATTATAAAAAAAGAATAATGTATAAATAATATATCATTGGGACTTAAACGACTGCTTCATTTTAATGACAGTCACTGTTGAGAGCTCTGGTGTCCTTGGTCCCTGAACTGCCAATTTGCTCTGCAAATTCAGGAGAAGCACTTCCTGCCTAAGGAAATATATCTTTGTGGTTGAGTGGCTGATACAGTTGGTGTAACTGATTGTTCTCTGTGGCAATGCTTTCCTCATTTTGTCTGCAGGGTACAGCTAAGCTATACCACTTAGACTCGTGTGTAGCGTCAGTCACTCTTCCAACCCTTTCTCTTACTTTCACTATGTAATCTTTCTCTTTCATTTTCATTTCTTTTAAAGGAAGAAGATGACGAATTGTAAATTTATTTCACATATATATATATAGACATGAGGGCATAATAGATCTTGTGTTTTTGGTATGAATGAAAGCAATTTTGACAACTCACTTTCGAATAATACTTTCTAATTTAGGCCTAAGACCAGCAATTTTAGAGGAAATTGACCCCAGTACTTGTCTGATTCTTTATTATATTGAACCCAAAAGGGTGAAAGGCATATTTTTATCTTGGTACAATTTGAACGCAGAACATAACGAGTGGGAACAAATACTGTAAATCATTTTGTTAAATGCTCTAATGGTACGGCTAATCCACTTCCCTTATTATCAATAATTTTTTCTAACATTGGCACAAGACCAGCAATTTGGTGATGGGCAGTGTTGATTAAGTCAACCCCAGTACTTGACTGGCCCTTTATTTTATGACCCCAGAAAGATCAAAGGTAAAGTTGACCTTGGCAGGATTTGAACTGCTGTTTCCCATCTGCCTCTTCACCTTTCTCTCTCTATTAGAACATGATAAAATTAATGCACGTGAGAGGTGTCAAATGTCTCAGGCAACTGTCTGGAAATAACAGCTCAGAGAAATACAGTGAATTATATATTTGATGGTTAGAAGAATTCATATCTTTTGAAGTTAAACATTCAAATAGTTTATTAAAGAAAACATGGACATTATGTCAAACATCAGAAAATTTATTCTTGTATAACATTCTTTGATTAGAATAATAATTTGATTTTATTTATTTATTTATTCATTTATTTTTACTTGCAAAAATGGTAAAAGATGCGTGTATGTACTTATGGGTTTCTCAACAACTTTTAATAAATCTGCATATTGCTATTTGTATTCATATATACATGAAATTGCACTCTTTATTATTATTTTTTTAAGATAAAACATATATTTACTTTTTGTATTTGTTCCTCTTGTTGATATCCAAGGCCTTTTATTTTCCCATCTGTTATCCATATCTTCGTGAGACATGTGGAGATAATCAATATAACAAATCTGATGTTTTATAAACAGAAACAAACTGATATCTCATTTTAGAAGTTTCTTCTGACAAAGTTTTAGATGAAGATCTGGCAAAAAGAAAAAAAGAAAAAGTGAGAGAAGGTGGAGTAATACATCTAAAAAAAAGAATGTATATATATATATTTAATGTGCTGGTATCATGATAAAATATAATCAAACCATTTTCTAAAGTGGTAGTGCTGGTGCCATGATAAAAAAAATACCCAGTCTACACTGGCAGGTAGTAAGTGCCATGATAAAATGCACTCATTACACACTGTGAAGGTATTGGCATTTGGAAGGGCCTCAAACTGTAAAATCAATGCCAGAATATGATAATCTGTCTAACCCATGCCAGCATAGGAAATAGATGTAAAACGGTGACAATGATTATGATGACAAAAATATACTAAATATATGGATGTATCATCATCATCATCATCACCGTTTTACGTCCGTTAACATGGGTTAGACAGGTTGTCCTGTTGTGGGCAGTGTCCGGTCGGCTGACCTTGTCTTGCTCCTACGGGAACTGATTCTGGCTTGATTTCTACAGCTGGATGTCCTTCCTAACACCAAGCTCATTTACAGTGAGTGCTGGGTGCTTTTTTCCGTGGCACCTACACGTCCACTTTACAGTGTGGGCTGGGTGCTTTTTTGCCATGGCACCTCCACAACCACTTTGCAGTGGGAGGGTGTGGGGGGCATATTGTCTATATGCTTCAGCTTCGGCTTCTACCCATGGGGGGTTGGGTCTTCTGTATTACTGCGTGACGCCAGAGGTCACGGTCGTGTGTCATCACCTTTGAGAGGTGTAATTGGGTAAGGTCGGTTTTTATCACCTCATCTCAGGTCTTCTTAGGTCGCCCCACTCCACGGCTTCCATCGACTTCTAGTGCTCTGCACCTTTTTATGCAGCTGTCATCCTTCATACGCATCACATGTCCATACCAACGTAACCTCCTCTCCTGCATGCAGCATTTGATTCCTATTATGCTCAGTCTCTCTCTCTCAATTCATTTATGCTTTGCTGTTAATGTATTACACATTTCATCAGAGCATGCAGGCTTCGTTTCTTTCTAATCTACGCAAGTCTTTCACAGACAGCGCCCAGGTCTCACTACCATGTAACATTGCTGTTCATATACATGCATCATACAGTTTGCCTTTCATTTTGAGGGAAAAGCCTTTTGCAGCTAGCAGTGGCAGTAGCTCCCTGAACTTCTTCCATCCTGTTCATAAAGGTATTTGTAAAATGATAATGATGATATATTTATATGCGCGCACGCGCACACACACACACACGCAGATATTTGTAAATACATACACACAAACACACATATATTATGCATGCATACACACACCCATATTTTTGTACAAAAATTTTCAATTGGTAAGTTGGTAGTACTGAATTCTGTGATAAGTCTAATTATCATCAGTTTACTTTTGAACTTTATTTTTAATCAGTTGGCCAAAGAAGGATAGTTAGTGGTGGTCAGTGGTGATGACCTTTATAGGCTGATGATGTTTACAACTGAGCATCTGTAGGTCAATAATACACAAGAGAAATCTGAATAGGGAAAAGAGAATTTCAGAACATTGCAATAGTGAGTGATTGGTAAATGGATAAAACAGCAATAATAAATATTTTATTGCATTTTCCTTGGTTAAAGCAGAGGCTAACCTGCATGCTCCATGGTACACTTCATACTTATCAAGGGACCATTTCTAAGGTAATTAGTTATAAGCAGATGCCTTTCCTAGCCCCAACTTTTTTAGCCCCAACTTTTTTAGTTACCTCTTATAACATGCAGGGATATAAAGTATCAAACTGGATACACATTGTCAACTACATAGGAGTTGAAATGGGTATTTTATGTGTCTCCTCACTATCCTCCAGGGTAATGCTTTCTTCAGTCTGTATGCTGGAACGATGAGGCAACTTTTACCTGGTGTTCTGCATGCTTCCGCACTGTCAGGGTGTATATCATTGGAGTAACGATGGTAAAGGTTGCTGATATCTATAACATCTGTCCACACGCACACACATTACATTCAAAAGCATTTTAAAGTCATTTTCTCTGCTAGAATAAGGATTAGTCTTCCAGCCCGATGGCATACTTCATATTTATCATGCTTTTCTTTTCTGAGGCAATGTTTTATAGCCAGATGCCCTTTCTGGTGCCAAACCTTTTAATCACTACTTACAAAATGCAGTGTACTAATTCTAAACCAGACATACACAACATTAATTGGGAAATTAGTAGTGTTTGAAATAAAGTTAGAATGGTCAGAGGAAAAACAAGGTATGTTTGTTGGGTGAGCCTCCAGGGAGAAGTATGCAGCTGACTACATACTCCCCCACATAGGTCCACAGAAGCATAGGCTGTTTAATTTATTTATATTTATCTAAACACCTTCCATCATAATTTTAAGTAAGAACGTTTATGTTCCAAATACCAGCTTAATAATGAGGAAATGAGATATATTACTAAATCTTTCTAAATTATTGATTATTTTATGAAGATAAAGTCTATAGTTTTGGCAATGTGATATTGAAGTGCTAAAATTCTATCACACCATTTCCAGTTCATCTTGTGCTGATGTGTTGATTTCATACGGTGCCTTTTTTTTCATATAATCTGAATATTACTTCAGAATGCAATTGTTTTGTCTTACTATCAAGCTTTTGGAATAAAAGTGGAAAAATAATCACATTTTGTTAATAATATTCTGGCTTAAAGATACACTTATTTATGGCTATCTATTTTTATTGTTTAACTCTTCCAATACCAACCTGCATGAAATTGTTCTGTGGCTGTGATAAAACATTCTATTTTAATATGTTCATATCTAAATTAAAACCTTCCATCATAATTTTATGTAAAAACTTGTTAGATTCTATTCTTAACATCAACTTAATGAAAAAGTTATTTTATTAAAATCTTCCAAATTTTGTTTTTTCCAAAATTAATTGAAACACCCAATGTATTTCATAACAAATATAATCAGGAATGGTTAAACTGTGTTGTACCTAACAGAATATCCACTAATCAGTCAGATTTCATTTCTTAAAGTATTACTCATAAATAGATATTTCGACCTGACTGGTTTCCTGTTAAATTTACAAATAATGACTCACTCAGTTATGAAACTGGCTTCGTAGCATTTGTACGACAGACTAGATGTCACTAATTTGTTGCTAATTGGTTATATCCACATCTATAAGTTTAGCTCAAAGGTATTGAGTCTCTCTGCCAATTAAACTGTAGATTATAATATTACTTTTCACATGTCTCTATTTCCTAGCCCCAACTTTTTTAGTTACCTCTTATAACATGCAGGGATATAAAGTATCAAACTGGATACACATTGTCAACTACATAGGAGTTGAAATGGGTATTTTATGTGTCTCCTCACTATCCTCCAGGGTAATGCTGGAACGATGAGGCAACTTTTACCTGGTGTTCTGCATTCACTATTCAGATTTTTTTAATTATTGCCCAATGCTTATAAACTATTTAGGAGGTTATATGGGATATTCTTATTTCTCTAAGCTAATGCTGTACATTCTTTTATATAGCAAAGTTTCTGGAGTGTTCAAAATAGCAATAACACACAGAGACAGACATACATTGAGATAAATATTGGTGATATAAGTAAATATAAAAATACTCCATCATGGCAAATGTAAAGTAATGCTAACTTATGGAAACATATATTTTGAAGAACTGAATAGTGGCTAAAAGGTGTAATAAACTCTAATTGGTAAATATGAAATAATGTTGGCTCAGAACATATTTTTATCTGTTATATCTGTTTTTCTATGCTTGCATAAGTGAGGTCGTATATTTGTTAGAATACCTGACTTTTATTTAATTAACCAAATTGAAACAACAGAGTTAATTGTCATTTTCAGGGGTAAAATACAATTGTAGGAAGAATTCTTGCCCATTTAGTGAATTCTCTTAGCTTCACAGTTGTTGTGCTTCATACAACTTTAACCTTTTCGATACCAAACTGCCTGAAATTGCCAATGGGTTTAGGAGACAAAACTGTTCGTTTTAAGATATTTATCCTGACATTAAAACCTTTCATCATAATATAATTTTAGAATTCCTTTAAATGTTTGGTTATTTTCAAAATTAATTACAATATTTAGGCAGCATATTTCATTGGAAATCTGGTAATGCCTTAGTTCAAATATTCCACAGATGTTTAATGACATACTTGTGTACAAACTGATCCAAATATAAACTGAAACCCTATTTTATGTCTGAGAAATGGGCAAAAGCCTAAACCCCATGTACATGCTGAGGTAGCTAATCAGCACATTATATTTTGATGAACAGTATTATAAATCCACATGATTAGAGAATATTTTAAACACATTTTAATATTTTGATATCTAAAATGTCCTTTAGAGTATCATTTTTGTTTCACACATCATTACACTTGTTTGCTATTTCATGCATTTTATAAAGTTTCAACATGTTTCTTAAAATTTTTCACTTCCTTTTTTCAGAAACCAATAGCACCATATTTCAAATATAACAGATTTTATTTAACATAGATTAATTGAAAAATATGCCTTAAAAACTTTGAAATGATTTACCATTCTACTAGTTGATCCATTTTTTACTGTTGTTGAAATTAGTAACTGTGATTAAATTTATGTTTTGTAACTATTCTGAAGCGTTTTAAAGCCATTCTACCCTAGTAAAGCATTGGTTAGTCTTGTAGATCACGTGAAAGGCTTCATGTTTTTCATAGGCCCCATTTTGGAGCAATGTTTTACAGCTGGTTGTCCTTATTGCTAATCTTTTTGTTGCATATTGGCAGAGGCAACTAAAAAGTTTGGTGTACCTAAATTGGATACATAAGCATACTGTATTATGTTACTGTTACATAGTTATAATGCTGTTAAGTTATAACATTACTCTGTATATAGTTATAATATTAGTGTATATATTTGTGTAAAGTTAATCTTCCTAATGCTACTCTTTACTATATGATGAATAAAGCAAGTCAAACTAAATTTGTAAAAACTTCATCAAATCTCCAACTATTCTATTTTCTCCAATTTTTTTTTTTTATTTAAAAGATTTTTTTTTACTTTGAAATTTAATATCAATATAAGTGATATTTTTCCAAATATAACAGAGAAATAGTGAAATCTGAGAACAGAAATTGAAGCTTCAGTTGTTATTCAATAAAATTGCTAGGAATGAAATCAGTTCAAATTGGAGTTTTAGAACTTTTTTTGAATTATGATTCAAGTTTGAATTAGAATTTCATTAAAAAAAAAGAATTTGTTGACTTCTATCTGCCAACTTGATTTAGGTTTATAAAATCATATCAATTTCATGAATTTGAAATTTCAAATAGGCAAATAAAACTGGGAGAAAATGAATAATATAAAAAAAGAACTTGAGTTGAAATTCTCTTTTCTATAATTGAAATAGCCCCATCTATCATTGTCTCATTATGGACAATAAAGTTATTATTATTAACCCATTATGTTCCATACCCTGTTTAATTATCATCATGGCCTCTACTAAATTAAAATACTATATGTTCCCATATAGTTGTTATTCTCGCTCAACAATTATCTGATGCTGTGGTTCTTAGAGACCCAGGTTACATACCCCTTCTCCTACAATCTCAGGTTTCTTCAATTCTTTTCCCATTTTGAATTGTTCAGTAAAATTTCATCTCAGCACCAAATTAACATGAGCCAGCTTGTCAAACCTCAATAATTGTATAGTCCCAAATGGGATCAAGTCTGAAACAGCAATATTTTGTGAACTGTTAATTTGTGATCATCTTTATAGTTGGGTGTATTAGTATTTCAATTTATATTTGCACAATATACACTATAGTTGGGTATATTGGTATTTCATTTGATATAATATACACAATATGCACAATATACTCTATAGCTTAGTATATTGGTATGTCATTTGATATATATACACAATTTACATTATAGGTGGGTATATTAATATCTTATTTGATATATACACAAAATACACTATAGTTTGGTATATTTACATTTCATTTGTTATAGACAATATACACTATAGGTGAGTATATTGGTATTTCATTTAATATATACACTATAGTTGGGTATATTAGTATTTCATTTGATATATACACAGTATATACTATAGTTAAGTACATCAGTATTTCATTTGAAATATAGTTGGGTATGTTAGTATTTCAATTGATATATATATACAATGTATACTATTCATTCCCAGTTTGAATTTCTCCCTTGACTAACATTCTTCCCAAATACTTCCCTTGGTTAGAAATCCTTCCATATGAGCCAAGTGTCTCCCATATAAAAATTACAGGTCTAATAGTTTCTCTCATATAATTTCCACCCTGCCATTCTATAAAAGTTCTATAAAAGTTAATTAGATATGCCTCACATTTTTGGACCTGCATTTAGACTATTTTTCTACATAGATCCAAGATCAATATTTGATTCTTTATGCTTTTTTTTATTGGTTTCAGCCATCAAACTGGAGTCTTGCTGGTGCACTGCTTTGATTTAGTCAATCATATTGACCCCAGGACTTATTCTAACAATCTCTCTATAATTGAGCCACTAAGTTATGAGATACAGATACAAACAAAGACACAGAGACATACACACACACGTGTGTATGGTGTGTGTTTATGTATATATATTAGAGGTATATACTGGCATATATAATATATGTTTTTGTATATTGTCTCACTATGAATATTTTAAGCTGTGATCAGTAGCCATGTGGGAATACCAGACAGTATTGAAACAAGAATAAGTTATAGCTTAGATATTTTGGTATATAAAACAGTGGCCGGAGATGCTCATTTTCATGTATGATAATCTACCAAATTCTACTCACATGGCATTGGTCACTCAGATGCTATAGTAGAAGACATTTGCTCAAGGTGCTATAGAGGAGAACTGAACCCAAAACCACATGGTTGTGAAGGGAACCTCTTAACCACACAGTCATGCATGTGCCTATATATAACTTTTCTTTCTTAAAAGTTATATTTATTAAATAATCTGTGTACAATATTTTCAGAAAGATAAATCTAAAATAGAACCTAAAGTGGGGATATATAAGAAAAATGAGACTGTACATGAAATCCTGAAATTCATGGTAGGATAAAGTAAATAGGATGGTGATATGATTTGTTACACTAATTCCTTAAGTCATTCTTGAACATTTCACTTCCATAATAGTAGTAGAATATCTGCTGTGATTTATGCTTTTGGACATAAAAGAAAATATATTAAGAAGATTTGGTCAGGAATAAACTTTTCCAAACCAATAGAATTCTTTTCTATAGAATCAATGGAGCGAGGCTGAGAAATAGAAAAATATAGAGAAAAAGAAAGATAATTACTAAGAGCAAAGATTGCTGAAAAGAATGGCACGAATATACTCTGCTACATTTTTGCTCTTTAGTAATGCCTTTGCAGGTTTCTAAATTGATTTTATTTAAAACGCTGAACTTCTCTATTATCAAAATGACAAATGTCTTCCCATAAAGCATTTCCAGAAATATGTTTAGCAAATTTAATTTTCAGGAAATGCTAAAATGAGTACCATCACTCCAAGAATTTTGCAATCGTATTACAGTGCTGTACAACAATTTTAACCGCTTCCATATAATCATGCGTATTTCCTTCTCTATTGTAATATACAGCATGTGTGAATGGCTAATAAATTTGTATTGCAATCATAAAGTCCTAGGTTCAATCCCACTGCTTGGCACCTTGAGCAAATGTCATTTACCATAGCTGACCCAAGTTTTGTGAGTGAAATTTGGTAGAAGGGAACGATTTGGAAGTTTTGTAATTCAAAGGTCCGGTTTTATCACATACTATGTTATGCTGAATCTCCCCAAGAATTATATAAAAGGATGCATTTGTCTAAGAAATGCTCAGCCACTTACATGCTAATTTTATGAGTACGCTATTTCATTGATCAAACAACAGGAACACTCATCATCAAAACCAACAGAAGGCATTCCATTTGTATTATAATGGAATATCCCATATTATCATTGGAGTACCACTAAAACTACTAAAAGACTCCATCTTCATATCAATGCAGGAGTATCTATAGATTACCATGAGATAGTCATAAAATGAGTTAGACATGGGCTCCATAAAGCCACAGTGAAGGCAACCCATCTAGGAGTACAGTAATGCCGAATAAATAGGTGACATGGTTTCCATAACCTGCAGTGAAGACAATCCATTTAGGTGAGAAGTAACTCTGAATAAAAAAATGTTCTCTTACCTAATAATTCGTCTGTGAGATGAATTATTAGAGAATAATTTTTTAAAAACTAGTCCTGTGAGAGCAATTAATTTACTTAATGAAGATAATACAAAAAGTTACTATTTTACTCTTGGTAATCATGTTAATTGTTATTGTGTTCACAATAGGACAATGAGATCAATACAAAACTATATTGGGGAGATGTAAACAGCAGCAGTATCATTAACAGTAACAACAAAACTGTGATTAGCTGAGAACTTGTGTCCAGATATTTTCATTTATTTATCTATTTATTTAATATATTCTCTTTCATTAACTCTTAATATCTCACTCCAATTTTATATTCATAAACACCATAAATAGCAGTGAATTGTTTTGTTTTTTTCATAGTTCAACTTGTGTCATTAAAACTAACAACTGTGATTGAAACATTGAAACAATTAAATCATTTCTGATGTAGAAACAAACACTCTAGTTAAGTGGCATCCTCTTTACATAGGTTTGGATCAATGGATAGACATTTTGGCTTGTTCTTTTCTAATTTCGGTGCTAACAGCGTCTTATTGGGCCATTGCACAGAACTCAATCTAGATGTTCAAAAGACGGTATTCCTGGATGCTTTGTAAACTGATAGCCATGTGGAGCTAATCCAAATTGACTCTTTGTATGATTTACTACCGATGTATTGTTGTGCTAACTTAGTTTTGGAATTCTGTAAGATTGCCAGTTAGTTTAGTGATAGCTTTACATTGCTATTAACATGTGGCTAATAATGTATTGTAACTTTGACTCTCCTCACTACTAATACGTGATTCAACATCATCATCAATGCTGCTGTTGTCGTCATCATCATCATCATCGTCAAGTTCATTATTAATTAGTTTCATCAGTAGCAAAGTGTGAGCATCAGTTAGTATTAAAAAAAAACATATTTATCAGAATATTTTTTCAGTATTTCTAATTGGATTGGCAGAATTGTTAGTGTTCTGGCTTTTTGCATTCAAATCCTGCTTAAAGTCAAATTTGACTTTCATCCTTTTGGGGTAAATAAAATAAAGTACTAGTCGCTGGCAGTGGAGTGAAAGAATTGTTTTAGTGGAGAACAAAATACATCAACATCATTTATATGTTTGCCTTTCCATGCTTGCATGGGTTGGATGAGTCTTCTCTAGCACTGGATTCATTCACTTATTGCATTCCTTCATCTCCTCTGTGAGGTGTAGCATCTTTTGGTCAGCTCTCACCACATTTATTCAGGTTTTTATTGGTCTTTCTCTTCTCAAGTTAGCTTCTTACTTGGAGCTCCTGGCAATATTTTTCCCGACGATCATTATCCCTCTGCATTGCATGTCCATGCTAGTGCAATTTTATCTCTTGTACACCGCATCTGAGCCCAGTTTTTCTTCAACTCATCTGTGCATTAAATTCATTAAATGCACATTACACATCCAGCAGAGCATATTAGTGCAATTTCTTTCACTCATCCCCTGCATTCATTGCTCATTTCCCATTGCTATCTATCTTCATGTGGTAAATAGAGACAGGCATTGAATACAGAGAAATATAATAAAGGACTGAATTCTTGTCTTTGTAGACTTTGTAATTTGTGATCTCACAATAATACTGATAAAGCAAATAATGATTTCTAGTGTAGACACAAGGCCAGTAATTTGGGGGGAGGGGTAAGTCGATTAAATCAACCCCAGTACGTTACTGGTGCTTTATTTTATCGACCCAGTAAGGATGAAAGGCAAAGTTAACCTCGGCAGGATTTGAACTCAGACCATAAAGGACCGTAATTCTATGCTGCAAAGCATGGTGTCCGACTCTCTACTGATACTGCCAATCCACTGATAAAGCAAATAATAAAAGTAGATACATTTTAATAGGTATAAAATATTATTTTCAGACAAACTGATAGTACAATATTTATGATTTATTTATTTCATTATCATAATTTTAATGCAATAAATAATCAATATTTCAATAAAGTTTGAAATTAATAAAGAATGTGGAGGGATTTAATAATATATCTTCACTTTTTCATTATTAAAAACACTTGAAATTAGTCAGATTTGTATAATAAAACCATATGCATTTCCATGTGGGTTGGTATCAAAAAGCTTAACATATCACCGAGGGAGGATTAATTGTAGCAACATTGTAGTAAGAAGAAACTTCTAGTTTGTTAGTTAAAACCAACTTCACTGAATCTTGCTGAGACTACATCCAAAATTCATTTGCAGTTTTTGAATGTATATGTTTTTTTGTTTTTCAAATTTTAACACAGACTATAGCAAATTATTTTCTTTGCAACTAATAGTCTAGGTCAGGCAGACATTAAGAAAAAGAATGAATTAAACAAAAAGAACAACTACTTAATAAGGAAAAATGAAGCCTACAATGAAAAACATCAGTAGAAAGTTCCATTGATAGAAATAACTGATAAATGCCTATAGCTATAAAACAACCAATTCTATTTAAACAAAATCTTAAAGGAATCAACAGAGACTTTGGTAAATATTCAGCAGGTTTTAATTAAATTGTTTTTCAGATCAGTATTCATGGAATCTTCTAGGTATGGTTAAAGGTGTGCACCATCTATCCATCATTGCTATTGCAAATATACTTTACTATTTCAGTCACTGTTTATTTTGGTACACTTTTCAATTATAGTCAGTTTCAATGTATTTCTGAACCAATTTTGCTGAAGATATGAAACCTACTAAAGTTAAGTAATCTTGTTCACTTTTGAAAAGATTAAAAGTAAATATATTGTGTTATGGAGTAAACTACAATGCAGAATGTAATTTCTGCTAGTGCCAAAGTTTATAAATAGATAATGCAGCCAGTATAAACGTTATGAGTTATATGTTAGATAAGTCTCAGCAATAGATGTCACTCAGTGTTATATATTAAAAGAGACTAAGTTCTGCAACTTAAAGAAGTAACCAGCCAATTCCTGGTAGAAGGGTTGTTTCCTGCAAAGGAATCAAAATAAGCAGAGAACTACATCCACCTTAGAGATGCCATCAATTCTGATGGTGACCCAAGAAATATTGGCCAGCTAGTCATACTACCATCAAGCTTCACAGGACCATGATACATGCATGAATTCATGTGAGAAACTTTGGTTCACAAGATCTCTTCATTACATTTACATACAATTCAAACTGGACAAAAATCTCCAATGAACTATTTTAAAGTCAGCATGACCTCATTGCTCAGGTGTTCCATTGAAAGCAACAAAAAAGAAAAAAAGTCTTCTTGCTCCTAAAAGAAGAGATCATTTTGGTGCCTGGATGACCCCTATTGAATGGCAGAAGCAAGGAATTTCTTACTCTCACAGACTAATCTGATGCAAGAAGATAAGACCAGTTGATGTCAACAAGATAATTTTAGCAGAGTTGCCCAACAAAGATTGTGATACAGAGCTCTTTGAAACTATCAAGACCAAATTCCTCTATGGTCCATGTGGAGTAACGAATCCAGCCTCACCCTGCAAGATAAAAAATGCAGCAAAAATCATCTGAGAGCTTTTATTCAGGAAATTCAGACTGACAATGATGGATTACGTCTTTATTGTAGGCGTAGACCAGAACATGGAGATGATACAGCAAACCTAACAACTCAAGGAGAGGAGCTGGCCATAGACAATCAATGGGTAGTCCTACATGACATGTTGTGTATACTTCTACTTCATATCAGTGTTGAGTATTGCAATTCTGTCAAGGCAATACAATATGTCACAAAATATATCAACAAGGGCAGTGATATGGCTACCTTTGTTACAGACAAGGAACTCAATGATGGTGGGCTAGATGCGGTCAGATGGTATCAAACAGATCAATACATATCCAGCAATGAAGCTATATGGTGGATCTTTGGAATTGATATCCACCAACTTCACCCATCAGTGGTAAACCTAGCAGCCCATCTGGAGAGTGGTCAGAGAAAGTGCTTTACAGAGACCACTGCTCATCAGTTGGAATAAGCAACACTGAAAAAACTACTCTAACTACTTTTTGAAAACTCTACCAGAATGATGAATTTACTCAATCCCTCCTGCACCCTGAGATTCCAACATACTACACCTCAACAACTTGCAAGACCTGGAATTGAGAGAAGTAGGGTAATTTAGCAGAAGGACATGAAGTTAAGGCAAGTGATGCTGTTGGGCATATTTACAATGTCCACCCCAACAACAGAGAATAGTTTTATCTACAGCTACTTCTGCATATTGTTCAAGGACCAATGTCATTTGAGGATCTCAGGTGCTTCGGATGAAGGGTGTACACAACATACCAAGAAGCATGTAGGTCAGGCAATAAATAGCATATTAGCTAACTGTGGAATGACAGATCAAGATGAATAAATGGATGTAGCACAATAAATTTTAAATGTTATTCAAGCCGTGTATACATTTGTGGATGAAAGTGAACCACTATTGGTGGATAACCAGAAACATGCTTACACAATGTCATGGAAAACATTGAAAATTACAGGGGAGGACTTTTCTTCATCAATGAAGAGATTCCTCCTAAGATAAGACATTCCTCCTAAACCTCCTGCTTGTTAAGGTTCACCAAAGGCTACATATTACCCTTGCTGTAGCTTCAAGTAGCACTGCAGAAACACTGATTGCCAAAGTCTTTCCAAACATTCAGATCAGAAAATGTAATTTCAAATGTCTCTGTGAATGAGCAATCTTAGCACTGAAAAATACTACTGTGAAAGAAATCAACAGAAGGCTACTGGACATATTACTGGGAGTGAAAAGAGGCTACAAATTAGTAGACACAGTCCCCTACCAAGACCAGGTTGTAAATTATCCAACTGAAATTTTGAACAGCTGTAAACTGGCAAAGTTTCCTCCACAAGACATGATAGTGAAGCTTGGAATATTGTTTATGCTACTTCATAGTCTAGATTCTCCAAAGCTCTGCAATGGTACAACTCATCAAAAATAAGATGCTTATGTCATCGAAGTCACAATCATGTCAGGAAAATTTGCTAGTGACAATTGTTTCATTCCCAGAATACCTCTGAAGCCAACTGATTAGAAATTTGAATTTCAAAGGCTTCAATTTCCTATAAAACTCAGTTTTGCCATGATCATCTATAAATTTCAAAAGCAATCATTGAAAGTCATTGGGTAAAACCTGGCATATCCTGTCTTTTCACATAGTCAGCTTTATGTTGGTACTACAAGGGTTGGAAACATTGATTGTCTCTTCATTGTAGCACCACAGGGCCAAACCAAGAATGTTGTTTATCCAGAGCCTTTGGAATGAACAAATACATGATCAAGACAAGATCATTATTCCTACTTCAATGACAATACACATATATCTTAATCCCTTGGTCATATGTAAAGTTTGTAAATAATTCTGAAGTCACAACTTTACTGCATCATGTGACTTTGGAAGAATATGCAGGTAAGCTCAGGTATCTCTGCTATATAAAGTAGTATAAGAGACCTTTGTGTGGTAGCTAGACCTGTTAGAAATAGCCACCAAAGATCCTTCAAATAATACCCTACTGTTTCAGGTATGTATGATTCATCTATGGGTGAAGCATTATATATGCCAACTGTAAAAAGTGTACAGCAACACCACTGGATAAAACTAATATTTTTATGAAGATACTTTGCATTGAACAAGCGACAATGAAAATTCTGCTATAAATCCTACTTCAGTGAAAATACAGTAATGCTATTTTACTGGTCAAATATTTTGTAATATGTACTAAAATATATATTTATTTTCATAGAATACCTGGCAATTGCTGGATATCTCTGCAAATATTATATACGTCAGAGTGGGTCAACTGAATTGATCTTGCTATATTTCTAGTGTGAAGGCATGAGCTTCATTTCCAGACCACGTGCATTGTGTTCTTGAGTAAGATACTTCATGAGCTTTATTTCTCCAAAGTAATCAGCTGAAAATAATTGAATGCCAGCATCAGTTAAGTGTTAACTCTGCAATGGACAAGCATCCCATCAAGCTGGGATTAGGGGGTGACTCAGATTTGTTTAACACCTAACCTCTGGGCTTAAGACAGACTTTAATTTGATTTTATATTTCTGGTATATTTTTATGTCTACTATAGAGGAATGAAAAGTAATGTTGCCTGTGGTTAGATTTAAACATTTAATGAAAGAGAAGCTGAATACAATAGTAGCTTTAGTTCTATGCACATTTGGTCTGGCTATTTCCACTATTCTGTATATGATAATAAGAACGTGCTACCTGTAAATTTTTAAAATTGCCTTCTATTATCAAACTTCTGTAAGGTGAACAAAATTCACACGTGCTACTTTGACTATTGTACATTGTGGGTGATGCATAAATAACTACAAAGCTTGAGAGATATTGGATTTTGTGAATATGAATGTAGTATATGTAGGTAAATTCAGTGAAAGAGACATGTGAAATATTTCATAGAATAATACACATTGATGTTACAATAAGCTAGACACAAAAACAGTCTATAACCATATAGGTGTTATCATTCTGGATAGCTGCTACTCTTGGGAGTCTAAATCAGCATGTCCCTATCTAATTACAATAGCTGGTGAATCCATCTATAGAAGATATGGCTGTTAATAAATACAATTAAAGTTGACACAAAGCCTGCTTATTCACCTGCATTCTCTGTTCAACTCCAATGACTTCTCCATATTTCATTATATTACCATTTAATGTTTGTCTTACTGCCATTATCCTACAACTGTTCATACTTACAACCATGTTTTATAGAGAAGAATAAAAGCAATTCTGAAAAGAGCCTTGACATTATTTAGTTATATTATCCAAATCACCTAGGGTTTCACCAATAAGTAAAAGTACTGAGACAATAAAGGAGTCCCTTCATGTTCTTTCAATCTGCTATAAATTGCAACCAATTGCCTTCAAATTACACCCTGTTGTTTCAAGGTCATAATGGTTGAAATGCCTTTAATCATCTCAATCAGGGCTGACTAGTAACTAAAGAAAAACAAGAGTTTTATTTATAGAATAATGAAGGTGCCTCTATGTGGTCATTCAACCTACTAGAAATAGGAGTCACATCTTCTTCAAAACGCACTACCATCCTAGAAATAATTGTTTCTACTTTAGGCACAAGGCTTGCAATTACCCCAGTGCATTACTGGTGCTTTATTTTATCAACCCCGTAAGGATGAAAGGCAAAGCTAACCGCGGTTGGATTTGAACTCAGAACGTAAAGGGCCAAAACACTATGCTGCAAAGCATGGTGTCTGACACTCTACCATCCTAGAAATAATGGAAGAAATATATAACTATGTAACTTCTACTCCACAGATTTGTTATTTACTATGAAATACACATAGTAAATTTTAAAAGGTTTCAATGTAAATATATTTTTATATGGAAATCTAGTTTAATTGTTGATTTGAAAATATTATCTCAAATATTATCATTCAATATTAAACTAATTTACTGCAGACTGCATTCATCTTGACAGTTCTTCACATCTGAGTTTTGTTTCATTTTAACTTTATCTATATGAAAAAAACATGTTGTTTTTCCAATGCAATATCTATCTAAAGTAAATAATTTTGAAACTCATAATAATGTTATTAATATTTTAATTTTAATTAGTACCGTTTTGTTTCTAATTAAATACTTCCAAGTTAACTAAATATTGTTTTCTGTAATAGACATATTAGAAAATGAAATTATTTTTACATATATACATGAAGCAATAAATATATTTTGCTTGTGTTTGAAAGCAATAATCGTTTTACTTTCTGAAATTTTGTTTCCTCATAATTTTCTTAATAATGTATATTTTAAATAAAATTTTATAGAGATATGCTTTTAATGCATTCATTTCTGTGTGTATCCAGTTTAGAATAGGTACACCATATCCCTGCATGTTGTTGGAAGTAACTAAAAAAATTGGTAGTAGGAAGAGTATCTGGTTGTAAAACATTGTCCAAAAATAGACTCCATGATGACTATGAAGCCTGTCATAGAACTCACAGGGCTAACCCTTGCTTTAACAAGTTAAATGGTCTTAGAACGAGTCATTGTTGTAGAAGGGTGAATGACAAAGTTAACTTCAGCTAAATTTGAAATTATAAAAGTAAAAACCAGCAGCTAAATACTGTAATTTAATTTTATCCATTGCTCTAATAAGTCTGCCAATATACCACCCTAATAAGTTTTAGTTATCATGTAACATTCATTTTTCTATGCTTGCATAGGTTGAACTTTGATCAGCTTTAAGCTGATCAAAGTTTCATAGGTGTTAAGCAACTGAGAATATAATATGGGATGCCAGCACATTACAAAGCTTTCCTTCCTCCCAAGCTGCAATTGGTACTAATTTCCAGCTGAGTGAACTGGAGCAGTTTGAAGTAAACTGCCTTGCTTAAGAAGTAAACTGCCAATGCATCAATTGGTCTGAGAATCAAACCTATGATTGTGAGACCTGCCCAGGACCCTAACCATTCAGCCACTAAAATGATAAGTGTAAATATAATTCTTTCTTCATTTTTAAAATAGTTTATAAATACTTTTAAAAACAGTAAGATAGAAATACCTTTAGCTGATGTTTTTTCAAGATATTCAAGATTTGGTAGAAGAAATTTATACTATGGTCTGTCACTAGATATATTTATCTATCTGATACCTTCCCTAGAGATTATATAAAATGTCTACTCATTGCTTTAAACAAATTTTGTATTGTACTAATATTAATGGATGCCAAACATTCTATACTATCTATCTAGGTAAAGTCTACATTTGTGTAGACAGTGTACAGTGTAGGAAGCTGTATGATTCTGCATACATTTTCCAGTCTACATCTGTCTTCCAACATTATCACCATCATTACCATTTTACTTGCATAGGTTGGAAGGTCCTTTCCAGCACAGCATCTCCCCATTTATCATGATCTTTTGTCAACCTAGCTGTGAGATTCAGTGATTTGAAATCAGCTCTCTCAACTTCTGCTTATGACTTCTTTTGCCTCCTCCTATAGCACACTTCTACTGCAATGTTTTGGCTCATCTCCACCTAATGATCATCATCCATGTGTATCAATTGACCATAACTGTGCAGTCTTATCGCCTGCACACTACATCTAATTCCTCTTATATACAGTCTCTCTCTCAGCTCATCTATGCTTTGCCTTTCATGCTTATTAACATTTTACATCCATCAAAGCACGTTTGCTTCATTTCTCTCCAGTCATCACATATGCTCTGCATTTGTTGGCCATATCTCACTACCATGCAAAATGACACTTCATACATAGAGCTAGCCTTTCTTCTACAGGGGTAGTAGTTCTTTGAACGTTTTTCATCCTGTTCCTCTTGGTGCAGCCTTCTTCCCTACTAATTTGATCACCTAGAAAGCAGAAGTTACTATTTCACTTCTATACAACCTTCCTGGAATTAGAAAACATTTATTTTACTGATGCTCTTAGTACTAACTATCTCTATGCATCTGCCACATACAAAGTTTACCTTTTCTGTTAGTCTGCCTAGTGTCCCATTACACCTCTTCTGCATCGAAAAATTTACATTGTGTACATCATATAGAGTTACTACTTCTTTTCTACAGACTGAGCTGGGCTACATTCCTGTTCTGTTTCCAAAGCTGGAATTTTTTGACAACTAAGCCAATGTTTTCATAGATACTCAGTTTCATGATGGTACCCAATTAATCATAGTAGGTTAATCTTGCATGGACCATCATCAAAAGATTTTTCCATAAAGGCTGAAGATTGATGGTGCAGGCAAGATTAATCTATGATTAATCAGATACCATCATGAAACTCTGAGTACCTATGAAAGTTACACACTTTAAATAATATAAAGTACATTTATGTGTACATAACGAAGGCTCATTCTTTTATAATTACAGTTTGCACACAAGTAACTAAACACGCACACACACACCAACACATACATATAAATGATACTGTCCATTAGTGATAATAGATCATTACTTCAAGTTTCATGTTTAGATAATGAAGCATGGAGTATGAAGTTATGGTGTATTATTACTAACAGACTATATCATATTTCAAGTGTGTGCGTATGTATATGTATGAGTATGTGTTATTTGCTGCTATGAAATATACATTTACTACACGCATTTCATTATTTTAAACTAACTAGGTGAATTGGCAGTAGAGGGTCGGACACCATGCTTTCCAGCATAATTACGTCCCTTTACGGTCTGAGTTCAAATCCCGTCGAGGTTAACTTTGCCTTTCATCCTTACGGGGTTGATAAATAAAGTACCAGTAATGCACTGGGTAATTGCTGGCCTTGTGCCAAAAGTAGAAACAATTATTTTAAACTAACTAGACCACCAAAAATATTTTTTTTAAATCATGTTCACTTAAAAATAATTTTTAAATAATTAAAATATACACAGACATGTATAATATGTAAAATGAAATTGGAATACTCATATATATGTATATATATGTAGTAGATATTCAGGGAAAATTGATAGTAGAAGTATCAGTGATAGGCACATTTTTCAAATGCAGGAAGGACAGGATGGAAGAAGTTTAGGGAGTTGCTTCCTCTGTTGACAATGAAGGGTTTCTTCCTACAAATGAAAGGTCGGTTGTATGATGCCTGAGATACACAATGCTGCATGGTAGTGAGACTTGGGCAGCAACTGCAGAGGATATGTGACAGCTGGAGAGAAATGAAGCATGCTCTGATGGATGTGCAATATCAATGTGTGTTAATGACCAAGCATGGACGAGTTGAGAGTGAAACTGTGTATAAGAGGAATAAACTGTAGTGTGCTGGAGAGAAGACTGCATTGATATGGCAATGTGATGAGCATGGAAAATGACTGCTGGGTGAAGAAGTGTCAAGAAATATCGGTGGAAGGAAGATGCAGTAGATGAAGACCATGAAAAACAAGGGCAGAGGGGTGAGAGCTCACCTCAGATTACTGAAGCTCACAGAGGAGATGACGAAGAACTGTGATGAATGGAGAGATGCTGCGCTGAAAAGGACCCATCCCACCCTTGCAAGCAAGGAAAAGCGGACGTAAAATGATGATGATGATGATATGTGTGTGCATGTATACATATGTATGTGTGTGTGTGTGTATATATGTGGGTGTCTGTGATCTATATGCACTGGTCACACAAACACACACACACACACACACACACATACACACACACTTAGAAACCTTTACTATTTAGCAGGAAATATTCACTACACACATCCTGTCCTAACACAAGTTATATGATACATATGACTTAATATTCAGTCACCAAATTTGAACTAGATACAGTAATGCTGTATTCAATTCTTTGAAGTTGCCTGTTATAATTTCATTCAACAAAACCACCAGCTCTCTCTCTCTCATTTTCCTTCTCTGTCTCCTTTCCTCTCTCTCTCTCTCTCTCTCTCTTTCCCTCTCTCTCTCTCTCTCTCTCTCTCTCTCTCTCTATGTCTCTCTTTCAATATACTCTCTCACAACCACTATCTCTTTCTATCCCTCTATTTATGAAGGTACCCAAACAAAACCCTGTATCTCAGGAACTTGTGCTCCGATTTATGCAAAACTTGTTTCATTCCATTTGTATCCCCATTTTAGTGGCAATTTCCCTTCAAAGTATTTTCCCATTATGCGTCATTTTGGCTGTATTAAATTACTGACAAGCACACAATCACACAGTTTTAGTGGTATATTAGATCACCCGTTCAGTCATGTTCACTTAAAAATATTTTTTAAAAATCATATTCACTTTAAAATAATTTTTGAATGATTGAAATAAACACAGACATGTATATAATATAAAATGAAATTGGAAGGCCCATATATATATGTATGTGTGTGTGTGTATACATATATATATATATGTGGGTGTCTGTGACCTATATACACTGGTCACAGACACACACACACACACACACACACACAAACACACACACACACACACACACTCACACATATATATATATATATATATATATATACACATACACATGCACACTGTGCTAACAAAAGTTATATGATACATATGACTTAATATTCAGTCACCAGATTCGAGCTAGATACAGTAATGCTGTATTCAATTCTTTGAAGTCACCTGTTATAATTTCATTCAACATCACCAGCTTTCTCACTCTTCCATTTTCCTTCTATGTCTCCTTCTGTCTCTCTATCTTTCTTTCAATCTACTCTCTCGCAACCACTATCTCTTTCTCTATCTTTCTCTCTCTCTATTTATGAAGGCACCCAGACAAAACCCCGTATCTTGGGAACCCGTGCTCCAATTTAATCAAAACTTGTTTTATTCCATTTGTATTTCCATTTTAGTAGCAATTTCCTTTCAAAGTGTTTTCCCATTGTGTGCCATTTTGGCTGTATTAAATTACAGACAAGCACACAACCACAGAGTTTTAGTAGTATATAGAAAGATAGATAAAGTACACATTACAACTCTTCTCACAGATCAAGTTCCCTCCACACATTTGGATATTGAATTTTGTGTTCCGAGTTATTGAAGTGATTAAATTAGGGAAGCTGTTTGGTCTGTTTGTTCTGCAGGAGCCCACATACATCATAACTAACCACCACATCTGGTGAGTCTATTGCTATCTGTTACCTGTGATCCATATTTTAGCAGGGCAGAGCTGTCAAGAAAAAGCTCTAGCAGGTCAAACAACGTAAGATACTAGAGGAGATAGGGCAATGTGTGACACTAGTGGCTCTCAGGAAAACTCTCAACGATGTAGTTACAATGAGGTGAGTGAAGGCCACCTCTAAAAATGCCTAATGGTTCTGACAAAATTACCAAATTTATAACTGGCACAAATAAGACCACCAAAAACTACAGTATGATCATATTGAATAAAAGCAATCATACCACATCATACTTTGTGCAGAATAACAAGAGACATGTAGAGGGGCCTATTTGAGAAATATATTGCAGTCTCAATCCAATACTGAGAAGATTGGTGATGTTCTGGGACCTGTTCTGGGAAGTATGGGATGGATGTACATATCTCGAGAACCCCCAAAGATAATCCAGAATGGAGAAAATGTTAGCAGCTGGTAAGTGGAACAATACAACCCTTACAGGTAAGGAGTGTGAATTAGAGATGGCTAGATGTTACCAGCAAAATATAGTCAGAATTTTCCCAACAAAGTTCTGTGGCACTGGTGCACCAGCATATTGTGTTTGTTGGCAGAGCCTGTCAAGTGATACAACCTGTGTTTTGACATATTCTGTTTATTGACAAACATTATCTTAGAACATAATATGTTCCATAAGACAGTATGTATAGTAGTATGTTTGTTAATATCTATGGTGATACAGTCTATATTGGTATACTATGTAATGGTTTTGATGTCTCAAATGACAGTCTCTATGATATTTACATCAGTTGAATAGAATCAAACTTTGCATCATCACATAATTTGTGTTATCACAAAATGACACTATAATATCACAAAATGACACTATAATATCACAAAATGACACTATAATATGTTAACTCAATATATTTGTTGATGTAATAATTTATTTTTCTCCTCTGATTATTAACATAGTCAAATTGTTAAGAAGTTCACTTTGCAACCAAAAGTTCAGAGGTTTTGATCCCAATACATGGTATTTTGGGTAGATCCCATTCAAACTCAGGTCCATACAAACCTTGTGAGTGAATTTAGGTAGACAGCTTGGAAACCTGTATCATGCTGAATCACACACTGTATCATGCTGAATCTCCATGACAATTACATTAAGGATATACCTGTTTGTAAAATACTCAACCACTTACATGTTAATGTCTCAAGCAGGCTGTCCTGTCGATTAAACAAAAACACCCATAATTGAAACCAACAAAGGTCCAATTCATTCCATTGCCGTAAAGTTATTTGACAAGATAATTAACAGTCTTTACATGCATCTCATAAAACATACTAATTCATCAAGCTACTTTCTATTTAATTCAACCATGTAAAATGGTGAAAATTCTTACTATAGAAATAGAGCAATTATATTATATATATATATATATATATATATACATACTTGCATACACACTCACATTCACAACACCTGTATGTATCACCCAACACACAAAACTCAGCATATATATAACCCTCAAATTGACACACATGCATATCCACCATATTGAACCCATTGATACCATCATACACAAGATTTAGCCATCCATGCACACAACACGCATGTACACACATGTAGTTGCCTCATATACACATACATTTGCATCCATATTCATTTTACACCACCTACACCAATCCCTCCACCTCCACTACTCATTTAGATGCATGCATCTGTAATGCACACATACGCATTCACATAAACATGCCATGAGGTATTGCACACCACCAACATACATCATTCCATGGTTCTCACTTCAGGATGCATGTGCTTGTATCTCCTGCATGTGTGACTGTGTTTGCATGGCACCCAGTGCTAGAGCTGGTGGGCTGTCAGAGTTAAATGTTTTGCAATATAGTCCTCCCACTACTACTTCAAAGATCTACCTCCACACACTTTGTGCTTCAGCTGTTTATTGTTGTACCATGATATCATTGTACCCAACGCAAAGCACTTTGTCATACAGTCATATCCTGAAATGATACAAAGCTACAATCATATTTGCTACTGCCTTCCTTTCTCTACAACCACATAAGATTAGTGTCTGTGTACACAAAATTTTGTATACATAAGTCTACCTCCTTGTGCTGGTCAGCTCATGTATGCATGCATATTCACACCTCTACACTCTCACAGTGGTCAGCTCTGTTATGGTCTAATGCATCCATTCACAGCTTTGCCCAGACAGACAAACAAACAAACAAGCAAACACATACACATATTCACTCAAAATATACAAGGATTATCTCCCTTCCAAAACCTCTCTAATATCTAAGATATCCACTGACTAGTATTTCTCCAAAATGGCTGAAGAAAGCACACAGGCTTTTTCTACCCCCCCCCCCTTTTTTTTCTTCTAACTCCATTTTCATATTTTCTATAAATTCTCATTCTATCTTCTGATGAAGGTCTAGTGTCAGAAATGTTAAGACTCTTTTCCTGCTATATCAAGCGTTAAACTAATATATTTCTTCATTGTACTGTTTGAGTTATTGTTTCAGTTTACTTTTCACACACACACACACATACTTATATATAAGCTACGCTAGAAAAGTAAATCGATTCTTTAACTCTTGATAAGCTGTCCCAAACTGCTTTCATAGGGAAACAAAAATACCTATTTTAAAGGGTTCTTAATATCAATAAAATCAATTGTAGTGAAGATAATGCATGTGAAGTAGTAAAGAAGATTATTGGGAAGAATAGCTTTTTTAATGTCTTGAGACCATTCTTAAGTTGGACAAACTGTAGGAAGAAAAATAAACAGACCAAGTTTCTCTTTTAGAATAGGGTTCAGCCTGTACACCATTCTGGTATCTGGAGAGTCAAGAAGAGTAGAGGTAATACTGATACCATTATATTATGAACCCAGGGCATTCTATAAATGGTAGTGCTGGTGCAATGATAAAATGGACCCAGGGACTCTGTAAATTGTAAAGCTGGTTTCATGATAAAATCTGCCATGTGTACTCAGTAAATGGTAGTGCTGGAACCAAAATATAATGTATCTAGTACATTCTGTAATGTGATTGGAATTAGGGGAGCATAAAAAGTCATGGAAACTATATCAAAACAAAATGTACGAGTAAGTCATATTTATCTGACTTGTTTTGTCTCAGAATATGAGAACCCGTGTAATTCATGCCAGCATAGAAAATGGATGTAAAACTATGATTGTGATAATGATGATGATGATGATGAATTCCAAATGCAGTGAGAAAATACAGCTGCAACTAATTCTATTATTTCTTCAAGACCTTCAAAATTCCTATCTGTCTATCTTAAATGTCATTGGCCCAATTAATAATTAATTCCAATTCAGTTATCATTAATAATACATTTAATAATTACTTTCCAAGTATTAATGGTAACATTAAGAATATTCCACCATTTCCATTTCAATAATTTCCTGTGCTAATACAGATACCAGCATTTCCTAGATTTCGCCTACTGATTCATAAAATATATTATCAAATATGTACTCATAAAAGGTCAACAATATGTATGGAATTCTAAAACTATTTCGAAATATATGAATCCATTAGCATCCTATGAATAATGAAACAAGTATCTATAATCATAACTAATTCAGCTTTAATATTGCTTCATAAAAATAAATACATGATAAATTTTATATTGATAAATGGCCCTGAAAATATGAAGTAGGGAAAAGAGCAGTGATATATATATCTATATATATATACACACACATAGTACAGATGTTTTGCAGAAGATATAGTTCAGAAGAAATAGGGAGAAATAGCACAGTGATATATATAGCATTCCTCAGCTTCCATGCCCTTCTCCTTCAATTTATCTCTTGATTCTAAAGTTACTGATCACTAAGTTATTTTGGGTTGTACACTCCTCCCCAGGAATAGACTGTGTTAGCTTTTGGAGAGGATTAAATCAATCTAATTTTTGTGCCAGTCTGACTTATATGAGATCATGTGGCTAGCTGGATTTTTGAAATTAGTGTTGCAGATAGTTAAACCGTAGCATAAAAAAACCCCAGGAGCCTTGATCTCTCCTCATTTCTTGTACAGAACATGCAGCATCCATGGAAACCATGGAAACCCTCATGGCATTGCTTCATATATCCAATGAAATCACCAGCCACGATTATAAAGTTACCATCACTTGTTAAAGATGTAGTCTGTATAAGAGTCTCATAAAATTGGCCTTTCAGTTCATCTGCCAGTGCTGATTGTGGTGCTTATACAAAGATAATTGTTACTTTTGTCTTACCTAGGACTAGTCTAAGCCTATCACTCCACATAGTCACCTGCATTACTTGTCTACACATTTTCCTGCTAACAAGATACCTACACCTCTAATTCCTAGGTTGTTACCTATCCAGAAGAATTTGTAGAGCTTTTCTTGCTTGTAAGGAGCCTGACTGATGTTCCTCTCACCCATACATCCCATTTTTGGCATGGATTTTATGGTTATCTTTTCTAACACAGCACATTATGGAATATACTGGTTATATTATATTGGGGCACTTTTTGTATAGACACACACACTCTTACACCCACACACACATTCACATACATATATACACACACATATACATATACACATATATTCACACACATGCATTTTTTATATATCAATATGAATATACATACACCTTCCAGGCTAAACGCTTGTGGCCCTGACACTTTCCTGACCCCGGCCACCACAGAAGGCCAGGCACACCCCAAAATGACAGACACCAGCAACTTGCTTTATACCAGACTAGTACAGAAAGCCAGGCACACCCCACAAGGTCAGACACCCATGAGCTCCAAGACTTCCCCTTCTCCTTCACCACTAGTATCATATAAATGCCCCCAATTCTGTACCAAACATATTTCAGCCATCAAGGGAATCCAGGCACATAATATTCAAACACCATCCACTTGCTTCAAGGTCACCTCTGTGACTCAACTGCTAGCCCCCTTTGCCCAGGGCTGTGTGATGTCTATGCCCCAGCCCCAAAATCCCTCAATGCCTCCCCAGCAAGACCAAGGATACTGAACATCTAATGCTGTAATGAGGTGGTGTTGGTTAGATGACAACAAGCACCTAGTTCACTCTGTAAAGTGGTAGTGCAGAAGTTATGATAAAATACTGTAAAGTAGTTGGAGTTAGGAAGAACATCCAGCTGTAGAATCCATGTTCCCAGTACATGTTGTAAAGTGGTTGGCATTAGGAAGGGTATCGTGCCTTAGAAATCAGGCCATAACAAAGTATATGAGCAGGATCTCGTCACCTGATCAATCTGGCCTCGATTCATGACAGCCGTCTAACCCATGTAAGTATGGAAATTAGATGTTAAATGGTGATGATGATCATGATGACATACATATATATGTACATACGCGTACATATATACACACATACACATATTTATTTGTATGTACATATATTCATGTATATGTGTTATAAACAGCTTCCTCTGTGCATCTGTTTTCTTATTCTCAGTCTAAAGTTGTGATCTGTTTTCCAGACAATGATAGATTTAATTGACCTGATCAAAAGAATATACACCACAATTCTTAAATTATTTATGAGACTCATAGACATCATCATCATCATCATCATCATCATCATCACCGTTTTATGTCCGTTCTTCCATGTTAGCATGGGTTAGACGGGTTGTCCTGTTGTGAGCAGTGTCTGGTCGGCTGACCATGCCTTGTTCATACAGGAACTCATTTTGGCTTGGTTTCTACAGCTGGATGCCCTTCCTAACACCTACCTCATTTACAGTGAGTGCTGGGTGCTTTTTTCCATGGCGCCTACACGTCCACTTTACAGTGTGGGCTGGGTGATTTTTCACCGTGGCACCTCCACGACCACTTTGCAGTGGGAGGGTGTGAGGGCATATTGTCTATATGCTTCAGCTTGTACCCATGGGAGGTCGGGTACTCTGTATTACTGCGTGACGCCAGAGGTCACGGTCGTGTGTCATCGCCTTTGAGAGGTGCAACTGGGTAAGGTCGGCTCCTATCACCTCATCCCAGGTCTTCTTGGGTCTCTCCACTCCGCGATTTTTAATACTGCCATTGAAATATCATGAAAAGCTACACTGCCCCACTAGACCAGATGCCAGTCCATTGCACAGCTTAACCAACAGCTGTTGCTGTTACTAATTTTATTTTTTAGTTGACTGGACTGGAGCAATGAAGTGTCTTGCTTAAGAACACAATGCAGAAATCGAAACTAAGCGATTACAACTGTGTACCAAACACCTGAACCACTAGATCATGTGCTTTTACAATAGTTTAGATACAACATACTGATGTATGTAATAGGAGTGTATTTTTATAAGATGAAGAAGTATTTTTGTATTTTCTAGCAAGTAACAGTAACTTTCCTTTTAAGCTATATAAAGTTCTGGAGAATCCTTATCTATAATATCAGAAATTTCTGATATTTCAATGGTGTTATTAGAAATCCTATAGGATGTCTAGTATGAGTGTCATAAATGATTTAAGAATTGTGGTGTATATTTCTTAGATCAGCTCAGTTAAGTTTATCACTGTCTGGAAAACAGATCACAACTTTAGATAGAGGATAAGAAGATAGATAGACATAGGAAACTGTTTATAACACAGATACAAACAAACAAAAATAAATATATATATATATATATATAAATACATATATATATATATATATATATATATATATATATATATATATATATATATATATATATATAAAAGACGTAAAATAAGAAAATTTTTTTTAAAGAATTTTAAAAAAAATTAACTTACTTAAATTTTCACTCCAACTAATTAGTTTCTGCAAAGGGATAAAGACAGTTACGTAATGAACTGTTGAGAATTTCATTGCGTCACCAGGGAGGTCATTCTCAGCCGAGTCTCCAGGCGATGCGCGGACACTGGGGACTCATATAAAAATAATAATAATTCGGTAAATGGAACAGCTATCGAGGACTGGATTCCAGCTACTGAAAATTCTCACTGCCACTGATCATGTGGCCGATTCTAAAGAATCAATCACGTGACACAGAGGCTAGTCAGTAGGAATGGGATGGTAAGATGACAGGCGCCCACTAACACCCCCCCCCCCCCAAAAAAAAAATTTAGAAGTGGTTTTGGCAGGTTTGCTCGACAAATCAGTGATTTGGAGATAAATATAGATAATTTAATATATCTACTAACATAAGCGCACAGATGTACGCTAATACCAGCAAATACACAGGTTATGTCATAGTACCTAGGTGGTTCAATGCAGGAGAATGCAGAACAATTTTATATGAGTCCCCAGTGTCCGCGCATCGCCTGGAGACTCGGCTGAGAATGACATCCCTGATGACACAATGAAATTCTCAACAGTTCATTACGTAACTGTCTTTATCCCATTGCAGAAACTAATTAGTTGGAGTGAAAATTTAAGTAAGTAAGTTAATTTAAAAAAAAATTTTTTTTTTTTAATTTTCTTATTTTACGTCTTTTATATTATTGTTCTGCATTCTCCTGCATTGAACCACCTAGGTACTATGACATAACCTGTGTATTTGCTGGCATTGGCGTACATCTGTGCGCTTATGTTAGTAGATATATTAAATTATCTATATTTATCTCCAAATCACTGATTTGTCGAGCAAACCTGCCAAAACCACTTCTAAATTTTTTTTGGGGGTGTTAGTGGGCGCCTGTCATCTTACCATCCCATTCCTACTGACTAGCCTCTGTGTCACGTGATTGATTCTTTAGAATCGGCCATATGATCAGTGGCAGTGAAAATTTTCAGTAGCTGGAATCCAGTCCTCGATAGCTGTTCCATTTACCGAATTATTATTATTTTTATATGAGTCCCCAGTGTCCGCGCATCGCCTGGAGACTCGGCTGAGAATGACCTCCCTGATGACGCAATGAAATTCTCAACAGTTCATTACGTAACTGTCTTTATCCCATTGCAGAAACTAATTAGTTGGAGTGAAAATTTAAGTAAGTTAAATTTTTTTTTTTAATTTTTCTTATTTTACGTCTTTTATATTATTGTTCTGCATTCTCCTGCATTGAACCACCTAGGTACTATGACATAACCTGTGTATTTGCTGGCATTGGCGTACATCTGTGCGCTTATGTTAGTATATATATATATATATATATATATATATATATATATATATATATATATATATATATATATATATATATATATATATATATATATATATATATATATATATATATATATATATATATATATATATATATATATATATATATATATATATATATATATATATATATATATATATATATATATATATATATATATATATATATACACACGCACATGGCTTAGTGGTTAGAGCATTGGCCTTGCAATTGAAAGGTTGTGAGTTCAATTCTCAGACCGGGTGATGTGTTTCACATTGCTCCAGTTTTCTCAGGTGTAGAAATGAGATGATAGGGACTGGGGGTTCATATCATTCCACTGCAAAGTGGTCATGGAGGTGCCACGGCAAAAAAGCACCCAGCACTCACTGTAAATGAGGTTGGTGTTAGGAAGGGCATCCAGCTGTAGAAATCAAGCCAGAATCAGTTCCCATCCCACCCTTGCAAGCAGGGAAAAGTGGACGTAAAATGATGATGATGATGATGATATATATATGTGTGTATGTGTGTGTGTGAGAGAGAGAGAGATCAAATGTTTGAGAATGTTGAAATTATATTAAATGCAATGATTTGAGTTCAAATCCAGCATAGGAAAATATTTACTGGTAGAGATAGTATCCGGAAATCATCTAGAAGTCCTCTGTTGAAATCGTGTATCTGAAGATAGGATATTTTGTATTGGGTGATAATTTGACATTAGAGAGATCAAAGCATGCAGGGGTGTGAAAGGCAAAGTTGACTTCAGCACAATTTCAATTGTGAATGTAAAGGGCCGTAACTACCGTATTTCCCGGTGCCAAAGACGTTTTGCCCTCAAGGACGCACCCTAATTTTGACAACCAAAAATTTGGAAAAAAATAATAAGCAACCTTCGGCCGCCAGGACGCATAGAAGACTTTTGAAACTTATTTTAGGGAAAAAGTAGAGTCTTTGACGCTGGGAAATATGGTAAAATATATTTTCTAATTTAGTCATGAGGCCAGCAATTTTAGGTGAGAATGAAAGGTGAATTAAATCAACTCCAGTTCTTGCATGGTACCTTCTTTTATCAAACCTGGAAGGATGAAAAGCAAAGTTGACCTGAGTAGGATATTAACTCAGAGCGTAAAGAGCCATAACTAAATAATTGTTTCTACTTTTGGCACAAGGCCAGCACTCACCTGGTGCATTACTGGTACTTTATTTTATCGACCCCGTAAGGATGAAAGGCAAAGTTAACCTCGGGGAGATTTGAACTCAGAATAGCAAAGGCTCTAACTCTATGCATGGCGTCTGACCCTCTACCGATACTGCCAATCCATAACTAAATAATACAAGGTATCTACTAATACACCACTCTACTTCACCACATAATAAATGGTTTCTGACATAGGCATAAGGCCAGAAATTTTGTGAGGGACGGAAAGTTGATTATACTGACTCAGTTCTTAACTGGTACTTTATTTTATTGACCCTGGAAGGATGAAAGGCAAAGTTGAATTCAGTGGTATGTAAAACCGTAACATTTAAGGTCGTAATGAAATACTGCAATGCTGATACACTAACGATTCTGCCAATCCATGGCCCTTAACTTCACGACATAATAATTGTTTCTACTTTTGGCACAAGGCCAGCAATTATCCCAGTGTATTACTGGTACTTTATTTTATCGACCCTGTAAGGATGAAAGGCAAAGTTAACCTTGGCGGGATTTGAACTCTGAACATAAAGGGCCGTAACTCTTTGCTGCAAAGCATGGTGTCTGGCCCTCTACAGATACTGCCAATCCACTGCCCTTCACGACATAATAATTGTTTCTACTTTTTGGCACAAGGCCAGCAATTACTCAGCGCATTACTGGTACTTTATTTTATCGACCCCATAAGGATGAAAGGCAAAGGGCCGTAACTCTATGCGTCAAAGCATGGCGTCCGACCCTCTCTATATATATATTAATGTGTTAGGTGAAGAGAGAAGGAATGAAGAATTAACATATGGGTTGAAAAAGGAATATATATTTCAACCAGAGTGGCAAAGCAAAGCATGCTTGTATACACCCCCTCTCTCTCTCACATACATATTTATTTGTCTGCTTAAAGATTTTGTACAAAGTTTAAGTTTGCTTTTCCTTCATTAATTGTTCGTTTTCAATAATGGTATAAACTTATATAACAATATATACTTCCTTTCTTATTTTCTTTACTTTCTTTTTCTCAAATTGTTGCTTTCTTTAATACTATATTTGAATTGTATGAATTGTTTTAGCCAAAAACAGACATAGTGAATTCATCTAAATATTTGTTCACTTTTCATATTTCGATTCATCATCACTGTTTAACGTCCATTTTCCATGCTAGCATTAGTTAGACGAGTTGTTCTGTTGTGAGACAAGTCAGATCAGGTGACAGTGTCTTGCTCATACAGAACTGTTTCTAGCTTGCCTTCAACAGATAGATGCCATATTTGTATTTACTTTCTGTTACTTGCAGTGGAAAACATATACTCTCAAAATTAATTGTCATATGATGAGTAACAATCTAGTGATGAAGAAAATATATTGTGATGCAACAACAGTTAAATTTAATATGCAGCCCCAAGTGGCAGGCAAAGGCATGCTGTCTAAAGGTGAGAGTATTGGGCTCATGGTTGTAATGAGTGTAAGATTCTTGGATTGGGCAATAATTAGTGTTCTTCAATAAGTCACTTCATATCACATTGTTCTATTTTAATCAGCTGAAAAATGAGTACCAGCAGCAGAAACCAATCGGTGGACTGGCGCTCTGTCCAGAGAATAGGTAGTAAGTGTAACTATACTGATAGGCATACTGCTTGGTTTAACACCACGTTCCTTGGGTGTTTTCTGCAGAATTCATTCTTTTACAAGTATTGATATCAGACCCTGTAGTTCAGCCTACCAGCACATTTTCTCTGGCTAGAGACAAGCGGATATTCTGCGAGATGGACCTCAACTTGTTTGTTATCTTTGGGACTTAGATACGTGGTCATTATGGTAGTTTCAAATTTTGCTGGTTCTGCTTTCTTCTCCTGACAGAAAGAAAATGATTGAGCACAGTGATGTAAAGTGCAAATGAAATAATTACATTAGTTTTGAACTCATGATCACAGAACGGATGGTTTAATACCGTATCTGGACAATCATCTACCTCTCAACATGCAGGTAGTCTCTACAAATGCAAATGAAAGAATATTGATACCACACCTTAAAATTATTTTTCTGCAAATTGCAAATGTTAAGGGAAATAACTCTCCAAACGTTTTATTGATTTATTTCCCATGTACTACAGTTAAATATCAGGATTTCTGTTTAAATTATTAATATAATTGCAGCAGACGTGTGTGCGACGGCACAGACGTAAATCATTTTTCTTTATATATATATCTATATATACCTATCTGTCTATCTTTCTTTCTCCCGCTCTCTCATCACCAGTTTTTAGATTTTGTTTAAACATCGCCCCAATGCAATAAAAATAAAAGCTAAATGTTTGTTTCTAATAAAATATTAGAATTGTTTATTTGCAGTAAACTAACAGTAAATAAATGACTTAAATAACTTACAACAACGATGCCAAGAAAATGGCTTAGGCTGGAAAACAAAACCAATATTTATATCCACTCTACAAACTTGGTGGGAACTTAACATTAGGTTACACCGTGTACTAGCTGTGGCTGGGCCATATTCTATCATTTAGATATATGTTGTAAGACTGACTACACGATCGCTAGCCCAGTGATACACACCCAGAGAATGTGGAAGAATGCCAGGTGCAAGCTGCTGCTTCATGGTCCCAGTGAATAAAGGGGAGAAAACATTATCCTGATAGATAGCAAGGAAGATGCTTTGAAATTACCATTACAATTGCAGTGTTTACTCCTGTGAGTGGCCATCTCAGCCACGGCTGCAGTGAGTAAGGAGATGGTTTAGGATCCCAGAATGTCAGATAATACTTTTCATTAAACAATATCTTCCATTAATAAAATGTTAAGGGTTAATATGTGTAGCTTATTCACACTCCCCATAAGATAAAAAAGAATGATTAACTGAAAGAAGAAGCCAATCCTCAGTTCAAACCAAGGAAACTATTTCCATTAGTTTATCAATTACTGATACTATCTGTCAGTTGCAAAACTTGGTGGAAGTGTAACTGCTTTTCTGTTTAGAGATATAATTTGAACTCAGAACAGACAGTGCTGGAACACACACTGCAAGTCATCCTGTCCAACACTTTAACAATGATACCAATTCACACACCACGCTCTGAACTGGTATATTATTTTTTTAATTCTGAATGGATATAAGCATAATTCAAACTCAGAGGGTAGTGGAATATTTAATCCAATATGCTAGCAACTTTGCTAATACACAGTATTTATTATGTCAATATTGTTCAGATATGAAAATTCAGTAAACTAAATTGATATATAGTAGAAAGTCATGAATTATTATTCAAACATGTTTCTTTTTATTGAGAGAAAAAAAAAAGAAACAACAGCGTATCATGTATATGTTTCATGGTATCAGGAGACAAAATGGCAAATGCATTACCCCAGAAGATGGCAAGGGAGATGCCCTGAAAAAGCTGGTTCTCCTCACAGGGTTCATTCTTGTTGATGGTTATAATAATAATAATAATAATGAAAATTATGTACAGTGCTCAAGTGCACTACAACTCATCAACCGTGCATGTATAGTACATAGAATAATGTACAAATGTCAGGAAAGTGAACAGAGTTATGAGTCACGATATACACACAGACACACACACACGTGTGTGTGTATGGAGGGGGAATATTAGGTGTAGTATTGGGGAATTTCGGGATGCATTTTGAAGGATGTACTGTCCTGACAGCTAACAACTGATGCAGGTAGTTTGTTCCATGCTTCTGCAACTCTGAGCATGAGAAAATGTTTCCGAAAGTCATGGAAGTTGTAGTTTTCTGATTTTGCAAGCATGTCCATTGGTGTTAGACATATGGAATTCAAAAAAGTGCTCAGGGCTGTTGTTGGAAAGATGGTTAATAATCAAGTGGATGTCTACCAAGTTAGATGCCAGATATCAGAGCTTTAATGTATCCATGCCCAGGGAATCAAAGTGAGTAGAGTGGGGCAGTTTGGGGACTCAAGGTGCCATATGTTTGCACCTCTATTATTTTAACAAGAAAACTTATCATAGAGCAGCTAATATTTGCAATCTGCATTATAATATATTCATTTAGACAATTAAAAATGATTAAATAATTATTTCTACTTTTGGCACAAGGCCAGCAATTATCCCAGTGCATTACTGGTACTTTATTTCATCGACCCCATAAGGATGAAAGGCAAAGTTAACCTCGGCAGGATTTGAACTCAGACCATAAAGGGCCGTAACTCTGTGCTGCAAAGCATGGCGTCCGACCCTCTATCGATACTGCCAATCCACCGCCCTTAAAATTATTAGATAATAAAACTATAACTATAGTTCAAAAAGTCTTCAACACTGGAAGTCTAGTATAGTGTAGAAAACTGTTAAAAACAAAGAAAAGGTGCATGTCATATTAATTTCCAATTTATTTTAATTCAAGAAATGATATTTGTAGGGGAAAATATACAAGTGAAATAATATGACAGAATTAAAATGTTCATAAATTTCTCTATAATTAAAAAGTTACTGAACTCATGTTAAAAAAACTTACATAACTAATTAGAATTCATCATCATCATCATCATCACTGTTTTACATCCATTCTTCCATGCTAGTATGGGTTAGACGGGTTGTCCTATTGTGGACAATGCAAGGTTGGGCGACCTTGTCTTTCTCATGCGGGAACTGATTTTGGCTTGATTTCTACAACTGGATGCCCTTCCTAACACTAACCTCATTTACTGTGAGTACTGGGTGCTTTTTTACCATGGTGCCTACACGACCATTTTACAGTGGGAGGGAGTGGGGCATATTGTCTATATGCTTCAGCTTCGGTTGTGCCCATGGGGAGTTGGGTCTTTTGTATTACTGCATGATGCCAGAGGTCACAGTTCTGTGTCATTGTCTTTGAGAGGTGCAATTGGGCAAGGTCAGCTTTTATCACCTCATCCCAGGTCTTCTTGGGTCGCCCCACTCCAAGGCTTCCATCGATTTTTAGTGCTCTGCACCTTTTTATGCAGCTGCAATCCTTCATACGCTTCACATGTCCATACCAATGCAACCTCCTCTCCTGCACACAACATTTGATTCCTATTATGCTCAGTCTCTCTCTCAGTTCGTTTATGCTTTGCTGTTTGCGTATATTACTATTACACATCCATTGGAGCATGCAAGCTGCATTTCTTTCTAATCTACTCAAGTCTACTACATACAGCGCCCAGGTCTCACTACCATGTAACATCGCTGTTCGTATGCACCTATCATACAGTTTGCCTTTCATTTTGTGAGAAAAGCCTTTTGCAGCTTGCAGTGCGAGTAGCTCCCTGAACTTCTTCCATCCCGTTCTTACTCTAGTTACTGTACTTTCAGACCATCCACCTCTGCTGCTAATTTGGTCACCTAGGTATCAGAAGCTGTCTACTGTTTCTACAGAGCCCTCCCAGAATTTGGAAGTGCTTGTTTCCTGTGGCTGTTTGCTGCTTACTGTCCTCGTGCAACTGCTATATGTAAAGCCTACATTCTTCATTCTTAACTAATCTTCCTGAGATTCCACTACATCTCTTGTGTACCCATAGTTTGCATTTGGGGAAGAGGATGGAATTTTTACCTACACCTTTTCTACATACTGAGCAAGGCCAAGGCCATTGCCATGATTTCTATTGCACATAACTGGGCATTTGTTCACAAATTAAAATGTATTGCATATTATAATATAATTCAGTATTGGTCACAAATCTACTGTAATGTTTTCAACTCATTTATATATATGTACATATATATTATTTCTATCTATCTACCTGCCTGTCTGTCTGCCTATCTGTCTGTCTCCATATACCTAATATCGCCATTTGCTTTTCCATGCAATATCTATATTTATATGTGTGTATGTGTTGTTGTTGTTGTTAATAGCCCTATATCTTGTATGAAATCTAATTGATCTTTCTAATTTCTTTCAGGTAAGTGCATCAGTTGGCCACATTAACAACTGGAACCCTTTTTGATAATAATGGTAATGCAGAATGATGGAAAATATGGGTGAGTGATGTCTATTTCAATTCTTAACACTGAATTGTTTAATTTAACAAGAAAGAAAAGGAAATTATATATATGACTTTCCAGATGATTTCTTTTGAATGAAACAGTTCTAATCCTGTAGAAGCCATTTCTATATTAAACATTATATATATATATATATATATATATATATATATAACGAAGGAATTGTAGTAAGGAACCAGATGGACCATAACGCACCAAAGTACTCAATACTTAGGGTAATAGAGTGGGTAATAGGAACAAGTATGACCCCGACGGCAGAGCTCAAGCAGAAATAGCCGTCGAAACGGCTTGAGCTCTGCCGTCGGGGTGATACTTGTTCCTATATATATATCGTGTTTAATAGTTTTACATCCATTTTTTCCATACTTGGAAGTTGCCTTATCTTATGTGAAGTTCAGCATTTTGAGATCTACTCTCACCCTTTCTTCACAGATTTTCCTTGGCCTTCTACTGCAACTTGTTACCACTGGAAACTCCAGGTATTTCTTCACCCAATGATCATATTCCAATACACTTATTTTGAGTAAACCTGGAAATAAAGCCTTCTTGTACATAGAATATAACTTTAAAAGTAAAACTATATGGTTTCTATTGCTTACACACAAAAATCCAAATCGTTTTCTCTGAAAAGAAATTGATCTATAATTTAAGGAAAATTTACTGCACAATCTTATAATCTTACTGTTACAAGTGCAAGCATGGATGAGTGGTGTGGTTATGGAATTTGCTTCTCAGGATCCTGAATTGACTATTGAACTTCACTATTTAATTGGGCAACATATTTCTAAAGCAATAATGAAATATGTATGAAGGAGTAAAAATAATTATTGCCAGGTATCTATATTTGAAGTTTTTGTTAAATTTTAATATGCTACCTTTTGTAACTACATGTTTTTACATTCTTTACAAATTATCTCTTGTTAAATATTTATTTATATGTATGTCAATCGATCTTTTAATTTTATTATAAATGCTCAGATTTATTCCTTGGAATCTTTCTTTGAGCTTCTTCAATTGTGCATGTTTGAGATTTTCTCAGACATAACATCTATATTTTTGTTATATATATATACTAGTAGCAGTACCCAGCGTTGCCTGGGTACTGCTAAATAATATCTGCTTTCATGAAAAGGTGTTGATCTTAGCGACTGCTTCTCGATGACTCATCTATGGCCACACACAGGCCATGCGGGGGAGGGTGGTGATAAACTCTATCACTGAGAAACATGGGTGACTGATAAAGGGGCATGCTGGTGGAGGGAGTTTCGAATTTGAACGAAATCGGTTGAAAAATGTGGGAGCTAAAGCTGAAAAGGTGGAAATTTGAGCGAAAAGGTGGTATTTTTGAATATTTAAGCGGCTGCCACGCCGTTCCTGAACAAAAAATCCAAAATGTAAAGCCACTTTAAGACGTGGAATAATCAGATCTAGCGTACTGTAAAATTTGAACAAAGTAGGTTGATTAATGGGGGAAGTTGAGCCGAAAAAGTGGAAATTTGAGTCTAAAAGTAGTACTTTTGAATATTTAAGCGGCTGCCACGCCGTCCCTGAAAAATACATGCAAAGTATAAAGCCATTACAGTATGTGCAATGATAAATTCTATTTTGCTTTAAAATTTGAACGAAATCGGTGGCAAAATGTGGGAGCTAGAGCCAAAAATCTTATTTTTCGATACCTAAAAAAAGGTGACCCCCCCCCCCCCCCATATCGATTTTTATCTGCAGAATTACCCTGGAATAAAAAAAAAACGATACGACGCTGATATATGGAAAACACTCCGCGATGACTAATCTATGAGCCTGTAAAGTTTCATGAAAATCGGTCGTAAGATGTAGGCCCCTATAAGTAATACACAGACACACACACTTAATTTTATATATATACAGATTACTGTGTGTGTCGGTGTTTGTGTGTGTGTGTGTGTGTATGTAATATAATGATTTTCTGCCTTACAGCTGAGCTCTTGCCATTTCGACAACAAGTGGGTAACACTCTACTTTCTTAAGTATTAAGTGTTAAGTGGAATAATGGTCTTACTACTATTAATTAGTAACTCCCACTTTCTCTCCCTAAATATAAGTGTGTGTGTATGTGTGTGTGTGTGTATGTGTGTGTGTGTGTTTGTGTGTGTGTGTGTGTGTGTGTGTGTGTTTGCGTGTGTGGTGGGGGTGTATAAGAATTTGCAAACAAGAAAGAAAATTGTTCAATACCATACTATTTACCATCATGATTTTATGTCTTCTTTTTCATGCTTGCATGGGTTGGATGGGTCTTTTTCTATACAGCATCCCTCACTTGTCACGCCCCTTCATCATCACCTCTGTGAGCATTATTGATTTGATATCATCTCTCACCACCTTCGTTCAGTTCTTCATTGATCTTCCTCTACAGCAGCTTTATTCCACTGCAAATTTTTGGCATTTCTTCACCCAATGATTATCGTCCATGTGCATCACATATCCTTACCAGTACAGTCATCTCTCTTGCACACTCCAGCTGATCCTTCTTTTATCTAGTTTTTCTCTCACTTGATTCATGCACATCCATTAAAGCATGTCTGCTTCATTTCTTTCCAACCTTCGCTTATTTTATGCATTCAGCACCTATGTCTTACTACCATGCAGTATTGCACATCACACACATGCATCATACTGCTATCCTTTTATACATACAGAGAAGCCTTTTTTTCAGCAGAGGCTGTAGCTCTCATTTTCCATCCTGTTCTTATTTTAGCTATTCTCTCAGAGTACCCTTCCACTGCTAATTAGATCACCTAGGTAGCAGAAGCTATCAACCATTTCTATGGATCTTTCCTGGGATTGGAAAAGGTTTATATGTCTGGCCTCTTACTATCACTATCAATTTTCTGTGTACATCAATTACATATAAAGTCTTCCTTTCTTGTTAGCCTACATGCTATCCCACAACACCTTGTGGTTATCCAAGATTTGCTTTGTGGACATTGTATAGAGTTCCTACCTTCTCCTTTTCTATATATTGAGCAAGGTCACTTTGTTGATGAGATCAGAGTTCTGTCTTCTTTCCTACTTAGTGAACCTTTGGTTTTTGCCAACACACTCAGAGTTGCTGAAGCATGGAACAAACTACCTGCATCATTTGTTAGCTGTTGGGACACCTGCATGCTTCCTGAAATTCACCAACACTACACTTGATATTGCCCCTCCATACACACGCAAACATGTATCTGTGCGTATATCATGACTCATACACTGTTCACTTTCCTGACATTTGTACATTATTCTATGCACTATACATGCACCTTTGATGAGTTGTAATGCACCTGAGCACTGTACACATTAATTTCATTATTATTGACAGCCGGGAATGTCCGAGATGTGCGCAGGGCGACGAAACCGTCCTGCATGCACTCGTCCAGTGTCAGAGCATTGCTGACTTGTGGGTTTATGTAGAACAGATCCGGCTATCAGCTGAGTCCATCGTGAGGATTGCCTCGCCCTATTCCTTTAGCCGGGAAGGGCAGGCAGTTTTTATCTGTCTGGTGGCCATGGCGAAAGAGATAGTATGGCGGACGCGTCTGAAAGTGCTGAAGACGAGCACTTACTTTTCGATGATGCCTTGATTAACTTTTTTAAATTTCATTTGAAAAGGAAAATCAGGGTAGAGAGGGAAGTGCTCTCTTCCCAGCATTTTGTTGAAAGATGAGTGAGAGAGGCAAGAATGGCCCGAGTGAATGGGCCTACTCTGAGTATATGCTTGTAAATTGAAGATGGAAAACTGTGAGAGGGCACTTGCCCTAGTGGTCAGGGTCACCGTGTCTTTTTTTAATGGGCTTTCTCCACGATGGCCCTCGGAAGTCTCCCCCTATTGAGGAATTTTTCATTGTTCTTTTTTGTTACATCCTCTGTTGTTTTTTTTTTACACGCAGAAATGCCCATTTGTACCGTCCTGTATTGTCCTGTACTGTCCTTAATATCTACTTTGTGTAACCCCTTGTGGCCAATAAAAAAATCATTATTATTATTATTATTATTATTATTATCCAAAGCCAATTGATTTGAAGTTATGTTTCCACAACGGGAATTTCTTCTCTAGCTCTTCCCCAGATTCAATTATAAAAAAATAGCTTTCAGTATTTTTTATTATATTACTGAGATTGCCTCTAAGCTTTGTGATTGCCTGCTTCATCATCAACCAATTATGAAACTCATAGTCGCAACAGAGAGTAATCTCAGTCACACACATACACTTGCATGCACGTGTATATGTGTTTATGAGTGTGTTCGTGCTTGTATTAATGTTCATTGTTTGTTATTGCCTCCAGTAGCTTCGTATTTTGGCAAAATAGAGATTGGTAAAATAAATATCAAGATCAAAAAAAGTACTAGGGTCAACATTTTCAACTAAATCGCTTCAAGGCAGTATAACAACACGACATCAATCAATTAACCGAAACCTGTAAAACCACCCTATACTTATTCTCACTCAGTATGTCACAAACTTAAAGAAACGAATAAAAAATTAAAAATCTAAATTAATATATGATGTAAGGGAGATAACTCTAAACAACATAAAATTCAGGGAAATAACCCCTGTTGAAAATGAAATTATAAATTTCTTTATCAAAAGATTAACAGGACACGTTAGATATGTCTCCCAGCAAGGATTGAACCCGAGTCCAGGATTGAACCTACAGACCAGGATTTCACTATCTCTGGTACTTCCCACTAAGCCACCGAAACTGTTGAAAATGAAATTATAGTACTGAAAATATATGTATATGTCCGTGTGGGTGTATATATGCGCCCATAAACGTTGGTTCAGATACACACACATGTTTTGCAATATACATGCATGTGTTCTGTATATATATCTATGTATATGTGCATAGATATATATGTGTATGCACATTTAATATTTGTGGGCATATGCGTGTAATTGTAGAGTTATTTCTCTCTCTCTCTCTCTCTCTCTCTCTCTCTCTCTCTCTCTATATATATATATATATATATATATATATATATATATATATAGAATAAGGAAAAGCGAAGTAGTTTCCGATGTTCAAGTCCTTTAATAATAATGCTGTGATATATATTTCAATGACGACACTGGCCACACTGTTCTGTGTGCGAGTGTCGTGACATCATCAGACAGCTTGTTACATAATAAGGTTATGTTTCCGAGGCAATCCAAATTGAATCGACATGGGAACGGACGAAGTGTGTGCTTTTGAGTTCTTCATCCGTTCCCTTGTGAGTACCAATTCACCCCCACCGGTCTGCACAGGCGCATGTCCAAAGGAAGTTGACCATTAGCTACCGCAGACGACCCACTCAGGCCTGTACCATAATTTACTGCTACCCATCCCGACTGTGGCAGTCAGCCGAAAGCCAGAGGGGATGGGAGAGTGTTAGTTTTTACAGGTCACAATACTACCTCTCACCAAGCGTGGACAGTACGACTGAGCATCAACTCCTAAGAGAAAATAAGCTTAATTCTAGGTATCATGGTTTTACATTGGAAGTTATGAGTGAGAGTTGGAAATAAAAATTAAAATCCTAAATCAAATATCAGAAATTATAAATTAAACAATTAAAAAATTAACATCAATGTTTACCCTAAGTATATATATATATATATATATATATATATATATATATATATATATATATATATATATATATGTGTGTGTGTGTGTGTGTGTGTGTATGATTGAGATTTTATATATGTTTAAAGGAGTACATGCATATGTCCATGGCTCGGATGTTGTAGGTATGTGAAATGTTTTCATATATTAGATTTATATATCAGGGTGGATATATTGCATGGTAAGGCACCGAATTGGCAGAGAGGGTGGAACGTCGGATAGAATGCTTTGCCGTATTCATTTTGGCTCTCTACACGCTGAATTTAAATCTTGCCATGGTCAACTTTGCCTATCATCCATTCAAGGGCGATTCTTACTCTATATCTCTTCTACAATTCCATCCTCTCACTCACATTATCCTTCTCTGGAAGAAATCTGCTGTATTCAGACCTGGAGTGGAGATGGTCGCTGTCAGGTTTACAAATTCCCTAGAAACGCTATATATCTATATGGCGCCCCTTCGATTCTCTCAAGAGTTACAGGACCATATATACATATGTTGTATCAAGTTTTGTATGCTTTTCTTGTCTATGCAAGAGTTTGAGTCAAAGTGTGTATGTACATATATCAAGATAAATGTGTGTGTATATATATCAAGATAAATGTGTGTGTATATATAGTGTAATAATTTACAATTGGTGATAGATCTCTATATTGGTTCAAGAGCTGTAAAGTTACTGAATAATGATATTGAACAACATTCAAAATCTGATCCATCGAAAATTTAAAACCAGGCAGTCACTTTTACTAATATTGCATCCATGTTGCCTTAATGCACACAATGCATGGAGACTAATTGAAAAGGTATACTTTGTAATTAACAGATGCACAATGTTAGTAAAAGCATCTGTGAAATAAACTTTTTTCCGATCCCAAGAACATAGACATGGTTGATAGCTTTTGCTACCAAGGTGATCTAATTAGAAATGCAAGAGAGTATATAACTGAGAGTATATAATCTAGAATATGAACAGGATGGAAAAAGTTCAGGAAGCTATTACCTCTGTTGATAACAAAAGGTTTCTCTCTGTTAATGAAAGGCCAGTTATGATACCTGGATAACTGTCTTCGAAGTGGGATATTGTATGACATTGAGATGTGGACAATGAAGGCAGAGTATATGCAAAAGGTGAAGCGAAATGATGGATATGCTAGGTTAATATTCATCAACAATAAAGCAAAGATGAACTGAGAGAAAATGTAGTTATAAGAGGAATTCGATGTAGTGGTCAGAAGATTGTCTTGGTGCGGTCATCTGATGCATATGGATTATGATTACTGTGTTAAGAAATGCCAAGAAATCCCAATGGAAGGGAGCTGCAGCAGGAGATGAAGGAAGTTATGGGAAGAGGTTGCAAAAGTTGATCACGAATCACTGAAGCTCACAAAGATGACAAAAACCCATAGTGAGTAGAGTGATGCTGTGTTGGCAAAGGCCCAGCCAACCTATGCAAGCATGGAAAAGTGGATGTAAAATGGTGACGATAATAATGATGATGATAATATATATATATATATATATATATATATACAGAGAGAGAGAGAGAGAGAGAGAGAGAGAGAGAGAGAGAGAGAGAATCTTGACCATGGCACCAAGTGTTTTCAGAAACCACTTGGCGTCACTGTCGTGATTTTACCACTCTGTATATCCTCTCTGCATATCCCCATGTAGTAAGTACTCTCATGATTAGTGTTCTCCCCAGTCTCAGTGCCACAGACTCTATATATGTATATATATATCAGATAGGCTGTGGTAAAAACCACCAAGACCATAACCCACGAGAGTACTTGATACTTGGGGTAGTAGAGTGGGTAATATGAAAAGATTCAGGATCCTGATGGCTGAGCTCTGGCTGTTTTGACAGCTAGGTCCAAAAGATAGATCGGATCTAGCTGTCAAAACGGCTGGTGCTCAGCTGTCAGGGTCCTGAATCTTATCATATACATGGCTTAGTGGTTAGATCATTGGGCTTGCAATCGAAAGGTTGTGAGTTCAATTCTCAGACTGGGTGATGTGTTGTTTCCTTGAGCAAGACACTTTATTTCAAATTGCTCCAGTTTACTCACCTGTAGAAATGAGATGATAGGACTGGGGTCCCTATCATTCCACTGCAAAGTGGTCGTGGAGGTGCCATGGCAAAAAAGCACCCAGCCCACACTGTAAAGTGGACGTGCAGGCGCCACGGAAAAAAAGCACCCAGTACTCACTGTAAATGAGGTTGGTGTTAGGAAGGGCATCCAGCTGTAGAAATCAAGCCAGAATCAGTTCCCGTCCCACCCTTGCAAGCAGGGGAAAAGCGGATCTCAAATGATGATGATGATGATATATATATATATATACACACACACTCATATACAGTTGATTTCAAATAAAAAACAGATAAAGGTAGGTGAAGAAATTTTTGCAGCTCAAAATATGAAATTTATTACAGGAAACTTTTCAGGTTACATACAATATTTAATTGTATGAACTCTTTAATACAAATGTTTAAGTAGTCTCATAGAGCAAATATTACATTGAAAATAAAACTGTTAAGTATATCATATTTTAATTAACGCATGTTTCTTCCATCTCATAGGACATATAATTAATTTTTAGTTAATTAATTATATAATCCAATCATTCTGATGAATCCAAATATATATTCCATAAGATGGGAGAAGCATGGAGACAGACTTACTGAATAGATTGGCTTCTATGTTTGGAGGTTCGTAAATGTTGTCGGAGGGATATGATGTGACACTCAAATGCTATCTGAACTGATGTTAGGCCTCTGCCCCCCTGCTTATGTTTCAAGTAGAAGTGGTCTATGTCACTGCTGATGTGGAAGCTTCCTATGTATGTATGAATGTTATACGTAGATTACACCAACTCCAGCCAGAACAACTTAAACTAAATAAATACGCCTTTAGCCTTGACGTTGTCTCCCTCTACACTACAGTCCCCGCTCATCCAGCTGTCGATTTATTGACGGACTGCGTGGTCGCAGAGGACATCCACTGCTACGGCCTCCACCCGACGGACATACACCAGCTTTGTCCTTCACAGTAGACAACACGTACTTCACCTTCCACCACCACACATACAGACAGACAACAGGATTACCCATGGGATCCAGCCTATCGGGCCTGCTGGCCATCACCTACATGAACCAGCTAGAATGCCGAGCCCTCAACACCTGCCATTCCCATACCTTCTTCACCCGATATGTAGATGACATACTCATCCTTACATCATCCCGTGAGGCAGATAAAATATACACAACATTCTCCAGCATGGACGCCAGTATAAAGTTCAGCATGGAACACCCTGATGACCGCGGATCCCTATTCCTACTGGACTTCCAACTCAGGGTAACAGAGGAAGGCAACATCCACACCTGCTTCTATAAAAAAGCCACCAGCAGGGACCTGTTTGTACATTTCAGATCGGCCCTCCCACTCGGTGCCAAGTTCGGATACATAAGGAATGAACTGGCACGTATCCGGAACAAATGCACCGACGCTAGAGACCGAGACACACACACCACACATTTTCTGGAAGTACTCAAACTGAACGGATACACGACATCCACCACAAACTGTGCCAGAAAGAACAGAGGACACCACACCCGAGGCACTAACACTTGCTTCCTGAAGCTCCCACACTTCAGTGAAGAAACAACAACAGCCATCCGCAGAGCTATCAGACGAGAGGAACTAGATATCCAACTGGCCCACTCAGGTCCTTCTCTACGCGGACAGCTAACCAAAAGACACCCCACTAGACATGACAACTGCTGCAGACTCGCCAACTGCCCCATCAACAACACAGACCTATGCCACCAGGCTTACGTCGTATACAGACTAGAGTGTGACAAATGCAACAACTTCTACGTAGGTAGCACCACCAGACCACTCCACATAAGAATAAAAGAACACCTCAATACTAACGCTTCCTCATTTAAGAAACACCTACTTAAATGCAAAAACACCGACAAAACCATAACAGTTAGGATAGAAACCAAGGAAAGAAACCTCGGCAATCTTAGAATTAAGGAAGCACTAATTATAGACAAAACACAACCACCAATCAATAATAGACTAGAACTCAACACTCAATTTATAACTTGATAGAGCTTCTAGCCCCATATTTACACACACATGCACACACACACACACGCTTAAACCTCCACTTATTCTCTCTCACACATACACACACAAAACCAGTTCTAACACGAGATAACACCTATCCCCCACATTTACGAATAGACATATCTTCTCACACTCACATACTTACACCTTCATGCATTCTCCCACACACTTAAACAGGCATGTATATAAAAAAACAAAAAAAAACAAAATCAAACCCCTTTTAAAGGTAGACTACTCTTTATCCACCTAATCTTAACTCTTTGACATTAGAGATAGAACAGATACTCTATACCATTTCCTGTCAGCATGACTTGGCAAGCTATTTAGAACACTGGTTGACAACTTTACTTCGCTCTGAAGAAGAGATATTATCTCAAAAATTAAGGACATTTAAATAAATCTAAGGTAAAAGACTAATTGTCAACAATATCTTTTTCATTTGCATTCTTTATTCTATGTCCATACCTGCATTGTTTTGGCTTTATTATACATATACAAACGTTTATACCTCATTACACAATGCTTCAAGTGAACTATAACCTCCTCCTATATATATATATATATATATATGACGTATATATATATATAAGACGTGACAGAGTGTCTGTTGTAAACACTAAATCCCTCCCCCATGAAGAATGCACCTCCCAACATAGACTCATAATTAGCGACCTCATAGTCAGGACGAGACGTACCCGACAGCAGAAGAGGACTATCCTCAGGAGGAAAATATGGAAACTAAAGGACCCCACAGCCAGAAATAAATTTCAAAGCATATTACTTGATGCTTTCGACAGTAAGGAAGAGCATCTAGAATCGGACAATATAGAGGGACAGTGGAAATTTCTGAAAGCAAACCTGCTGTTGGCGACAGACGAAGTCTGTGGCTGGAGCAGGCCTGTAGGCAGGAGGAGAGTAACATGGTGGTGGAACAGTAGGGTGGAGGGGTCAATTAAGGCCAAAAAGCAGGCTTGGAAAGTATGGCGGGATGGGGGAAGTAGAGTAGACTATCAAGTGGCCAGGAGGGAAGCTAGGAGAGAAATGTACTTAGCAAGAAGGGAAGCTGAGGAAAGAAAGTTCAAGCATGTTCTACAACGCGATGACCAAAAACGTGAGGTGTTCAGGATTGCCAGGCAATGCGTCAAGGAAAACCCTGATATTGTCGGGGAGAAGTGTGTACTTAACGATGATGGCATACTTGCCATCACCGACACTGATAAGAAGGTAGCTTGGAAGTGTCACTATGAAAGGCTACTAAATGAGGAGAATAAATGGGAGAAAGACAGTCTCCCCCATATCGACCCGATAGAGGGACCAGCAGTGTTAGTCGAGGGGAGTATAATAAGTAAGGCAATCAAGGATATGAAGACTGGTAAGGCGGCTGGGCCCTCGGAAATAGTTGCTGAGATGCTGAAGGCATCTGGCACGGTGGGACACACCATGGTCACCCGCATAGTTAACCAAGTCGTACAGAATGGGGTTGTTCCGAAGGACTGGCATAGCAGCATCATCGTTAACTGTTATAAGGGTAAAAGAGACGCCCTAGATAGGAGTAACTATAGAGGCATTAAATTAATCGACCAGGTCATGAAGGTCACGGAAAAAGTAATAGCGCAACTAATCAGAGAGAGAATTGATCTAGATGAAATGCAGTTCGGGTTTGTGTCAGGCAAAAGCACCACAGACGCTCTTTTCATAGTACGACAACTACAGGAGAAGTACCTAGCTAAAGGTAAACCCCTCTACTTAGCTTTTGTCGACCTGGAGAAAGCCTTCGACAGAGTCCCCCGCTCCATTATCTGGTGGGCTCTTAGAAAACTAGGCGTTGACGAATGGCTTGTGAGGGCTATACAAGCCATGTATAAAGAAACAGTCAGCAAGGTTAGAATTAACAACGAATATAGTGAAGAGTTTAGCGTAAAAGTTGGCGTCCATCAGGGCTCTGTTCTCAGCCCCCTACTATTTATTATTGCCCTTCAGGCTATAACAGAGGAGTTCAAGACCGGCTGCCCATGGGAACTCCTATACGCAGACGACCTGACACTCATAGCGGAATCAATGGCCGAGCTAGAGAAGAAATTCCAAACATGGAAGCACGGCCTAGAGTCAAAAGGACTTAAAATTAACCTGGCTAAGACCAAAGTTCTAGTTTGTAGGAAAGAAAACAAGGCGGCGGTCCCTTCTGGGAAATGGTCGTGCTCGGTATGTAGGAAAGGCGTAGGTAGAAACTCCATCTTATGTCCTAAATGCAAAGTATGGGTGCATAAAAGATGTAGTGGGATCACAGGTAAGCTAACTAAGAACATAGACTTTACATGTGGCCGGTGTTCTGGTGCAATAAGTAGCAGCAAGTGCCCACAAAATACTAGCTCTTTCAATTGCGCAGAGGGTTCTATAGAAATAGTGGACAGCTTCCGTTACCTGGGCGATAAAATCAGCAGTGGGGGAGGGTGCTCTGAAAGTACTGTAGCTAGAGTCAGAACTGGTTGGAAAAAGTTCAGAGAGCTTATACCACTATTAGCTGCTAAAGGGTTCTCCCTAAAAATGAAAGGCAGGTTGTACGATGCCTGCATACGAACAGCAATGTTGCATGGTAGTGAGACCTGGGCATTGTGTGCAGAGGATATACGCAGACTAGAGAGGAACGAAGCTTGCATGCTCCGCTGGATGTGTAACAGTAATATACGTGAACGGCAAAGCATAAACGAACTAAGGAAAAAATTAGAGATAAGAGGGATCAGATGTTGTTTACTCGAGAGAAGGCTGCGTTGGTATGGACACATGAAAGTCGATAGCTGTATTACAAAGTGCAGGGCAATAAAGATAGACGGTAGCCACGGAATAGGCAGACCTAGAAAAACATGGGATGAGCTGATAAACTCCGACCTCACACACTTACACCTCTCCAAGACAATGTCACTGGACCGTGACCTTAGGCGGTACTCAGTAACAGAGAAGACCCGCCTTGCCAGTAGGCATCTCTAACAAAATACACCCCGTCCCGCCACCACCCCCACCCCATCCACACCACCCCGTTCTATGTAAAGTTATGTTGGTGCCGCGCCATCCAGGCCGAAACAAATGAGATCGTGTAGGTGTCACGACAAAAAAACACACAGTCCACGCTGTAATGTGGCCGTGAAGGCAACACGGTAAAAACCTCCCAGACCCACACTGTAAATGTGGTTGGTGTTAGGAAGGGCATCCAACTGTAGAAAACCTGCCAGACAGTCCTATGCGAGCAAGACAATCACTCTTGCCTCAAGTGGGACTACCCCCGTCCAAACCCATGCAAGCGTGGAACACGGACGTTAAACGTTGATGATGATGATGATGATGATGATATGTTTGTAGACACACACATGTATATTAAGGGGCATAATTTAGTAGTTACATTCAGTTCTTGATTTTAAGACCACAAGTTGAGCAACCCACTTCATTTCATATTGCTCTAGACAACTCAAATAATTAGTTGTACCTGTATTTCAAAGGGCCAGCCATGTCACACATATCATGCTGAATTTCCTTGGAGTACACATGTCTGTGAAATGCTCAGACACTTGCACTTTAATTTCATGAGGGTCCAATGTAACATATATATATATCTTCATCATCACTGTTTTATGTCCGTTCTTCTACGCTAGCATGGGTTAGACGGGTTTTCCTGTTGTGGGCAGTGTCCGGTTGGCTTACCTTGTCTTGCTCATATGGGAACTGATTCTGGCTTGATTTCTACAGCTGGATGCCCTTCCTAACACCAAGCTCATTTACAGTGAGTGCTGGGTGCTTTTTTCCGTGGCGCCTACACGTCCACTTTACAGTGTCGGCTGGGTGCTTTTTTGCCGTGGCACCCCAACGACCACTTTGCAATGGAATGATAGGGACCCCAGTCCAATCATCTCATTTCTACAGCTGTGTAAACTGGAGCAATGTGAAATAAAGTGTCTTGCTCAAGGAAACAAAACATTGAACTCACCACCTTTCAATTGTAAGCTCAATGCTCTAACCACTAAGCCATGTGCAACATGTATGTGTGTGTCATCATCATCACTATTTTACATCCATTCTTCCACGCTAGCATGGGTTAGACGGGTTGTCCTGTTGTGGGCAGTGTCCAGTCAGCTGACCTTGTCTTGCTCATACAGGAACTGATTCTGGCTTGATTTCTACAGCTGGATGCCCTTCCTAACACCAACCTCATTTACAGTGAGTGCTGGGTGCTTTTTTCCGTGATGCCTACATGTCCACTTTACAGTGTGTGTGTATGTGAGGGGGGGGGATTGTCTATATGCTTCAGCTTCAGCTTGTACCTGGGGGGGTATTCTGTATTACTGTGTGACGCCAGAGATCATGGTCATGTGTCATCGCCTTTGAGAGGTGTAATTGGGTAAGGTCGGCTTTTATCACCTCATCCCAGGTCTTCCTGGGTCTCCCCACTCCACGGTTTCCATCGACTTCTAGTGCTGTGCACCTTTTTATGCAGTTGTCATCCTTCATACGCATCACATGTCCATACCAACGCAACCGCCTCTCCTGCACACAGCATTTGATTCCTCTTATGCTCAGTCTCTCTCTCAATTCATTTATGCTTTGCCATTCGTGTATATTACAATTACACATCCATCAGAGCATACAGGCTTCGTTTCTTTCTAATCTACGCAAGTCTTCCACATTCAGCGCCCAGGTCTCACTACCATGTAACATTGATGTTCGTATACATGCATCATACAGTCTGCCTTTCATTTTGTGGGAAAAGCCTTTTGCAGCTAGCAGTGGCAGTAGCTCCCTGAACTTCTTCCATCCCATTCTTACCCTAGTTATTGTACTTTCTGAACACCCACCTCCGCTGCTAATTCAGTCACCTAGGTAGCAGAAGCTGTCTACTGTTTCTACAGAGCCCTCCCAGAGATTGGTGGTACTTGTTTCCTGTGGCTGTTTGGTGCTTGCTGTCCCAGCACAGCTGCTACATTCTTAGTTAAGCTTCCTGAGATCCGGCTACATCTCTTGTGTACCCATTGTTTGCATTTGAGGCAGAGAATGGAGTTCCTACCTACATACTGAGAAAGGCCATTTCCCTGTGGGGATATGGGTTCTGTTTTCTCGTCTACTTGCAAGACCTTAGTCTTTGTCAGGTTGACTTTGAGACCCTTTCTTTCTAGTCCCTGCTTCCAAGTTTGGAATTTCTTCTCTAGTTCTACCATAGATTCAGCTATAAGTGCGAGGTCAGCTGCATTCATGAGTTCCTATGGGCATCAGGTATTAAACTCCTCCATTATTGCCTGCAGGACTATGATGAATAGGAGAGGGCTAAGAACAGAGCCCTGGTGGACACCGACCTGTACGCTAAATTCCTTGCTATACTCATTGCTAATCCTAACTTTGCTGACTGCTCCCCTATACATGGCTTGTACAGCTTTCACAAGCCATTCATCTACTCCTAGTTTTCTAAGAGCCCACCAGATTATAGCACGGGGAACTCTGTCAAAGGCTTTCTCGAGATTGATGAATGCCAGGTAGAGTGGCTTACTTATAGCTAGGTACTTTTCCTGTAACTGCCTCACAAGGAAGAAGGCATTAGTGGTGCCTCTTCTTGGTACAAACCCAAACTGCATCTCATCTAGTTTCACCCGGTCCCTAATCAACTGTGCTATAACTCTTTCTGTTACTTTCATTACCTGGTCCATCAGCTTTATACCTCTATAGTTTCCTCTATCTAGTGCATCACCTTTACCCTTGTAGCAGTTGACAATGATGCTACTGCACCAATGCTTTGGTATGACACCTTCTAGTATTACCTGGTTAACAATACGTGTGGTTATAGTGTGACCTACCGACCCAGATGCCTTCAGCATCTCGGCAGCTATACCCGATGGACCGGTTGCCTTCCCCGTCTTCATATCTTTGATTGCCTTAATTACTATGCTGCTGCTGACTTGTACTGCCGGCCCCTCTATAGGGTCTACTTTGGTAGGGTCTTTTCTTCCTATGCATTCTCCTCATTTAGTAATCTATCATAATGGCTCTTCCACGCATCTTTCTTCTCAGCACTTGTGAGGGCAAGCTCACCTTTATCTCTCCAATGACATCACAATTCTCTCTGACACACTGCCTTGCAATCTTTAACACCTCCTGTTTCAGGTCCTCACGTTGCAAAACATGCTTGAATTTTCTATCCTCTGCTTCCCTCCTAGCTAACTATACTTGTCGCCTAGCCTCTCTCCTGGTCTCTATGTAATGTACCCTGCTTCCGCCATTCTTCCATTCTTTCCATGCCTGTCTCTTGGCTTTAACTGCCTCATCTACTTTATTGTTCCACCACCAAGTCACTCTCCTCCTGCCCGTGGTCTTTCTCCAGCCACAGATCTCAACCGTCGCCTCTAGTAAGTTATTTTTTAGGAACTCCCAGTGCTCTTCTACATTGAATGTCTCTATCTGTTCTTCTTTACTGTTGTAGGCGTTGAGTAAAATATCTTTAAATCTGTTACTGGCTGAGGGGTCTTTCAGTTTCCAGATCTTTCTTCTCCAGGTTGGCCTCTGTTTCCAGGTTCGTCTAGTTCTGACCGTGAGGTCACTGACATCTAAGCTATGTTGGGAGGTACATTCCTCACTAGGGAAGGCTTTTGTGCTTACGACCGTCCATCTGTCACATCCTCTAATGAGGATAAAATCTATCTGACTGTGTGTGTATATATATATACATATATATATATACACACACACATACATCCACATGCACACATACACATATATATGCACACACGTATACATCCACATATTACATAATATATACTCTCTGAGAAAAAAATGTGTGTGCTTTCTTTCATTGAAGAGCAGTAGATTCGTTAAGGGCAGTAGACTAGCAGAATTGTGAGAGCATTGGACAAAATGCTTTGTAGCATTTAGTTTTGGCCTTTTAAAATAATAATAATGAAAATTATTGTGTACAGTACTCAGGTGCACTACAACTCATCAAAGGTACATGTATAGTACATAGAATAATGTATAAATGTCAGGAAAGTGAACAGGGTATTGGTCATGATATACACACACATGCGTGCATATAATAATAATAATGAAATTATTGTGTAAAATGCTCAGGTGCACTACAACTCATCAAAGGTGCATGTATAGTACATAGAATAATATACAAATGTCAGGGAAGTGAATAGTGTATGAGTCATAATATACATGTGTGTATGTATATTATGACTCACACTATTCACTTCCCTGACATTTGTATATTATTCTATGTACTATACATGCACCTTTGTTGAGTTGTATGTATGGAGGGAGACTATCAGGTGTAGTGTTGGCAAATTTTGGGAAGTATGGAAGTTTTGAAGGATGCAGTGTCCTGAAAGCTAACAACTGATGCAGGTAGATTGTTCCATGCTTCAGAAACTCTGAGCATGAAAAAATGTTTCTGAAAGTCATGAAAGCTGTGTTGTTTTCTGATTTTGTAAGCATGTCCACAGGTGTTTGACACATGGAATTCAAAATGGTGCTCAGGGTTGTTGTTGGCAAGATGATTAATAGTTTTGTGGGTGTCTACCAAGTCAGTTGCCAGACATTGGAGCTTTATTTATCCATGTCCAGGGAAGCAAGGCATTCTTGTTCAAATCCTTCTGAGGCCAGTTTTGCCTCTCATCCTTCCAGGGTCGGTAGTATAGGCTACCAGTAAAGTATTAGGTTAGATTTAATTGACTACCTAAAAAAATAATACTGATCTTGTGCTTATGTTAGAATTGTAGTTGTTGTTATTAACTCACATAATATTATAGTAGAAATTTGATTGGGATATAATTAACATAATTGATGCATAATAGATGTCACTTCTACATTTTGTGATTCAAATGTTGGCATGATTTTGTTTGCTTTTCTCCCCTTCAAGGTGGATGTAACAAGTACTATAACCTGAATTCTCTCAGAATTCAAATGATGTGTGTCTTTGAAGATGTGTAGAAGCAATTGGCTGCAAGAGGAGTTTATGCAGTCAACTGATAAATGCCAAGATTCCATTGTCAGAGATAATTGCAATACAAAAGTATGAAGGTTGGAGAGAGTATGACTTAGTATGAATGTGTGTGTATAAACGTATATATACGTATAAAAATATATGTTTGTGTGTCTCCATGTTTATATTTGCATGTATGTGTGTGTGTGTTTGTGTTTCTCCACCACTAACCTTCAGTCTATGTAGCTATCAACATTTATTTGCTGCTACTACAGTGAAAAATTGATAGCTGAAACAATGTTTTACTTCTTTCCCTCATTTTGTAACTTTCTCTCTCATACCATTTCTTATTTTCTTTGTCTTTCCTTTCTCTTTCACTTAAAATTTCATTTTTGTTATTTTTTTCTGAATAACTTGAGTTATTTGCATTCTGAGTTCAAGTCATACTTTGATCTACTTGTGCACAATAGGAACAATTCTTGTAATACTGTTAAAGTGAATAGAAATTTTTCTAAATAGAAAACATGTTATTGAAGTTCTGAAATTGTCATCTTTTCAGTATCTTCTGTTGTATTCTCATCACCATTGTTTTTCCATACTGGCATGGGTTGGACAGACTAATCATGTTTCATATTTGGCATGGTTTCTATGGTTGAAGACCCTTCCTAACACCAACCACTTTACAGGGTATGCTGGGCGCATTTTATCATAGCACTTACACATTACAGAAATGATTAGGTATATTTTATCGTGTCATCAGCATTACCAACTGTGAGGATTGGATGCGGTTTTTTTTTATGCCCCCAGCACTTGAGACATGTAGTCACATACTTTTCTAAACTGAAGAATACTTTCGGACCCTATATTTTCTCTGTCAAACACTGCAGTACTTGTATGGGTGGATGTGCCTTTTGTATTTTATTATATCTATAGTCTACTCCATTTTGTATCATCTTTAAAAGACAATAATTGTTTCTACATTAGGCACAAGGCCAGCAATTACCCAGTGCATTACTGGTACTTTATTTTATCGACCCCGTAAGGATGAAAGGCAAAGTTAACCTCGGTGGGATTTGAACTCAGATCGTAAAGGGACGTAACTATGCTGGAAAGCATGGTGTCCGACCCTCCACCGATACTGCCAATCCACCGCCCTTTAAAAGACAATAATAATAGTATTATAGATATCACAACATTCTTGTTTTCTCAATAATTCCCTGATATCATATATTATCAAGGTATACTTTATAGAAATTTACCCAGTTTAGAATAGGTACACCATATTTCTGGATATTGTAAAGGATGGCTAGAAGGCTTGGTGTTGGCAGGGAAGGGCATCTGGCCATAAAACATTGCCTCAAATGTAACCTATGAGAAAAACCTGTCAATAATTATCACAATGAATAAAGTGGAAAAAATAATGAACTGGTAGACTTTCTGTCACAGATAATAGATTTAGTTTGAGTATAGTTTACATCTTCTCCTCATTCTTATGATGAAACCTCACTTTGTTGAGATGTTGTGTATTTAGTAGTAATTTATAATCTAATAGATTAAATGTACATTGCCTTTCTACATGTAAGCTCTACCAGGATGCTGACAATTGGGCAACCAAGTCCCTTCTGGATTTATAACACTTCATAATGTATTCAACTATGTTTAATGTTTAGGAGAGTGAAAGATTCTGCCAATTAGATTTCCCCTTGATACATTTGATATTGCATAAAGGTGCTACTTTCATTATTACCCAACCAAAGGTGGTGGATTGGCAGTATCGGTAGAGGGTCGGACGCCATGCTTTGACGGATAGAGTTATGGCCCTTGCCATTCTGAGTTCAAATCCCACCGAGGTTAACTTTGCCTTTCATCCTTACGGGGTCGATAAAATAAAGTACCAGTAATGCACTGGGTAATTGCTGGCCTTGTGCCAAATGTAGAAACAATTATTACCCAAACACTTTGTTTATTCCATATTGTTTGATATATACACATAATTCATATTTATAAATTGTGTACTGTCTTCATTTTCATTGTATTAGCTGTTAACGTCCTGTAGTGCATCAAACTGCATTACAATACATTCTTGAAAAGGGCAAAACACTAGTATGATTGCAACACATTAAAAGTTAAATTCTTTAGTTTACTTCAAATTTTCACACAATCTATTCATTAGTAAAGATACTATAGATATTTGGATTAGCAAACCCATTTTTAGGTATTTTATGTTAAATGCTTACAGGAAGTTAAGAGTTATATTCTTTCAAATGTAACAACTATTTTAGTTAATCCTCAGATGAAATAGTACTTCTTAACTGTCTAATAATTTTACTAACAATAATCTATATATATAAAACTGAGGATATCTGTGTGTACGTGTGTGTGTGTGTGTGTGAATCCCTAAAACTCGAGAAGTACCCAACCGATTTTTTTCAAACTTTACATGTGTATTACTTATGTTTCAGGGAGTTTTATGCACATAACAAATTCAACTTTTTTATCCCCTAGGATCAAACTGCGTTTTTTCAGTTTTTTAAGGGTTTTTTTTTAGGCTAGACCGATTTCCTTGAAATTGTAACTATGTATTAGTCAGTCTCCTCTTCATACTGTGAGCAAAGAAAATCCAACTTTTTTTATGGCCTAGGGCCTGCATTAAGGGAAAAACTTCATTTTTTCAGCTTATTAAGGCTTTTTTGAGGCGTTACGTCTAGCCGATTTTCCCGAAATTTCAAGGCATATTATGCACATAAAAAAAATTAATTTTCTTGATCCCCTAGGGCCCACATTAGGTGAAAATCTGCATTTCTCCTGCTTCATCGAGGAAAATTATAAAGATTATCCAGCCATCAGAGTATTCGGTTTATTTTCTTTACATATTGTCCAGGCATGTAGTTTTTCCATGATTAGGTCTGTTGGCGGCCCACGTCCCAAAATACCTTATCCTGTGCAAAAAAATAAGTTTATTAATTCAAAAATTTATAGTATTTTTACTCATGGATAGATTGTGAAAATGTGCAATACAAGAACAAAGACTTCAAGTTTTAATTATTTTCAAATTAATTTGAAAATCACAGGCAGTATCTTTCATTTGAAATATAAACTTTATATATATATCTAAAAATCTCTGAATTTTAATTTTATGTATGAACATTTGTTATGTTCCAATCACTAGCTTACTAATGACAAAGTTAGTTATATTACTAAATCCCTCCAAATTTTTTATCATTTTCAAAATGATTTGAAAATAACAGGTGGTATCTTTCATTTGAAATAATGTCACAAAAGGGTGAAGCAGGTGGTCATTATTTCAAAGCAGCAATTCATTTGTTGAAGATATTTAGTCACAACATTGTATAGCTTGTGCAATTATGTAAAAGTTGCCTTAACAACAGCGGAAACCTATCATGCTGTTGTAAGCCAACACAGATTTGTGTGAATTGAAAAGCTTTTTATATATGACATCATTACTGCTTGAGACATGTAATAGGATAAACTTTATCACACTGATTAAGTGACAAAATTTAATTAATTATTATGTATGAATAAATAAAAGAAAAAACAACAGAATTCCTGAATAATATTCTATTTGGAATTTTGCTGAAGTGGCATAAGTTTTATACATCATGCTGTCAGATTTAATGAATTATAAAAAGTGAAATATTGAAATAAAGAAAATGAAAATAAAAATGATAAAATGTTGAAACAAACTTTGTAAAACTCTGTTTAACATTATTTTTATATAATTAAAAAAAATTATAAACAAGTTTCTGTTTGGAAACCATTTAATTGGATTCTATTGCATCTGTATAATAAATAGTGCAGCATCCATATAATAAATAGTGCTGCATTGGTGTATAATGCAAGATAGCCATTTTCTGGTGCAACATTTCATATGTAAAACTGCTTGAAGCAAATGGAAGTATTATTATACTTTCATTATTGAAATTTTAATTTATTAATCTTCAGTTTTTTTTTTTTACTTCAATGCATCAAGTATTTTGACTACATGTGTCAGACAATATAACAACATTCCGGGATTGTTGGTTAGGTTGTCCAAAATAACAGATGAAAGATTAATTTGTATTGCTTCCAGCAAGTAGAAAATTATTTTCCATCTTGCTCACTAGTTTTGATGTCCATCTAACAGGGAAGGTATGTAACCATCAATTTCAATAGGAAAAGGTGTATTCTCTGGAAGAAATTGGCTGTGTTCAGACCTGGAGAGGGATGAACTCCACCAAGTTTCAATACCCAAGACATATCATATATCTTGACTATGTCCCCTTCAAATTCAGAGGTCCTGAACTCATGGAAACATGGCATGGAAACATTTGTATTATGAGAAGAAAATGGAGATTACTAAGCTGTTTGTTCCCAACTCAAATATGTTATCCATGTAAAGACACTGTCCCTTCTCCTCTCAACATGATAAAAATAAAACATAGGTGAAAGCATTAACAGAAATGTCATACGTTCAAATTTTGCAACTGATAGTCTGTTAAATATTTTTTCCCTCTATTACACATTTACTCTTACTCCTTATATTTCTCATTGCTCTCCATCTGCTCTCTATTACTCACATTCGTGCACACACTTTCTGTTTGCTATTACACACACATACATTTTCTGCTTTCTATTACACACACACATATTCTATTTCTCTCCTTCATGGTTTTGATCATTACCAAATTTTTCTTCATAAAAAGTTCTTTTTATAATTTTTATGGATTTTCCTTTTCTTACTTTTTTAATAAAGAATATCAAAGATATTGCATGGTAATATACCTGAAATTGAAGTTCAACTTTTTATTTAAAAACAAGACAAACTTCTTATCAATTTAAATTTAAATTTCAGTTCAATCCCCAGTAAATGTCAAATTCTTTCTTTTTTTTTTTTCATTAAGAAAATATCTACATTTCAACGAATTTGAAATTTCCAACCAGTATAAAAATATGTATCCAAAACACACACACACAAATGTTTTAAAGTCATTTCCCCTGCTAAATAAAGAATTACCCTCTGGGCCCCATGACAGACTTCATACTCATCATAGTATCCTTTTTGAGGCACTGTACATGCCCAGATGCCATTTTTGATGCCAACTCTTTTAATCACCTCCTACATTATGCAGGGATAGTGTAACTATTTTAAACTGGGCAGCATAAAATATACATAACACACACACACACACATACATATATATATCCCAATTTTTAGAATAGGTACATCATATCCCTGCATGTCATAAGAGGCAACTAAAAGGGTAGGTGTTGAGAATGGTATCCGACTGTAAAACTTTGTCTCAAAACATCCTGTTTAGCCATTGCCAGCATGAAAAAAAAAGACATAAAATGATGATGATGATGTAATTGGGATTGCTGGTGCCACTTGTATAAAACAAGAACTTTTACTGGTGTTAAATAAAACAAATCATTTAAATATACATTATTGCAACATGCTTTGTATGGCATTAGAATATACAATATGTTTTAAGGCTTCTTTTCCCTGCTCAAGCAGGGATTAGCTTTGCAGTGGCCCATTGACTGACTTCATAATCATCATGGAGTTTTTCTTCTTTTTGAAGCTAGCTTTTATAGCCAGATTCCCTTCCTGGTGCCATCCATTTCAGTCACCTTCTACAACATGCAGAGATAAGGTGTACCTATTCTAAACTGGATACATATAATAATCTGGTATTAAAATATCATAAAAGAAACACTCAAATGTGAGAAAGTACACTGATAATTCCAACAGCAATATAGTTTCACATATATAATCTTTATGTGTCAGAAGAAATATATATTCTTTCTAAATATTAATATGGTTGAAGAAAGAATGGTCTACAGATAAAAGAATAAAAGTGTTAATCTTTGAAAAGCAAAAGAAATATCTCTGATATTATTTAGTCAGCAATCGTTAAAACTTAGCAATCCATTCAAGTATGAAGCTACTTTAGTTGTCAGATCAGGCTTGTTTTATTGAGTTCATCTGGAAGGAGATGGAATGGTTATCTGGTTTCATTGATCAAAATGGAAAGAATCAGTATAGGAAGTCTTTTTTCTCACTTCCATATTATTGATTATCATGGCCATTGATAATAATAATAATAATAATAATAATAATAATAATAATAATAATAATAATAATAATAGTGGTAGTAGTAGTAGAAACAATAATGAAATGCAGATATTGAACTATATAGTAATGTAGTAAACATCAAATGCTTTAGTATGCTTTTTCATGCGTGCATACATACGTATTTGAATTTGAATTGGTAGAAATTGCCGATCAGTTTTGATTCAGTAAATGTTACAGAGGTATTTGTGCGCAATGAGAGATAAATGACATACAGTTTTAGTATGGAGCCAAAATTATGATTTACAGACAGCTCATTTGACTGGTGACTTTGCTTTTTTTCAAATTTCAAAGTGGTTTATTGTTACTTTTTTGTGTGTGTTTTCTGTTTAAGGTGGTGATCCTGTCAATTATCATTTCTTCAATGCCCATCCAATCAATTGTTAAATGAATGATCAATGTAGAACATAAAAAAATGTAATACAATTTGAAACTAAATGGAATTGTTTTCCACAAAGGAACAGCAATAGAAAGTTATTTAGTCAGTGAAGACATGAATCTTCTAATTTATAGTGTTTATATATATATATATATATATATATATATATATATATATATATATATATATGTGTGTGTGTATATATACATATATATAAATGTAATCTGAGTGTTTCGAATATTAATAATAACATTCGATTTGTTTGCAATTATGCAAACAAGCCTCAATTTTATAGCCATGTCAGTAGAATGACATTCTTGCTCATATGTTGGCATGCAACATTGTATGTAGGATGCTCTAGGGTGAGCTCGCCAAACAATCTCTTCATCTTTGTTCCGGAGGGCCGAACAAAAAATATTGTATACTCTGAGGCACTAACAATGTAATTTAAATATTTTCTGTTACTTGGAATTTCCATTATGGATGTCCCACCCTTGCAAGCAGGGAAAAGCGGACATAAAATGATGATGATGATGATGATGTACAAATTATTGTTTGTTAAAAAATGTGTTCTCTGTTCAGCTTTATTGTTGTAACTATCAATTTTCTTTAACCTACTGGCTGCTGAACTGGAGAATCCTAAAAACTATTCAAACCCAACATCAGAGCACGTTAACCCCCTGCTGACTTGAGAGGGCGTGCAGTATCTTTGCACTGGAGTGTAGGGGGGATTCCTGAAAAGATAAAATGCCAGTATACTTAGCCGGGCGCAGCTGGACGGGCCAGCTAGTATATATATAAAGAGAGGGAGAGAAAGAGAGAGAGAGATGTAAAATCCTGTCCATGGCAATAAGCGGTTTTGGCTTGCGTGTTCAGCAAGCCTTTTCAAGGCCTCGTAACCACTTGACACCACAGTTGGGAATTTACATATCTCTATACCCACTCTGCACCTCCCCACACATTGAGTACTCCCATGATTAGTGGTCTGTTTGGCCTCAGTACCATAGGCTCTAAAACAAAGAAATACATTTATAAAGCCTTTAATTATGTATTTTTCTGTGGATTGTGGGAGATGTAATTAGCTTCTGATGGGGATCCAGCAAGGATAGAAACTGATCAAGATGTTCAGCATTTTCAATCCACGGAAAAATGAATGAATATGATATGGTTACAAATATAAATGATTTTGATTTCGGCACAAGGCCAGCAATTTTTGGGGAGGGGGAAAAGCCGATTAAATCTATCCCAATGCATTACTGGTGTGTTATTTTATTGACCCCCGTAAGGATGAAAGGCAAAGCTGGGATTTGAACTCAGAGTGTAAAGAGCCGTAACTCTATGCCTCTAAGCATGTTGTCCAACGCTCTACTGATTCTGCGAATCCACTGCACTAAGTTACAAATATACATTTCTCATAGCAACATTTAAACCATCATCACCACGGCCAGCGACACCCCTTGAATTTTTTATTCACAAGCTACGCATATATGTCAGACACGCAGACTTAAAACATTCTGTTGTTAGTCACTGCGTGTCTAACAGATAAAGATATGATTACATACACATATTGTAACACCTTCAGTTACATCCTGTACTGTTTGTGTACAGATATGAATGTAAAGTATACTTCAGCTGCTTAGTGCATAATCTATTATATATATCTTTTTCTTTTACTGGTTTCAATCATTATACTGCAGCCTTGTAAATATATAGGCGGCAAATTGACAGATTCATTAAGATGCCGGATAGAATGCTTTTCGGTATTCATCCCACCTCATTGCACACTCTGAATTCAAATACCACCATGGTCAGCTTTGCCTTTCATCCTTTCGAGGTTGATAAAAAAAGCACCAGCCCAGTACTGGGGTCGATTCTTCCTCTGTAGAAGAAATCATCTGTGTTCAGACTTGAAGAGGGTTGGCCTCTGTTAAGTTTAAAAGTGCCCTAGATACACCATATGACAGTGTCTCTATGACTCCACAAAGAGTTATGGGATTTTTATCCTTTGTCCTATACATGCACACACACACACACACATATATATATACACACATTCACATACATGTATATTTCATCATCGTTTAACATCCATTTTTCTTGATGGCAAGGGTTGGACATGTTGTCACAGACCAGTCAGTACTCCAGTGGGCCAAAAGCCCAAGATACAATCTCATGCTCTACCAAGTGTATTTTATTATGACACCAAATCTAGGGAAGTTGTCATGTCCATGGTATAGCTAAAGAGTCTTCTCTACTCTTTATTTGACAGGTATTATATGGCTGGATGCCCTTCCTATTACCGACCACTTTACAGAGTGTATTGAGTGTGTTTATATTGAAAAATAACCTACACAAGAGGGGTTGTCATATCCCTGACACAACTAAAGAGTCTTCTCAAACTTCAATCCATTTTGGCACGGTTTCTACAGTGGAGTGTTCTTCATCTTGTCACCCACATTCAGTGCATTTATCATGGCACCATGACTAGAAAAGGTTGTTGTCATTGACACAAATGAAGAGCCTTCTCCACTTTATGGATGGAGTGGGGTGTATGTCATGAGCAGGTGCCAAGTGTGGATCGATTTGACAAAGTCAGGGGTCGTGAATGGGAGTGGAGACCTCTGGCAGCGTAAGAGGTACTTGGTAGCTATGACTGGTGTGTCATAGTTTAGATGGAGTAATTTAGAGTAGAATGATAAGATGGCTGGGCAATGACCCTTCATAGTATCAGTGTTCGTATTTAGAATAGGTGGAGGGAATCCTAGACAGATTAGGGGTATGGGTGTACAATGATGCTTAGAGTAGCTACTACAAGAAAAGGTATGATGGTTTGTGGGCTGGTGAGCATGAAGTAAGGGGTAGGGTTCTGTGATAGAATAGCCACTAAGGGGGATGGGGTGCATATGTGGATGGGTCATGTCAGGTCAGGTTTGAGGCTGGTAGATGGGTCTTTAGTAGCACAGTATATCGCCATTGCTCTTGGATTTTTTGTCATCTTTATTGTTAGATTCAGTTTCTGATGTCTTTCTGCATTTACCTCTTCCACAATTGCCATCCATTATCATATTTCGACACCTCTTTATACAGCTATCATCTTCCATATGCATATATATCATCATCATCATCATCATTTTACATCAGCTTTTCTTTACTTGTATTTGTTTATTTCTGTATCTACCCTTTATGATCTTGTCTATATTTTTTGTACTCCTGAAGAATGGGCTAAAGCCCGACATGTCAAACTTTCTTTCCCCTTTTCCATATAAAGCATGAAACTAATAAGACTTTTTGTACCTCTGTTTGTTGTTTTTTACTTGAACTATATATATATATGTAGCAAAATCTGTCCACATCTTGACCCCTGGGTGAAATCTAACGGTCTTTTCTGGGTTATCTCCTTTTGGGCTCAAGAGGTCTGAGATTGGATGACCTCCAAAGAACAGCGCTTTGTTCTCAAGTCTTGGAGACAGAGGAAGCAACATAGATAAATAGCCTGCCTTAGATCAGGCCAGGAAATTTGGAGTGATTCTTGATAGAGTAAACATGTAAACATTTGCTTTCTACAGACCCCTTGCGGTCTTACAGACTCTTACCTTCTCTCACTCTTCTCTCTCACTCAATCTCTATCTCTTGGTCTCTCTCTCTCTCAACCAAGCTAGTGAAGTTCATGAAGTTTTCTTGGTAAATACAATTTAATTCTTTTATAAACAAACAAATAACGTCCATAATTCTTGTCTATTTTTCATATAGCTCTGGTGTGAGCTATTTTTGATAAATTAATAATATAGTGGTTTCGTGTAATCATGGTTCATTTATATATATTCATTTTCTGCATGATCAAGGAACTATCATATCATCATAACAACAACAACCGATGACCGTGTCTTCCCCTACCATGCCTGTTGAAGAAGAACAACAACAAAAATCGACCGTCAATACGGAGTTTGAGAAATATGGCAAATGATTCCCGCTTTAAGCCGAGAAGTAATGGGAATAAAATCAAGCGTTTGTGTAGAACCTCACAATGAGAGATCTTACCGGAGTGCCTTGTTAACAAATCTCCACGTACCTCTTGCCGAATCTAGACGCATTGAGAATACCACTGAATCTGTAAACCACAAAGTGATTGCCATTGGTGTAGTTAATCTTCAGGCATTTGCTGCCAGTTCATCCAAATACTTGTGCTGTGCTTCCCCGAAGGGTGCTCTATACCTTGGCCGACCAGGTCCGAAACCCAGGCTAATTAGACTGTCTTTTTCGAACTCAACTGAGGCATGTTCATATCTTTTGGCCTCTGATAAAGCTAGGTGTGAAAGTTAGATTACCTTCCGAATTTGCCCTGGTCTTCCACCTGATGTCCGCCGAAAGCTGCGTGCTGCAGGTTCCTTAAACCGCAGCTCAGCAGAAAGATGATGATGGGCAGATATGGAAGTTTATTAAGGCTGGTGAAACATGGAAAAGAGATACCAGCTGGTCTGAAAACACTGTACCCACAACAACTGACAATAAAAAAACTGAAAAAACTCTGGGAAACTAAATCAGAACAACCTGTCATCCCCTGCACATAATCATAGACTGAAATCAAGCTACCAATTGTTTTCTTTGAATGCACATAGTCTATGCAATAAGATTCATCTTTTTGACTCCTACGTCAAAAGTATCAACCCTGACTTCAGTCACGGAAACATGGGCACATTCCTTACTCTGTGATGGGGTTTTCAGCATATCCTCAGTGTGCTGCCAGGAAAACAGCCACTTATGTTTTTATTGCAAGGGACTTCAATCACCCTGAGATTGACTAGGAAACCTTTCATTGGCCCCCAAGTGCAAATGGCTTCCTTGAGCTAGTGCTGGACTCAAACTGGTCCCAAGTAGTCACCTCCCCAACAAGAGGTGACAACACTTTGGACCTATTCTTCACCACTACTCCTGAAACGGTTATTAGTGTTACTACTGAGGAACCTTTATATGACTCTGATCATGCTATGATCATTGCCAATCTATCCCTCATGGACAGTAACAAAAACCACAACCATCTCCAAACTGCTCACTTTGACTGGAATAAAGCAGACTGGCACTGTTACTGCACCGAGTTGCAACGTCCAAACTGGCTTGAGTTCTACGACTCTGGAGATGTCAACACTGTACTCCAGAACATCCTAAGCTCAATATGGACAGCAGAAAAAACAGAAAAAACATCCCAACGTGCAATTTGGGAGACTGCAGCAGTGCGTCTTGCCATTGCCAGAAAAGTATGCCGTAATGCTGATTGTGAGTACAAACTGCATAAATCAGATATCAATAGGAAGAAGTGAAATAAATCATCCAACCATCTCAAACAGGTGACAAAAAAGGCAATGCTTCAATTTGAGCAGCGCATAGCAACCAACCCTGACAGTAAGGTGTTCTGGAAGTATGTTCACTCAAAGCAGAGGCCTCACTCTTCAGTTGGTCCTCTTCACAATCCCCACATAAGCCAGGTTACTGACGACCCCAAGGAATGCGCAGAGCTCATTGCTGAATGCTATGCAGACATTTTCACTAATGAAGACCAGAGTGTACCGTCTCAACCACCTCTGACATCAGATTCTATTACAACTATGGAATTTACACCTGCAATGCTGCAACGTCACCTTAAAAATAAATGCAACCATGCCTCTCCTGGTCTTGATAGTGATACGTACCTGCTTCTCAGGTGGGTACCTCCTTCTGCACCAGCTATCACACTTCTTCCAATTCTGTCTGAACAACGGTACTACTCCAGAACAGTGGAAAACTGCCAGTGTCATTCCTCTGTTCAAAAAGGGTGACTATCATCCAGTCAGTCTTACTAGCTGCATTGCCAAACTGATGGAATCATGTGTCAGAGAAACGCTTTGGAACTTCTGGAACTCTCACAGTCTTATCCGGCCCTCGCAATTTGGATTTATCCCTAACTCCAGCTGCTGTGATCAACTTATCGAGTTTCTTGAAGACATCACCAGGATCACTGATGGCGGCTCGTGGGTGGATGTTATTTACCTTGACTTTGCTAAAGCTTTCAATTCTGTGCCACACAAAAGACTTATGGCAAAACTATCTGCAATGGGTGCGAAGGATGATCTTTTTAACTGGTTGAAGTCCTTCATTCTCAGTCAAAGAGAAGTAGTCACGGTTCTGGGATAGCATTCCTCACCATATGAGATGTCATCTGATGTACCACAGGGATCTGTTTTTCGCCTCGTTTTATTTGTGGCATATATTAATGACATAGATGCCAACTTTAAGAATGTCACAGTACTGAAATATGCACATGACATCAAGCTGTACCTTGAGATAAAAAGGACCGATCCTGAACACTATAGATCTTTCCTGCAAGCAGACCTGGACACAATGCAACAATGGATCATGGACTGATAACTCAAGCTGGCTGTAGACAAGTGTACCACCATGCATTTTGGGAGTAAAAAGCCAGCGTCCACATACTCCCTCCACAACACTAATATCAAGAAGTCTTCTTGTGAACGTGACCTGGGCATTACGGTCAGCAGCAATTTTCGTTGGATGAAGCACATCGCTAAAATTGTCAAGAAGGCCGAGGTGTCTTAGCATCATTCAGCAAGACCTTTGTCAGCCGCTCTCCAGCTATCTATTTAAAGCTGTATATAGCTATGGTGCGGCCACACTTAGAATTTGCATCACCAGTCTGGAACCCCTATCTTGCTCAGAACATTGACCGCCTGGAAACTGTTCAGTGACGTGCAACCAAGCGAATACCCTCCATCAGGCATCTACCATACTCTGAATGCTTTGCTTCCCTGGGCATGAATACATTGAAGCTCCGACGTCTGGCAACTGACTTGGTAAACACCCACAAAATTATTAACCATCTTGCCAACAACAACCCTGAGTTTTTTGGATTTCCATGTGTCTAACACACGTGGGCATGCCCACAAAGTCAGAAAACAGAACAGCTCCCATGACTTTCGGAAACATTTTTTCACGCTCAGAGTTGCTGAAGCATGGAACTACCTGCATCAGTTGTTAGCTGTTGAAACACTGCATCATTTAAAACCTCCATGCTTCCTGATATTCGCCAATACTACACCTGATATCCCACCTCCATACACATGCACACATATATATCATGACTCATACACTATTCACTTCCCTGCCATTTGTATATTATTCTATGTACTATACATGCACCTTTGACGAGTTGTAGTGCACCTGAGCACTGTACACAATAATTTCATTATTATTATTATACATCATCATCTTATTGAACACTTACCTGCACACATGCAACCTCTGGTCACACTCTATCACACAACAGTGACCACACCACACCACACAGAAAGCTACAAGTGAACACACACGCAAGAAACAAATCAACACTACAACAAAATCAACTACCAACACATGACCATCAAATTCTTGCTATATATATATATATATATATATATATATACACAAACATATATATACATACACACACACATACTTATGTACATAGACACGTGGATATCCTATTGGTAGTATTTACAACATTGAATACACTGCCTAGTTCAGTATACAAATTCTTTGAAAGAAAGTATAATAGAAAATTCCTTAAATGTTTTCTTTTTATTTTTATTTTCTTATTATTTGAGGAAATTATTTCCATTTATCATTTCAGCTCCTTAGATTTATCTCAAATGTTTTTAATAGAATGAAACCATTAACGTACTTAACTATTTATTATCTCATTTTTTCGTCATTATTTTTATTTATTTATTTACCAGATTACTTTTATTAAAACTAAAGATAAAGTAATGCAAGTAGACAAATGAATAACAACTACAAAATATATATAGAATAGAATAAAATAAACTTCATGCTTGTTTTTTGTTTTAATGGAAGCCAGGAGGAAAAATTAACCTTTGCAAAGATAAAACAATCGATTGAAATAATGTGAAAATGAAAGTAGCATTTCTTATTAACTAAACTCATGTACAGGAAAGGATTTCTGTAATAACGTAGTAAAAGTTTAAATTACAAATACACATAATCTCTTACCTAAAAGAAAGTTAACGCTAATATAAAAGAAAAGAAAAAATAAGTAATTACACTAGATCTGGATTCCAGTGCAAATCCTATGATGGTGGGGAAACAATCTAAAGTGATAGAGGTGTAATTATATATATTGACAGTTAGTCTAAAGATAGTTTGTTCAAAACATGACAGGAAATAGAAATCTGCTATAAGACAATCATGTTAATAGCTTTCCTCAAATAGAAAGTTTATAGAAAAGACAGCGAATAAATGAATTGATATTTTTTCAGGAGATAATTACTGCAAAGATTGAATTATGAGATACATATAACTATAGAAAAAAAAAAAGATAGACTTACTTAACTTAATTGTTCATTTTAAAGAAATAACAGGCTGGAGTTGAGCTTATTGGCCAATTTCAATATCCTGTAACTACTGTTCATTATTTCTTTATAAGAATACAGTGTACATATCTTGATTCAATTCAGTATAGTGAAAAACTTGTAATTCATCTTTAGGTAGCCACAATAACTTCAATGACAGTATTATCTTTTAACATCTTATATCACATGAAACTGCATTACTAGTAAAACATTCCTGAAAAATACAAATCAGCATTATGACTGCATTGCATTAAAAATAAATGTCTTTACTTTAGTTTACTATACATTCTTCCAACAATCTGTCAACTATACTTTCGGAACACCCTCCTCCACTGCTAATTTGGTCACTGAGGTAACAGAAACTATCTACTACTTTTACATAGCCCTCTGGGTATTTGAAGGAACCAGTATCCTGTGTGCTACACACTACACCTGTGCATTGGCTATGTATAAAACCTATGTTCTTTGCTTGCCTGCCCGAGACCCCACTACATCTCTTGTGTAGTTTGCTTTTGGAATATAGGATGGAATTTCTACCTACTTTTTTCCTGTACACTGAGCAAAGCCATTCCTCAGAGGGAATCTGAACCCTGTTTTCCTCTTTACATACTGGGACTCGAGTCTTTGACAACTTAACTTTAAGATCTTTTGATTTCAAGCCATGCTTCTAGGTTTGGAATTTCTTCTCTAATTCTGCCATGGATTCAGCTATAAGGGTTAGACCCTCTGCATACAGAAGTTCCCATGGGCAGCCTGTCCTAAACGCTCCTGTTATAGCCCGCAGGATGATAATAAACAGGAGAGGGCTGAAGACTGAGCTCTGATGAACACCTACCTGCACACTAATTCCTTCACTACAGTCATTATTAATTCTAACCTTGCTGATTCCTTATACATGACTTGTACTGCCCTCACAAGCCACTCGTCTACTAGTTTTCTAACAACCCATCAGATAATGGAATGGAGGACTCTGACAAAAGCTTTCCTCAGGTCAACAAATGCCAAGTATAAGGGTTTACTATTAGCTAAGGTACTTCTCATGCAGTTGCCTCTCAAGAAAAAGGGAATTTGCAGTACTTTTAACTCATCTAGGTTAACTCAGTTCCTAATCAGCTGTGCTCTAAATCTATCGGTGACCATCATGACCTGGTCATCTAACTTGAGGGCGCTATATTTTTCTCTGTCTAGAGCATCTCCTGTGCCCTTGTAACAGTTGACAATGAAGTTTCTATGACAGTCATTGAGTATGACACCATTTTGTAGAATTTGGTTTACAATACTGGTGGCTATGGTGTAATCTATCATCCCAGATGTTTTCAGCATCTAGGCAACTATCAACTTGGGGCAAAATATCTTCTGCACATGTATTCTCATCATTTAGTAGCTATTCGTAGTGGCACTTCCATGCTATCTTTTTTTCAGTGTCAGTGAGGACAAGTAAACCATTATCATCCCAGAACCATATCTCCTCATCAACATCAATATTTTCCCTGGCACACTGCTTCACAATTCTAAAGATCTCATGCCTTTTTTCTTACATTGAAGAACATGCTTAAATTTTGTATTTTCTGTTTCCCTTCTTGCAAAGTATACTTATCACCTAGCTTCTCTCCCAGCATTCTGGCAGAGTTCTCTATTTTCCTCATTCAGCCATTCTTTCCAGGCCTGTTTTTTTGCCTTAATTGTCTCTCCCACCCTACTGTTCCACCACCAAGTTACTTTCCATCTCCCTAGGGACCTGTTCTGACCACAGATTTTGTTTGTTGCTTCAGTAGATTATATTTCAGGAATTACCACTGCTTCTCTGTATTGTATGTATCTATTTACTCTTCCTTACTGTCAAAAGTGTTAAGTAACATACCTCTAAATTTGTCACTGGCTGATGGGTTTTTTAATGTCTATATTATTCTCCTCCAGGCTGTCCTCTGTCATGCAGTTTGTCTAGCCCTAACTATAAGGTTGCTAACTACTAGGTTATGTTGGGAGGTATATTCTTCCCCAGGGTGAGACTTTCTATTTACAACCATCACTTTATCTCATCTTCTGGTAAAGACAAAATCTATCTGGCTAGCGTGCTAACGATATCTATAGGGGATGAAGTGGTTGTCTCATTTTTTTATGTTCGTGTTACAGATAGATATATCATTGGCATCGCAAAATTCCAGGAGCTTGAAAACTTCCTCATTTCTTGTACCAGTCTCAACAACCCCCATGGATCCCATCGAAGTCATCAGAGTGTTGCTTGAAATGCCCATTAAAGTCACCTGCAATGATTATAAAGTTACTGTCACTAATTTGGGAAGTAGTAAGCATTAGGTACTCATAGAATCTGTCTTTAATACATCTGACAGTCTAGACTGAGGTGTATATGCAGATATAATTGTCACAGTTGTTATATTTAGTACAAGTCTATGTGTAATGATTGTGTCATTCACTCTATTTACAACAAATGTCTACCCATTTTTCCTATTACCATAATCCCTACTCCACCCTGAAAAGTCTGTTGCATCATTGCTTGCTCACAAGAAATCTAGCCGACATTGCCCTCTATCTAGTCTCTTGTGCTCTGCACACATCATTTTTATTTTGTTCAACCTCTCCAGATCTTCTTTTCATCATGCCTATGTTGATGGCGCCATCTTAAAACTTCCCATCATAATTTTATGCAAGAAACTTTTTTTAAGTTATGCTCCAAGCATTAGCTTAATAATGACAATATTGGTTATTAATCTAAAAGCCTCAAATTTTTATTTTTATTTTCCAAAATATAGATATACTAGACATATTAGCAGTAGCAGTAACATAGCGTGATTCATTATAGAGGTGTACATGGAGGCATATATGTTATGCTTATGTATAATAAATATACATGTCTCACTATGAATGTTTTATGCTCTTCTCATGTCACCTCTACTACTAGATATAGTGAGAAAATTAGACTGGATGGTATCAGAGAAATAGTTTTGATTGGAGGAAAGCATAATCAGGATAGACCTGGGGCTAAAAAACAACCTTATCAAACACACAAGTCACTAAATGAGTCTCTTCAATACTGCTTGGCTTAAATAACACTGAAATTACACTAAAATCTTGGAAAAGAAATGGACACATTATACAATATTATCAAACACACCCCTAAAAATGTGGGATTGTCAAGTCTGTAATGCTCATGACTTGGCTTGACCTCAAGTTAAACAACAACAATTTCAAGAAAATTAAAACAGAAAACGTAATATTACGGGGTTGATAAAATAAAGTACCAGTAATGCACTGGGTAATTGCTGGCCTTGTGCCAAAAGTAGAAACAATTATTAGAGTGAGGATTCAAATCCCGCCGAGGTTGACTTTGCCTTTCATCCTTACGGGGTCGATAAGTAGAAACCAAAAGTAGAAACAATTATTAGAGTGAGAATTGATATTTTTTCTTGATGATGATGTTACTTAGCCTGTGACCTACTCTAAATGAGCAGACCTTTGATCAAAGATGTTTTAGCCATCACCATTCTGTACCTTTTTGATATAATGTATATAAAGCACTACATTCTCCAATGTGTTCTTTTCTAAGACAGTAGTGTATGATTTGAGGGAGATTTAGCTGCTATTTCCAGGAGGTTGAACAACCAGTTAGAAACCTTCTTCATTTGTAATAGTGATAGTGATGATAATGTTGGTGATGATGATAGTGGTGGTATTGAAGATGAGGATGATAATGATGAGAATGGTAATGACGATGGCAATGTTGATGCCGATGATGTTGTTAATGATGATGATGCTCATGATAAAATGTTTTTGTTTTGTTTGTATACGATGAGGATGAGCTGATTATAATAATGTTAATGCTAGTCTACTACCCATATAGAAAATATCGACCAGATTGAAAGAACCAATCAGAAGTTGTTACAGTTCGATAAGAGAGTCTTAAAACAACCTCAAGTAGAAGATGAGAGAAATAAGAAATTCTTATTATTTATATTTTATTTTATCTTATTATTTTTTTATGTTTCTATAAAACATAATATTGGTGTGTTTTGATTGAAAGAACTCTCTTGTATTTACTGAAGTACTTAGTACAAAGCACTTCACTAAAAAATCTTGCTCCTCCTCTGTTCTACTGTTTTGGTCTATGCTATTCTGCAAATTGGTTGAGTCATTAGAACATTCAATAGAATTTTTTGTAATATTTGTTTTGGCTCTTCGTACTCTGAGTTCAAATCCTACTATATTCATAAATAAAGTACCAGCTCAGTAATGGAGTTGATTCTTCCTCTATCTCTCTCCTGAAGAAATTGGCTATGTTCAAACATGCAGAAGGGATATACTCTGCCAGATTTACATAAGGAGATAAGAGACCATCGGTGGATGGATGACTGGTTTCTTTGTAATGGATAGAGACTGTGGCGTTGGAAATAGTTTGAAGAAATTTAAAACTGAGTCAAAGGATCTTCACTTTAAAACTGCTGTTAGAATATTTTTCTTAGAAAAAGTATATATATAAATATTTATTCACACATGCATATATATATATATATATACGTATATAAATATTACTTATGATAAAGTTATATCTGTATAAATACAGAGTGTACCAGAGACTGCATCATCATCATCATCATCATCATCATCTTCTTCTTCTTCGCTGCCCACTTAATCCTGGGAGGGTCATGGGGGCAGAGTCCTCAAGAACTTCTAGTGGGTCCTGTCAGAAGCAACCATCTCCAACTGATCCAGCTGGATCCCCAACCAAAACCAGCCAGACTCATGGATGTTATCCAATTATTTTTCCTCGGGGTCTACCCCTCGGTCTCCTGCCTGTTGGTTTTGCCCATATAATCTGTCCAGCGATTCTTTCCTGAGACTGCACTAATGCGTATAAATATATAAACATGTCTAATATGTAGGCATACAAACATCCTAGAAAAGATGAATTTCTCTGTAAATTGAAAAAATGATAAACATCAATTTTTGTATCTAATTGGACCCTCATCAGAAGATGAGTATATCCAATCAATCAGAAGGGAACATGTATTTGATTGGTTTATATATCCATTCACTCTTATTTATTCTAAAATTGTTGTACTTATTTGCATACCATTAGTTGATGTAATTATGCCAGAAAATACAAATTTCTTTATAAATTGAAAAAAAATGATATCTTTAATTGCTTTTCAGATTTAATTGGACCCTCATCAGAAGAAATATATATCATCATGAGTACTAATTATATGCAAATTAGAGATGCCCCTTTCAGAATAATACTATGAGTGAATGGGTATATATACCCATCAAATACATGTTTCCTTGAGGTTGATTGTATGATATACATGTCTTCTGATGAGGGTCTAATTAGATACAAAAATTGATTAAAGATGTTTATCATTTTTTCAATTTACAAGGAAATTTGTATTTTCTGACATGTTTACAGACCTACATTAGATATGTGTATATATTTATACACGTTGGTGCAGTTTTGGTTACATACTCTGTAATTATACAGATATAACTTTAACATATACATTGACTGCTAGTGCACATCTTAATATTACATATATATTTTAGAAATAGAAATAGAAACTTTCACCATAAATTGACAACAGAAAATAGTCTAATATTAGGACATATGAATCCCCATAACTGAAAAAAATGAGCATTAGCACATTTGGGAAATGAACCCACACTTTATATATATATATATATCATCATCATTATTTTACGTCCGCTTTTCCCTGCTTGCAAGGGTGAGACGGGAACTGATTCTGGCTTGATTTCTACAGCTGGATGCCCTTCCTAACACCAACCTGATTTACAGTGAGTGTGCTGGGTGCTTTTTTTGCCGTGGCACCTCCACGACCACTTTGTAGTGGAATGCTAGGGACCCCAGTCCCTATCATCTCATTTCTACAGCTGAGTAAACTGGAGCAATGTGAAATAAAGTGTTTTGCTCAAGGAAACAACACATCATCCGGTCTGAGAATTGAACTCACAACCTTTTGATTGCAAGGCCAATGCTCTAACCACTAAGCCATGTGCCTCCATATATATATATATAATTCCATCCTGCCCGTCCCCTTAATCTATTTTATTTCTCATTCTTTCTTCTGATGAAGGACTAGTGTCCGAAACGTTAAGACCCTCTTCCTGCTATATCAAGCGTTAACCTAATATATACCTTCCATATACTGTACCGATTGTGTTGTTATTTCTGTTTATCTTTTACATACACACACACATATATATATATATATATATATATATATGTATATATATAGACACACATATATATATATATATATATATATATATATGTGTATATACATGTGTGTGTGTGTGTGTGTGTGGAGGCATGCGGCCTAGTGGTAAGGGTGTTGGACTTACGATCATAACATTGTGGCTTTGATTCCTGGGTTGCGTGTTGTGTTCTTGAGCAAAACACTTTATTTTACGTTGCTTCAATACACTCAATAGCTGGGGGTTTAACCCTGCGGTGGACTTGTGTTCTGTCCAGGGGGTAGTCTTGTAGTCTCTGTCGCTTCACGCCATGAAACCAGGATAAGCACCAGCCAAATGAGCCTTCTGGCTTAAGACAGACTTTAGACTTTATATATATATATATTTACCATGTGTATCTGGTTTAGAATAGGCACATTGTATCCTTGCATGTTATAAGAAGCAACTAAAGGGGTTAGTGTCAAGAAGGTTATCTGGCTGTAAAACATTACTTCAAAAACCTCTGTCTAGCCTATGTCAACAGGGAAAAGTCAGCGTAAAAGATGTCCTTGGCATTTTAAACCTGGTAGTGTCAACACCTCTCTAGGTCTGAACTCAACTTCCTTCCATAAAAGGAGAGAGAGTGAAAAAGATATACAGAGGAATAAATATCCCCTGTATTGGACTGTTTCATGATTCTGTCAATTCTCTGCTGTGTTTGAATGACCACGTTCAATGAACTTTCTTCATATGATATCTGCCAATATTTAAGACTTAACTCTTCAACTTTTCTCATACTTTCATCCATACAGATTATGTTTATTTTACCCTTATTGCCTCCAAAATTAAATCTCAAACTTTGTTTTTGTTTGTTTGATTTTCTTAATTATTTTCTCAAGTATAATATCCTAGGAAAATTTGTTTTGGTTATGTATTTCTCCACTTTGCTATCATCAAATATCATCACCATTGCCACTCATAATTATCATTACCATAATCACCATCATCATCATCATCATCATCACCTCCACCACCACCAATATCATCATCATTATCACCATTATCATCACCACTACTACCATCATCATCACTACCATTTAATGTCTGTTTTCCATGCTTGCATCAGTTAAACAGATTGCCACATTCAGAGGCTTGATTATTCAGGTGACTATGTCATGTTCCTATGTTACATGTTTAGCTTATTTGGATGCCCTTCCTAACACAAACCACTTTATAGCATGTACTAGGTGCATTTTGTCGTGACTGCAGCACTACCACCTTACAAAGTGGATTAGTGTGGATTAGATGCTTTTTGCCATGGCACCAGCACTACAATTTTACAGTGCGTACAAAATTCATTTTATTGTAACTCCAGCAATACCACTTTACAACGTATACTGAGTGAATTTTATCATGGTGCCAGCACCAACACTTCACAGAGTGTACTTGGTGCATTTTATCATGGTACCAGCATTATCATTTTATTGCATTTATTGGGTGCATTTTATCCTTGCATCACCTTACCACATAACATCGAATTTCATGTGTATTAGTATTAATTTCTTACAATGGTTGGTGATATGAAGGACACCCAGCCATAGAAAACCTACCAAACAAAGGATTAGTAAAACCGATCTGCTAATCTCCCTAGTGTTGATAATTTACACAAGAAATATAACCAGTGCATTCTGTAAAGTAGTTAGTTATAGAAAGGGCATTGAGCTGTAAATAAACCTGCCAAATAAAGAGTCAGGAAGATGCTCCGGCTGTGTTAAAAATATGACAACCTCTCTATTGTTGGTGTCATGATAAAATGCACCAATTCATGAGAATTTCAAACCATGCCATTTACACATAATGCATTGATTAGCTGCCTGGATTTTTACCCTTTTTTCAGACATGAACTAAGTGTGTGTGTGTGTGGGGGGGCTTATATCTCGTATATCAGTAATTATTTAAATAATAAATATGTTTATGCTAGAACACAACATATATTAGAAAACTTAATGTTGAACAATATTTGATTATATATTCATGTATATAACTGAATAACAGGTCTATTAGAAGCCATATTAATTAGGATTGTTATAAATATAATCTTTATTTAGGAAAGCCTTTCTTCAGCTGTTGTTCAGAAGATTGCTAAACGATATAAATAGATAAAAGAAAGCAACACCGTTTGTTATTAATAAGATGTAGTCTTCTTGTTAATAATGATTTTTTTCTTCTCAAGGATTGCTTGTATACAAGTGTAGCCCCTATGAACAAGCAATTGGTATCTCTTTATCTGCATGTATTGAAGAAAGATTCTCATTTGTTCATTTTTTATCCAAGCTTCAGAGAACCAGCTAAGAAAAAAACATGTTGCAACCAAAAAAAAGAAAAAGATAGAAGAAAAAGAATGAATGAATAAAATAGAAATGCTGGAAAAGAATCTTGACAATGATATATATCTGTTAGAAATCACAGTAAATAGTGCACTTTATCTATTTACAGGATTCTTTTTTTTTTTTATATATTTTGGTATATAATTTGACTTGGTGCAGCAGAGAAATCATTTGTTACTTACTAGAATATCACCACTGTATCATCATTATCATTGTCAATTTTACATCCACTTTTCCATGTGGGCATAGGTTTGAGGATAGTTTGAAACAATGTTTTAAAACTGAATGTCTTTTCTGATGCCAACCATTTTAGTTACCTTTTTGACATTAAGAGATAGTGTATCTATCCTCAAAACCAGGATACACATGACCAAGATATTACATGATATTGGGATGGATTATTTCTTAACCCAGTTATAGTAACTTAATACTTTTTCTTTTTACCATATTTCTATTGCATTTCAAAAAATCTTTTTAATAATTAAGAATTTGGTGGAATTTAATAAAACAACTTTCTCATTATAAATGTAATATTTGGAACTTAAATATTCTTACATAAAATTCTGATGGACAGTTTTGAGATAAGTATAAACACTTTGAAATAAATCATCTTGTATTTGAGAATAAGCAGCAGTTTCAGGTAGTTTGATATCAAAAGAAGAAGTCCTCTAAATGCATTGGTGTTGAATAATATAAGTCTACTTTGGAGTAGTTAGAGTTTAATTGAAAAATAGTCCCTTATTATGAATGCGTCTATCATTACCTAACACTTACCCATTTCACAGATATGTTCTTATTAGTTTGTAAAATAGAAATAACAGTTCACTCTGGAATACAAGATTATTTCCAGTGCTGTTTGATTATTTCCTGTTACTTAGTGGTTTGACAAGCAGAGATAAAGTAAGTACCATATAAAATAAGTTTGAGTGTTCAGTTTCTATCTAAGGATTCAAATCCCACTGATTGCTAAAGCAAATCACCTAACCATAGAACCATAACTGATTATGGGTGAAAGGGGTTGTGGCCATCTGCTCCAGCAGTCAAATAATGATGATACTGAGGACACGCATATACACACATACATACATGCACAATGCACACACACACATATATAGAAACATATGCAAGCAAATACAAACACATACATATATATATATACGTATATATATATATATATATATATATATATATATATATATATATATATATATATTTATATATATATATTTATATATATAGTAGTGAAAGAGTGAAGAATAACAAACTCTTTTTGTACAGCCGACCATGTTATTCTTCACTCTTTCACTACTATTACTCCAAGAATGATCTGCATGGGAATTCTCTCAAACTCGCTACCTAACAAAGGAAACCTCTTGTTGAGTCAAACAATGGCGTACGTTAAAACTATTTATAATACAGAGTACTCACAACCTCTAACTGGATTACCTATAAGGATAACTTGTTATCCCATATATATATATATATATATGCTGACATGCATACAAATACATATTTATATATATATAGGAGTAACTATAGAGGCATTAAATTAATCGACCAGGTCATGAAGGTCACGGAAAAATTAATAGCGCAACTAATCAGAAAGAGAATTGACCTAGATGAAATGCAGTTCGGGTTTGTGTCAGGCAAAAGCACCACAGACGCTCTTTTCATAGTACGACAACTACAGGAGAAGTACCTAGCTAAAGGTAAACCCCTCTACTTAGCTTTTGTCGACCTGGAGAAAGCCTTCGACAGAGTCCCCCGCTCCATTATCTGGTGGGCTCTTAGAAAACTAGGCGTTGACGAATGGCTTGTGAGGGCTATACAAACCATGTATAAAGAAACAGTCAGCAAGGTTAGAATTAACAACGAATATAGTGAAGAGTTTAGCGTAAAAGTTGGCGTCCATCAGGGCTCTGTTCTCAGCCCCCTACTATTTATTATTGCCCTTCAGGCTATAACAGAGGAGTTCAAGACCGGCTGCCCATGGGAACTCCTATACGCAGACGACCTGACACTCATAGCGGAATCAATGGCCGAGCTAGAGAAGAAATTCCAAACATGGAAGCACGGCCTAGAGTCAAAAGGACTTAAAATTAACCTGGCTAAGACCAAAGTTCTAGTTTGTAGGAAAGAAAACAAGGCGGCGGTCCCTTCTGGGAAATGGTCGTGCTCGGTGTGTAGGAAAGGCGTAGGTAGAAACTCCATTTTATGTCCTAAATGCAAAGTATGGGTGCATAAAAGATGTAGTGGGATCACAGGTAAGCTAACTAAGAACATAGATTTTACATGTGGCCGGTGTTCTGGTGCAATAAGTAGCAGCAAGTGCCCACAAAATACTAGCTCTTTCAATTGCGCAGAGGGTTCTATAGAAATAGTGGACAGCTTCCGTTACCTGGGCGATAAAATCAGCAGTGGGGGAGGGTGCTCTGAAAGTACTGTAGCTAGAGTCAGAACTGGTTGGAAAAAGTTCAGAGAGCTTATACCACTATTAGCTGCTAAAGGGTTCTCCCTAAAAATGAAAGGCAGGTTGTACGATGCCTGCATACGAACAGCAATGTTGCATGGTAGTGAGACCTGGGCATTGTGTGCAGAGGATATACGCAGACTAGAGAGGAACGAAGCTTGCATGCTCCGCTGGATGTGTAACAGTAATATACGTGAACGGCAAAGCATAAACGAACTAAGGAAAAAATTAGAGATAAGAGGGATCAGATGTTGTTTACTCGAGAGAAGGCTGCGTTGGTATGGACACGTGATGCGCATGAAAGTCGATAGCTGTATAACAAAGTGCAGGGCAATAAAGATAGACGGTAGCCACGGAATAGGCAGACCTAGAAAAACCTGGGATGAGCTGATAAACTCCGACCTCACACACTTACACCTCTCCAAGACAATGTCACTGGACCGAGACCTTTGGCGGTACTCAGTAACAGAGAAGACCCGCCTTGCCAGTAGGCATCTCTAACAAAATACACCCCGTCCCGCCACCACCCCATCCACACCACCCCGTTCTATGTAAAGTTATGTTGGTGCCGCGCCATCCAGGCTGAAACAAATGAGATCGTGTAGGTGTTACGACAAAAAAACACACAGTCCACGCTGTAATGTGGCCGTGTAGGCAACACGGTAAAAACCTCCCAGACCCACACTGTAAATGTGGTTGGTGTTAGGAAGGGCATCCAACTGTAGAAAACCCACCAGACAGTCCTATACGAGCAAGACAATCACTCTTGCCTCAAGTGGGACTACCCCCGTCCAAACCCATGCAAGCATGGAACACGGACGTTAAACGTTGATGATGATGATGATGATGACACAAATATATAAATACACACTGGACAACAACTAATTATGAAAACTGCAATGGGTGGAGGAAGATTGTAACCATCTGCTACCATAGTCAAATGAATAAGAAAACGAAACTATGACAATGATGATGACCATAGTGATGATGATGATGATGATGTGGGTGTTGACGATTATCAGGATGAGGATGAAACAGTAAAGTTTGTGAAATAAAAAGAGAAGAGACTATTGTATTGATCATAGATTAGTAGATATGACAAAAATATTACAATTATTGAAACATGGTTGTACTCTACTTTCTGCTATTGATGTGCCTATGTTTAGGACCAAATATTTCCTTCTTGAAAAACAAAAAGAAAACAAGATAAAAACTTTCGTCTGGTTTATTTTATATAAATTTAAACTTCAATCGATTCTAATTTGATTTATTTTAGTATCAGACATAATCATAGCTTAAATTGCAAGAGAAAAATCAAAAAGTAACTCAGTCACTAAATGAGCTTGTGGTTAATATTCTTTTGATGTTTACAACAAAACTTGAATGAAAGATATGTTCATATATAGAATATACTTATAAAAATGCTATTATTCCAATTAATATGGTAAAAGCTGTGTTTGTAGTATTAATAGGCTACCAATCCTGATCAGTTTATATTGGAAACTAAAAATTATGTAAAATAGCTTACTTTAAAGTAGCCAAAATTCTCTATTTATTTATTTCTATCTTTAAAAAATCACATTTAGAAAATTAGAATTATTTCTGTTTGTAGCTTTTAAAATGAACGTATTGATGGCTTGTTGAAATTAGCTTTTTTTATATTGTTGTTTTTTTTTACTGATGTTATATTCAATATTGACATAGTAATCATCAAGTACACTAACCATAAAAATGGCTGCACATTTAGCAGCAATCATGCCTCCTTTAAGAAGTAGATAACTTCAAGTGATAGGAAGCTAGACAGCAATTATAACTATTTCATGGATGCAGGATGCTCAAATGGTTAGGAAGTTTGCTTTACAATTATAAGATTCCAGGTTCAATCTCCCTGCTTGACATCTCATGCAAGTGTCATTTATCATAGCTTTAGTTTGATACAAGACTTGTGCGTAAAATTAGGTATATGGAAACTATTTGGAAGCCTGTTGTGGAATATTGTCAGATTGACTCCAATCTATAATTCAAATAGGAGTACATGAGATTTGTCATCATAGAATTGGGACAGTGTGGGATGGGTTGATATCAAAAAAGTTAAAGCAATACAGATAGCTGCGAGTAACAGAGTATACAAGTCTCTCTGTATAACCAGTTTTCAATTATTTGGCTTGTTACACACTGTATCATGTTTAATCTCTGGGAGGATTACATTGAGGGTATACATGTTTATGGAATGCTCAGTCACTTGGAAGTTAATTTCACAAATAGACTGATTCATTGAGTGAACACATACAATAGTAACCTAGACTACTACTGGTATTTAATTTTTTGAATTAAAAAGAATGAATGACAGAATCTGCAGTGGCAGAGTTTACCAAAACATTATAGAGGATAACATGATAAATTATTGTTTCAGCTATTGTGTTAGGAGTGTAGATTTGACACACATTTCTGTTAACACTTAATGTCCTTACTACATGAAACTACATTTTTGAAAGGGAATAACTGGCTCTATGACTCAATTATATTAACAATTAAAGTCTTTACTCTAATATTGTAAATTTTCACAATGATCTGTCTATTAGTAAAGACTATAAACATTTGAATTCACAAACCTATTTTTCAAGGATATTTTCTGCTAAATCACTCCAAGATGTTAACAATTAAAGTCTTTACTCTAATATTGTAAATTTTCACAATGATCTGTCTATTAGTAAAGACTATAAACATTTGAATTCACAAACCTATTTTTCAAGGATATTTTCTGCTAAATCACTCCAAGATGTTAACAATTATCCCTGTCTAGCTGTGTGACAAAATTGGTTTCACTGATTTTATTGTTACATGTCAGTGTTAGAAATAAAAAGACAGCTAGTTGTGTAGAAATCTGGTCTAATAGGAAGTTGCTGATTGAAACATTGAGAATGTGAAACATAAAACAAATGAGGCCTGAAAATATAGGCACATGCATGGCTGTGTAGTTAAAGTGTTTGCTCTACAACAATGGGACATTAGATTCTTTCCCCTTGCCTGGTATCTTGGCAAGTGGCTTCTAATATATATTAGGCTTGATGAATTATTGTGAAATTTGGTAGGTAGAAACTGTGCAGAAGCCTATTGTGTGCATATAAGTAAATACGTAAATCTATATATATATAGAGAGAGATGACATCATATACAAATGCGCTGTCATATCAAGTAATAACAAAAAACACATTGGTATGACTTCTGACAGTTTTAAGACCCAGTGTTATGCCCACACTCACTTCTTTAGCAGATTGGACAAAGCCAACTATATGGCATTGGGTGTCCATGTATGGGACCTGAAAAAGAAGTCCATCCCTTTCACCCTCAAATGGAAAATACTCCAGAAGGCATGCTCATATACTGGTGGGCATAAAGGCTGTGGTTTATGTATCTCATAGAGCTATGAGATATTATTTGCCAAGGGCCCTTTTTTTAACAAACCCTCCAATTGCTGCACAAACTGCATGCACAAAACTAACATAACATATAGAGCCTGCAAACTAGTTCTATTTCCAGAACGGTTTGAAAAATCAGGATACTGGACCTAGTATCCCCCTTTCTCTCTTCCCTCACCTATTAAGACCTGCTTCATAACGACTATGATTGTGACCTTCATTATTTCCTTAGCTCCTATCACTACCAGTCTTTTATTATTTTATTACATTTTTTTTATTATATATATATTTTACCATCTTCCATTATTTTCCATTATTTTTCATCATTTTACTATTTCTTCTTCATTATCATTATCAGGGCAGTGGATTGGCAGAATCGGTAGAGGGTCGGACGCCATGCTTTGACGCATAGAGTTATGGTCCTTGCCATTCTGAGTTCAAATCCTGCCGAGGTTAACTTTGCCTTTCATCCTTACAGGGTCGATAAAATAAAGTACCAGTAATACACTGGGATAATTGCTGGCCTTGTGCCAAAAGTAGAAACAATTATTAATATTATTTATTTTCCCAAGGGCGGTGGATTGGCAGTATCAGTAGAGGGTCGGACGCCATGCTTTGATGCATAGAGTTATGGCCCTTGCCATTCTGAGTTCAAATCTCGCCAAGGTTGACTTTGCCTTTCATCCTTACGGGGTCGATAAAATAAAGTACCAGTAATGCACTGGGTAATTGCTGGCCTTGTGCCTAAAGTAGAAACAATTATTTATTTTCCCAAGGGCGGTGGATTGGCAGTATCGGTAGAGGGTCGGACGCCATGCTTTGATGCATAGAGTTATGGCCCTTGCCATTCTGAGTTCAAATCCCGCCAAGGTTAACTTTGCCTTTCATCCTTACGGGGTCGTAATGTACTGGGTAATTGCTGGCCTTGTGCCAAAAGTAGAAACAATTATTTATTTTCCCATATCCATGCTAATTAATTAAATTACTTAATATTACTACCACCATCCCTATTAGTGATATTGTGATCATCTTGATAAATCCCCACTATTGTTGTTATTATTAATACTATTATTTGCCTTTCATCTTTACGTGGTCGATAAAATAAAGTACCGGTCATGCACTGGTTCGATTTAATTGACTTTCCCCGCCCCCAAAATTTCTGGCCTTGTGCCTATATAAGAAACCATTATTGATACTATTATTACAGGTAACCCAATCCATCATATCTCCTCACATCCACACATACATAATAACCACCTTATTTTATTAGTTCAGTTAAAGTTAATTTTAATTTTACATTATGTCTGGTTTATACCATTATTATTTTTTAGATTTATATTTTAAAAATTTATTCTCTACCTTTATATTTATTACTTTTTCATATATAATTCTGTTTATATATATGTGTGTGTGTGTATGTACGGGCACATACATGTGCACTTATATATACATACATGCTTGCTTGCATACATATATACATGCAGCATACATATATACTTTTATACATATATTTTTGGGACTATTTTTTATTACTAATTTTATTACTATCACTACCACCACTGCTAATATTACTTTACTTCACTGCTATCATTGTTATTTCTACTATTTATTTTTTTACATTACTATTAGTACTACCTTCCTTATAAATTAGCTTCATATTTTGGCTCTCACCACCATTGCTAATACCACTGATGTTATAATATGATGATAGTGTTATTGTTGTTATAATTATTATTCTAGTACTTGGAGACTGGAATGTCTTTAAGTGCTCACAGACCTCAGCCAATCAGGCAGTATAATTGGTGGAAACTCCAGCTTGGCATTCTATAGAGGGTTTGTGGTGGAAAAATTTTTATATATAATCTATACATATGATGTGTATATGTGTGTCTGTCCATGTCTGTATTTACATTAAGTGTCTGATTGATCTGTAATTTAGCAATCTGACAAAGAGAGATCAATAACAAAGTATGAGATTTGAAAAAAATTAGGTACTGGGATCAATATGATCAACTAAATACCTTGAAGGCATTGTCACAGCATGGTACCAGTCTAAACCATTAAAAGGATAACAAAACCATTATACCTGGCAATATTGGCATAAAAACTTATAGGTTAGTTGTAAAAGTCTATAGCTGACATCTTTGGAAATTCAACTAATCAAATACTCTGTTTATTGATTGTAAATATAACATATATTTTGTTCTACATGGGGTTTGAGATAAGGAAACAAAAGATTTGATAGAGATACATATTGTTAATTTTCAGGATAAACATTAAAGCAATATTTTAATTAAAATATCATTGAACGCCTTGCTTCCCTGGGCATGGATTCATTGAAGCTCCGACGTCTGGCAATGGACTTGGTGAATACCCACAAAGTTATTAACGATCTCGCCAATTGCAACCCTGAGCACCTTTTTGATCTCCATGTGTCTAACACAGGTGGACATGCCTACAAAATCAGAAAACAGCACAGCTCCCATGACTTTCGTAGACATTTTTTCACGCTCAGAGTTGCTGAAGCATGGAACAAACTGCCTGCGTCAGTTGTTAGCTGCCGAGACACTGCATCCTTTAAGACACTCATGCTTCCGAAATACGCCAAAACTACACCTGATGTACCCCTTCCATTCACATGCACACGTGTGTATCATGACTCGTGCACTGTTCATTTTACTGATGTTTGTGCATTGCCCTATGTACTGTACATGCACTTTTTGATGAGTTGTGGTGCACCTGGGCACTGTACGCAATATTTCATTATTATTATTGTTGTTGTTATTATATGACTCATACACTGTTCATTTTCCTGACATTTGTACATTATTCTATGTACTATACATGCACCTTTGATGAGTTGTAGTGCACCTGAGCACTGTACACAATAATTTCATTATTATTATTATAACAAGTTTTAATTATTTTGAAACCAACTCTAATTCTATGAAAAAAAAAAGAAGAAACACTTATTTTTAAAGTGTTTTATTTAAATGAAAATCATCCAACATAATTTTATACAAGAACCCTTTGTTAATTTATGTTATAAACGTCATCTTAATAATTAAATTATTTATAATTTTAGTAAATCTTTCCAATTAATATCATCTTTAATACAGTTTTTTGTTATTGTGGCACCACCATTACCACCTGACATTAATGTATTCAAATACAGTGTATGTTCTTATTAATATACTTACTAAAGTGTTAAGTAGCCTCTGCCTCAAAATTAGATGATTTCTACTTATGAGAGTTATAAGGTAAAATTGTTCCTCATCAGTTCACTTAATCCAGATAAAAAACTAAAAACCAATAACAAAAATAATAATTGTTTCTACTTTTGGCACAAGGCCAGCAATTACCCAGTGTATTACTGGTACTTTATTTTATCAACAAAAATAATAATGATAATGATGATTATAGTAAAAATAATGGGAAGGTACGTGGCTTAGTGGCTAGCGCATTGGGCTTACAATCGTGAGGTTGTGAGTTTGATTCTCAGACCGGACTTTGTGTTGGGTTCTTGAGCAAGACACTTTATTTTACATTGCTCCAGTTCACTCAGCTACAGAAATGAGTTATGATGTCACAGGTGCCAAGCTGTATCAGGCTTCGCCTTTCCCTTGGACAACATCAGTGGTGTGGGGAGGGGAAGCTGGTCTTCCACAAACAACCTTGCCTGGACTTGTGCTTCGGACGGGAACTCTCTAGGTGAAAATCCCATGGTCATTCATAACTGAAGGGGGCCTTTGCTCTTTAATAATGATAATAATAATAATTGTTTCTACTTTAGGTACAAGACCAGCAGGGCAGGGGAAAGTCACTTATATTGACCCCAGTGCATTATTGGTGTTTTATTTATCGACCCTGTAAAGTTGAAAGGCAAAGCTAACCTCAACAAGATTTAAACTCAGAATGTAAAGGGCCGTAACTCTATGATGCAGAGCATATTGTCCGACGCTCTACTGATACTGCCAATCCACCACCTTAATAATAATAACAATACATGATAAAGTGTGCTTACACCTCCATTGGTCTTTATGCCAAAAAAATATGGGTTTGAAACCACTGAGAAATGGTATCACCACAAACAAGAGAAGGTCCTAGAAAATCAGACATTGAAACTCTTGTGGGACTTTACATTCCAGACAGGTAGAGCTCTTGAAAATACAACGCCAGACATAACTTTGGTGGAGAAAGGTACTGAAAGGTGGTGTTTATTGATCAATGTAGCTTGCCCAGGAGACAATTACATCAATGGTGAAGAAAATGAGAAAATCGTAAAGTATGCAGACTTGAGAATAGATTTTGAGAGAATGTGGAATATGAAAGCAAGAGTGGTACCAATTGTGATTTCAGCACTTGGGTCAGTGACAGAAAACCCCCCAGAAAAACCTTGATAGAATTGGAATCAGTCCCAGCATTATGGCATTGCAGAAAACAACATTTTGGGGAAGAGCAAATATCCTGCAGAAAGTACTGACTATCTCTGAGGTTGCATAATTGATAGGTAGTCAATTAAATGATCCAGTGTTAATAAGATTATCACTGTGTAAAAAAGAATATGAACAATAACTACAACAATAATAATAATAATAACTGTAGTATAAATAGTATCACCCCCCCCCCCCCTTCTACACACACACACCTGCTTGCTGTTAGCATAAGATGTTGTTAAGCTTGAACCAACTGTAGAAATCAACTAACCCTATGTATGTCAAAGTTACTGAGAAGGAGGGGGAAGGTAGCAGACAAAAACAAAATTCAACAAAATCAGTAGCAACACCAGACAAGGTTAGCTTCAATCTCTTTTAAGGGGAAAAAATAATAATCAAGGGGCACCGATAACTGCAGAAAAAAATAGCCATGGATATCAAACAATTACAATGACACCGGTGCCACCACCACTACTACAGAAACATTTGAAAAAGTAACAGTTAAAAAAATGGTAATAATGATTTCATCATTAGTCACACAGGGCTCACATTAAGAAAATATTAAATAGTCTGGTGATGGTGTCATTTTCAAAACACTGGTGTTAGTGCAACCTTAAGTTCACTAATCCTCTTTATGAGTGCTTAAATCTTAAACTTAAATAGTTCAAATAATGGTGAAAAGGAGGCTGAAATGTGATCCCACTAAGAAAGTCTATAGGAAATGAATACATAATATCTGGAAAGATCTATCTAAATTAGGTGATCAAAAACTAGCAGGTCATGCTCATGTAATAAGAACTGATGGATGGATATGTGAATTAGAATTGGAGGAACTGAGTAGAGAGATTAAGAGGGAAATGGAAAGGGGAATAAATCAGGTAAATGAGCTTGTAGAAAGTGAAGCGAATCAGACAAATGAACCAGTAGAAAATGAGGGTGAAGTGGTTATGAGACCTGAAGACATTAATGGTTATGAGACCAAAGACATTAGTGGTTATGAGACCAAAGAAGACATTAATCTAAATGATGAGATAAATAACATCTGGAGTAAAGATATGGCCATTGAGAAAATTTACCCTGACAACTAAAACAAGATTTTGTTGATATTCTGAGTTTAATGGTGGATAAAATGAATAAACAGCCTCAAAACAGTCGCAAATGTGGTGAAAAAATTGACTGGTTTCAAAACAAAGAAAAAATATACGAGAAAAAACAGAACCTTGGTGGTGGAAGTGGTTGAATGGACAAATCAAGAAAATAAGAAGGGACATTGAGAAACTTGAGTCTTTATTAAACAGGACATTACAAAACAGATTTGTGATTGATTTTTAATTAATAACATATGGCATGTATGAGCAAAATGTGGTCATCTGACCCACCTGGTTTCAGAGTGGAAAACAGATGTAAAAGGATAAGGATGACTAGGTGTTTTTTCTTTGATTTGCATAAATAATTGTTTCTACTTTTGGCACAAGGCCAGCAATTACCCAGTAGATTACTGGTACTTTATTTTATCGACCCCATAAGGATGAAAGGCAAAGTTAATCTCGGCGGGATTTGAACTCAGAATGGCAAGGGCCGTAACTCTATGCGTCAAAGCATGGCGTCCGACCCTCTACCGATACTGCCAATTCACCGCATAAATAATAAACTGTAAGAGATTTATTTATTAAGTGTGAAGGTGAACAGCTTACTCATTAGAGTGTTTAGCTCACAGTCATACATTCGAAGGCTCAATTCCCTGACCAAGTGTCATGGCACGTCATTTCATACTGTACCAGTTTGCTCAGCTGAAAATGAGTACCAGCAGCAGCTGTGTGCTAGCCTGATGACAGATTAGCATTCCATTCAGTGAGGGTAATGGGAATTTTGTACTCTTAGTCACTTAATGCCGAAATAACTGGGATAAGCTTTGTCTTCATTCAACCTATGCAAGAATGGAAAAACTGATGTAAAATGATAACTTAATTCAACATTCATTAAGTACTACCTCAACTTAAGTCAATTAACAACCAATCTATTTCACTGTTTATTAATTTTATTTTTTTTTCGGTTGTGTGTAAACCAAATCTTAATTATCATAACATTCCTAGTTTTAAATGATGTCTATTTTAAGCTTTAGAGTTTATTAACTTCATCGAGAACAAAACAAAGAAGAATTAATGAAACGTTAAAACTAGAAAATGGTATGAAAACAGTAGAATTTATTGAATGTTGAATCTGAGAAATCAATAGTAAATAATGGCTAAATAATTACCATAAAATGCAGCTTTTAAATTGCTAATAAAATCCAAAGGTGATTTCACTTGAACTTTAGTTTTATGTATCAATAATTGCAAAGATTTGTCTAAAACAAACAGTTACAAAGACACAAAATGAAAAAGGAGTAAAAATGTTATTGTTTTGAAAATCTCGAGAAAAAGGGTCTTCAAAGAATTTATTACAAAATAAAACATTATTTTTGATTATTATTCAGTTTTCTTTAATTAATCATTGAAAAAACTTTTAACTGCTACTGAATATTTTCTTTCAATTGTCAAACAATTTTATTTCTGTGAAATCTCAGAGCATAGTGTGTAGGGTGCTAAGCTCATGATCATAAGGTTATGGGTTTGATTCCTGAAATGGAGACACATTGTGTTTTTTTATCAGGACATTTCAGTTCACATTGCTTTTCATGCTAGGTCTGGGGCTTCTATTATTAAAATACCAATAAAACCTCCTAGGAGATACAATCTAGTTAGAGACCAACTAAAACTGTATAGGTGTGGTGTGAGCTGTAAATGGAAGTTTTTGCATTTTCAGTAATATATCATTAATATTTTTTTTGTAAACACACATTGCTATTTAGAGACAGCAGATATCTTTCATTTGTCATTTATTCTTTATATTCTTCCAGCAGATCAAAACTGGTTTTAGTAAATGTTATCATAAGGAATGGTGCACTGATAAATCATTGATGATTCTATAGGTTTTCTAAAAATGAAAGAAAATGCAACACTCATACTCACAGACATGCATACACACGCATGCACACACACACACACACACACACATTCACATGCACACCCACACATATACACACAAAAGGAGTAAGGAGTGATTTGATGACATCCACCCACTAGTACTTGTATTGCAATAATTCTTTCTATCTACTCCCTGATGGAAATATAATGACCGATCTGTCTCATGAAATCATTATTCGAAAGATAATGTTATTCCTTTATCCTGCTTCTTGCTTTGAAATCATCCTCGAGGTAATACATCATAATAGTTTCTACTTATGTTTTATTTAGATTCATAGCATGTCTCTATTTGGTGCCAAGTTGTATTTCTTAGCAAAGGCTAAGTTGAAGAAATATTCATATATCTAAGTTATTCTTTGATGTGTGCCCTAACAGATACTCTCTCTGATATTGACTTAGTTTGTGTACAGATGCTATCTAAAACATTATTGCAACTTAGTAATAACTGTGACAAAAGTCAGGCTTAAAATATTTAAGGGATGAGGTAATAAAAACTGAATTTGAACAATTACACCTCACTAAGGCAATGACACAAGACCGTAATATCTGGTACTATGCAATATTACAGAAGACTCGCCCTCCCATATGCTTGAGCTGAGGCATATATATATAGTAGGCAACACTTTCCCCTACCATGCACCTCCCTTGCTGTAATCATCCCACTCCTATACCTACGTCATCAATTCCCTAGGCATCTTCTCCACCCCCAACCCACACTGTAAAGTGGTGCCCCTGGAGCCATGACAAAAGTGCCCACATTATAAAGTCGTCATGTAGGTGTCATGACAAAAGCACCCAGCACACGCTGTAAATGTGGTTTGGCATTAGGAAGGGCATCCAGATATAGAAACCAAGCCAAAATAAATTGTGTGTGAGCAAAACAGTCTTCCGGCCTTATCTCTCAGAAAGTGACAGCCAGTCTTGCCTATGCTAGCATGGAAAATGGACATTAAATGATGATGATGAAACGATGATGAAACCTGTATAAGCAAGTTGTATTTTATTGTATTATTTTGTGTATTTTCATTTTTTATACTAATGTCAATCGAAGCTCTGGGTAGTAAACTATTTTGGGGCCTCTTGGCTCTGAGGTTCATTTCTGAATGTCAACGCATCACAGTGATGAGCTGACTATTTCTCCAATGTTGTATTGTTCAATCACAACTTGTTCATTCTAAGGTTATGTCATAGGAGCAGACAGCAAATTGGCAGAGTTATTAAGATGATGAATAGAATGCTAGAGAGTAATTTACTTCTGTTCTTTGCACTCCAATGAGTTGAAATCTCTCATAATCAACTCTCATAATCACTCTTCATATCCTGTTGAATTCCTCTTTGATAATGTAGATACACTGCATGTTCATAGTCATGTTGGTGTTACTTATCCACTAGTTTTACCTTAAAATTAATAGTAGTTCTTGTCTTTGTTCTTCCTTCACACTTTGATTGCATAATTTCATTTTTTTCTTGTTGGTTCAATCCATAGTGAACATTGTTTAAATGTGAAATGAAAAAAGCATTTCCCTTTCCAAATGATGGATTTGACCAATTATTATAAGATATCATCCTTTTTGTTAAAAAAATATGTAAAAGTTTTACTTTTCATCTAGGAAAACACTTTTTATACCAAATGAAAACATTTTTGCTTTGGGATTTCCTTTAAAGAATAACACAGTCACATACAGAGACAAGCAGAATGATGATAATAATGGTTTCTCATGAAGGTAAATGTAGGTGCATCTGATGATATAGTAGAAACTGTCAAAGAAACAATAAATTTCCTTTTTACCAGATTTCACTAAAAAAAGCTTTTGGCAGAACTAGGGGTATAGGAGCAGACACTTGCCTAAAGTTCCATACAGTGGGATTAAACCCTAACCCATATAGTCACGAAGGAACCTTACTTACTGGGCCATCCTTTCACATGAAATTAGACTAAGATTTTCATTACCATATTTTTAATATAAGATACTATTTTGAAAATATTAAAGAATTTGGATGTATTTAATGATATAACTAACATTCTCATTATCGGAATATAACAAAGGTTTTTGCATAAATTTATTATAGGAGGTTTTTCTATATATATATAATAAATATTCTGAAATATGTAGTTATATCTTAAATCAGAAGCAGTGTCAGGCAGTTTGGTATCAAAAACATTGAAATGTCAATTTAATCTGATATCTAAAATAAATAACTAAAAATGTTGGTTAGAAAATAGTTGATTTTTTTTTAAAGATGTGGCATTAAACGTTTGAAAGTAATAGATATAAATGGATGTATGATAGTAAAGTTTGTATTTATATATGTTTTTATGCTATAACATATAGGAATTTATTTACTTGTAAATATTATAATGCACTCCGTAAAATACAGAAATATATGAAGAGAGTTGTGACCTCCAGTCAATTTTCAAGGTCAATGGCACTGATTTAGTCTGTGATGATCAGTCCAATCCTTACTGGTAGGGAAAGGGAGATAAATGATGATGAGTAGAATATGACAATGCCTCAGTGAATACTTCATAAATAGTAAATAATACTATAAGCATGCACATACACAGCAGTGAAAAACTGTAAAGTGGTCGTGTTGGTGACATGACAAAAAGCACACATTCCAATCTGTAAAGTGGTCATTTTGGTGTCTATAAAGTGGTTGTGTTGGTGACACAACAAAAAGCACCCAGTCTACACTGTAAATGTGTTTGGTATTAAAAAGGGCATCTAACTGTAGAAACCGATCGAGAAACAGTTCTGTATGAGCAAGACACGGTCATCTGATCTAACTTGTTTCATAATGGGGAAACTCATCTAGCCCATGCTAGTGTGGAAAAACAGACATTAAATGATGATGACGATGATGTATGGTTATATATTTATAACTGAGAATATAATTTTATCTTCTGTTCATACAACTGTTCAATTTATCTTTTCCTCAGACCTATCACTTCTAGCACACTGGATAAAAAGCTGTTGTTTTATGTTAGCTGGTTTTATTGTTAAACTGATCAAAATGCTTGAAATAAATGCTGAAATACAAAATACTCTATACAATATCTCACTAAACATCAACACATTGAGATGTTTGATCTAACAGTTATATTAATGCTAATATATAATGTTATAGACAGAAATCAGAAATAGACTTGGTTTGAAAATCTGCTTTATATGCATCATATTAATATTTTCTTTGGTCTGCCATATGAAATATCTCAGATTCTTATTGAACTATTGAGTAAGTAACAAATACTTCCAACAGTAGCTATTGCAATTTCTTTGATTTCTACATATGCTATAATAAATTGATACTGATACACTGACATTTGTTACTGTCTTGAACATGAATAGTGTATATATATATATGGTTATATTGGGGTTTACCAATATATATATATATATATATATATAAGTAACTTAAATGATTTGTATGTATTTGATCTGTCATTGGCAAGATAATAAATTTTTACTAGTAAAATGACAATAGTTTAAGAAATATATTACACTTGATGAAAAATATCCACTACTTTTATGTATTGAAATTGACCTCCATCAGTTTGACTATGAGTCTTTCAGTTGTTCAATCAACAGAGCCACATGCTTGTGAAATCAACAAGCAAGTGACTGAGCATTCCAGAGAACTCTGTATCAGTTACATAATTCTCAGAGAATTTCTGCATGACACAGTGTATAACATTGATGTCCCTTTGAATTACTGTTACAGACAATCTGACCTGCTTCCATCCATTCAATTTCACTTATAAGGCGTGGATCAACCTGCGGCTAAGGTAAATGACACTTACCCAAGATACCAACCACCCATGTGTCTTAATTAACAAATAAATAAATATATTTTAAATCTGTATAAACAATTATTCTGCACAGAAAGTTTTCTCTGTTTTTTACATTTTTATTGACTTTGGAGTTTTTTAACATTAGAAAATTTTACAAGTCTAAATAATTACCATCATTTGAAATTACCTTCTGCCATCATTTAGGAAGGCACATGATTCTATCTCTGTAGGATTCTTCTGGGTTTTGTACAAAGAAATCCATCAGCCATTGATTTAACTGGTTTTCTGTTTATTGAGAGAAAAAGGTGATAGACTGTAGGCACGAGGTCGGAAAAAATTATGGTGGATGGGACAGAACCTCCCAACCTAGCTCCAGCACGATTATTGTGACTGAGCATTATCGTGAAAGAATCAAATACGACTATGGTGAGCGTGCACCTGTGTGATTTTCACTGCTCCCCTGTCAAGTTGTTGGCAATATATGTCAGAGATTATGCTGGTGTTCAATGGAACAGCTCATAGTGGATGGCACCTTTTCAGTCTCACCAGATGCTCAGTCGTGCCTTGCAAGGGTGGAAGCCAGGCTTTGCTCGCCGTTGTGGTGCACTTGCTTTAGATACCCACATTCGTTTGCATTTGACATTAATGTAGAGGCACCGTCTTTTATCCCCAGTGACAATGGAACATAACCAGTCGGTTGTGCAATGATAGGAGAGCAGAGAAATCACAGCTGCCCTCAGTATTCATGGTTATGGTCAGTCAGATTGTTGGGCACCCATTGGTCCAGCTTGGACACCTTCCCTATTTCATGCAAGTGATTGAGGATGGTTGCTTTCAATGACTCAAGCACTTCAGAAAGTTGATGTGATGTCTGGTGTAGGTTAACTTCCACCAACTCTCGCAGTTGCTCATCATTGAAATTGGATGGATGTCCTATGTGAGATCGATCTTCAAGGCTGTAATAACTGGAACAGAAGTATGCAAACCAGTCCTGGCACTGTGTTCAGATATGGTGTGTGACCGAAATGTATTGTTAATGTGACGACTTAATGCTGCTGCACTAAGGCCAGATTTGAAGTCATAAAGTAAACAGTCATAAATAAACGATTTGGAGACATCCATGTTGCTTCCCCTTTGATAAGATAACAGAAAATGAGAAATGCACATAGTGCATACTAATGTTACTTCTTATATATGTCCATATGCACAACCTTCAATATTTCCAGAAAACTCTACCAAAATACCTCCAGTGAAAAATGGTGGGAACTTTCTGTCCAACCAAATATATAAATTATACATGTACTTCTTTTGTTACCATATTTTTAATAAAATACACTGCCTATAGTTTTCAATTAATTTTGAAACATTTAAGAATTTGCAAAGATAGAGTAAAATAAACTTTCTCGTTATCAAACTAGTGTTTGAAAATTCAAAAATTTCTTATATAAATTTATAATGGGAGTTTTAAATTTTAAGGTGAATAGTTTGAAACAATGCCTCCATATCACAGAACCGAGAGAAGTTTCAGGCAGTTTAGTATCAGAAGGGTTCATTACTTATTGAAATAGAGCGGAGGATTGGCAGTATTGGTAGAGGGTTGGACGCAATGCTTTGACGCATAGAGTTACGGTCCTTGCCATTCTGAGTTCAAATCCCGCCGAGGTTAACTTTGCCTTTCATCCTTTCGGGGTCGATAAAATAAAGTACCAGTAATACACTGGATAATTGCTGGCCTTGTGCCAAATGTAGAAACAATTACTTATTGAAATAGAGATAAAATGTTTAAGCATTTAAGTTCCTGCATTTAGCTTATAAGTGTTGAGATGAAATTCAGTGTAGTTGATGTGATGTATTTCTTTTTGGTAAGTATTAATTCTTAATCTATCCGTTAGCATATTTTTCATGAAAAGTTTTAAAATAATAAAGAATTTGGAGAGATTAAATATCTCACTTAACTTTATCATTATCAAGCTGGCATTCAAAGTATATCTTAACAAAGCTCCATACATAAAATTATGATGAAGAACATGTTTGTATTGTAGAAGCAGAAGCAGTTTTTTGTGATTTGGTATCAAAAGGGTTGATTCTCTATTTAACCAGCCATCAGGATTAATTATCTCAGCTGATATCTCTTATAAATCAGACTCTTATTCAAAAGAGAAGTTATCTTTTTAACATCATAAAAACAGAGCGCCCTACCAGCCTTTTTAAAATCCACAAAGGTCTTGAAAATATATACTTATGGAGACATGAACTTATCTTCTTTTAGTCAGATTTCGGAATTTTGTAGAAGGAAAATTGTTATCAACAATTGGATTAAAAAGTGCTATCTTTTATTTAAAAGGAACAAAAAATAAAAAAAAACCTTTTTCTTTAGTTTTCATTCAGTATTGTTAAATATTTCAGAAAATCAACATCATTTCAGACAAATGTCTCAAATTTCCTAAATTCTATTTACTAAATTTATATCGATTTGCTTTGTTTCTTTTGAAATATTTTTTTTTATCCAATGAGATAACAATGCATTGTATGAACACGTAGCTGGAACAAAAATTTGTTGATGATATTAATTGAATTTTAGTTGATAAAACTTCACAAACCGGCTCTTCTTTACAAATATCTGTTTAGTAAAACTACTATTGTTTAATTTATTGGATTTTTTAAATGTTTGTCTTCATCTTAATATGAAATAAGAACAAAGCTTACATGAATGCTTCTTTTAAATCTTAACTACTTATATTAAAAACCGATAAGTTTGAAACCTTGTTATATAAAATGTAATATAATACAATAACATGTGTTTGTAGATTAAATTTCATGACAAAAATATGCAAAAAAAAAAAAGCGCAGTTTACCCTAATGTTGTTTATCACTCATGGTTGCGAATTATCAAAATCATTAAAGTATCAGACTAATTGACAAAGCATTTGTATTTAGCTCTCTATGTTCTGAGTTCAAGGTCAACTTTCCATTGCATATCATCTTTTTGGGGTTGATAAAAATAAAGTGTCCATTCAGTGGGTGGTGGACAGGCAAAATAGTTAAAGAACTGGATAGGATGCTTTGTGGTTTCCGATCCAGCTCTGGGCATTTTCATTTCAAAACCTGCCACCTTCTGCCAGGAGTTGCAGCCAACAGATAGTATCAGAAATGGAAATACCAATGAAAACAATGTCTTTTTGGTCAGATCAGTTGTTCTGTTGTTTTATTTTCCTTTATATTATCTCATTTCTGCATTTAAGTTATATTACATAGGAATTCTTTTAAACTGCACCATTGGAACATTATCTTGCCTGTATGTGTTTATTTCATTTATCTATATGTGGAGGTGATGGTGATGGTAGTTATTTTGTCAGTGGTGCTGCAGTAGTGATAAGTTTGTACTTTCAACTAAAACATCAGTGATTATAAAAGAAATAATTGTTTCTACTTTTGGCACAAGGCGAGCAATTACCCAGTACATTACTGGTACTTTATTTTATCGACCCCGTAAGGATGAAAGGCAAAGTTAACTTCAGCAGGATTTGAACTCAGATGGCAAGGACCGTAACTCTATGCATCAAAACATGGCGTCCGACCCTCTATGCTATCAAATAGTCTTTGCATATGTGTATATACATTCAAACACACTTCATTTATTAAACAGTATATTTATATCAAGTAGATCATATTTCCTTTCTCTATATATCAATTATTTGAAAACATATGGAGTAAAACTATTTTTCTATGGAATTGCATTTTCACATCTATCGCAATATATGTGCATTTGGCATAATAGCAAATTCTATTACAAAACATTATTATATCACTTAAGTAAAGTTTCTCACCCAAGAAGGAAATATACAGATACATGAACGCACACTATTATATTATGCTGATACAAAACCCAGAACCAATTTGTTTCTGTTATTTGGTGATTGATTATATTTCTGTTTTATATTCCTTCATACACATTTCAGTATGAGATTCTTACAAGTATCTTGAATAAACCTTTTCAATTTTTTCTGTTTACTACCTACAGTTTTTTCACATGTACTGCTTAATAGGAGTTTGTCATAGTCGTTGTATCTTATATCTTTGGGGGCTTCTGTTACAAATCTTATAAGTTCTCAGTTAATTAATTTCTTTTGAACAGTATTGTTTGATTTTATCTCAACTTGTGTAATAGTAAAGCTTCTCCTGATAGGACTTTTGTAATAATGTTAGCTTTGTGAGTATATATCATCCATTGATTATTTGCTCATAAAGAATGAAAGATATCAATATCTGTATACAGAGCATAAAGCATGGATCATAAATCATAAATTAATTTCTGTGTTTAAGGACTAACAAATTAATTTCTATGCTTAGAGGGAAGCACTAAGTCAACTCTAAATGAGTATACCTACGATTGAAGGTATTTAAACCATTACCTTTCTGTCTTTTATTTTAGGCATATGATACCTAGTACTACATTGTCTAATGTATCATTCTTTGTTTTTTAATATGCTAGAGTATGAATTGAGAGAAATTTAGCAGCAATTTTTAGCAGAATAATTAACAATCTACAGACTCCTTGTCACTCTATCACTTTAGCTTTGAACTTTGCAGTCCACCATCAGTATTCAATTGGAGCTATCTTTCCATTTAAGGTGGGGACCATGTCATGCTTATAAATGTTCTGATTTTGGCATGGTTTCTACAGCTGGATACCCTCCCTAACACCAATCCCGTTAGAAAATGCACTTGGTGCCTTTTATTATAGCACCAGCACTAATTCCTAATAGATATTTATATGAAAATATTAATATATTTCCTAATTAGGTTTCTGAAAGTATTTTATTGATTATCTGGTGCTTTGGTATTGAACAATTTGTCCTTAACTATGGCTAGTGTTTATCACATTCTGTTCTGCTGTGAAAATATTTAATAAATGCAAGTTTCAGAGTGAAGCAAAGTAATAGCAATTTGGTAATTTCAAACTCTTTGTTTGAAACAAGTTGATTGAATAGGAACTGGAACTATGTCATGGCTAATATTATCATTAACTTGTAAATAATACTTAGTCTGGCATTTCCCCTGCTTCAGACAGAGAAATTTGGTGATTGAAACGATTGGAAACACACACACATTATATATATATATATATATATATAACAAAGAAAGTGTGGTAAGGAACCAGGGGGACCATAATACACCAGAGTACTCGATAATTAGGGTAGTAGAGTGGGTAATAGGATCTAGCTGTTGAAACGGCCGGAGCTCAGCCATCGAGGTCCTGACTCTTTTCCTATATATATATACACATACGAGCGAGATGACCAATCTTGCCTCAAGTGGGACAATTTCTGACTAAACCCATGCTAGCGTGGAAGATAGGTGTTAAACGATGATGATGATATATATACATATATATATATGTATATATATATATACATATATATATATGATGGCTGCGCCCTCGTTATCGAGTATGGCCATTGCACGATATACCATTATTAATAATTATTAATTAATTCTATTGTGCAATGCCTGTGCGTGAAGATATTTTTTAAAGTGAGGAAAGACTGTGCACTGAGCCAATCCCACTTACAATAGCTATAACCCGAAAAGAAGGTCAACATCATCGGTCAATACTGAGCCGCAGGTTTTATGTCGGAGTTATCCCAGTTTCCTGAGTTGCCTTCTCCTAGAAGAATACTCTGACAAAGGCTAGGGGTCCTTCACTCCTAGTGGTTTAACCGCGCGATCGGGTATCCAGCCCTAATTTTTCTATGTCCCCGCGCATATACATACACATGCACCCATGTACATATACATACATATGTGCATGTGTATATATACATATTTACACACTTGTGGATGGCCGTTGACTCTTATGGGTTCTTCTGCCCTTTGTCAGGTTTTGTTTTTTGTCCTACAGGGTGTCCAAAATCACCCTCCTCACCAAGTAAACTTGATGTGGTTGCGGTTTAGTCGCCGACGACCTGACCATGCGACAGGTACTGGGTTACATGTTACCAGTAGCACTCAAGAGTGACCCGGCATATATATATATATATATATATATATATACATGTGAAGGATCACAAATCCAATTTTCCGATTCTGCAGAGGTTACTGATCTTATCGGCCCTTTCCTTCTTTTCTCTATCAAGGACGAATTCCCCAACGTGGGCGGTGGTTTGTACCATGATGATGGTCTTTTGACCATGATTAAGTGCGGCCAACGTGCTTGCGGCAGGTTCAGAAAAGAACTCACAGCCTTCTTTAACGGCTTCAACCTCTCTACAGGTTGAGGCCAACCTCTCGGTCGTTAATTACCTCAACATTACCCTCAATTTATCGAATGGCTTGCATTACCCATATAGAAAGCCGAATAATACGCTTAATTACATAAGTAAGCATTCAAACCATCCTGCCAGCATAACCAAGAACCTGGTAAGAAACGTTTCTATCTACTAACAAGGATATTTTCAACGACCATTCCACTTATTACAATGAAGCTCTTGCTCGGAGTGGATTTGTCGATAAGGTAGCATATACAGAGTACGAGAATAGACCTAGAAGAAATAGATCCCGACGCATTATATGGTATAACCCACCATATAATATGGAGGTGGCCACACCATTAGCTAAGATCTTTCTCTCCCTTATTACGAAGCATTTTCCCCCTACACATAAATATAGTAAAATTTTTAATAGAAATACTATTAAAATTTCTTACTCTACAAGTCCTAACCTTGCACATAACATCACAGATTCAAATTTAGCTAAACTACCTAGCCGTAGGAACACGTGCAACCCTGTAGTTAGTACTAACTGTAATTGTAGGAATCGGGTTGACTGCCCCCTATCCGGGAAATGCCTCTCTAGTGACATTGTCTACAAATGTAAGGTTGAAATACCCATGTCCCGTAGGGCCTACATAGGGTTAACCGCCAATAGATTCAAGCAGCGTCTTTACATGCATACCCATTCTTTTCGTTACCCTCTAAGAAGGAATATGACGTCACTTTCAGCTTATATCTGGAGTCTAAAAGACAACCACACCCAATATAAGTTACACTTGTTATATACTTATTTAATTATTTATATACGTTTATTTAATGATTTGTATACACGCACACACACACACACATTTATATGTGCATGTAGTTGTATAACTATGGCTAGTGTTTTCGCGTATGCTTGTACGTCTCCGAACATATGTGTATTTACATGTAGGTATGTGTGTGCGCTTGTTATATACATATTTATTTATTTATATACGTTTATTTAATTATTTGTATACACGCACATATTTATATGTTCGTGTATTTGTATAGCTATGGCGAGTGTTTTCACGTATGCTTGTGTATGTACGTATATGGATGCGTGTATGTATTTATTTAATTTCAATTGTCTTTGTATTTTATTTACTTTATTCTTAACTCTGAAGCCGAGAATCATTCGGTTTCCTAGTTAGAATTTTAGTCTACGACTTTAGTTATACCATTTACGTGGTTTTGTCTTTGCGTGCAATTGTGCTCCACGCTCCACATATGACGTATTATCTTCGTTTTTTTCGTTCATTGCCAGAGAACGTCTCTATGAACCACCTAATAGAATATTAGTCTACGACTTCTTTTATACCATAAACGTGGTTTTGTTTTTGCATGTAATTGGTTTTCACCACTCCAAATAATTACGTATTATATTCGTTTTTTTCCCGTTCTTTGCCAGGGAACATTTCCACGAACCATAGTATCGTCTTCCTGTCTTCCTCCGGTTGCAACGTTTTTTGAAATATTCCATTCTGCGTTCACAGATTGACTTTGTTAGTTTCAGAAGATCCCGTTAAGGGTGAAAGCAGCAATTCTTTGCTTAAACTTTAATCTTTTATTTTAATAAATATTTGCTCTACGGTTCTTATGTATTTGATATATATTTATCCTTATCGAGCCCTCTTTGGATTTTAGTCTTCAAATTTATTATTATTACTATACATATATATATACATATCATCATCATCATTGTTTAACATCCATCTTCCACACTAGCATGAGTTAAACGGTTTTGTTTCATTTGATGCAGGATTGGTCAGGAGACCATGTCTTGCACGTACGGAAGTGTCTCTGACAGGTTTTCAATGGTTGGATGCCCTTTCTAACACCAATCGCTTTTACAGTGTGGCTACCCTCCTCCACTGCTGATTTTGTCACCCAGGTAATCGAAAGTGTCTACTATTTCTATAGAACCATGTGGGTAGTTGAAGGAGTTGGCATCCCGTGGGTCCTTGCTACTTACTACACCTGAGCATTGGCCACATATAAAATCTACATTCTTAGTTAGCTTACCTGTGATCCCACTACATCTTTTATGTACCCATAATTTGCATTTGGGGCATAGAATGGAATTTCTACCTACTCCTTTCTTACACAATGAACATGGCCATTTCCCATAGGGCACCTGTGCCCTATTCTCCTTTCTACATACTAGAACTTTAGTCTCAGACAAGTTAACTTTGAGGCCTTTTGATTCTAGACCATGCTTCCATGTTTGGAACTTTTTCTCTAGTTCGTCCATAGATTCAGCTATGAGAGTTAGATCATCTGCATATAGAAGTTCCCATGGGCAGCCAATCTTAAACCCTTCTGTTATAGCCTATATATAGCGTATAGGTGGCACATTTTTAACGATAAATAAGCATTTTTGGGGTGCGCCCTCTCCGATCGACATCAGACTGACCAATGATTTTTCATAGACTTAATCAACGATGGGTATTTATAAAAATAACTTTGTTAATATTTTTTATTATTTAACATAATAATTTCATATATCTACCTTCTTATACATATATTTCTTGATTTTAAATTTTTTTACTAAAACTTGGTAGTGTTTACGTTTTTTTTCTATCTGACCGAACCATCCGTCATTAAAATCCATAGAAATGCAATCCCGGTATTTAAAATTTTTATCTGCCTTACCTGTTAGATTTGTTGCAAAAATTTTCAATAATGACCTAGATGTTGACTTCCATCAATTCTAGCAGTTTTCCGAACAGGTGAATTAATTAAAAATGCAGATATAATCAGTACAAGGTTTTAGTCTTTCTGTACATTCCAGGCAAATATTTTCATTGAAAAAATGTATAAAACCTTTTCACCAGTCAAAATAATATTTGCAATGTACTCTTACACAATGTACGGTGTAAATTAACGTAACAGAGTGTTGCCAATATATAAGCTCATTAACAGGTGTGAACATGTATTGGTGTTGTATCTTTCAATCACGTTGCTGTAATATTTTCAATGGTGTACGTCAGATCTTCGCTTTCACTTTCAAAGTAACTATCATCGTCAGAAATAAATATCTCTGATTCATTTGAAGATAAATCAAAATATTATCTTGTGTTTCTTTTTCATTTCGAATGTCGCTACTTTGGGAAGCCATGTTGATACGCTAAAAATCTGTACTTTCAACGTTAAAAAACACGTATTATTTCAAGTTGTTTCACTATAGTAAGAGTTAATTTTCGCGCTTAAAGGCTTTATCTCGCAGTAATCTCGAATTGACGAGATTTCGATGACGTTAATGTTTATTTTATAAATAAAACATGGTTTGAAGTATTTATCGCAACGGTGAAGTAATGGAAAGCTAACAGATTATTAGTTTCAATTATCATAAAAAATAGTAGTTTGACGGCCCAAATTTCAGTGCGACCTATCTGCGAGTTAATGGCAAATAGCCTATTTGTTAAATGAAAAGTGGGTATGCCACCTATCTGCTAGGGTGACCTATACGCGAGTATATACGGTATAATAAACAGGAGGGGCTAAGGACGGAGCCCTAGCGAACCCCTACTATTACGCTAAATTCTTCACTATATTCATTGTTAAATCTAACTTTTGTGACTGTCCCTCTATACATTGCTTGTATAGCTCTCACAAGCCATTTATCTACTCCTAGTTTTCTAAGAGCCCACCAAATTAAGGTGCGTGGGTCTCTAGCAAAGGCTCTCCAAGAGACGGGAGATAAATATATCTTTGTCATTGTCATTGTGAGTGTTCAGGTTCCCCAACTCCGTAGTCCATTTATCATAACCAACAACACCTAGATCTAAGCTTAAGAAGTAGCGGCCTTACTATAAAACTGCTGAGATTTAATTGGACCAAATAACTATGGTGGTAAGTGGGCGGGAAGGAAAGGGTGACTTCCGGAAGGCGAACGTACATAGCCGACCAGGGAGAGATGGAAAAACAAAAACAACAGGCAAACATACCGGATTTTCTAACAAGAAGATTTAATTCTAAATGGATGGAGAGGAAGGTGCTAAAACTGAATGTTCTACATTACAGAGTCCCCCACAGTACAAGTGAACCAGCTTGGTGCCATTTCGGTTATTCGTATACATATGTATATATATATATATACATATATATATATATATATATATACATATATATATATATACATATATATATATACATATCATCATCATCACTGATTCTGGCTTGATTTCTACAGCTGGATGCCCTTCCTAACACCAACCTCATTTACAGTGAGTGCTGGGTGCTTTTTTCTGTGCGCCTACACGTCCACTTTACAGTGTGGGCTGGGTGCTTTTTTCCGTGCGCCTACACGTCCACTTTACAGTGTGGGCTGGGTGCTTTTTTGCCGTGGCACCTCGACGACCACTTTGCAGTGGGAGAGTGTGGAGGCATATTGTCTATATGCATCAGCTTCGGCTTGTACCTGTGGGGTGTCGGGTCTTCTGTTTTACTGAGTGACGCCAGAGGTCACTGTCGTGTGACATCGCGTTTGAGAGGTGTAATAGGGTAAGGTCGGCTTGGGTCTCCCTACTCCGCGGTTTCCATCGACTTCTAGTGCTCTGCATCTTTTTATGCAGCTGTCATCCTTCATACACAACACATGTCCATACCAAGGCAACCGCCTCTCCTGCACACAGCATTTGATTCCTCTTAATCTCAGTTTCTCTCTCAATTCGTTTATGCTTTGCCGTTCGCGTATATTACTATTACACATCCGTCGGAGCAAGCAGGCTTCGTTTCTTTCTAGTCTACGCAAGCCTTCTACAGTCAGCGCCCAGGTCTCACTACCATGTAACATTGCTGTTCGTATACATGCATCTGCCTTTCATTTTGAGGGAGAAGCCTTTTGCAGCTAGCAGTGGCAGTAGCTCCCTGAACTTCTTCCATCCCGTTCTTACCCTACTTATTGTACTTTCCGAACAAACACCTCCGCTGTTAATTCAGTCATCTAGGTAGCAGAAGCTGTCTACTGTTTCTACAGAGCCCTCCCAGAGTTTGATGGTGCTTGTTTCCTGTGGCTGTCTGCTGCTTGCTGTCCCAGCGCAGCTGCTGCATGTGAAGCCTACATTCTTACTTAGGCTTCCTGAGATTCCACTACATCTCTTGTGTACCCATTGTTTGCCTTTGGGGCAGAGAATTAGCAAGGCCATTTCCCTGAGGGGATCTGGGTTCTGTTTTCTCGTCTACTTACAAGGACCTTAGTCTTTGTCAGGCTGACTTTGAGACCCTTTATTTCTAGTCCCTGCTTCCAAGTTTGGAATTCTTCTCTAGATCTACCATAGATTCAGCTATAAGTGCGAGGTCATCTGCATACAGGAGTTCCCATGGGCATCCAGTCTTAAATTCCTCCGTTATTGCCTGCAAAACTATGATGAACAGGAGAGGGCTAAGAACAGAGCCCTGGTGGACACCAACCTGTATGCTAAATTCCTCGCTATAGTCATTGCTAATCCTAACTTTGCTGACTGCTCCCCTATACATGGCTTGTACAGGTTATACCAGATTATAGCACGGGGAACTCTGTGAAAGGAAAATTCATTGAAATTTGACAGTAGAAGTCGCATTGGAAGACACATTTTTCAAATGCAGTTGGGCTCTATAAAAGTGGTTGATAGCTCCCGGTACCTAGGCGGTCAGATTAGCATGGAAGGGGGGGGGGGGGTTCCAAGGCCATATTATCTAGAATAAGGACGGGTTGGAAGAAGTTTAGAGAGCTGCTTCCTCTGCTGACGAAGAAGGGTTTCTCCCTGCCTATGAAAGGCCGGTTATATGATGCCTGTGTGAGGTGCACAATCCTGAATGGTAGTGAGACATGGGCAGCAACTGCAGAGGATATGCGATGGCTGGAGAGAAATGAGGTTTAAGAGGGATAAGTTGTAGTCTGCGGGAGAGAAGACTGTGATGATATGGACATGTGATGCGCATGGAGGATGACGGCTGGGTAAAGAAGTACCAATAAATGCCAGTTGAAGGAAGACGCAGTAGAGGAAGACCACGAAAAACATGGGTGGAGGTGGTGAGAGCAGACCTCAGATCGCTGAAGCTCACGGTGGAGATGATGAAGGACCGCGTGACAAGTGGAGAGATGCGGTGCTGAATAGGGCCCGTCCCACCCTTGCAAGCAGGGAAAAGCGGATGTAAAATGATGATGATGATGATGATGGTGATGATGATGATTATATATATATATATCTGTGTGTGTGTGTATTTGTATATATATTTATATATGTATATATATATGTATGTATGTATATATGTACATATATATATATGCATATATATATATATATGTATGTACAAAAGACGTAAAATAAGAAAATTTAAAAAAAAAATTAAAAAAATTAACTTACTTAGTAAAATTTTATATATGTATGTATATATATATATATAGAGAGAGAGATTTATTAAAATAACGGATTAAAGTTTAAGCAAAGAATCGCTTCTTTCACCCTTAACGGGATCTTCTGAATCTAACAAAGTCAATCTGTGAACGGAGAAGTAAATATTTCAAAAAACGTTGCCACCGGAGGAAGAGAGGAAGACGATACTTTGGTTCGTGGAAACGTCCCCTGGCAAAGAACGGGAAAAAACGAATATAATACGTCATTATTTGGAGCGATGAAAAACAATTACACGCAAAGACAAAACCGCGTAAATGGTATAACTGAAGTCGTAGACTAAAATTCTAATTAGGAAACCACATGATTCTCGGCTTCAGAGTTAAGAATAAAGTAAATAAAATACAGAGGTAATTGAAATTAAATTAATACATACACGCATCCATATACATACACATACACAAGCATACGCGAAAACACTCGCCATGGGTATACAAATACACGCACGTACACAACCCCCCCCCCCCCAAAAAAAAAAACGCACGAACATACAGAACCCACGCAACGCCTGTACCCGCACGCATACGAATGTATACACCAAATACACATAAAAATATATATTAAAAGATTATATATATATATATGTGTGTGTGCGTGTATACATACAATTAAATAAACGTATATAAATAAATAAATACGTACATAACAAGCGCACACATATACCTACATGTAAATACACATATGTTCGGAGACGTACGTCAACCACAACACAAAGTACACATATACACACACTCTACATACGTACAAACCCGCATACTCACACAGACGCAAAACTCACGTATACACATAACCAAAAGCATATGTACCAGAATATATAATATATACGCCATAACATATACAATCAAATATACGTACGAGAAAGTATACGTACCTTCACCAAACATACAGGATATATATACTTACCTATACAAATAAATAATGGTATAAACATAACATATACTTAGCTACCACATCAAGATGTAAAATATCCGCGTATAGGTCGTACTATCCGTTAGGGTATAATGTGGGGCTGTAATACAAGAAAGTTTTGTGCAATTTATGTTTACAAGCCGAAATTACCTCAGATTTTTTGTTTAAGATGTGGTCTTTGGCGTAGAGTATTTCCAGGGCCTCAGCGGCGCAGAGGTCACATGGTCTTTTATTTCTGTTATACGATCTAGCCCTAGCTAGGATCTCCCAGTGTAACTTATATTGGGTGTGGTTGTCTTTTAGACTCCAGATATAAGCTGAAAGTGACGTCATATTCCTTCTTAAAGGGTTACGAAAAGAATAGGTAGGCATGTAAAGACGCTGCTTGAATCTATTGGCGGTTAACCCTATGTAGGCCCTACGGGACGTGGGTGTTTCAACCTTACATTTGTAGACAATGTTACTAGAGAGGCATTTCCCGGATAGGGGGCAGTCAACCCGATTCCTACAATTACAGTTAGTACTAACTACAGGGTTGAACGTGTTCATACGGCTAGGTAGTTTAGCTAAATTTGAAGCTATGATGTTATGTGCAAGGTTAGGACTTGTAGAGTAAGAAATTTTAATAGTATTTCTATTAAAAATTTTACTATATTTATGTGTAGGGGGAAAATGCTTCGTAATAAGGGAGAGAAAGATCTTAGCTAATGGTGTGGCCACCTCCATATTATATGGTGGGTTATACCATATAATGCGTCGGGATCTATTTCTTCTAGGTCTATTCTCGTACTCTGTATATGCTACCTTATCGACAAATCCACTCCGAGCAAGAGCGTCATTGTAATATGTGGAATGGTCGTTGAAAATATGCTCGTTGGTGGAAAGACGGGAAAGCCTCAAAGAAACGTTTCTTACCAGGTTCTTGGTTATGCTGGCAGGATGGTTAGAATGCTTACTTATATAATTAAGCGTATCATTCGGCTTTCTATACGGGTAATGCAAGCGATTCGATAAATTAAGGGTAATGTCGAGGTAATTAACGACCGAGAGGTTGGCTTCAACCTGTATGGAGAGGTTGAAGCCTTTAAAGAAGGCTGTAAGTTCTTTTCTGAACCTGTCGCAAGTACGTGGGCCGCACTTAGACATGGTCAAAAAACCATCATCACGGTACAAACCACCGCCCAATTTGGAGAATTCTTCCTTGATAGAGAAAAGAAGGAAAAGGCCGACAAGATCACTAACCTCCGCAGAATCGCTGGCGCCCATACTCACGTCGAATGGGGTAATATTAGATGTTTTAATCCAAATAGAGTCCTCGAAATTAATCACCGACTTACGGGCATTGAGGATGACATCAACTTCGAAATCCTTAACCACTGTGAGTGTTTTAGCGAAATTGATAGCTCTAAGGAGAAGTGGTAAAGTGATGGAGGAGTAGTAATTATTGATGTCGAATTGGATAAAACCGCAATGTTCCTTGTTGCATATGCCGTTGAACTAATCAATCACCGCGAAAGAATTGTTCCACAGTGCAAGAGGGGCCAAACTTCTAATTTCAGGTATAATTCTATCAAGAATCCTTTTACTAAGTCTACCTAAATTGGACTTCGTATGGTTAATAAGCCGAATAGAGGGGTTGTTCGGAAAACTGGATTTGTGATCCTTCAGGGTAAAGTGGGGAGAAACAGCGTCCAGAGGTTCATTCCGGTCCAGGATGTTGAGATCAGAGGTGATTTTAAACCCAGCATCGTTGATTTCATTAATGACACTCCGATTAGTTCAAATTTATTATTATTAATATATATATATATATATATATATATATATATATATATATATATATATATATATATATATATATATATATATATATATATATAACGAAGGAAATGTGGTAAGGAACCAGGTGGACCATAACGCACCAAAGTACTCAATACTGAGTCCAGAATTAGCCGTCGAAACGGCTTGAGCTCAGCTGTCGGGGTCTTACTGGTTCCTATATATATATATATATATGTGTGTACATATATACACATATATATATATATATAAATATATATATATACATATATAAATATATATACAAATACACACACACACACACATATATATATATAGGAAATTGTCCAAGACCCCGACGGCTTGCGCTCTGCCGCACTTTCTTATAAATATATAACTATATATATATAAGTATAAGAGTGTGTGTTTGTGTGAGTGTGTGGGAGTGAGTGCTTATAGGTGTGCGTGTGTGAGTGTGTTTGTAGACACCTGACTATAGCCATTGTTAGCTTATGTGAACCTTAAAAATTAGGAGTGGCACCCCCAGTTTGAACTTATCTATAGAATTCTTACTGCCTTTGTTACTCTAAATATAGTTTTTAAAGAATTCCCTTTTCTTTAAACTCATCAACCAATGACCTCCACCCATCCCAATCACCACCCTCTCTTACCACCAGAAAAGATATAAATACCACCATATTACTAGACCAGACGGCTTCCCGATGATCTCTCCCGAATGAAACAGTTCTAGTCCTGTAGAAGCCTTTTCTATATTAAATATATATATATATAATGTCAGGTCGCTGTCGAGTGCTACTGGTAACATGTAACCCAGTACAACCAGTCTCATGGTCGTCGTAGACTAAACCGGCAATCCCACCAAGCTTGCTTCGTGAGGAGGGTGATACTTGGACACCCTGCAGGATGAAATACAATACCCAACAAAGGGCGCAGGAAATCAGCAGAGTCAACGGCTATCCAAATACCACTTTTTTTAAATTTTCATCTGGGAAAATAAAAAGGGGAAAGAGAAACTCTGAAAAAGAACCTGCGGCTTCAGAAGCATCCGATGATGTTGACCAGCTCTCCTTTTCGGGTAATGATTTCGGTGCAAGGCCTTTTCCCACTTAAAAAGCACAGGCATTGCTTGTTCAATATCTGCTTCAGGTTCGTGTGGCTGGCCGTAGCCTAAAGGTGCACCATTTTCTCTAATCTGACAAGCGATTGCAATACTCTTAGCAGAGTTTGCAGCCATTATATATATATATATATATATATATATATATATATATATATATATATATATATGTGTATCTAGGACGGGTAAAATTCTTCCTGAGATATATATATATACATATATAGGTATGTATATATACATATATATGTATGTATATATATATATATATATCATCATCATCTTCGTTTAACGTCCATCTTCCACGCTAGCATGGGTTAGACAGGAGTTGTCCCACTTGAGGCAAGGTTGGTCGGGTGACCATGTCTCGCTCATATAGGAATATCTGGCAGGTTTGCTATGGCTGGATGCCCTTCCTAATACCAACTAAATTTACAGTGTGGAACCGGGAACTTTTTACCGTGTTACCTACACGGCCACATTACAGCGTGGACTGTGTGTTTTTTTGTCATGACACCTACACGATCTCGATCTCATTTATCTCATTTATTTAGACTGGATGTTGTGGTACTAACTTTACAGAGAGAGAGTGGTGTTGGTAGGAGTGGGAGGATAGGGTAGGGGTAGTGGATTGGGGTGTATATTTGGTTAAGAGGTGCCTACTGACTTTAGGTTTCGCTTTGCACATAGGCAAGGTGGGTCTTCTGTATTACTGCGTAGCGCCAAAGATCTCGGTCCAGTGACATTGTCTTAGAGAGGTGCAAGTGTGTAAGGTCGGAATTTATCAGATCGTCCCATGTTTTTCTGGGTCTACCTACTCCGTAACTACCATCAATTTTGATCGCCCTGCACTTTTTTATACAACTGTCGTCTTTCATGCGCATCATGTGGCCATACCAACGTAGTCTTCTCTCGAGTAAACAGCATCTGATCCCTCTTATTCCTAATTTCTCACTTAGTTCATTTATTCGTTGCCATTCATGTATATTACACATCCAACGGAGCATGCATGCTTCATTCCTTTCCAATCTGCGCAGGTCCTCTGCACGCAATGCTCATGTCTCACTGCCATGTAGCATTGCTGTTCGTATACAGGCATCATACAATCTGCCTTTCATTTTTAAAGAGAAACCTTTTGTGGCCAACAGCAGTATTAGCTCTCTGAACTTTTACCATCCCATTCTGACTCTGGCTACTGTACTTTCAGAACACCCTCCACTACTGCTGATTTCATCACCCAGGTAATGGAAAGTGTCCACTATTTCTATAGAACCATCTGGGAAATAGAAGGAGCTAGTATCCTGTGGGCACTTGCTACTTATTGTTCTTAGATAGTTTACCTACATCTTTTATGTACCCATAGTTTGCATTTGTGGCATAGAATGGAAGGACAGAGCCTTGATAAACACCAACTTTTACACTAAATTCTTCACAATATTCATTGTTAATTCTAACCTTACTGACCGTTTCTTTATACATCGCTTGTATAGCTCTTACAAGCCATTCATCTACACCTAGTTTTCTCAGAGCCCACCAGATAATGGAGTGGGAGACTCTGTCAAAGGCTTTCTCCAGGTCTACAAAAGCTAAGTAGAGGCGTTTACTTTTAGCTAGGTACTTCTCCTGTAGTTGTTGTACAAGGAAAATACCGTCTGTTGTACTTTTACCTGACACAAACCCAAACTGCATTTCATCTAGATCAATTCGCTATCCTATTAGTTGCGCTATAACTCTTTCTGTGACCTTCATAACCTGGTCAACTAACTTAACGCCGCTATAGTTTCCTCTATCTAGAGCATCTCCTTTACCCTTGTAGCAGTTAATGATGATGTTGCTACGCCAGTCTTTTGGTATGACCACATTCTGTATTACTTGGTTAACTATACGGGTGACCATAGTATGTCCCACCATTCCAGATGCCTTCAACATCTCAGCAACTATCTCCGAAGGCTCAGCTGCCTTGCCTCTCTTCATATCTTTGATTGCCTTACTTATTATACTACCTTTAACTTGCACCGCTGGTCCTTCTATTGGATCGATTTGGGGCAGACTATCTTTTCCCACTTATTCTCTTCATTTAATAGTCTCTCGTAGTGACACTTCCAGGCTATCTTCTTATCAGCATCAGTGAGGGCAAGTACACCGTTATCATTACGGACACACTTCTCCCCGACAATATCACGGTTTTCCTTGACACATTGTCTAGCAATCCTGAACACCTCACGTTTTTGGTCCTCACGTTGTAGAACATGTTGAACTTTCTATCCTCTGTTTCCCTTTTTGAAAGGTACACTTGTCTCCTAGCTTCTCTCCTGGACACTTGATAGTGCTCTCTACTTCCCCCATCCTGCCATACTGCTCAAGCCTGCTTTTTGACCTTGATTATCTACTCCACCTTATTGTTCCACCACCAATTTATTCTCCTCCTGCCAATAGGTCTGCTCCAGCCACAGATTTCATCCGTTGCTTTCAGCAGGTTCACTTTCAAGAATTGCCACTGTTTCTCTATATTCTTGCTCTTGTATTGGCATGTAAAGAGAACTGTAGACACTAATGTTTCTGGGTATTACACTTCTTCATTACAGTTTAATGTTCACCTGCCAACTGTCAGAGCTAGTGAAATTATATGATATTTTCTCAAATATACAGTGAGTGATCGGCCTGATTTGCATATTAGCAGACTGGCTGATCAGTCAGATTTCCATATTAACAGATCCACTGATCAGCCAGATTTGCATATCATTAGACTGGCCAGTCAGTTTCCTGTATACGAGCGATCAATGACCGGCTTTGACATATTCAAATAAAACATTAAAAAATTTCGCTCTACATGGCTGAATACAATAAATGTAATCCGAGTTGCTCTTGTGTTGGCATGTAAAGAGAACTGCAGACACTAATGTTTCTGGGTAGTACAGTTCACTGTTCACCTGCCAGAGCTAGGGAAAATATCTAAAAAAAAATTTTTAATTTTATATATATATATATGAAGAAGAAAAGACGATCGACTTTCGTCAAATCGGACCGAGGGAACAATGTTTCCGTTGGTCTTTCCAATTGCTAATACTATCTATCGGTCGCAACTCCAGGTAGAAGGAGCAACGTGAAATAAAGTGTCTTGCTCAAGGACATAACGCATCGCCTGGTCCAGGAATCGAACTCACAACCTTACGATTGCGAATCCAATTCTCTAACCACTCAGCCACACGCTCATATGATCATAGTATAATAAACATTTCAAGGATTTACACCAGTCCAGCCTCCTGTTATTTTATTTCATTTATATATATATATATATATATATACACATATATATATATATATATATATATATTAATATATATATATATATATATATAGTGTGACGAAACATAAGTCAATTGCATCAACTCATAATCCTTTATTTACTGCTATATATATTTCGATGATAGCCATTGAATGGCTATGACCTCATCAAGCAGTTAGTCAGTTCTTAGATATGCCTGGTCTGTGTGTATAGTGTTGATGGTATCAGAGCCTTGGGACATATATATATATATATATATATATATATATATATATATATATATATATATATATATATATATATATATATATATATATATATATATATATATATATATATATGTATATATATATATATATATATATATATATAAATGAAATAAAATAACAGGAGGCTGGACTGGTGTAAATCCTTGAAATGTTTATTATACTATGATCATATATATATATGTATAGATATAAATGAATATATCATCATCATAATTTTACGTCCGCTTTTCCCTGCTTGCAAGGGTGGGACGGGTCCTATTCAGCACAGCATCTCTCCACTTGTCACAGTCCTTCGTCATCTCCACTGTGAGCTTCAGCGATCTGAGGTCTGCTCTCACCACCTCCGCCAATGTTTTTCGTGGTATTCTTCTACTACGTCTTCTTTCCACTGGCACTTCTTTATCCAGCGGTCATCCTCCATGCACATCACATGTCCATACCATCGCAGTCTTCTCTCCCGCACACTACAACTTATCCCTCTTAAACATATGTATATATATATATCTATGTATTTATGTATAGATATATATATATATATGTTTCTTTTATGTATAGATATATATATATATAGTGGCGTAGGTAGAGTGTGGCAAGCAGGGCATATGCCACGGGCGCCATATTTAGGTGGGCGCAATTTCGACCTAGATCGATTTACATCCATGTCGTTTTTATCATTTAAAAAAATATAAGCCAAAAATGAAGCATGTGATTTCTTGATAGCCGACTTCCACGCCATGTCTAGTGCACTAGACAGAGCAGATGTCTGATTTGACTTCACAAAAACGCCCCCCCCCCCCCTCTCCACACTGACAGCAGGGTAGGTTGCAATTATGCGGGCGCTATTTTTAGCTATACATTGCAAAACAGCGGATACCTCACTTGACCTCACAAAACCGCCCCCCCCCCACACACACACACTCACACTGGCTGAAGGGACGTAGTTTTGGACGTGCAACTGGTGGACACGCAGGCGCTATTTTTAGCAATGCATTGCAATGACCAATACAAGATAATTATAATTATGAAGCTGGTTTACAAAACAGAGTAGTTTGTCTTTTACAACTGGTACATAAGACGTATAGAAAAGGTATCATAATCCAAATGGACAGATAGGATCGGATCGCTTCTATTAGGAATTCAATTTGACTCCATATATATATATATATATATTTATGTATAGATATAGATATATATGTATAGATATATATATGTGTACATACATATATATATCTGTATATATATGCATTTATATATGTATACATATGTATATATATATATATATATATATATATATATATATACATATATATATATATATTTTAAAAAGTAAACAGAAAACAAAAAAACGTGGAAGTGAATAGGCAGTACAAATGTTATTATTAGTTTCACGCTTGAGATTGGGGGGGGGGGACGTTTCGGGCATAAGTCTTTCAGCAGGAGAAAAGTGGGTGGAAAGAGAGTTCTGAGGGTGAGTAGGGGAGTGGTGGAAAGACATTAAAAAAATGATTTTAAAAGGTGGGGGGGGAGAAAAGGGAGTAAAAAAATTTTGTTTAGAGAGTAAACATTTTTTTTAAAAGTAAAAAGAACCAAGTGGTGAAAGAGTGTGAGGCGTGTAGGGCTGGTGGTGGGTGGAGGGCGGTGGATAGGGGAGAGGGATACGGGGGGGGGGGGTCTGAGCCGGGAGGAGTGTAGGTGGACGTGTGTGTGTATGTGTGTGTATGTTAATGTGAGAGTTGGGGGAAGAATGAGGTTCCATGTTCAGGTAAAAGGGAAACCGGTGTGTACATAGGGTGGGGTGTAATTCGGTGTGTGTGTGTGTGTGGATGGAGAGGGGTCAGAGTGGGTGGAGGAGAGGGGGCGTGTGGAGCCCAGCCGCTGAGTGTGTGTACATGAGGATATGCACGTGTGTGTCTATTTATATGTGGTGTGGATGTAGGTGGCGTGGTTCGAAAATAATGTGTTTGTTGGTGTTTATGTTCCTAGGGTATTTCCACGGAATGTGAGACAAGATGTTGGAGATTCCACGTGTGGTAGGATGGATAGCTGGAGCGATGACCGGTGATGTAAAATCCTGGTATGGTAGTGAGAAAGTGGAGAGATGTGGGGTGCGCCCGCAACAGGAAGTGGTCAGAGGGTCAAGGCAGGGTGAAGAGATAGCAGTAGGCAGTAGAGGAGGATGACAGGTATAGAGAGGGTCTGTATGTGGTGTGGACTGTGTGTATGTGTGTTCGGAGGTACGGTGGATAGAGGAGGGGATGGGTAGGTGTGAAAGGTGGAGGAAGAAGGTGGTGGTGTGGTGGGATGGTGTGTATATTAGTGGAGGTGTTAGTGGGATCTATGTGTGCGGGGGTGTTGGTGGAGCGGGAAGAGAGAGAGGGAGAGAAAAGGCTGGGAGTGTGTTAGTGGGGGATGGGGGGAAGAGAGGTGGGCGGTCGAATGCTAGGGGAGGGGAGTTCAGGCCGAGGGTTGTGTGGGTCTGTAGGGTGAAGATGGTGTGTTGCTCGACCATGAGGCGGGTGGCGGGTGTCCCATAGCATTGGATCAGGCCACAAACTGTGAAGTGGTGGGCCGAATGTCCAGGGGAACCAAAGTGGCGGGCGATGGGGTAACTCCTGCCGAGAAGAATATCGCGGAGGTGCTCCGTGAACCGATCCGCCAGGCAACGTCCAGCCTGTCCGACGTAGGTTGCACTGCACACCGTGCAGCGAAGTCCATAGACGAGGTTGGAGGAGGTGCAGCGGAAGGCATGCTGGACAGAGAGAGAGTGGCCGTTGGGACACTGTCGGGTGGTGGTGTTGGTGATGTGGGGGCAGGTGTGGCAGCGAGGTCTAGAGCAGAGAAGGGAACTAGGGGGGGGGGGAGAACGTGGGTTTGGGGTTAGGGGGCTTCGGACGAGGAGGGAGCGGAGATTACGCGCACGTTTGAATGAGGGGAGGGTGGGGATGGGAAGATGGGGGAGGTGGAGGAGTCAGACTGGAGGCGTCGGAAGAGGTGGAGGATGGTGCGGTGGAGGGGTAGGGTGTGGGGTGGTAGGTGAGGGTGAAAGGGAGACGGTGGGTGGTGTTGCGGGGGCGTTGGATGAGGGCGTTGGAGCGGTGGGCTGCACGGGGGCGAGTGAGGACGGTGTGGATGGGTTTAACCTCTCCAGATGAAATGGCTGACTAGAGAAAGGGCCTGGGACTCGAAGTCAGCATCTCGGCTGCAGAGGTGGCGGATCCGGAGGAGTTGGGAGTAAGGAATGGAGTGTTTGCTGTGTGTAGGGTGGGAAGAGGTGAAGTCGAGGTAGGAGTGGGAGTCGGTGGGTTTGAAGAAGGCGGAGGTGACGAGGGAGTGGTGGGAGGGGTCGATGGCGACGGAGATGTCCAAGAAGTGGACATGCGTGGTTGAGATCAGGTGGTGAAGTGGAGGGAAGGGTGGAAGGAGCAGAAGAAGGAGAGAAAGGAGTCGAGCTGTTCTCGGGTGAAGGTCGTGGCTCCGATACAGTCGTCGATGTAACGACCGTACAGTTCGGGCGTGGAGCCGGTGTACTGGGCAAAGATTTGGGCCTCAACATGGCCAACGAAAAGGTTGGCATACTTTGTGCCCATTCTTGTGCCTATGGCTACCCCAGTGACCTGTTGGTAAAACTCATCCGAGAAGGAGAAGCAGTTGAGGGTGAGGACCAGCTCGGCAAGACGAAGGATGGTCGGGGTGGAGGGGATGGGGGAGGGGCGAAGGTCGAGGTAGTGCCGGAGGGCACGTAGGCCGTCGGCATGGGTGATAGTCATCCTAGATATTAAGTCCCTTGGCATGGGGGATAGTCATCCCCCATGCCGAGGGACTTAATATCTAGGGTGAAGAGGAGGGGGTGTGGACCGGGTGGGAAAGTGAGGGAGTCGAACAGGTGAAGAGATGTGGGAGGGGAGGGCAGTGACGAGGGGAGGGCAGTGACGAGGGGGGGCGAGAATGGTGTCAAGAAAGGTGGAGATGAGTTCTGTGGGGCAGTGGCAAGCGGAGACGATGGGGCGGCTTGGGTTGGGTTTGTGGATCTTGGGGAGGAAGTAGATAGAGGGGGTGCGGGGGGTGCGGACGATGAGGTGAGAAGCGGTGGGAGGGAGGAGGAGATGAGGTGTTGGGTGGTGGAGGAAATTTGTTGTTGGTAGAGGGGTGTGGGGTCAGAAGGTAGAGGGCGGTAGAAGAGGAGGATACGGAGCTGCCTGAGGGCTTCAGCCATGTAGAGGTCAGCGCGCCACACCACCACGGCACCTTCCTTGTCCTCCAGTTTGATGATGATGTCGTCTCGGCTACGGAGGGAGCGGAGAGTGAGGAGTTCGACTCGTGTGCTGTTATTCTGTTGGGACCGGTGGCGGAAGTCGAAGCGATTTACTGCGCTATGGCAGGTGTCAACGGACGTGTCCAAGGTACTAGATTGCCCAGGACGACTGTCATCGGCCCAGGGCGAGAAAGGGGTCTGGGGCATTCGGAGCCGGTGGGGTCTGGTGAAAATGTAGCTTGGTGCATCGCACGAATCGCTCGGCATCCAATCGGGGGGAAGGTGGTGGTGGGGAGGAGTGAGTGTAGCTTAAGGGCTTTGGTGGAGGTGAGGAAGAAAAGGTCGTGGTTGAGGTTTTGGATGAAGAGGAAGATGGAGTGTGTGGGGAGGGGGTGGCACGCGGAGTTGAGGTGGGTGGGGGGGTTGTGGTCAAGGTTGTGGATGGTGGAAAGGGAGGAGCGGAGTGAATTGCACAATAGGAGGCACGAGGAGCGGGTGAGGATACATTGGGTGGAGGGCGAAGTGGAGGGGGGGGTGAGGAAGTGCAGTCGGAAGCCAAGGGGTATGAGGTGGAGGTGGAGGCAGCGCCTGAGGAAATGGATGTGGCTGGAATGCTGGGTTTTGGCGAAGAGAAGGTAGGAGAGTTGGAGGGCCGAAGGGAGATAGCAGGTTGGGAGGGGTGGTGAGGAGATTTTAAGGCAGGTGTCGAGTTGGTGGAGAAAGGATTTCAGGCTGGGCATGGTGGGTGTGGAGTGTAAAGCAGGGAGGGGGTGGGTGGAAGAGAGGCGAAGTGCGTGGTGTGGGGGCGGAAGGTGGAACAAGAGGGGTGAGTGCAAAAAGGATAAACAGGTACAGGGGAGGAAAGGGGACGGAAAAATTAATACAAAATTATCATAAACAAGTGAAAATATAAACAGAAAATTATGGACAAAAAATCATAAGCAAAAATAATATATATATATATATATATAAAATATTTATTGACACATTATAGGGCTATCATTTCAAATATCCTGACTCTTGTCATACTTGTTTACACTCACTGAAAGAATATATGCAGTGGAAATAAACTCTGACATATAATGTCTCTTTAAAACGAGAATACAATAATTTAAGTTGACTACAACAATAATTCTTCTTCAGATTAGTAATTATCACAAATGCGAAACAGTAGTGGGTTATGTAACAAGACATTGAAAATAAGGTTAGAGAAAGTTCACTTACTTCAAAATCGTTAAATAACCAGTAAAGTTGTTTCACTTACAGAGAATTCTGTGGTGTATTTGGCTCTTTTACAGCACTAGATTTCTGGTGTTGTTTTTAATTTCTATTTTGGCTAGTTGTCAGATTCCAGCAGTTAGTTCAGTTGTTCTTAACTATATTGGCTGGCCAGTCAGCCATAGCTCCATGTGAATTACATGTTTTATAGATTATTTCATTTCTTCTCTTGATTAATGGTTACCGTTTCTATTAGCACAACGCTGACCTTTTCCTGTAAATATTAATAACCAATTAACTATTACTGTCTACTATTTACTTCCACTTTGAAGTTGCTATACTTCTATACACACGCACACATTATATATATATATATATTATATGTGTGTGTGTATGTGTCATCACCATTTAACATCTATTTTTCCATGCTTGCATGAGTTAGATGGGTTGCCTACATCATGAGAGAAATCTGGCCTGTTGGCTGTGCTATATCTTGCTCAGACAGGACTGTAATTTGGCTGGGATTTTTACAGCTGGATTCCCTTCCTAACACCAGCCACATTTACAGTGTGGAACTGCATGTTACCATTAGGAGGAGGGTTTGGCCAGTTGGCCATGCCATACCCTGCTTAGATCAGAACCATAGTTTGGGAGCTATGTGATCCCATTATAAGGGAGGTCTCGCCAGTCGATCGCACAAAGCCTTACTCATAGTGGGGCCCTGGGTGGCACCAATATCCAGAGGATCTGGCCAGTTGGCTGCACCATACCCTGCTCAGATTAGAACCATAATTTAAGAGCTGGTGGTGCCATTATGATGGAAGTCAAGCCTGTTGGCTGCACCAAGCCTTATATGTAGTGGAGGTGTGTTACAGGGTGGTCCAGTTATGAGCCAAGTTTGGTCAGATGGCCGCACCATATGTAGTACATATTGAGATTGTTTCTGTATTTTGGAATCTGGGTGGTGCCATTATGAGGATGATCTGGCCAATTGGTAGCACCAAACCTTACTTATAGAATTATAGTCCATGCTGTAAAGTGGTCATGATTTTGACACAACAAAAAGTACCCAGCCCACATTTTAAAGTGGTCATGTAGGTGTCACGGCAAAAAGCACCCAGTCCACACTGTAAAGTGGTCGTGTTTTGTAAAAGCATCCAGCCCACACTGTTAAGTGGTAAAGTAGGTGTCACATCAAAAAGCACCCAGTACTCACAGTAAATGAGGTTGGTGCTAGGAAGGGCATCCAGCTGTAGAAATCAAGCCCAAATCAGTTCTTTATGGTCACTTAACTTAGCATTGCTCACAACAGGATAACTCGTCTAACCCATGCCAGCGTGGAAAATTGACATTAAACAGTGATGTCGATGACGATGATGATATATATATATATATATATATATATATATAGCGAAGGTAAAACTATATATACGAAGGTCAAAGGAAAGTAGAGAGTTATATATGATAGTGTATAATTGCCACATCTTTTCAGAATTAGCTCAATGTATTCATATATTATATAGGTTTAAAGAGAAAAGATTTTAGGGAGAAAGATTTGGAGATGCATACATAAACATAGAGCAAAAACAAACAAGTATATAGATGGAAAAATTATCTTTTAAATCATATTTATTTCCTTACACATGTTTCAAGGGAAAGGTATATCCAATTATTTGAAATGTTATGAAACAATTTGCATAATCAATATCTTTATACAGGCATTGATATATAGGCATAATTGTGTGCTCCCTCTCTTTGGAGGAGCAAAAATATGTCTTAAAAAGAATGATAATGTCACTGAAGTACAACTCGTACTTTAGGCAGGAGGGATGAAGCTACTTTTGTAACATTATTTTTCTAACTTAGGCGGTGGATTGGCAGTATCGGTAGAGGGTCGGACGCCATGCTTTGACGCATAGAGTTACGGCCCTTGCAATTCTGAGTTCAAATCCCGCCGAGGTTAATTTTGCCTTTCATCCTTATGGGGTCGATAAAATAAAGTACCAGTAATACACTGGGTATTTGCTGGCCTTGTGCCAAAAGTAGAAACAATTATTTTTCTAACTTGTATGAATTGGCAGTATCGGTAGAGGGTCGGACGCCTTGCTTTGACACATAGAGTTACGGTCCTTGCCATTCTGAGTTCAAATCCCGCTGAGGTTAAGTTTGCCTTTCAATCCTTACGGGTTCGATAAAATAAAGTACCAGTAATGTACTGGGTAATTGCTGGCCTTGTGCCAATAGTTGAAACAATTATTTTTCTAACTTAAAAAAAATTTTTTTTTTTAAATTCAAAAACAAAATTATTGAGATTATCAATGAAATCATTACCTCCATCATCATTGTACTTCTGTTTCTCACACTGTCATAGGTTATATGGGTTGTTAGAGTCTGATACCAGCTGGGCTAGAGGAACCTTACCATGTGCATACGTTCCATATTTGGCATTGTCCCTACAGCTGCATTCTCTTCCTAATGCCAACGACCTTACACAATGTACTGGGTTCATTTTATCATGAAACCAGCACTACCTCCTTACAGATGGTATTGGCACTATCTCTCTCCCTTTACAGTGTGAACAATTTACGGAGTGTTCTGGGAGCATTTTATCATGGCACCATCACTAAAGAGGTTGTCAGAGGGTCCTCTGTACTTTATCTTGATCTATTCACCCACCACTCTATGAGCTATGTGGTTGAAACCTGAGTAGGTTCTATTGTGCCACTGCTTTTCTTTTGGTGGGTGGGGGTGGGGGGGGTCTGCCCTCACACACACATATATATATATACATACATTATAAAAAGTATCCAATAGTTCTTCTGTGTTTAAGTTTTACTTTTAACTTCTAATCCTAACTCCATTGAATATATTTACCACATTTCTATGCAAAGACTACATGCTTCTCTTACTAAAAATCCAACGTTTTACTTTTTACTTTCAAACCAAACCCTTTTGTCATTGTACACCTCTAGATATAATTTGTTTCTATATATTGGCATGCATAAACTTAAAACTTAACTAGATGATTAGTTGTTAGCTTCAGCTAAACTGGATTGCCTGTCAACTGGGATGTATCTAATAAAGATGGTTCCACTATATATATAGAGTCACTACATCAGTAAATGTTTGTTATTATTCATAAGCTATGAATATACAACCCAAGGTTAACGTCTCTCAAAAACGAATTCAGTTCTTCCTGTATGGTGGTCATACTTGGGCCATGACAAAAACACCCAGTCTACCTTTTAAGGTGGAAGCACTGGTGCCATGAGAAAAGTTCCCAGTATACACTGTAAAGTGATTAGCCTTAGGAAGGGTACTTGGCCAGAGAAACCCTGCCAAAAATGGATCATATAAGCAGTCACCGAACCTATCTGGCCTTATAATGTGATAACCCATCTAACACATGCAAGCAGGGAAAATAGACATTAAATGATGACGATGATAATGATAATATTTATATTTGTATTTGTGTATATATGCAAAAAACGATAGGATTGGGGCTCCTATCATTAAAATACTCAAGAATATTTTGCAATACAATCTTATAGGGGGCCAATCAAATCTACACAGGTGTAACAAGTACAATAATGTACATGTGTGTGTATATATTATACATATGCATGTGTGTGTCCATGCTCACACACACACATTCGCCCCCAGCAGTGACTTGCAACCCCATCTGCAGATCTGGTCCCCTAAAAAGACTTGTTCATTTTGTGCAGATGTTGCTCGTGGATTTTCTATATGAAGGCATAACAACTTCTTCTCATTGCAACTCAATATCCTCAGGTCTGGTTGAAATATTTCTCCCCAGTTTCTAACATAGATAGGTTCTACTTCCAGCCTGTGCTGATTTAATCATCCAATCATCCACAGAGAGTAAGGGTAAGGTAAAGGGCCTCTAACTCTTGATGGAATTGGAGTCCATTCCTCTCCGGTTGAAATTTTCCAAAGGAAACAGAGAAAGAATTGAACACCTTTATTTATCGACATAGAAAGGACGATAGGCTAAGTTGATATCGTTGTGATTTTAAATCAAAGCACAGTGAGTCAAAAGAAATACCACTTTTTATTGACAGTGATGTTTTTGTACTTAAATAAAAATCTTTTTGTCAATATTATTTCTGTGGCAAGAAAATTTGAACCTAAATACTCTGTTCCAAAGGCTGTGTTTGAAGTATATGAATAAAACAGCAGTTTATTGCTGAGAGATATATTTGTAGATCAACATAGAGTATTGGCATGTTTTGCTTGTCTTGTCTAATAAATGAGACTCAATGGTGAAGAAGCAAGAAAAAAAAGAAGAATTTTCTACATGTTTCAACTTGGAAGACTTCAGATAAGAGATTCTTCAACTAATTAGCTTTCAGGCTGTTAATATTACATTTTCTATTTAAACAGCATAAAGCCTTAGAATGCTGCAGAGTGGAAAGGTTATTTACATACAATACTAGGCTTTCAAATTTCCTCAAGGCACCCATCTATCATATCCTCCTCATGTGTTAATTCTTTTGAGCTAATGACTTGAAAGCTTTTCAAGTATTACGCTCATGTTTACAAAATGCACAATACATAGCATACTGTGTATCTTAGAAAGGAAGGTAATCAGAGGAAGCCATTTCATATGCTAGAAATGTAGATGTCAAAGGTGAAACTAGAAAAGATAGATAAATGAGAAAATGAGTTATATAAATGGCATCATGATGAAATGCATCAACAATAAACCTTTTGATTTCAAACCAGCCAAAATTGCCTCTGGTTCTACTAAACAAAACCACACATTTTAAAGGATTCCTATTAAAAATAAAACTTCCAGCATAATTTGATATAAGAATGAGCTGCCATTTGTGAAATGTTGTTATAAGTGCTATCAGAATAAGGAAATAATTGATAATTTTAGTAAATCTAGGTATATACTTCATTAACTAATTAAAGTACAAAGTATGTCATAAATATTTTTGCCCCACAACCTTCTGAGGAATAAGACAATGAAGAAGAAGAACTACTACTACTACTATTACTACTAATACTACTACTACTACTACTACTACTATTATTATTAAATTGTTTCCTATTAAGTTTGTGTTGAAGCATAGATTAACATATCACATATTATACCACATGAAACTGCATTAATAAAACATTCTTGAACAGTATAAAACAGCACTCTGATTGCATCACATTAAAAATCAATGTCTAGTTTATTGCAATTATTCACAATGATCTGTCCACTAGTAAAAGATAGTGTAAAACTAACAAACCAATTTTGGCATATTTTTTGCTAAATCATTACAGGGTTAATATAGATTCTTGCATAAAATTATGATGGAAGGTTTTTTAAAAATAAGCTCTTTAAAATAAACTGTTTGTATTGTAAAACCAGAGACAGTTTCAGGCTGTCTGATATCAAAATGTTAAAAGTTTTATTCCCTAGAAGCAGGCTAACCCAAATATAGATATCATCTCAATAGTATCTGCTTAAAACACCAACTAATATGTATGCTATGGGAATGTGGGTGGATGTGTGTTTAGAAATATTTCTACTTGAAGACTTCTACTTGAAATGAAATCCCTGCTGAAATATCAGAAAACAAAAAAGAACCACATCAACAATAATTAATTATAAATGTCTTCAATATGAAACATGATATCAATGCAACTAATTTATCTTCCTTGTAATTTTTTTTCTTTCACTAAAAGAAACAATAATCATAATATAGTTACTCTAGAGAATATTCTTGAACAGAAAATGCCATTGCTATTCTATATAATATTGCAATTTCATATGGCTAAATCTATTTTATAGATTTGCCTTTATACAGAAAAGCAGCTAAACCAAATAATATTTGGAAATTTTCATCACTGAAGTTTATCTTTATTGTTTTTAAAGTCATCAATATCACTAATTAGTTCTTGCGTTGATGATTTTAATGTCCAATTTTGTCCAGAAAATAGCAGCCACTTGGTAGTGTGAAGGTTTGTGGCTTAGTTGTTACCTCTTTAATTACCGTATTTCTAATGAAATAGTCTCTATTTCAATTAGTTAATTAAGTATTTTTAGGAGTATAATAAAATCATTATTTTATTACTAAGAAATGTGGTTCTTATATAAAATTATGTTGGAATATTTAAAATATGTAGTTGTTTCATAGAACCAAAGCCAGGTCAAGGCAGCTTAATATCAAAAGGGTTAATGTGTTGGACTTACGATCATAAGGTTGTGGGCCCAGATTTCTTGAGCAGATGATACATTGTGTTCTTGAGCAGGGTGTTTCATTTCATTTTGCTTTTTGTTATAGGATTAGGTTCCCTTTTATTACAACAGGTTTTATCTCCTATAATATTTTATGTTACATTCTAAATACAAACTTAATAATGAAAATGTTGGCTATATTACTTAATCTACACATATTCTTGAATATTTTCAAAATTATTTGAAAATTATAGTCTGTCTTTCATTAGAAATACAGTAATAAAAGAGTTAATCGACTCCTGGATATTGAAAGACACTTGATTGGCATGATTTGAAATGAAAAATGTGGAACATAGCATATAGAACCAAATAGTAAAAATAATTTTGTCCACCACTCTATTGATCCTACAAATTCAATAAAGCAAAGAACGTTTGTTTTCTCACATGAAATATACTAAAAGAACTATTATTCTTTCTTGAATTATTCTACTGGTTTCAGTCATTAGATTGCAGCGATGCTGAGGTATTTGTTTCAATAGATTTAGTTGATCACATCTACCACAGTACTTTTCTTTCTTTCATGTCTGGTAATTAATTTTATTGATTCATTTTTGTCAAACTGCTAAGTTACAGAACATAAACAAATAGTAAATGTAAACACAGACACACACATATATGAATGTATATATGATATACATGTGTAAGTCTTTGTCTTTTAGTATCTATCTGTCTCTGCCTGTCTCTCTGGCTCTCTCTCACTCTCGCTCTCTCTCTATATATATGTATATAACACACACATACATGGTAGACACTCCTACACAGGCTCCATTGACTAAATGTCACTCACAACACAGACAATGATCTATCTAAGGCTATAGAAAAGGCAGTGAGAATAAATCTGATGAATCCACATGGTTGTAAAGCAAATTCCTTAATCATACAGCCTTATCTGTGCCATTCTGCGAATATGAATAATGAAAATATATCTAAAAGAGACATGAATTGAGAACTAAAAACTACTAATAATTTATGCCATTGACAATATAAGGGAGGTAGGTGTAGAAACCAAACTTACTTTCATCAATTCCGTATACATGCCAACCTTTACCTATGGTCATGAATCTTGTGTAATGACAGAGGTTGCAGTCGTGTGTCATCACCTTTGAGAGGTGCAATTGGGTAAGGTCAGCTTTTATCACCTTATCCCAGGTCTTCTTGGGTCTCCCCACTCTGCGTCTTCCATCAACTTCTAGTGCTCTGCACCTTTTTATGCAGCTGTCATCCTTCATACGCATCACATGTCCATACCAACGCAACCTCCTCTCCTGCACACACCATTTGATTCCTCTTATGCTCAGTCTTTCTCTCAATTCGTTTATGCTTTGCCGTTCATGTATATTACTATTACACATCCATCGGAGCATGTAGGCTTCGTTTCTTTCTAATCTACGCAAGTCTTCTACAGACAACGCCCAGATCTCACTACCATGTAACATTGCTGTTCGTATACACGCATCATACAGTCTGCCTTTCATGTTGAGGGAAAAGCCTTTTGCAGCTAGCAGTGGCAGTAGCTCTCTGAACTTCTTCCATCCCATTCTAACCCTAGTTATTGTACTTTCTGATCACCCACCTCCGCTGCTAATTCGGTCACCTAGGTAGCAGAAGCTGTCTACTGTTTCTACAGAGCCCCCCCCCCCCCCCCCCCCCCAGAGTTTAGTGATTCTTGTTTCCTGTGACTGTTTGCTGCTTGCTGTCCTAGCACAGCTGCTACATGTGAAGCCTACATTCTTAGTTATGCTTCCTGAGATCCCACTACATCTCTTGTGTACCCATTGTTTGCATTTGGGGCAGAGGATGGAGTTCCTACCTATACCTTTCCTACATACTGAGCAAGGCCATTTCCCTGGGGGGATCTGGGTTCTGTTTTCTCGTCTACTTACAAGAACCTTAGTCTTTGTCAGGTTGACTTTGAGACCCTTTCTTTCTAGTCCTTGCTTCCAAGTTTGGAATTTCTTCTCTAGTTCTACCATACATTCAGCTATAAGTGCGAGGTCATCTGCATATAGGAATTCCCATGGGCATCCTGTCTTAAACTCCTCCATTATTGCCTGCAGAACTATGATGAACAGGAGAGGACTAAGAACAGAGCCCTGGTGGACCTCTATGCTAAATTCCTCGTTATAGTCATTGCTAATCCTAACTTTGCTGACTGCTCCCCTATACATGGCTTGTACAGCTTTCACAAGCCATTCATCTATTCCTAGTTTTCTAAGAGCCCACCAGATTATAGCATGGGGGACTCTATCGAAGGCTTTTTCCAGTTCGACAAATGCCAACTAGAGCGGCTTACCTTTAGCTAGGTACTTTTCCTGTAACTGCCTCACAAGGAAGAGGGCATCCGTGGTGCCTCTTCCTGGCACAAACCCATATATATACATATATATACATATATATATATAAATATATGGGTGTCTGTGACCTATATACACTGATCACAGACACACACACACACATATGTACACACTCACACTTAGAAACCCTCCCTATTTAGCAGGGAATATTCACTACACAAATCCAGTCCTAACACATGTTTTATGATACATATGACTTATTCAGTCACCAAATTCAAGCTAGATGTAGTATATAGATAGATTGCCAAATTAATCATATGAATACCAAATACATCAACACAACTACTACTCCTAGCACTGCCATGCTCACTATCTTCACTACCATTGTCACCACCACAAATATTGCTACAGTTACCACCGCAAACATCACTGCACTCACTACCGCAACCACTGCCACAATCACTACCATCACCATCACCCTTGTTACAGTCACAACCACTACTACAACTACCACCAATGCTACTATCACCACCTCGTGGAATAAGTGAGATCTAGATAAGGTTAAATCCTTCATATATTTATTTACAATATGATTCAGTGATTTCTTTAGCAAACATTTTGATTTTTTTATAAATAGAAAACATTTTTTAAAAACGTTTATAGCTATATATTATCTATTTTACCTGAATACTTGAAAGCAATTAGTTATTTACCAGTGTCTTGATATGAAGTTTACACTATAAAAATGTTGTTTTTCCTTCTCTTATTTAAATCTTTCTCTCAGTTCCCAAATCATCAAACTTTGTTAACAAATGTTTTTGCCATACAGGCGTATTTATATGTGTGTATGTGCATAAAAACACAGGCACATATGTGTATAAATATATATATATATATATATGCAAACAAACACATATAAATGCTAATACATATAAATACATATATATATGTACATGGTGGCTGCCAACTCGTTTTCGAGTACGGCCACTACTTTATATCCATGTAGGAGAACGCCTACCGATGCGCTGAACGAGTGTGACTTTTTAGTCCAGCCAGCATATTGAAAACTCTGGTACAAACACTACACTTGTGACAATTATTGACACATAGTGCTGGGCCCATGGTACCATGTGAGGACAAGTGCAGAGAGATCTCCAGATATAAAGCAATGCCTGTGCCGTGAAGCTTTTATAGTGAGCAAAGGCACTGCACAAAGCCAGTCCCACTCTCTTAACCAAAATGATATTTACCAAAAAGAAGAACAAGTCAACATCATTGGATACCATCAGGGTTGCAGGTGTTATATCAGAGTTTTCCTTCTCCTAGAATTCTGCCTTGATAAAGGCTAAGGGGTCATCTCTCCCGGTGATTTTGGATGGCCATTGACTCTGAAGAGCTCCTTTGCCCTTTGACAGGTTTTGTTTTTAGTCCTGCAGGATGTCCAAAGTCACCCTCCTCACCAAGAAACCTTGGTAGGGTTGCCAGTTTAGTCGCCAATGACCCGACCATGGGACAGGTTGTACTGGCATACATGTTACCAGTAGCACCAACTGGTGACCCGACACATATATGTACATACATACTTTTATACACACATACATACAGTCCTTTCAAAGCTCTTCAGTGCATTTGCATAGGAATTTCTTTACTTCTAGAAGCTGCTTGACATGAAATTAAAAATACAATAGTTTTTTTAAGATGAATTTTGTTCATATTTCGGAAATAGTATATAAATAATTTTATTTTTCTCTTTTTTTTTTTCTTCTTTACTATACCCTGTGACAGCCATCATTTTATATATATTAACCAGAGTATACAAAATCATAAGATTCTAAGATTTAGAAATGGTACTTTTATAATTATATATTTATAAATTTTACACTACAACTTATAAATATCTTTTCATGTTGAGGTAGGAAAAGCATGAATGAAAACCTTTTAAACTGAATTTGGTGAAAATGATATATATGTTTATTTCAATTTTACTACTTATATTTCAGAAAATAGTAGAGTAAAGAAATTAGAAAGTGTATGGACCATATTTTTATTGAAATTTCATTCATCGCATTAAGAATATACAAGGAAGAAATTTGCACATTTTTTCTTGCGTATATAATAAACACACTATATGCACTACAGAAATACACACACACACACATACAAGCAAAATGAATAAATGCATTCATACAGTCATATATATATATACAAACTCATACTGATGCAGAGTCACACACACACATAAATATATAAGATTTATGATATATGCATATAAATGATATATATACATGTATATATATATATATATATATATATATATATATATATATATATATATATGTACATACACATATATATTTATATAGATGTATATTATTATACATATATATGTGTGTGTGTGTGTGTGTGTGCATGTATGTATGTCTGTATAAACTGTATATATGACTATATGGTTTATATTTCCTTTCAAAAGATTTAGAACAAGAGCTTTAGATAATGTTCATATGTGCTTCTGTGCTTAAGGGGAGAATTCAATCATGTAAAATACAATAAGCATCCATATGAATAGTTTATATGCTAGAACAGTGGTAAAGACTATCTCTCAGTTCAGAATAAATATTTCAGTGCACTTAATGCACTGGAAACTTTGAAGCATTGTCAGCTCCACCAAACTTCTATATTGTTTTACACCTTCTTGCACATCTTTTATTTCTTTCAGTTTTTGTCTGTAGTATCAAACTATGCACACACACCGATCATGCTAATTTCATTGGTACAATATACACGTGTGTGTGTGTGCATGATTTTTTTAATGTATATGTATGTGTGTGTATGTATGTATGTATATATGTATGTATGTACATATGTGTGTGTATATATTTGTACATATTTGTCTTGTTCTTCTACCAATTAATATGATACTATAATTACTCTAATCTTATCATTTTTCTTTTGTTACCCTAATGTTCTGTCCACATGGCCTCCCATTTAATTCAATGGTTCATAGAATCAAGGATTGGGCATAAAAATATTACAATCACAGAAAAGAAATAAAATGAATTGATTTTATAAGAAAATGGGAGAAATACAATAAAAAATTTCCTCATCATCACCTTCATCACCACCACCACCACCACCACCACCACCATTACCACTACAATCATCCTTAGCAGCACCATCCTCGTCATCATTACCATCATCTTCATCTCCACCAACATTTTCATTATTTTCTTTATTGTTTTTAAGTTGCCAACAGCTTCTTGTCCGTTTGGTAAAATGATTTCATCTCTTCAAAATGATGTGAATATATAGAAGTCTAGAAAAACTAGAAAGTACAAAAAAAAAAGCAACAAATATAAGCTAAGTTTAGGAGTGTAGTTAAGGAGTTTGCTATCAGAAACATATGGTATGGGGTTTAGTTCCACTGCATGGCACCATGGGCAAGTACTTTGTATTCTAATATAGTCTTGGGTTGACAAATTGTTTAAATCAGCCTAGTACTTGGCTGAATACTTTATTTTATTCACCTCCTAGAAGGATGAAAGTCAAAGGTGACCTTGGTGGGATTTGAATTCAAGATGTAAAGAGCAAGACAAATATATACTGCTATGTCATTTTATCAAATGCTCTACTTATTCTGCCTATCCACCACCCAAATTTGTACTAAAATTGGAAATAAAATGTTATGTAATAAAAGAGAAAAACTTATATCAGTGCTGAAAACTCCAAAATTAAAATGTGTAAATCAACATGTGATATTTCCTGATCAACCCACTCTAAAAACATTTTGAGTTAACCTGATATTATTGTTTAGCTGTCCATAAACATCGATAGAGTTTCTATCAGATATTTCTCCAGGCCATTAAGCACAACAGTTTTTAGCACCGTTCAAATAATAATCATCCAATTAGATTTCTGAATAATTTTTTGTAATTAAATTAAATTGCTGTGGAAAATTGTAAATTAAATTTTCCCCATTGAAGTAGACTGTTGTAATAATAATTGGTGGACTGCTAGGAGCTTCGTTTTAACAAGAAAGTAATAAACCTAACAAACAACAATGAACACAGTATAGATAAAAATAACAACTTGATTTAGTAATTTCTATTTTGTATGTAACAAAATACACAAGAAAAAAGAAACTGAATGTAAATTAGAAAGAATAACCACTGAATTAATTGAATGTTTATGGTAATAGTTATTTCTTGAGACTTGAATAAAGTTTCTTTCAACTTCAGTATAGTATTTTTATTTTATTTTTCTTGTGTGTGAGGAGGGGTTACTCAAAATTCAAAGACATCCTGCAGGAAAATATGCTTTTAAAGAAAATTAAAGATAATTTCTTTTATCTTTTTTTTAAAGATATTTTTACTTCTTAAAACTTTCTTTAAAAATCAAAATTGGAAATTAACATCATAAGAGAATAATCCAATTTTAAATGAGAATTTTCTGGAAGAATTCTGATAAACCATTAATTGTTATATGGATTTTGTAAGGCATTGTTATCCTGATTTCTGTATTTTTTAATTTTGCCATCTTTAGTTTGGCTTCATATATTCTGTTTTGGTTTATTTTTTTGCCTTGTTTTCTCTTCTTCCTATTTTATACAATAATTATGTAAGAGATTACCATCAGTCAAAATGATATTCAATAATGTTTAATTGACATTCAATCTATGTTTTAATCACTTTTAATGTTCCTTCAGCTTTCAATACACCCTGCTTCATATTTGCATATAATGTAGAGCTGGTGCAGATTTGTATTAAGTCTTTTTGAGGTGTTCTCCATATATAAGGTCTGAAAAAAGAAAACTTTTTTTTTTAATGACAAAAAAATTTAATTTGAATAAAACCGTGCCCACTTCCTTTGATACCCTAAGCATGTGCTTATTTTATTAAATGGTAAATCTAGCGCTTTAATTATAGCTGTTTGTTGTTCATATTTTGATATAAGAGAACGTGATATATTTAGTTTTTAAGGGAGATAATTCTTTCAAGTTATTTTTAATGAACTAAATAGTACACTAATTTTAAAACGGAATTATGGTTGGTGGTATTTAATTCAAGTTCTTTTCTGAATAAGCAGATTTATGATGAAAAGTATCAGTTCTTTACCATCATATCTATATTCAATTCATTGCTGAGAGGGTGTGATTTGAGGAAAATTCAGCTGTTATTGTATAAAAATTCCTCAACTGACTAAGTGAATGATAATGTTTCAATTACTGAATGCAGTGGTAAAAATAATAAAACAATAAGCATTTTAAAGCTATTTTCCCTACTAAAGCAGGCATTGGGCTTGCAGCTCCCATGACATAAGATCCTTTTTGAGGCAAGGTTTTACAGCCAGATGACTTTCCTGACACCAACCTTTTTTGTCATTTCTTCTATTATGCAAGGATACACACAATTAAGGATAAAATTATAAAAGCATAAATAAAACAGCAAATAAAGACTAAAACAATGTTTTATCAAAAAACAAAAAAAAAAGTAGATATAAAATGGAAAGAGTATTGATTAAATCAATCCTGGCACCGAAGAAAACTGTGAAACTCTTGGACACCATGTTTTGCAGCAAAGAGTTACGGCCCTTTATGGTCTGAGTTCAAATCCCGCTGAGGGGAAATTTGCCTTTCATTCCTACGGGGTCGATAAAATAAAGTACCAGTAATACACTGGGATAATTGCTGGCCTTGTGCCAAAAGTAGAAACAATTATTATTATATGGAAATGTCATCTAAATAACTGTTAATTGAAACTGAATTTTCAATAAAAAGCAACTAATTTAAAGAGAAAACTAGCAAAAATGTAAAAATATCAGCAGAAAATAATTCAAACCTATTTTTCTGTTAAATATCACTTTAAATAAAGTGAAACAAGTAATAATTTTTTCGTTAGTTAAATAATCTTAGTGGGAGTGAACACCTGCATTATTTATTTGACAAATATGGTGGTGCTAACAAGATCCCTCTATTGGCAGAATTGTTGATCTAGTTACCTTCTGATAAGAAGAAAATAATTTCTGAAATGCATAAAGTTACTCTTTTATGTTTTTCTGTGTACATGTGAAACAGTTGAGAGTGTGTTCATCATTCATTATTTTCAAAGTAGGCTTCTAATTGGAAACCTGATATATATTGTGTTCTGCATAAATATTTATTATCTAATTAATTACATTCCTAAATAAATGCATGTTACCCAAATTAGACTGACTATTTCAGTTATATTCTATGCTCTCCTTGACATATATAAGGATGCTGACAAGGTCCTCTTGTGGGTAGAATCTTAAGGGTAGTTATTTTCTGTTAAGGAGACAATGATCTCTGAGTTGTGTACAGATAATTTCTCATGTTTTTCAGTGTTCAGAGGAAATAGTTGACAGTTAACTTATACAGTTCTCTTTTTCACAGTGAAAAACTGTGAAAACTACATTAGATATATCTTCAACATTCTATTATTATTATTTAATTAATTACAAGGGCAGTGGATTGGCAGTATTGGTAGAGGGTCGGACGCCATGTTTTGCACCTTGCCTTTCATCCTTACGGGGTTGATAACATAAAGTACCAGTCACGTACTGGGGTCGATTTAATCGACTTTCCCCTTTCCCCAAATTGCTGGCCTTGTGCCTATATAAGAAACCATTATTTAATTAATTACATATTTACTCTGTATTTGCATGATTTACAAATGTTTATGTTAAGAATGTGATTTGGGCATATGTGATGAATTGTGTGCAGGTTAAGTATATATGTGTATGTTGTGTAGTATATGTTTGTTGTGTGATGTATTTTTTTCTGTGTATGTATATGTTTTGCTTGTGTATATAATAATAATAATGAAATTATTGTGTAAAGTGTATAGGTCTTCTTTTTCGTCTTCTTTTTCTTCTTCTTCTTTGTCCATTTATTCCTGAGAGAGTCATGGGGGCAGAGTTCTCAGTGGGTCCTGTCAGAAGCAAACATCTCCACTTGATCTGTCTGGATCCCTAACCAAAACCAGCTGAGATCATGGATGTTATCCAACCATCTTGCTCAGTGTCTACCACTACGTCTCCTGCCAGTTGGTTTTTTGCCTGTAAAATCTGTCTAGCAATTCGGACATATTGGAGCTGTAACCTCCTAATTTGGAGAAATAGCAGCTCTACCTGAAACGACTCTCTGATTGCTGAGCTATACACTCTATTGTATAACATTACTCCGAAGACCCTTTGGAGAAACTACATTTTGGCTGCTTGGTTTCACAATGATATTCATTTGGTCATTATCCATGATCCTTGACCATAGTTAAGGTTTGGCATGAATACCAAATTAAAGATAGATTGACTTTTACGCCTACCTCCTTTCGTCTGAATACTGAAAGGTGAAGCTGGTGCAATACTTCTGCAATTTTTGCACTTAATTCCGCCTCCTGCCTTCCATCACTCATGAACACATCTCCGAGATACTTCTCCACCTGCTTCAGTGAAACACCATTCACATTTAGAGTGCACTGCACAAGTTTCTTTGATAGGATAAGTGTCTCAGTTTTTGAAGCACTGATTTTCATTCCTGGCATGCAGCACTTGGCATCAAACCTATCAAGTGCAAGCTGGAGATCACCTTCTAAGGAGTTAAATAATACTATAACATCTGCACATTTCAGCTGACTGATTTTACACCTACCAGTCGCGATACCACTTCCAACCCGGGTGCACATGTCAATCCTGTTCACGAAAATAATGAACAGGAGAGTTGACAGTATGTACCCTTGGCAAATTACAACTCCTACAATGAATGGTTTTGATTTAGATCATTTATCTGAGCATAAATATTCAGGCATTCCTATAGAGACATCAGGTCAACAAGAAGCTGACAATTGACCCCCATAATCCTGCAAAACCTTCAACAACAGGTCCCATGGAACACAGTCATTCCTTTTTGAGGCCTAGAAAGCATGTATATACTTCTTGGCAGTACTCCCATGATTTATCAAAGGTCAACAAATTTCATTTTCAATGTTGTGAAAGTAACATAGAAGATTATTATTTATTATACATGATGTTTTCTTATATAATTATGTCAATGGTAATTAATTTCTTTTTTCTTATTCTCATCAATAGGGGGATCTCCTATGTTCCCATTGAAAAGACAGATGAGACGACGTAAGTAAATTGCTTTCTCATATCTCTGATTATTTGTAAATGTATATATTTATTTCTTGTGATTGTTGTTGCATAGTTAATCTTTACAGAATAATAAAAATGAATGTGTATTAAGCCCAGTACAGCTGACATAAAGCAACAACATGTCAGAGTTATTAAAAGTTTGGATAGAATGTTCTACATTATTCTTTTCAGCCTCTTGTGCTCTGAGTTCAAATGCTACAAATGCCAACTTTGCCTTTTGTTCTTTTCAGGTCAATAAATAAAGTACCACATAACTAAGGTTGACTTTTTGTCAACATCTATATAATACTACATCTTTTTCACTCTCACTTTTTTGTTTTCAGATTTAGAAAAGATATGGTTCTGCTATGTTTAAATGCTCAAAACTTGTCATAAACAATATGAGATCTCTGTGATTCCATCAAGAGCTAAGTGTCTCTGGGCCAATATTATGATGTAGTAATTTTTACCACATTTACTGGGTCCTTTAGGATATATTTATTTGTAGATCTACCATCTGCATATTGTAAACTTGTAACTGTTGTTGTGAGCAATTTTTAAATAGCAGTGTCTGTGGGATGTAATTGTTGTATTAATTATTGTCATTCAGATTTCTTTGATATATTTCATTAATTCTTTCTGTTATCTTTCATTCTCAACTTCAACCTTTCAATATGTCAAACATCAAGCATTATGAACGAAAATTTCAAAAAGAATCATTAAAGGATAAGATAATCAAAAACTATGTAATGGCAGTTCCTATTACATAATTTCTTTGACAAGAATCAAGCTAATGATAAATATCACAAGTATGACTCAAAGCAAAATATCATAATTTAAAGTAATATTCACAAAATAAAGTGCCATTAAAAATTGTTGTATAGTTACTTTCTATTTTGCAAGCTAGCAGTTGTAGTAGTAGTGGTGCCAGAAAAGAAGTGGAAAATGTGTCAAATTGAAATATACAGGATTTAGGGCCAGTAATATTTGGAGCACTAGGTATGTTCAAAAAAATATAAACAAAATGATAAGAAATAGCTGAACAGTGTACATCCTGCACAAGTTATTATTGATTCAATAACACAGCACAAATAGAACAATCTCCACATACAATGCAAACCTTATACAATAAAATAAAACAACAAAACTCATACAACATATACTCTACAAGATTAATACTCAGTAAAATAACACAACTTACACTACACAGACCATACACAACAACAATTCTATTACAAACAACATCACTCCCATATCAGCCACAACTCAAGTAGAATTCTACCACTTATGCTGCTGCTGCTACTAATACTACTACTAATTATTATTATTATTGTTGTTGTATTTAACAATATCACAACTGCAATGGGACCACAACTACAGCGATAGTAGTAACAATGATGGTAGTACTGATAATAATGATGGTGGTGGGTGATGGTGTTTATAATGATAAAGACATGTTTTAGACTGTCGAAGCAGGTTATATAGAGACAGTGTCTCAATAAAAATACCAATGGGGAGTGGGTGGCACAAAACCACTCTCATGAAATCATGATGCAAAACAATAATGAAATATTTAATGTCATGAATTAGGCTAGAACCAATCACAGTGAAAGTCCCTCACCTAGTATGCTTGAAGCCCCTAGCAACTGGGGAAGTGATCTGGCTCTAGACAGTTGTTACCAAACAGCATATCGCACACCAAATGTGCATGCAGCTAGACACAAATACAAATGGATGAAGCAAAAACATGAAAGAGTAAAAATAGGAGTTTGTGGGGTAGGATGATGAACTGTGGACTTCTGGATGGAAAGAGAGCATGTTTGAGATGCCTGAATGTAAACTAATGAATCAAGTGAGGGTACCTAGGAGGAAGGGCTGGTTAACTGAGGTAGAAATTTCTCGGATTAGTGACCACTTAAAGGAACCTGTAGATGAACATAAAAGGGAGGTTAGAGCAGAAGTTGAAGCTGTCCTTACAGTTGAAGGCAGAGAGAAAAATGAGCAGCAGGTGCAGGGAGATTATGATGGGAATGTTAGAGCTGCTGAAGTGAATCATTATCTGTTGAACCCTGATAAGGCTGAGGATGAGAATGGTGATGTAACAGGAGAAAGTCACTTGGATAATGAGTTGCTTAAGTTACGTAGGTGGCTTATGGAACTTATGAAGGTCACAGAAGAAGAATCCCAATGAATATGAAAAGAGTAGATAGGAAGATGATAACTGAAACTACAAAAAAGATAAATGCTGTCAGCCAACACATTCAGACAGAAGACAGTGCAAACTAAGACCCTCATCTGAGATTTTGCACTGTTTGTAAAGGAACAAATGTGACTGATGAGCACGAAGCAGAGTAAGGCAAAAATCAATGGTGGAAAAGACACATTGAAAATGCCATAATGATGTTAAGGCTAAATCTAAGTAAAATTGAGTGCTGGTTTAGAGGAAAGTGGAAAAATGGGAAAAGGGCTAATCGAGAAGTACTAGACATGACATAAAATATGGAAGAGTGGATTCTATACAGTAATAGGAGAGATAAAACAGAATTCTCTTGAAAAGCCAGAAGACAAGGAGATATGTAAATAGAAATAAACAGTTCAAGGAGATTAGATTGTTCTGAAATAATGCAAAACAATTCTTCCACACTTTGGAAGAAAACAATGGGAATGGGCAGGATGCTATCCCTAATTCTGATAAGGCCAGGGAGTTCTGGAATGGGATATTGGGAAACAGTATGATGATACCATCAAGACAAAATTGCAAGGAGGAAATATACAAAAATATATTGCCATAAGTAAAGTTGATGTGAAGGATCAAAATACCAAACTGGAAAGATCTGATCAGATGGAATCCAAGGCTTTTGGTTGAAGAGATGCAATACAATACATAAAAGACTGGCAACACAATTGAATGAATCTCTCCAGTGAGGTGCAGTCCCCATTTTCCCCATCTGGATGGTTACAGAGAGGACAACACTTGTAATAAAAGAGAGAAGGGGAATGCTGTCGGAAACTACCACCCTATAGCATGCCTAAACATAATATGGAAGATTCTCACTGGGATATTTGTGGGGAAGACATGTGCTTTTCTGGCACAGGAATGAATCCTACCAAGGGAAGAAAAAGGATATAGGAAAAAAATCCCAGGGTACCAAGGATCACCTGGTTATTGATATGACAGTTTTGAGGCATTGTAAGAAATATCACACAAACAAGTCTATGGCCTGGATTGACTTTAAGAAGGTATATGCTATGGTGCCCCATTCTTGGGTTGGTGAATGCCTGTGGATGTTTGGTATTGTTGAAAACATGCCTCAGTGGGAAACCAAGTTATACTCAAGCAATGTCTTTCTGGAAGAATTAGAAATTAAAAGACTTATCTTCCAAGGGGACTCATTCTCATAATCAGTATTTGTTAGTTCAAATCCCGCCGAGGTTAACTTTGCCTTTCATCCTTACGTGGTCGATAAAATAAAGTACCAGTAATGTACTGGGTAATTGCTGGCCTTGTGCCAAAAGTAGAAACAAGTATTTGTTATAGCACTGATAACTATAACACTCACACCACTCAGAAAAACAAAAATGGGCTACTAATTTGGAAAGCAAGGGACATTTATAAATCACCTGTTTATGGATGACCTGAAACTGTTTGGGAAGTCTGAAAATCAAATAGTCTTATTGGTTAAAACAGTTCAGAGATGTAGCAGCGATATCAGTATGGAATATGGGATTACTCAACATGAAAAGAAGGAAGAAAGCAGTCTTTCTTCCTGACTACCATAGTGGCTATAAATATTTGGGGATCTTAGAACTAGATGATATTTTGCATGCAGAATTGAAAGAAAAGGTGTGAGGGTTATTTAAAAAGAGTAAAAAATGATTCTAAGATCCAACTTGAATACAAGAAATCTGGTCACTGCGCAGTTACAGTGGTTAGATATAATGCACCCATTCTCATTTGGACTGAAGAAGATAAGTGAAAGTTGGATAGAAAAATGAGAAAATTAATAACACTGTATGGAGCTTTACACCCTAAATAGATTTTACATGAAGAGAAAGGATGGTGGCAGAAGTCTGATCAGTGTGGATCATTGTATAAGGAAAGAAAGGTGAATGCTTGCAGAATATTTGGTAAACAGTGATGAAAAGTTGTTGCAATATGCAGCAGAAAATATGGGTATAAATGTAATAGAAATGGTTGGAAAGGAAGAATGTAACCAGAGAAAAGAAAAGATCTTCTAAAAATGAAATGCATTGTCAGTTTGAGAGAAATACACAGGTTATCAATGATAAAACAACATCATTGACATAGTTTAAGCAAGGTAATTTGAAATATGCCACTAAAACCTTATAGTTGCAGTGCAAGACCAAGGTCTTGCTACAAATTCAGTGAATTATAACATCTACAAGTCTTCTGATACCCAGAAATGTATGCTCTGTGGAAAATGTGGTCCACTTGGTAAGTGGATGTGAGAGCTTTGTGCATAAAGAATACAAGTGCTGTCATGATAAAGTCTGTCTATATCTTCATTGGCTTGTGTGTCGTAATAGCAAGGATTTGGAATAAAGAGGTATGCATAATCCCCATGATAATTGGTGTTTTGGGATCAATCCCAACAAATTTTCCCACCCACTTGAAAACATAGAGTTTGAGGTGAGCACTTTTCAGAAATCAATGTTTTTAGAGACAGTACATATTTTTTTGAAAAGTTTTATCTATTAACAGTCGTTCTGTGTCTTAAGCTTATGTTAAACCTGATGAGGAGTCCTAAATAACCAACAGTAACAACCAAATCTGAGAAAAGTTGAAAAATTAGTAGCAGCGTTTTTGTCAGTGTGCAATTCCCAAATGGGATCATTTGGTTGATGTGTTTTAAAACAATATTTGTGATGATAATGGTTTCTAATTTAGGCACAAGACAAGTATTTTTTTGGTGGGTGGGTGTGATTAGATTAACTCGGACCCAGGATTTGACTGGTACTTTATTTTATCAACACTGAAAGGATGCATTGACCGTGCAGGGATTTGAATAAGAGTGTAAAGAGCTGTGACTAAATACTGAAAAGCATTTGTTCAAAGTTCCAACAATTTTGCCAATCTGCTGCTTTTTATTTTTGATGATAATCTCGTCAATTTCTCACAAAACAGATTTTGGTTCCTCTCTCTAAGCCCTAGACCAAATATTGTCAAAATCTTTAGGAGTTATATCAGACACATAGTATCAGCAATAGAAAGAACAATTGAATCATAATTTCCTTCATCTGGAAAATTTGCTTTTTACTTTTTCTTTTTTAATACAATATTCCACACCTTTTGAAATAACATTCATTACAATTTCGTCTTCTTCTTCTTCTTGAAAGAATCATGGGGACAGAGTCTTCAAACACACCTTCTCACAGATCATGTAGATCTAATGGATGATATATATATATGTACATGTGTGTGTATATATAAAAGATATTTTGATGTCTCAACTTAGCAACGTTATGTAATAAAAAATATATATATCTTAGATTTTTTAAGCATTAAAGAGATTATTTTCATGTTGTTTGTGATCTATTTGATGTGTATGTGTGTGTGTGTGTGTGTGTGTGTGGTGTAAGATGATACATTTGAATAAACGCTCATATCGTATATACTATTCATAAACAAAGATAACATCTTTTACTTTATGTGTAAGTTTAAAGAGAAGGGGAGGATAGAGAATGCTCTGGAAAATGAAATACTGATGTGAAGTAAAAGTGTAAGATCTACATGGAGAGTGTGATAAGCCTAGGAACAATATATTGTATGGAGAGTTCGATATTTGAATCTTAGCATAAATATTGTTCTTGATCTTCTATTGATTCTCAATGATGTGCAGTCTAATTGTGGGAACAACAGAACAGCTTGCTTGTGAAATTAACGTGTAGGCTGTAGAGCATTCCACAGATATGCGTAAGCTTACTTTAATTATTTAGAAGATCCAGAGTGAAGATGTTGGCCCTTTGAATTACAGGTACAAACCATTTTTGTCTGCTGAATGGATTGGAGTAACATAAAATAAAGTGTCTTGCTCAAGAACACATTGCATTGCTGGGAATCAAACTCATGACCTTATGATCATAGGCTACTAAACCCCACACCTTCTCTGCACAAATGTATAATAACGTTAAAGTTTGTGTCTCCCTCACCATTCTTCAGGGAAATGCTTTCTCCATTATGTCAGCTGGGACCACCAGGTGACTTACACCTGGGGCTCTGCATGCCAGAGAACATTCCCCCGCTCCATCTAGGTACATATTATTGAGGTAGCAATTTTTGAATACTCTTTCTCATATTTTAAACTGTTTTCTCCTTTGTTATATTTCATTTAGCTTTCGGCTAATGAATTAACTAAAGTATTAAAAAAAAGAAAAACAGAAAACTTATTTTATTATAAACTAGCAGAGGTACCCGGCGTTGACCGGTATAACTCTCAATGGAATAGTTGTTCAAATGAACCGAAAGACTTCCGTTAAACACGACTATAGAGGTAACAATTTATAGGTGTTGGCCCTAAAGATGGCCTTTGAACGTTCACTTTGAAATATCTCTGTGGCGGTGCTGCCAGCAAAGACGAATCCGATGGTAACAATTTAAAGTTGGTGGCCCTAAAGAGAGCCTTGGACCGTTCACTCTTAAAAGTCTCAGCGGAAGAGCTGTCAGCAAAGACAACTCCGATTAGAGGTGGTGGCCCTTAAGAAGTCCTCCATACCACTTTGGTGTGTTGTATTTGCTTTGCTTGTTATTTGAGATTGTAACCTAGAAAAGTATGTAACAGTCGGTGGCCACAAAAACGGCCTTGGCAAGATAACGCTGGAATGTCAAAAAAATGTGTAAATAAGATGTAGGGAAAAGTAGATTAATTAGGTTCAAACTACGGAACATCGATCGCAAAGTGTAATAACAACATATAAAAGCGGAAAACGGAAACATTGAACATTTATAACGTATAGCAAAAGCAACCTCAGAGGCGTACGTGGTATTTTCAAAGGGACAAAAATAGTACACGGATACAGCAAATGTAAGCACTTATACGAAAAAAAAAAATACAGCGATTACTTGTTGGCGGATGGGGTGCCTACAAAACTTCCTTATAGACTATATCTTGGATTTTCTCGCGAGCTGCGAGCAGCGAATTTTGCAGCGGCGTCCCTGCTACGTCGAATGGCACGTCGTCCTCTCGTGCGCGAGCAGCAGTAGGAGCACTTTTGTTCCGTCGTCCTTCATGCCGACTGTCATCCTCCTCCGCTCTTGCAGCTGCCATCTGCACGGCATTCTGTAAGAGCCTGATCGCAGTTGCATTTACATCTTCGGTGAGACGTCTTCGCTTAGACCTACTTGCATCATTAGATAATCGACCAATGAAAGTTCTTTTCGGGAGGAGGGGGGGGGGGGCATTGTTTTTAGAAAATTAATCAGGGAGAACGATAAATAGTGGACAAATAACGTTTAAGTAAGCAAATCTAAACACGGAAATAAATTGTGAAAAAATGTAATAAATCTATGTGGTCTGAGAAAGGGGGTATGTTTTGCAAGATTTCGTGTACCAGTCAAATTTCAGGTTTTAAGTTAGGGGCAACGCAGCGTACGGACTACCTGTGATAAAGGAAATTAAATAGTGTGGCTACAGTGGTAGGTATATAAGTGTCAGTATGCTTGTTCAGTTCGAACATAGCAATAAGTAAGTACTAACCATTGAAAGGATACAGGCAAAAATGGCCGAAAAATCACAGCATGCTTAACTGGAACCTTATAGCCATAAACATTAACTAAACCTCCTTTAACCCTTTAGTGTTCAAACCGGCCAAAATTATTTCCCCTTCATTTATTCAAACCGGCCGTAACACCCACACCTAAATATCTTTCTTGTCAATTCAAGATTACTGCGAGGTCCTTACCGCAAAAATTAACACTTAATATAGTGAAACAACTTAAAACAACACGTGATTTTTTAAAGTTGAAAGTAAGACACATTTTTTGTTTTTATCAACATGGCTTATGAAGGTAGTGATACCAACTTTGAAGTTTTTACACACCACGACATTCAGAATGAACAAGAAGCAAAAGATAATATTAATGATTTATCTTTAAATGAATCAGATGTTTACATTTCTGAAATTTCATCCGACGATAATTATTGTTTTGAAAGTGAAAACGAAGATCGAACGTAAACTTCAAAAGTTATCAGGTACTAATACAGTGTTAATGTGAACTTCAATAGATAAGTCGAAGGGCTTACTCCCCCAGGGTTCCCTTGATAAGTTCAAGTAAAAGTTCATGTGTTCACCTTCCTTTATAAGCCATGGATAAGCAATACGTCTCGCTTCGTGAAAACCAAACACCAACTGAAGCAGTTATGACGTTTTGTTGCATTGATGATATCAACTTCAACATTCATCAAGTCGGTTTACTGCCCCCCAAGGGGGTCACCTACCTGAATGTTTGCACAAGTGCATGCCTGCAAATTTATTTGTAGGCCATAAGCAAACAAAAGATTAATTTTGGTGAAGATGGGAGGCAAACTGCAGGAATGATGGGGCCTTTATGCAGTAGTAGTACTGCTGACTCCAAACGAGAGGTTTAAGTGGGTTACCTGCCACTGGGGGGGGGGGGGGGGCTCCACCATCGATGTACGGAAAAATAAAATAGGACTTCAGAAATCTATGTATGAAATTTGGCGCAAATCGGTTGTAAAATGTAGAAAATGCATGCGGTTACACAAACAAACAGACAGACATCTTCTGTTTTATATATATAGATTAGCAGAAAACCACCCGCTATCCCCCTCTCGTAGTCTGTCTCTTTCTTTCACTCTCACTCTCTCTCTACGCACGTGTTTCCACTGTCGGACAGACAGACAGAGAAATTGCTGGTTATATATATAAGTAGACTAGCAGAAAACCACCCGGTGGGCGGTTTTCTGCTAGCAAATCTAGTGTATATACTGATATTGTTGAGATTTGGATGAGAAATGTTTTCGGCACCACATGTTCACCGTCTCTCGGTGTGTCTTTTATGCATGTATAAATATATATGTTATCTAAACGATGAAATCTTTGAAATAAATATAAGTTAAAACGAAAAAGGAGAAAATAAATAACTGGCGGTTAGAAAAAAAATATTCCTATGAAATTTTAATCATACCATTAGGTGTGAATAAGGAAATATTTTTTTATTGTCAAAACAAATGTTCAATTTTTTGAATTATTTCTAATTTTTTCATGAAATTGAACACTGGACATTGGCTGCTGAAAATGGAAATTAAATCGTATTTAAATTTCTAACCTTATTTTATTATTTATATTTTTTCAATAAGAAATAAAAAAAACAAACAAAAAAAATTGAACAAGTCAAACGTAGGTTATGAAACTGCGCAATCTGATTAATAAATTACCTCATCAGCAGCAACCTTCTTCAAATGGTCCTTATTATCAGCAGCAACAACCACAAATTCAATGGCAACCTTCTTCGCATGGTGTCAATTCAGAACCGCCTCGAACTGGTTACTTCTTGCTTGTGCAAGGTGTCTCTATAGCAACCAGCGATTCCCTCGGCCTCAGTGACCAAAGTCAGTGGAGAGGGGAAGGTAATATTTCTGTAGCACGTGTTTTAGTGTCTATTCACTCTCTCTCTTTCCCTCTCTCCCTCCCGCTATCCCCCCTCTCGTAGTCTGTCTCTTTCTTTCACTCTCACTCTCTCTCTACGCACGTGTTTCCACTGTCGGACAGACAGACAGATAAATTGCTGGTTATATACATAAGTAGACTAGCAGAAAACCACCCACGGGTGGTTTTCTGCTAGTATATATATATATTACACACAGAAATGTATATATATTTCTGTGTGTATATGTATATATATATTACACAAACAGAAATGTATATATATTTTTGTGTGTATAGATATATATATATATTACACACACAGAAATGTATATATATATTTCTGTGTGTATATGTATATATTTCTGTGTGTGTATATATATATATATTACACACACAGAGAAATGTATATATGTTTCTGTAGCACTCCTCAATTCCTCCCTCTCTCCCTTCCGCTATCCCCCTCTTGTAGTCTGTCTCTTTCTTTCACTCTCACTCTCTCTCTACGCGTGCGCAAAAAACATTCGCACGCGCGCACGTGTTTTAGCGTCTATTCACTCTTTCTCTCTCCCTCCCGCTATCCCCCTCTCGTAGTCTGTCTCTTTCTTTCACTCTCACTCTCTCTCTACGCGTGCGCAAAAAACATTCGCACGCGCGCACGTGTTTTCACTGTCGGACAGACAGACAGAGAAATTGTTGGTTATATATTATAAGGAGATTACAAATTCGATTTTTACACTTGGCGTGGGTCGATTTGAAAAATGTTGACTCCGCCGGACCTTCATCTATAAGTGTAGCAATTTCACCGAAATTTGAACGTACGGTTTAAGAGGAGATGTGTGCCGAAGGTTTTAGTAGACAGACAACATCAGTTTTATATATATAGACTAGCAGAAAACCACTCGGTGGGCGGTTTCTGCTAGCAAATCTAGTGTATATACTGTTATTGTTGAGATTTGGATGAGAAATGTTTTCGGCACCACATGTTCACCGTCTCCCGGTGTATCTTTTATGCATGTATAAATATATATGTTATCTATACGGTGAAATCTTTGAAATAAATATATGTCAAAACGAAAAAGAAGAAAAAGAGATTAGTGACGGAAATATAAACGTTATGATACATAAACCTTATGATATAACGATGGAAATATATCTTCAAATGGCCCTTGGCATGGTGTCAAGTCAGAACCGCCTCGAACTGGTTACTTCTGGCTTGTGCAAGGTGTCTCTATAGCAACCAGCGATTCCCTCGGCCTCAGTGACCAAAGTCAGTGGAGAGGGGAAGGTAATGTTTCTATAGCGACAGTGTTTCTCTTGGTAGTACCAAAGTGGAGAAAGGAAGGGGAAGGTAATATTTCTGTAGCACCTACATTTGAGTTTTAGGGAAGGACAGACAGACAGACAGACAGACAGACAGAGAAATGCCCATATATTTCTGTGTGTGTATATATATATATATATATATATATATATATATATATGTTACACACACAGAAATGTATATATATTTCTGTGTGTATATATATATATATTACACACACAGAAATGTATATATATTTCTGTGTGTGTATATATATTTATATTACACACACAGAAATGTATATATATTTCTGTGTGTGTATATATATTTATATTACACACACAGAAATGTATATATATTTCTGTGTGTGTATATATATATATTACACACACAGAAATGTATATATATTTCTGTGTGTGTATATATATTTATATTACACACACAGAAATGTATATATATTTCTGTGTGTGTATATATTACACACACAGAAATGTATATATATTTCTTAGAACAAAATTATTATTAATGTTTTGCTGTTCATAACAATTGGAATTGAAAAATTACTTTTGAAATTATTAGTTATTTTACTAATGCTTAGATATGTAAAAATGAAGCAATGTTTCTAATAATTGTTTCTACTTTTGGCACAAGGCCAGCAATTACTCAGTACATTACTGGTACTTTATTTTATCGACCCCGTGAGGATGAAAGGCAAAGTTAACCTCGGCGGTATTTGAATTCAGACCGTAAAGGGACGTAACTCCATGGTGTCCGACACTCTACAGATTCTGCCAATCCACCACCCTAATGTCTGTACGTAATGAGGGAGTGAGAGGGGAGAGAAAGAAAGGCAGAGGTGAAGTGCCGAAGTGACTCTCTCCTCCTCCTCCTCCTCCATCTCCCCATTCGTCACAGCGATAGAGGGGAGGAATGTTAGTGTGTTACAAAGAGAAAGAGTGAGAGTGAGAGAAACAGACAGACTAAAAGAGAGGGATAGCTGGAGAGGGAGAGAGGGATAGCTGGAGAGAGAGAGAGGGATAGCTGGAGAGAGAGAGAGGGATAGCTGGAGAGAGAGAGAGAGATAGCAACCACACGCGCACGTGTTTCCACTGTCGGACAGACAGACAGAGAAATTGCTGGTTATATATTATAAGGAGATCTAGGTGGTGGGGAATATGACAGATGCAGTAAGAGCTTTTAGTTCCCTGTTTGTTCTAAGTTCAAAACCCACTAGAGCTATCTTTACACCAGGTTCCTCCTTTCATTCAACTGCAATAGCAGATGGCTACTATTCTCCTCCACTCAATGCAGCTGTCATAATCAGTTGTGGTTATGTGGTGAGGTGATTAGCCTTGGTCATCAGCAAGTTTTAAATCTCTAGGTGGAATTTAAACTCAGAATGTAAAGTGCTAGAACAGATGCTAATGCACTAATAATATTGCCAATTCATAGCCATGCACTGGTACTATATTTTATTGACCCAGAAAGAGAGAGAGAAAAGCAAAGTTGTGTTCAGTGGGATTTGAATTCAAGAAGCAGAGAGCCAGAGCAATTGCAATGAGATATTCCAGCCAGTGCTCTAATTACATTGCCTATTTGTCACCTTAGTGGTGTGGTTGTGGTGGTGATGGAATATGACAGAAATATGCTGCAGGAATTGCCACAAAATATTTAGCTTTTTTCTCTTAGTTCGGAGTTTAAATTCTACTAGTACTTCACAATAAGAGCAATGTATCCAGTACACTCTGTAAAGTGGATGGCATTAGAAGGGCACCCAGTCATAGAAATTGTGACAAAAATGTAAAGTATTAGCGTGAACAAGGTTCGTCAACCCATCTAGGCAGACAGTGGCTCTGATAAAGTACTCCCTGAGAAAACTCTGCTGGTGTGAACATGTGATCATCATCATCATTTCATTTTACGTCCGCTTTTCCCTGCTTGCAAAGGTCGGACGGGAACTGATTCTGGCTTGATTTCTACAGCTGGATGCCCTTCCTAACACCAACCTCATTTACAGTGAGTGCTGGGTGCTTTTTGCCGTGGCACCTCCACGACCACTTTGCAGTGGAATGATAGGGACTGGGGTCCCTATCATCTCATTTCTACAGCTGAGTAAACTGGAGCAATGTGAAATAAAGTGTCTTGCTCAAGGAAACAACACATCACCCGGTCTGAGAATTGAACTCACAACCTTTCGATTGCAAGGCCAATGCTCTAACCACTAAGCCATGTGCCTCCATGGCCAATGCTCTAACCACTAAGCCATGTGCCTCCATATGTGATGTATATGGATAATGACAGTTTCATTAATAAGATGATGTGTCAAACATTACTTTTAATTTCAATTTTATTTTAGAAATTTCTTAAAGTAATGATTCAAATATCAGCTTACTATTGAAAAGATTAGTTATTTCATTAATATTTTCAAATTTTCAAAATACACCTAGTCAGTGTATTCCATTATAAAGGGATAGAGCATTGAAGATATTTTAAACAGGAGCTACAGACAAACTACCACTACTGGTTTCATGCTTCTTGTTTGGTTTCATGCTTCTTGTTTGCTAACATGAATCTTTCTGTGGTATATTTTGTATTTTTAATCTTTCTAATGCAGTTAAATATGTAAGACATAGTCAGTAGACTGAAAGTAAAACCCACTTATAACCTGATCTAAAGACACTGTCAGTAGACTGAAAGTAAAACCCACTTATAACCTAAGCTAATGCTAGAATAAGTAAAAGAAAAATGTTATGACTTACAACAGCTTACACCATAAATATATTGAAAATAATTAAGATAAGGTTTGCATATTTTGAGTAGAAAGTTAAAATGCCTTGGCTTAAGAGGAAACGGTTATGTAAATGGATAGTGTCATGGTAGGAAATAAAAGGTATTTCTTTGGAATGAATATCTTGACATGGAAACACTTTCAGGATTTTACGAGCTGCAACGAAAATTGCTTTAATGCATTATCAGGTGGATTTACAATATATGTATATATGTTTATGTTTACGTATGAGTGTGGTTTGACGCTATATAAATATAGATATGTATATGTACTGTAACGGAATATTATGTGTGGTTGTAACGATAAGTGGATGGATGTAACTGTTGGTATGGTGGTTTCGATGTAAAATACCAGGATTGTGTTGTTACAAAGTTTATTTTATTATAACAATATTCAATTTGAATATTGAATGATAAAATCAATAACACAAAATATTCATACAATAATTTGGTGACTCTTCGAGCCACGTAAATTCAAGTATCACAGAATACGATTATAATATAATTTGTACTGTATCAGAAAGGTACAATATGTGGAAACAGAAATGGTACATGTAAAAATACTGAACTCACTATGAATGCGTGTGTGCGTATCAGTATATTTGTTTGTATTGCAGGAGTCAGCGATCAGCCATGAAGGTGAGAATAAGTGGCAGACTGGTTTTTCGTGACGAGAGCTTGTAAATGTGACTTGTCTTGTCTGTATATCACTTCTTTTCTGTCGGGGCGTAAACAACCCCTGTATTTATAAGAGTTGAAGTTAGAAGGATAGATATATCCTCTGAACTTTGGTTAGAGTCTCCCAAGGGATTAATTAGTTTGCCAAGCGTAAACAAGTCAGAAAGATGGATATATCCTCTGACCTATTTTCTGTCAGGCGTAAACACCTCTGACCTGTGTTTAGCCTCTTCCAAGGGGTTAGTCTCTTGAGCGTAAACAAGTTACCACGGCTTGTCCCAGAGGCGGGAAAGCTCAGATTCGGTTTCAAATCTTTGCCGCCATTATAGTACAAACACTTATATATGTGCGCAAAGGCATATGACTAAGTGGTTAGCATAGCATATTTGGCTCAAGATCATAGGGTGTTAGTTCAATTTCCAGTGGCATGTGTCTATGAGAAAGACATGTTATTTCACATTGCTCCAGTCCACTCACCTGAAAAGAAAATGAGCTGTACCTCTATACTGTGTCAAGAGCTCAATCTCCCTGAGAACTTATGTTGAGGGTGCCTCTGTCTCTAAAATGCTTAACCATTTACACATTAATTTTACAGTCAAGTTGTTCCATTGTTCGAAAAATTGGAACATTTGTCATTAGAACCATTGGAGGTTCAACACTCACACACAGGTGTGTGGGTTTATGCCTGTGCATTTGTATATGTGTTTATGTGTGTGCATGCACCTGCAAATGCATTCTTGTGTGAACATTGAATATAGGTAAACATAACTCGGGGGAGCATTCTTCATGATGTTTGTGTATACATACATACTTATGTGTGTGTGTGTATATATATATATCATCATCATTTCATTTTACGTCCACTTTTTCCCTGCTTGCAAGGGTGGGATGGGAACTGATTCTGGCTTGATTTCTACAGCTGGATGCCCTTCCTAACACCAACCTCATTTACAGTGAGTGCTGGGTGCTTTTTTGCCGTGGCACCTCCACGACCACTTTGCAGTGGAATGATAGGGACTGGGGTCCCTATCATCTCATTTCTACAGCTGAGTAAACTGGAGCAATGTGAAATAAAGTGTCTTGCTCAAGGAAACAACACATCACCCGGTCTGAGAATTGAACTCACAACCTTTCGATTTGCAAGCCCAATGCTCTAACCACTAAGCCATGTGCCTCCATATATATATATATGACAAAGAGGGTGCGGTAAGATAACAGGTGGACCATAATGCACCAGAGTACACCAGAGTACTCAGTCCGGATCTAGCTGTTGAAATGGCCGGATCTCAGCCATTAGGATCCTGACTCTTTTCCTATGTATATATATAGTTAGTTCCACAACAAATTAGCAAATGGATCTTCAACCTGTGTATGGCTGCAGCCATACACAGGTTGAAGATTCATTCGGGGAAATGCATGTCCTCCAGCATGATTTGCTAATTTGTTGTGGATCTAGCTATGTGCTGAACTCATCCTCTGGACTCAGTGCTCTACTTACTACGGATATAACCTTACAATTTTTACCACTATATATATATATATAGTAACTGTGAAAAATTCAATCAGCTGATATTATCCATGCAGTTTAAGAACAAAAGCCCCATCAGTAGAATTCATATTCTATATGAGCAAGCAAGGATACATCTAGTATTTTATCATGTTTAAATATTCAAATTGGTTTGTAGTTTGGAGTCTCTAAGAATTTTGTTGACTTTGTTCCAGAGATTATATAAATATAGTTTTAGTGAGAAATTAATCTTTTAAATACTGTTTTGATTTCAAGTAAGTGTGATTGGTTTTGTTGGAGTAAATTTTTTTTTGTTGCCGAATGTACTTCACACTGGTAAAGGCTCGAACATGTAGTTCCAGTGGAAACTGGAGTCAGCCACATAGATTAAAGCAAACAGTGTTATGTGCGAAAGTTAGAATCACAAATTTGAGACAAAAGAAAGCATTTTTGTATATAGTTTTAACTGTACACAACAGTTTGTTGCAAAGTTTATACATTTTTTTCCTATCTTAACACTTTTGATAATAAACTACTTGAAACCACTCCTAGTTCTATGATACACAACTATTTATTTTAAAATGTTTATCATCATCATCATCAACATTATTTAGAATCTGGTTTCCATACTAACAAGGGCTGGACTGGTGATAATGATCATCATCATATTTGGTGGCAGGGTTTTTCTTACTGGATGCCCTTCCTATCACCAACCACATTACAGCATAGACTGAGTGCATTTTATTGTATATCTAGGGTGGTTGTCTAATAGGATTTAAGGGCCCTTGCTACCCTTTATCAGTTTTTATTCAATGCTACTCCCCTAGATGAGTTCCCTTCACAATGGCTTATGGAGTGCATGCCAACTCCATTCTAGATTACTCAATTCTTTGTTTTAAAATGATTATCATCATCATCATCATCAACGTTTAACGTCCGAGTTCCACGCTTGCATGGGTTTGGATGGGGGTAGTCCCACTTGAGGCAAGAGTGATTGTCTTGCTCGCATAGGACTGTCTGGCAGGTTTTCTACAGTTGGATGCCCTTCCTAACACCAACCACATTTACAGTGTGGGTCTGGGAGGTTTTTACCGTGTTGCCTACACGGCCACATTACAGCGTGGACTGTGTGTTTTTTGTCGTGACACCTACACGATCTCATTTGTTTCGGCCTGGATGGCGCGGCACCAACATAACTTTACATAGAACGGGGTGGTGTGGATGGGGTGGGGGTGGTGGTGGTGGGACGGGGTGTATTTTGTTAGAGATGCCTACTGGCAAGGCGGGTCTTCTCTGTTACTGAGTACCGCCAAAGGTCTCGGTCCAGTGACATTGTCTTGGAGAGGTGTAAGTGTGTGAGGTCGGAGTTTATCAGCTCATCCCAGGTTTTTCTAGGTCTGCCTATTCCGTGGCTACCGTCTATCTTTATTGCCCTGCACTTTGTTATACAGCTATCGACTTTCATGCGCATCACGTGTCCATACCAACGTAGCCTTCTCTCGAGTAAACAACATCTGATCCCTCTTATCTCTAATTTTTTCCTTAGTTCGTTTATGCTTTGCCGTTCACGTATATTACTGTTACACATCCAGCGGAGCATGCAAGCTTCGTTCCTCTCTAGTCTGCGTATATCCTCATATTTATCTAAAACCCTTCTATCATAATTTTATGCAAAGCCATTTGTTTTGTTATGTCCTAAGCACCAAATAATTCATAATAAAGTTAGTTATTTTACTAAATGATTTGAACATAATAGAGCCTTTCATAAATATGGAGATGAAAGAGTTCAGTAAAACATTTTCTCCATATTAATATATGTATATGTATCATATTTTAATATATTTCAAAATGTATTTCATATATTTTATGATTTTGTTCTTCTTGTTCTAGTATATATTTCTTTAGGATAACTGAAATTTATTTTATTTTAAAACATGTTAAATTATTACTGCACCATATTTGGTGACAGTAATGATGATGACAGGGATAGAGGTAGTAGGGATGGTGATGAGAATGTTGATGTCACCAGCCTTGCCGCCGTGGCACCTCCATGACCACCTTGCAGTGGGAGGGTGTGGGGCTATATTGTCTAAATGCTTCAGCTTGTAGCCATGGGAGGTCGAGTACTCTGTATTATTGCGTGACGCCAGAGGTCACGGTTGTGTGTCATCGCCTTGGAGAGGTGTAATTGGGTAAGGTCGGCTTTTATCACCTCATCCTAGGTCAACTTGGGTCTCCCCACTCCGCGGGTTCCATCGACTTCTAGTGCTCTGCACCTTTTTATGTAGCTGTCATCATTCATACGCATCACATGTCCATACCAACGCAACCGCCTCTCCTGCACACAGCATTTGATTCCTCTTATGCTCAGTCTCTCTCTCAATTCAATTATGCTTTGTCGGTCGCGTATATTACTATTACACATCCATCGGAGCATGCAGGCTTTGTTTCTTTCTAATCTACGCAAGTCTTCCACCTTCAGCGCCCAGGTCTCACTACCATGTAACATTGATGTTCGGATACACGCATCATACAGTCTGCCTTTTATTTTGAGGGAAAAGCCTTTTGCAGCTAGCAGTGGCAGTAGTACCCTGAACTTCTTCCATCCCATTCTTACCCTAGTTATTGTACTTTCTGAACACCCACCTCCGCTGCTAATTCGGTCACCTAGGTAGCAGAAGCTGTCTACTGTCTCTACAGAGCCCTCCCAGAAATTGGTGGTACTTGTTTCCTGTGGCTGTTTGCTGCTTGCTGTCCCAGTACAGCTGCTGCATGTGAAGCCTACATTCTTAATTAAGCTTCCTGAGATCCCGCTACATCTCTTGTGTACCCATTGTTTGCATTTGGGGCAGAGAATGGATTATCTAAAAACTTTCTAACATAATTTTATATGAACATTTGATAAATTATGCTTCAAACACAAGTTTAATAATGAGAAAGTTAGTTATACTATTAAATCCATCCAAACCCTTGATTACTTTCAAAATTATTTGAAAATCATAGGCAGTGACTTTTATGAGAAATATAGTAATGTAAGAGCAGTTCAAAAAGTTGCTGACAATAGGGATGAGGTCAGAAACATCAGGTGCTCATAAGGAAAGATGATTGATAAAAGTTAAGGTAGTGGCAAGTGCTGTGTTTTGTTTGCAAATTGAAAGTAAAACAGGGGTGGGGGTCTGTAAGGGTAGAACTGGAAGTCTGTGAGTATACATTGGCATGTATTTTGTTAAAAACATAATGTATGCACACTATTCAATATCACTTCATGTCTAAATATAAAAGTTTCTCTCTTTTGCTTATTGTTATCATTGTATAACAATATAGCAAGGGAGTAATTGTAGCACTGTGTCTATGGGGAAATTCATTTAAATAAAGGGATCCATGTTGAGAATGAATATGTCAGAAACCGTCTTACATTGTTGAAATTACAAATTCAGTTAGTAAAAAAAATGTTACAGCGTGAAACTAATACGAATCTAGAATTTTTTTTATCGTATATAAAAATAATTTCCCTATCAAGCAATATATTTTACATTAGTGATATTAAAGCAGTGCTAATGTTGCTAAGTAACACTTCTTCTAGGAACAGGGACAGTAAAGTAACTGTAATGTATTTTGCTCAAGGCTAAGCAGCAGAGTACAGAAGTTTTTAACACAATATGAAGAATATATATATATATATATGTGTGTATGTGTGAGTGTATCTGTATGCATATATATATATATATATATATATATTTATATATAATTTAAATCATATATATATATATATATATTTATATATTTATATATAATTTAAATCATATATATATATATATATATATATTTATATATTTATATATAATTTAAATCATATATATATATATATATATATATATATATATTTATATATAATTTAAATCATATATATATATATATATATATATATATATATATATATATAATGGAAAAATTTGAACAGGAACAAAACAGAGAGGCAGTACAACGAATGTTTATTAATTTCACGCTCTGGAGAGTGGGGTGGTGGTGGGGAACGACGTTTCGGGCATAAGCCCTTCCTCAGGTGAGAAGTGTGTAGGAACAGAGTTCAAAGGGTGTGTAGGGGAGTGGTGGAGAGACATATAGTGAAAGGAAATGGTGCGAATGAGATTAAAAATAAAAGTAAAAATAAAGCATGATCAAAATACAAGGAATGAAATAAAATTAAATATAAAAGCATGATAAAAAAAACTGAAATTAAAAAGGGGTAAAACAGGTAGTGGAAGGGTGTGGGGTGTGTAGGGGCGGTGGCGGGTGGAGTGGGGAGAGGGAGACGGGGTGTCCGAGCGGGGAGGGCTGAAGGTGGTGTGTGTGTATAGGTGTACGTGTGTGTGTGTGTGAAAGTAAGGGTTGGGGGAAGAACGGAGTTGCATGTTCAGGAAGAGGTGTGTGTGGGGGGGTTGTAGGTCGGAGTGTATGTGCGTGTGTGGATAGAGGGGTGGGGGGAGAGGAATCAGGAGGCTGAGGGTGTAAATATGTGGTGGAAAGCACGTGTGTGTGTGGGGTTTAAGCGTGTTGTAGGTGTAGGTGGCGTGTGGGAGAAAAAAATGTTTTGGGGTGTGTGTGTGGGTGAGTTATATAGGTGATTCCGTAAGAGGATGGTTGAAATGTTGGTAAGTTCCTATGATGTTTAGTGGATTCTGTGGTGGTCCAGTTCCGCATACAAGTATTCCATGAAGAGATTGTCGGAAGAGGAGAGATGTGGGGTGCGCGCGCAACAGGAAGTGGTCAAGCGGTGGGAGTGCTGTGTGTCTGTTTGTGCTGGGAGGTGGTCAGTGGGCATAGCAGCAGTCGGTGGAATGGTAAAGGGGCGAAGATGGGTAGGTGTGAAAGTTGGAGTGAGGAGGGTGTGTGTGTGTATTAGTAGAGGTGTTAGTGGGATGAGTGAGTGTGGAGCGAGGGTGTGGGTGGAGCGGGGAGAGAAGGGTGTGTGTAGTTCTATGGAGGGAGTGTGGTGTACTGGTGTGTGTGTAGTTTGATGAAGGGGGTGTTAGTGGGTGTTAGTATATGGGAGGTGGGGAAGGGTTGAATGCAGGTGTGAGTGGGGGTTAGTGGTGGTAGGATGTGTAGAGTTGGTGGTGTACAGGGGTGTGTGGGTACGTGTGCGTGGGGTTGGGGAGTGTTAGTGATGTTAGTTGCGTGTGGGGTGGGTGGTGTAAGTGGGTGCATGTGTTCGTGTACTTGGGGTCAGGGGGTGTTAGTGAGGTTAGTTGCGGGGTGGTGGGATGGAGGTGTGGGGGTGAGGGTTAGTGGTGGTAGTAGGTGTGTGTTTAGTGTGAGCGCGTGTATATATGTGCCGGTGGGTGTGTGCGTGTGATAAGGAGGGGAGGAGGAGGAGAAGAAGGGAGGGATGTTAGTATGTTAGTTGGGGAAGGGTGGTCGGATGAGGGGTGGAGTGGAGTGGAGGTGTTAGTATTGTTAGTTGTGGGGTGGACGGTGAAAAGGAGGGGTGTGTTAGTGGTGGATAAGTGTGGGGGGAGGGGGGCGGTCGAAATATATTTATATAGAAATATATATATATATATTTATATATTTATATATAATTTAAATTAAGTGACAAACCAAGGATGATACTTGAAATAATTTTATTCACATCTGCAGATGTTTCAATATACATATATACATAGTTTACAAGAAATCGTTTTCGAATAAGAAAACAGATAAGGGTAGGTGAAGAAGTTATTACAGTAAACTACTCTGAAAGCTACTGACCAGCCCATACTAGCATGGAAAACCTAATGTAAAAATGATGATAATGTTCTAATTGCGTGAAATCCTTATTTTAGATGTTTAAACACATAGAGCAAATATTACACTGAAAAAGACCAAAGACTGTTAATTATATTATATTTTAATTAATGCATGTTAATATATATGTGTATATATATATGTGTGTGGGTGTGGGTGTTTATATATGTGTGTGTGTATGTATATAAATGTATGTATATAAATGTATATGCATGTATGTATGTACATATATATATATATGATATGTATGTATATACATATGTATATATATGCATATATATGCCATTGCATACAAACCTACAGTCAGTAGACACCTCTTAACTCAATGTACACCCCACTGCCAAACCCTACCTCTCCCATTCTGTCCACTGTGTCGATGACACAACAGTCCACCCTGTAAGGTGGCCATGTAGGAGACACGGTGAAAAGGCTCCCAGTCCACACTGTAAAGATGCTTGGTGTTAGGAAGAGCATCCAGCTGTAAAAAAAAAACCTGCCAGAGACGCTTCTGTGCAACGAAGACATGGTTTCCTGACCATTCCCGCATCAAATGGAACAAAACCGTCTAACCCATGCTATCATGGAAGATGGACTATAAACGAGGATGATGATGATGATGATATATATATATGCATATATACATCCGAGTCCACAGTTCCCTTTCTTCTCCAATTCCTCCCTCAGATCCCTCCCCTGAACCCGACGCTGCTGCTACACTTGCCATTATCCACAACACCATCACCTTCCATGGGCCCAATGGCCAATCCTTCCAAGTCTGGGACTATTCCTTTGCACCGCCTCCAGCCCTGTCTATGGGCTCCACTGTACGCTATGTAGAGCTGCCTACATCAGTCAGACTGGGTGGACTGGGTGGACCAATTCACTGAGCACTTCCAGGACATACAGCTCAGCAGCCAGTCACCTGTCACCCGACACTTCTGCTTCAGACAATCCCCCTGCAACCTCACCATATGTGGCCTTAATGTGTGCTCTGGAGCCCTGGATAGACGCATTAGATATGAGCAGTGCACAACTTTTTTTCTCCAGATCTGGACCAGAAATGGTCTAAATTTCCCACCTCTCTTCCTTTAGCTCCTCTCTCACAGATCCCTACATGCCCTCTTCTCCACCACCAATCCCCACACACCAACACACCTATACCAGTTACCACCATACTACAACCACCCTACCATTGCACCAATTAATAAACTAATGGACCCCCACCACTAACCCCTTTCTACCTCCCCATTCCACCACTCTTTCAACCCACTTCACCACTCTAACACCCAACACCACTAACAACCTACCACCCTGACTACCACTACTTTCACCCAACATCACACAAACGTACACTCTTACATACATAGAAACATCAGAAAAGAGTAGCACACACACAGATACATGCACACAAACACATGCTCCACCTCTCTAACAACACACCCACTCGCTAACAGTTTACTTGTCACACCCTTATGACTCTCTGTTTACCCCATCAATAGCATTAACTAACTAACAGACCTTCCACTAATGCCTCTATCCCCTCCCCACCTCACCGGCCATTTACCTTCGCTCCATATCACCAATACAGACACACCCGTCACTCCCCTCTGCAAACAGCCTCTACTATCACCTTTGCCTCATACCTACTACACACACATACACACATAAACACATGCTACCTCCACAGCTCCCTCTCAGATCACTTCCATCCTGCATGTGGCAGACCCTCTCCCCTCTGCCCTGGCAGACCAGCAGAACTCTCTCTATAAACACTCTGAACTCTATCCCAACCCCTATCTTAACATTTTTTCCCCTATCTATCTTCCCAATTCTCATTACTGTCTTTCCGGGCGTCGAAGATGCTACTTTTTTCAATAAAATAAGTCTCAAAAATCTACCATGGAAGCCAGAGGTTGTTTATTAATTTTTTTCAAATTTTTGGTTATCAAAATTAGGGTGCGTCCTCAAGGACAAAGGGCCTTCGGCGTCGGGAAATATGGTATATATTTAAACACAATGTACCTGTTTGGATAACAGTGTCCAGATCCCAGGCTATTTTTTGATATTTCCTTGCATTGATTTCTCATATTACATATACACCTCATTTTCTTTTTTACCCTGTATCTTTTTATCCCACATATTGTTACATACCATGCTTTCTCTCTTATACTGTACGACTATGACAATACCTTAAATCAGACTAGACCTAATTTAGTGTATTTTAATTTATCTCTAATTCTTCTTCATATGCCTTATTTTGATAATCCCTTTAAATTACCTTAGGTTAGCCAACACTATTTAATTGTTAAAAGAACCACTTAGTAGCTCCTTACCAGTCAGACATGTTAGCCTGGTGTCCTTGATTGGTTTCACAGATATTTGATGTAATGTTTATTTGTCCACCTGTTGACCTCTGTTCTGGATAAATGACATGGAGATTTTGCTATTTCCTGAAGTATATCTCTATATACTCCATCTCGCCTTCCTGCCTTCCCTATCATCTTTTCACACTTAACTCTAACATTCACTCTGTGTATATGTATGTAAATATATATATATATATATATATATATATATATAGTAATAATACATGTGAAGACTAAAATCCAAAGGTTCCATTAAGTGTGAAAGCAGCGATTCTTTGCTTAAACTTTAATCTATTCTTATAATATTGTTATACTTTGGGAGGGTCATGTTGCCAAGATAAAGAATCTTGCTAAACAAATTCAGAAACGAAATATTCTTATAATATATATATATATAAATGGAAAAAATGAAATTTCATTTCTCACTCTTAGTACGGCTGATACTTAAATATATGTATGTATACGTACATTAGTATGTATATATATATATATACATGCACACATATATATATGTACATATGGGTTTACCGAACATTTATTATAATGCTCGGTTTGTTTGTAAACAAACAGCCCGAATTAGTAGCCGTACAGTGTTCGGCAACCATCGTTGCCCTTTTGTTCAACATTCACTAAGGAACGATGAACTAGTTTCTAGCTTATTAGCTGTCATCAGCATCATATACCTTCCTGTCAGTCGATTGAATGTTTGAAAGTATATACTTTCCTTATGCATATTAATGGCTGAGCAGCCATGCTTGCATGAAAAATAGATGTTAAATAATGATGATGATGATTATATATATATTCATACTTATATATATATATATATATATAATCATCATCATCATTGTTTAACATCTATTTTTCATGCTAGCATGGGTTAGACAGGTTATCCATTTTAGGCAAGTTGGGTCAGGTGACCATGTCTTACTCATATAGAACTATTTCTGGTTTGGTTTCTATGGCTTGATGTCCTTACTAACGCAAACCATATTTATAGAGTGTGCTGGGTGCTTTTTGTCATGACAACTACACGGCCACTTTACAGAGTGGGCTGGGTGCTTTTTGTCACAACTACATGACTACTTTACAGTATGGGCTGGGTGCTTTTTGTCGTGACACCTGCATGACCATTTTACAGTATGGGCTGGGTGCTTTTTGTTGTGATACCAACATGACCACTTTACAGTATGGACAGGGGAATGGGGCAGGTGTGTATATGCATGGGAGAAGGGTGTTGTGATCAGATGAGGGTAGGGTGTTAGGGCGTAGGCAGTGCATCAAGGATAGTGATTGAGAGGTGCATTCTAGATGTATGCTTCTGTCTGTGTGCATAGGAATGTGAGTCTTGTATTACTGTATAACACTAAAGATCATGATTCTGTGTCATTGTCTTTGAGGTGCAATTGTGCAAGGTCAGTTTTTATCACTTCATCCCAAGTCTTCCTGGGTCTCCCTACTCCATAGTTTCCATCAACTTTGGTTGCCCTAATGCCTCTTTTTACAGCTATGATGCTTCAGGCGCATCACATGGCAATGGCAATGCAACATCCTCGCTTGCACACTGCCTCTGATCCCTCTTATGCCCAATTTCTCTCTAAGTTCATTCACGCAATGTTGGGCATGTACATTCTTAGTACACATCCATTGAAGCATGCAAGCTTCATTTATTTCCAATCTTCTGCATACAGCACCCAGGTCTCACTACCATGCAACATTCCTGTTAGTACACATGCATCATACAATATGCCCTTTATTTTGAGCTAGAAGCAGTAGTAGCTCTCTGAACTTTTTCCATCCAATTCTTACTCTGGCTACTGTACTTTTGGAACACCCTCCTCCACTGCTGGTTTGGTCACCCAGGTAATGGAAACTGTTGACTATTTCTACAGAGAACAGAGATGTCTGGCATTTGAAGAAGCTAGTATGCTGTTGGCTTTTGCTACATACTGCACCTGTGCATCAACTGCTTATATAACCTACATTCTTTGATAGCCTTTCTGTGATCCCATTACATCTTTGATGTATCCATAGTTTGCATTTGGGACATAGGATGGAATTTCTACTTACTCCTTTTCTACACACTGAGCAATGCCATTTCCCTGAAGGAATCTGGACCCTGTTTTCCTTTTTACCCACTAAGACTTTAGTCTTTGACAAGCTAATTTATGACCTTTTGATTCTAGGCAATGCTTCCAGGTTTGGAATTTCTTCTCTAATTCTGCTCTGGATTCAGCTATGAGGGTTAGATCATCTGCATGGGCAGCCAGACTTAAACTCCTCTGTCATAGCCAGGAGGACAATAATAAACAGGAGCTGGCTAAGAACTGATCCCTGATTGCCACTGACCTGCATGCTAAATTCTTCGCTATAGTTATTGTTAATTCTGACCTTGCTGGCTGTTCCTCCAATCATGGCTTGTAAGGCCTTCACAAGCCATTCATCTGCTCTTAGTTTTTGAATAGCCTACCATAATGGTAACAGGGGACTCTGTCAAAGGCTTTCTCCAGGCCAACAAGAGCTACGTAAAGGGGTTTACATTTAGCCAGGTTTTTCTTCTGCAGTTGCCTCACAAGGAATAGAGCATCTGTGGTACTTTTACCTGGCACAATTCCAAACTGCCTTTCATATAGGTAAACCTGGTCCCTAATCAGCTGTGCAATAACTCTTTCTATGACTTTCATGACCTGGTGAACCAATTTAATGACTCTATAGTTTTCTCTGTCTAGAGCATCTCTTTTCCCTTGAAGCAGTTGACAATTATGCTGCTATGTCAATCAATGGGTATACCACTGCTTTATATTAATTGGTTTACAATACGGTTGGCCATCGTGTGACCCACAATTGCAGATGCTTTCAGTATCTCAGCAACTATCCCTGTCTTTATATCCTTGATTGTCTTACTTACTATACTACTGCTAAATTGCATAGCCAGTCTCTCTATTGGGTCAACTTGGGCACAAACTGTCTTCATCCCATTCATTCTCCTCATTTAGTAGTATTTCATAGTGGCACTTCCATGTTACCCTCTTTTCAGAATCAGTGGACACACCTCTTCCCAACGACATCACAATTTTCTCTGACACACTGCCTTGCAATCCTGAACACCCCATGCCTTTGGTCCTTGCATTGCAGAACATGCTTAAATTTATTTTTATTTTCTGGTTCCCTTCTTGAAAAGTACACTTGTCATGTAGCTTCTCTCCTATTCTCTTGCTAGTGTTCTCTATTTCCCTCATCCTGCCATTCTTTCCATGCCTGTTCATTGGCCTTAAATGTCTTCTCTATCCTACTGTTTCATCACCAAGTCCCTCTCCATCCCTCTCCCTAGAGACCTGCTCCAACCACAGATTTTGTTTGTCACCATCAGTAGGATATCTTTGGGAATTCTCACTGCTCCTCTATATTGTATGTCTCTATTTGCTCTACCATACTCTTAAAAGCATCAAGCAACATACCTCTAAATTTGTTACTGGCTGTGAGGTCCTTCAACTTCCACATTCTTCTCTTCCAGGTTGTCCTCTGTTGACGAATTTGTCTAGCCATAACTATGAGTTGGCTAACTTTTAGGTTATGTTGAGAGGTGCATTCTTCACCAGGGAGGGACTGTATATATATGTAATAATAAGATACACACACAGATACATAAGTATAAATATATGTGTGTGGTGTCCCGCCATGACCAGTTCTGCTCAATGACTGAAAGTATTAAAAAATAATCATTTAATCAACTTCCTATCAAATTATATATGTAAGGAAAGAATAGACAAAATAAACGTATTTTTTCTCCAATTGCAGTTTGCTGACGGATTTGCAGCTGTAGTGTACCAAAAAAAGTGCACCAGCAATGTGAGGCTACCAGGTTTTCAAGAGACACCCTCAAGTGCATGTACTATTCTTTGAATTGACCTTTACAAGTAAAAAATGTGTTTAATTAAACATACTGTATATTGCCAAATATACTATACATACATTCATGTATACATCGCTATTTCAGAGCACCAATCTTAATACCTAATTTTTGCTAGACCAGCAACAATTCTGTTTAATCAGCTCTTCAATATTACAGGAATTCTCTAAGAATCCAGCTTCTATAAATTGCAACAGAAATAAGGGAGTGAGTGTTTTGATAAATGCTAACGAGTGAGAAAGAGACTGATCACTCTTCTTTGCTTTTACCGAGAATAAGTAAGTGAAATAGTCACTACTTTAAAACTCATAACGAATGGTCTTCAAAATGATTTTAATTAAACGTACAGTATATTGCCAAACATAATATGCATATATATATATATATATATATATCTGTGTGTGTGGTGTGTATGTATATATATATATGTGTGTGTATATATATCCTCCCTAAGTATAACTATATCTATATGGATATATACAAAATATATATATGTATATATATATATTTCGTTTCCGAATTTGTTTAACAAATAAATTGAAGTGAAAGCAACTGGTGCGTGTGTTTCTTATTGGCAACATGACCCTCCCAAAGCATAACAATATATATATATATATATATATGTTTATATATATGTGTTTATATAAATATGTATATATATATATATATATATGTGTATATATATATATATGTGTGTGCATATATGTATGTATATATGTATACATATGTGTGTCCTCTGTTTTCCCAATAACTTACCCAGTTATTGACGCTCTGGGGGGTAGATATCTTGTCTTTAAAGCGTAGAAATATCCGAGACCCCAGTAGACAACTGATGAGAAAAGCTAACCCCCCCCCCCCCCCCGTTGTTGCTTTCTTCTTATTCCCACTGCATTTTAAGCTACCTTAAATAGCAACTACTCAACCATTTCTATTCTCCATATCTTTTATGTTTTCGCTGTGACCATTCTTCTCTCCCCTTCTACCTACCTATTTCACTACTATCTACTCTCACCCCTCTTTCTTCCTCGCTTTCTCCCTCTCACTTTCACTCATTCTCTCTACCAGTCTTCTCTCTTCTTCTACCTAACTATTTCGTTACTATCTACTCCTACCCCACTTTCTTCCTCTCACTTTCACTCATCCTCTCTCTGCTTGCCACCTCATTGTTTCCCCTCGACTCACCCCCCAGTAGTTCTTTTTTCACTTACAACTCGCTAGGGTCAGACGTGTGTCTTTTCTCTCGCCCACACAGTCTTGAACTTAAGTTCTCTCATTGTATGGTCTGGGATTTTCTTACCTTAAGTTGCTCGCACATTGTTCGGTTTGTTGTTGTTTTACGCTGTTTTTTTTTGCTGTTTTCTCTTTTATTCCCTTTTGTTTTCCTCCCGTCCCTCCTCTGTTTTCCCAATAACTTATCAAGTTATTGACACTCTGGGTATATATGTGTGTGTGTGTGTGTGTGTACATATGTATATGTATATATGTGTGTATATATATATCGTTTCTGAATTTGTTTAGCAAGATTCTTTATCTGAAAACGTGTGTTGAAACCGATACTGTTATACTTTGGGAGGGTCATGTTGCCAATAAGAAACACACGCACCAGTTGCTTTCACTCCAATTTATTATAAATTAAAGAATTTATAAATTTCCAGTTGGTTGGTTCCACAACTGGACGGTTGTTCATATATTGTCAAAGTTCTTTCGTCACACATTCTGGGACCTCTTCAGTGACTAGGGATTCTTTTCATTGTTTTGTGCCTCTTCTTTGTTCTGTCCTACGCCATCTTGTTTTTGTGTGTGGTGTGTGCTTAGTTTGCGCATGTGTTACATCCGGGTGTTTGTGTGTGTTTTTATTTGTTTATTTACATGTTACTGGTTGGTTGTTTGTTATATGTGTGTGTGTTTTCATTTTGTCCTTAATTGTAAGTTGTCATGTTGCTATTCCATTCATGTTTTCTATTTAATTTTGGTTGGAGTTCATTTATGTTTATTGCCTCTGTGATTTGTCTAAACATTGCGTCTTTTCTATGTGTAGATTCTATTTTTATTTCTATGTTCTCTAATTTGCCCTTATGTTCTATTTTAGCATGTTGGTGGAGTATTGATGATTCTTTTTTATCTTGAAGCTCTCGCCCGTGTTCATTTAACCGTTCTGCTATACTACGAGCTGTCTCACCTATGTACTCTATATTCTTATCTTTACATTGTCCTTCAGTACATCTTATGATATATACTACATTTCTAGTTTTACAGTTAATATGGGGTTAGTTTACAGATTATGCATTTCTTATCTATACAGGGAGGTCTTTGAAAAGGGTATATATATATATGTATGTATATGTATCTATATATATGTATATATATATATGTATATATTTGTATATATATATGTATATATTTGTATATATATATGTATATATATATATATATATATATATATATATATATATATATGTGTGTGTATATATATATATATATAAATATATATATATATGTATATATATATACGTATATATATATAAATATATATATATATATATATGTATATATATATATATATATGTATATATATATATATACGTATATATATATAAATATATATATATATATATGTATATATATATATATATATATGTATATATATATATATATACGTATATATATATAAATATATATGTATGTATATATATGCATATATATATATATATAAATATATATATATATGTATATATATATACGTATATATATGTGTGTGTTTAAATACATGCATCCATACATATACATAAATCTATGTGTGCGTGTGCGCATGTACATACACATGTTTGCTAATAGGCAAGCTAAATATGGTTCATTAGATCAACAATGAATTAATCTATCTATTACTGTCTGGCAAAGTAAATATATTTTCTTATATCAACAGAGCAGAGACAAAATTTATTTGTCTATAACTGACAAAGAATTTTTTTTCCCTATCTTACTGAATCTCTTCATATATTTTTTACTGTTTTCTTTACAAAGTAATTTTCTCTTTATCACACACTCATAACCACACACATGCACACGTCACCCACACACACACTCATATGTATATATATATATATATATATATATATATATATATATAAAGAGAGTGGGAGAGAGAGAGAGATTATCATTTTCCCTGCCAGATATTAATAAATGTCAGACAAATATTAAACACAATCTTCAATCTAGAAATATAATTGGGGTTAATAATTTATAGCAGTATAACCACAAATAGTAAATATATATTACCACACTTGGTTGTAAATCATATCTTTAAAGGGGCATTGTGTTTAATGCTTGGTGGATTTTCTGTCTTCCATGACAAGATATTTTTTAAATTCTTTTTATTATTATTATTATCATTATAATAATATTATTATTATTATTATTATTATTATTATTATTATTATTATTATTATTATTATTATTATTCTTTGAGTCTCAGTCATTAATGTTATTTAACTGGAAAGTTTGTTGAAATGAATATCAAGCTGCTACCTGCAGCCTCAGATATTCAGGACGTATCGGAGGGTTCTTGCTGTTCCCAGCAAGCATGCCTTTTGAAGTGTTCCAAAAAGCGGGGCGGGGCCAATTTTCTTTAACCATCCCTGGAAATCTTTTGAGATAATACCTAGTGCACCTATGACAATCGGGACAACTTTGACTTCATGGCAGTTCCAAATCCTTTTTACCTCCCACTTTAAGTCCTGGTATCGGTTAATTTTCTCCCTCTCCTTTTCTTGCACTCTCGTGTCAAATGGGCAGGCTACATCTACAACCAGGCACAATCTTTTTTCCTTGTCCAAAACCACCAGGTCAGACTTATTGTGTTCTAATTTCTTGTCCATCTGTATCCTAAAATACCATAGCACCTTCACCTGATCGTTTTCTATCACCGACTCTGGCTTATGCTAATACCACTTCTCAGAATGTGGTAAATTGTTTACTTTGTATAGGTGCCAGTGGATCACCCTGCCCATCACATCATGTCTCCAGCCTTTATAGTGAGTCTGGGCTAGGTGTTTACACTCAGATACAATGTGAGCCACAGTCTCCTTTCTCTCTCCACAGATCCTACACATTATTATTATTATTATTATTATTATTACAGTTGCATTTATCTTGCTTTATGTTCATACAAGTTATCACCAAGTCACAACCAGTGACCTCAAGAGACAACAAGGTCCGCCATGTTCAAGAAAGAACATACATACACACACATGTATCTTTAGGTGTTTAGACTTGTGGTGTACTTATATTGACAGAATCTTCCTTAGTATATGGGCAGTTCCCATTAGTACTATCTTTTGTATTTCTCCTATACGTGGGTTTCCTGGGATTTGCGATAAGTAATCATTAGACCCCTTAGGTATCATTCCTAGAGCGCCTACAACCACTGGTATTGTTTTAGTTCTCAATTTCCACATTTTTCCAATTTCTATCTCCAGGTCCTTATACTTGTTCAATTTTTCAAATGTTTTTATAGATACATTCTTGTCTATTGGAACGGACATATCAATTAGCAGGCATACCCTCTTTTTAAAGTCCTTCAGTATTATATCAGGTCTATTTGCATCTATTTTTCGGTCTGTTTGGATACTAAAGTTCCACAAGATTGAGATGTGATCTTTTTCAAGTATGGGAGGTGGTTGATGCTCCCACCAATTCTTTTGATGGGGCAGGTCAAAATGCTTACACATTATCCAATGTATGTATTGTGCAGCTCTCATGTCTGTTTAGGTATTTGGTTGGAGCTATAGGACTGCACATTGAAATTATATGATCAATGGTCTCTGGTTGTTTTTTACATACACGGCATAATGGGTTGCATCCATTTTTTATGTTGGCTTGGTAATTTTTTGTTGGCAGTCACTGATCTTGTGCTGATATAATCAGTCCTTCAGTCTCTGATTTCAGTCCAGAGGATGCCAACTACTGATGGGTTAAAGTTTTGTCAACATCAGGATTGTTAGCTCTCTCTGGGTATTTTCCATACAGAGGCTTTTCTTGCCATTTCTTAGCCAGTTTCTGTAGCAGTTCTTTCTTTGCAGTTCTGCTTTGCTTTTTATGTGTTTTCCATTTCAGCAGTAAATGGGACTTCTGAAATTTGCAGTTCATTACTGCATCTTTGTGCATCTTTTGTAATGGAGTATGATCTTTTGATGCTTTCGTGTTTCAAAACGAGTTTGATCATCCAATCATGTGATTCCCTTAGGTATGTAGATAATCCAATTGTTGCAGTTTTCAACGCAATATCTAACTCGATTAACCCACGTCCTCCTTCTTTCCTAGGGAGATATATTCTATCTGTATCTGTCTTCGGGTGATGCATTCTGTGCATGGTTAAGAATTTTCTAATCTTTGTATCGAGCCTACGGATCTCTGTGCTTGACCAGTTGATGACATTGTAACTGTAGGTTACTACTGGTATGGCAAGCGTGTTTATGGCATCGATCCTATTCCTTGCATTCAATTCCGTTCTTAAGATTGCTCTTACTCTGCCGTAACATTCCTTCCTTATCCTTTCCCTCATTGTTGAGTGCTTGATTCCGTTTCCTTCACAAACACCTAGATATTTGTAAGTTTCCTCTTGTTCAAGTTCTCTTATTACATTCCCCCGATCAAGATTAATGTCTGAACTTTTCAGGAGCTTTCCTCTGGTGAACGTTGCTTTGGTGCATTTATCTAGTCCAAACTCCATTTTAATGTCATCACTGAACTGCTCCACAGTGGATAATAGCCCTTGCAATTGTTCATCATTTTTTGCAAATAGTTTCAGGTCATCCATGTAGAACAAGTGATTAATGGTTTTGTCATAGACTTTATATCCATGTTTTGTTTCATTGAGCACTTTACTTAATGGTATAAGTGTGATGTAGTATAAAAGTGGTGATAAAGAGTCACCCTGAAAAATTCCACAATTAATATTAACTTCTCCAGCTTCCAGTGATTTTTTTTCACTATTCAAAACGAGTGTCATTTTCCATGTCTTCATACTGAATGACAAGAACCTCCTGACAACGGGAGATATTTTGAAAATCTCTAAACATTTTTCAATCCAAACTATCGAATGCTTTTTTATAATCTATCCAAGCAATTGATAGATTTTTGTGTCTATTATGACAGTCTTCCAGTATCCTTTTGTTAACCAAAAGCTGATCTTTACAGCCATATGAGCCTCGTTTACACCCTTTCTGCTCATTGGGAAATAGATCATTTGTTATCAGGTGTTCATATATATATTCAGTTAGGACTGATGTTAAAATGTTATACATTGTGGTCAAGCAAGTTATCGGTCTGTAATTTTTGGGATTGTTTGTCTCATCATTCTTCGGAAGCAGGAATGTAATACCGTTAATTAGCCATGATGGTATCTTTTCTGGCTCCTTAACTATTTCATTGTAAAGTTGGGCTAACAGCTCATGACACTCTGTGAAGGCATTTATCCAAAAATTTGGTATTTTGTCTTTTCCTGGGGATTTCCATTTGCTGGTTTTTCTAAGAGCCAAACGCAACTGTTCAACTGTTATATTTTCCCATGTTTGTTCCTCAAGGTGAGCTGTATCTTTCATTTGTCTGTCTATCCATGGGGCATGTATATTATGAACTTTTTCTTCGGCTCAGATCTTTTCCCAGAATTCTTTCACATCCACCTTGGTTGGTATTGATTTAGCAGTTATTGTTGATTTGCCAATTTTTCTGTAGAAGTTTCTTTGGCTGTTTTTGAACATATTATTGTCCTTATGGAATGTAGATCGTTTTTCAAAGCACCTTATATGAGCAGCTTTGGCCAACACTTTTTGCTTGATTATTTCTATCAGCATGTCTATGTCACTTGTTGATTTTATACTGTATTTTCTTTTCAATTTTCTAAGTTTAGATTCTTTAACATGTTCACCTACTTTGTAGTTTGTTAAAATTTCTATGTCAGATCAGAGAAGGTTTATTTGGCGATTGATGTTCTCTTGCCAAGTAGATTTTTTGTGGGAATTCCTTTGTTTTTTCAGTTTCACTCCTCATAAGTGAGTGGTGACTTTAGCCGATGCATAATACAGATGATTTAGATCAGTAATGTTTAGTTTGTTTGTGATGATAATGTTTTTGAGAATTATGTTACTCTTGTGTATTATCTTTTGGTTCTGTTTGGAGTTCTGGATCCTAGGGAGAGTGTCTCGTTGCCCCATGTCAGATTCTTTCATTTTCATCCATTCAATCATAATTTCATCCTTCAAGTTGGCAAGTTCATTCTCATTCATTTCTTTATCATTTACCATCTCATTGTTTTCATTTTGAGTTTCATCTTGAGCATGCACTTCCTCCACTTTTTCGATCCTTTCTTTAATTTCTTCTGCTGTCACCATTTCGGCCCAACCCTTGGATTCAAAGTGTTACAATTTACCTCGGTTTCACTGACACATGTTTCATTTTCCCTTCCATGACTTTGTGCTAATTGCTTGATCTGATCAATTTCTATATCGGTTAGTAACATTTTTTTAACAATATTTCTTCGTATATTAGCTAGTTTGTTACTGACAATATAGCCTCTGTTTGCAGGATGTTTCTTTTTCCAGATGATATATGTCTGTTCTGTATTCGATCTATTTGATGGGTAGTACATGGCAGTGTAGAAAGCCTCAAGGATTTCTTTATTGTCTTCCCTTGGATTTCTTGGTGGTGAGCATGGAGGGCCAACAGTAGGAGTATTCCGGTTGTGGGAGGTCTCCAGCTCCGAATTGATGGGAAGGTTTGAACCATTAGCTGATTTTTCGAGGCAGTCTGGTTCCTCTCTGAGGGACGCGGCCCTATTTGACCCTTGTGACGGCCGATTCGGTATGAGATTTTATCATTTGACATTGACTTTATTTTTTTTTAGTTTTATCCTTAACCGCCAAGGGGTAATCATTTTGTGTTACCACTCTTAGGACGAGTGTCAACCAAGACTAGAGGGGTCATCCTCCCCTAGAGACACGGCTATTCCCCGCCGGCCGCCATCCCGGTATTTCTTGGTCACAGGGTTTTCTTTTTTGTTTCTCTTTTAAATTGTTATTATCATGAGTGGTTCCTTAATGTGAGCACTGCGTGGCTTAAGAATGAAATTATTATTAATAATATAATATACTTTTTGTTGAAGTTGCCTGTTGTTGTTGGCTATGTTGGTGGTGGTGCTGGGGCTTTTTCTATTGTTGGTGGGGAAGTGGGGGAGCCAGCAGTGCCATAGTCGTTGATGTTTGACTGGGTCACTAAGTCAGTCTATTTTGCTAGCCTCTCCCTTGTCTAGTGATACCGCCACCTTCCCATTTCTTAAGTTAACAGAATGTAGTGGGGTAGCATTGGTGGCGGCGGTGATGGGATAGTGGTAGCAATGATGGAGTGGTGACGGCAGTGACTCTAGTGATGGCGTTGTCGTTATTGAGTTCTGTTGAATAGACTGTATCTAGGATGCGTTTGTTTGATCGGTGTATCTATGCAGTTTGTCACCTATGTTTAATATATGTGTTGACATATTTTCTTAATATTTGAATTAAACATTTTGAGAAAACTTGAGATACAATAATAGTAATTATTATTATTATGCTGGGATTGGTGGCGGTGGTGGTGAAATTGCTGTTATCTGGCTATTGTATTTAGTGTAAACAGAGGGGTGGTGGGATAGATGGTGCATTTAGGTTGTGGTGTTGGTGAAATTGCTGTTATTTGGCTGTTCTATATAGTGTAGACAGAGGGGGTTTTCTTCCATTTATAACCATTTTCTTTTTTGAATATAAAATTTATAATACAAAATTGAATATTTGAGCGATATAACAGGATATTATGGGCTAACATTTCCGGAGGGTAAGCCTGGTGCCTTATGTCCCATTTGTACTAAGAATTGTTATATCACAATTGTTTTAAATATGTTAAAAATCAAAAACGTACGGGAGCGATTCCATAACACTCTATCCACCACGTGCGTCTTCTTCCCTTATTATTATTATTATTATTATTATTATTATTATTATTATAAAGTACCAGTAATGCACTGGGTAATTGCTGGCCTTGTGCCAAAAGTAGAAACAATTATTATTATTATTATTATCATATGGCGGTGGATTGGCAGTATCGGTAGAGGGTCGGATGCCATGCTTTCCAGCATAGTTACGTCCCTTTACAATCTGAGTTCAAATCTCGCCGAGGTTGACTTTGCCTTTCATCCTTACGGGGTCGATAAAATAAAGTACCAGTAATGCACTGGGTAATTGCTGGCCTTGTGCCTAACGTAGAAACAATTATTATTATTATCATTATTATTATTAGTTGTTTTTATGTTTTGTGATATGGGTTGCTAACTATTTTGGAGGCAGAAAAAAACTAAAGGTTTCTGATGTTGCATTGTTTTTTTTACAGTTACATTCATTTTTTAGTTAATGTATATTCTCTGCTTGTGAGACATGGACATTCATGCAGAAGTTTAAAAATTAGCTCGATGGAATATACTCCACATGTTTACAGATGGTTATTAACATTATTTGGAAAAGCCTCACTGCCCAAATTTACCCTTTTGATAATATGATAATAACTTGCCTAAAATTGTCGCTGGTTCTATGAAATGAAACCATCCATTTTAAGGGGTTTCTATTGAAATAAATCTTCCAATATAATTGTATATAACAGCCTTTCATTTTGCCTTTCATCCTTATGGAGTCGATAAAGTAAAGTACCAGTAATATACTGGGATAATTGCTGGCCTTGTGCCAAAAGTAGAAACAATTATATTACAAATTAATCTTAATAATTCATTAATAAGGCAATTGGCACCACATTAAGAGAATACGAGGCGGTGACAGGAGCAATGATCAACCAGGAAAAGTCGGTGGGCCTGCAGCTCGGCACCTGGAGAGGCAGGTTCCTGCCATCCAACAGTGTCATCGGGCTCTAGACAGACGGACCAGTTAAATTGCTAGGGGTCTGGTTCGGTCCAGACCTCCAGACAGACAAACCTGGGACGAATTCAGAGGGGTAATATAACTAAATTTCTCAGTATTCATCCTTTTGTTGCCAAACCACCTAACCCCAGCCCTGGTTCTACAATACAAAACTATTTGTTTTAACGTGTTTATATTTATTTAAAAACTTCAATTGTAAAATTAAGTAAAAACTTTTATGTTCCTTTAGTTTAACAATAAGAAAATTTGTTATTTTACTAAATCCCTCCACATTCTTGATTAACTTTCAAATTATTTAAAAATCATAAGCAAATATGGTACAGAAGGGTTCAGCTGCTATTTGGAAGAGAAAGGCTTTTAGATATATAAAAACATTGTAGCATAAAAGCAGGTGTGGTTTCAGGTAGGATTGACAAGGGTTAATAAATACTGTTAGGCATTGAAGAGAATGTTGAGAAAAAGTAACCACGTTGGCAAGCACTATGAGCTTTTATGTGATTCTGGAAGTTTTTCATGTATAACATATAAATACTGAGATTCAGTTCTTTTTAGACAGAGGTAGAATTTTCACACATAAGATGTCACTACACTTCATTTTAATTTTATTGATGTAATTCACAAACAATCTCTCTCTCTCTCTCTCTCTCTCTCTCTCGATACACACACATGCGTACATATATACACATGTATACGAGAGGAAGAGATGGATGTGACGTTATTAGTTAAGTCTATTAAAACCATTATTCAAATGCTTGACAATTGGGCTCCCAATTCTATAATATATATAGAAATATATACATGCACACACACACACACACACACACACACACACACACATATATATATATATATTATATACACACATATACACACATACACATACACACATCCATTTCTCTTTCACTTTCTTTCTCATCTATCATTCTACTTCATCTTAGGTGGTAACTTTAAATATTTTTGCTCTGAGCCATTTAAGATCTTTTCAACACCACAAACAATACCTGAAATTGTCCACTGTCCATTACAAATGTTTCTGTCTCTGGCTGTAGTAAGTGCTGAAAGGTTTCAGCATAATCAAATTATATCTCAAGTTGTGGATGGACTGAAAAGCCTGCTTAAGCTGCCATTCCAGCTGAGATTTTCCTTTACTCAGCCTGTCTGCTTTGATTTACTGCAGATAAAATTAAAATATTTCATGTATAAATACAATAATGGATTAGAAACTTCCATTCTATCAGGTTGACATTGAACATTAACAGTTTTTACAAAGTTTAACCCTTTAGCATATTTCTAATGGAAAACACTGCCTATGATTTTGAAATTAATTAAGAATTTGGAAAATGTTATCTTAACTAAGTCTCATTATGTGGATTGGCAGTATCGGTAGAGGGTCGGACGCCATGCTTTCCAGCATAGTTACGTCCCTTTACGATCTGAGTTCAAATCCCGCCGAGGTTGACTTTGCCTTTCATCTTTACGGGGTCGATAAAATAAAGTACCAGTAATGCACTGGGTAATTGCTGGCCTTGTGCCTAAAGTAGAAACAATTATTAAGCTGGTGTTTGAAGTTACAGAGGAAAATTTTAGACAAATATAAACATTTTGAAATAATAACGTTAGTATAATTGAACCAGGGGTAGTTTCAGTTGGTATAGTATTAAAATGGTGTAAACGTTTGAGTATTCATAAAGCTTGAACAAAATTGAGCAACAAATTTTCTGAAGGTTGAGCAGTTGCCAGATACTGTATAGAGCAGGAAAATGGATAGCCAAGTTAGGTCTCCACCTTGGTAATATATGTAAAGTATTACAGTATCATCAAGTCAAGACATAACTAGTCCAGTACCGGTAGAGGGTCGGACGCCATGCTTTGACGCATAGAGTTACGGCCCTTGCCATTCTGAGTTCAAATCCCGCCGAGGCTAACTTTACCTTTCATCCTTACGGGGTTGATAAAATAAAGTACCAGTAATGCACTGGATAATTGCTGGCCTTGTGCCAAAAGTAGAAACAATTATAATGTGAACATAGCTGAATGGTTGAAAAATTTGCTTCACAGTCATAAGGTCCTGGGTTTAATACCATTGTGTGGCAGCTACTTAAAAAGATGCAGAGTGCTCAAAGTCGATGGACGCCTTGGAGTGGGAAGACCCAGGAAGACTTGGGATGAAGTGATAAAAGCTGACCTTGCCCAATTGCACCTCTCAATGGCGATGACACAGAACCAAGATCTCTGGTGTTATGCAGTAATACAGAAGACCTGACTTCCCATGGGCACAGGCTGAAACTGAAGCATATATACAGTATGCCATGCCACATCCTTCCACTGTATAGGAGTCATGTAAGTATGATGACGAAAAGCATCCATCTCACACTGTAAAGTGGTTGTGTAGGTGTCACAACAAAAAGTACCCAGTCCACACTATAAAGTGGTCATGGAGGTATTACAATAAAAAGTACCCAGTCCACACTGTAAATGAGGCTGGCACTAAGAAAGGCATCCAGCTCTAGAAACCAAGCCCAAACCAGTTCTGTATAAGCAAAGCATGGTCAATAAAGCCAAAATCAGTTCTGTATGAAGCAAAGCATGGTCACCTGACCTAGCATTGCTCATAACAGGATAACTCATCTAATCCATCCTAGCATGGAAGAATGGACATAAAACTGTGATGATGATGAAGGCATCTTAGGCATTAGGTAGATGGGAAATGTATGGTGTATTGGATGGTTTGTATCTGTAATTCAACCTTATCAACTGTTTTGCTGATTCTGGTTAGGAGTTATGTTAATGGTATACATGTTTGTGGAATACCTAACCTATTATATGTTAATTCATGAGTTGGACATGTTTGGTCAATCAGATAACTTCCATTGACCATTGAAACATGAAAGATCCATCATCAGTTTATAACAGTCATCTCTTTATTGTGAACATATCACAAAATAGTGGATTTTTCTATCAACTCCTATGAATAAAAACAAAAGATTCTGATTTTGATTTATATAAGAGAATAAATGAATAAATCCTGTTAATGTGAATGCTTGCATTTAATCTATGGAAATAGTATCTTTATCAAACTCCAACAATATCTATTTCAGTTATAATATATCTAAGTCTATATTAACTAGTGTGTCATATTTCCATAGATGTTTGCTTGTGATTTAGTAGATATTTGGTTGTTATTTCTAGCGGTTCAGCAACCACATATGGGTTTCCTCATCAGCTCAACATGATATTAGTCTCCTAAATAGTTATAAAATGAAATTTATGTAGGAGTGTAAAAGTGATTGTGTATTCTTCCTTCATAATGAAAGAGAAGCAAAAAGGCTACAACCAAGAATTGGAGTCAAATATCTTCTTGCAGCTCATTTCTGTTCTATATCTTATTAGAAATCAGTTCCAACCCCATGGCACTGAATATAGATTGATTTCTATGGAGCATGCATTTGATCACCCCTTTTTAATAGAAGGGTAGAATTAAGTAAATCAACTTTATTGTATTACTGGTACTTATTTCATACTCTATGGTCAATGTTGATGTCAGTTAGGTTTGAACTCAGAACGTTGAATTATCAAACTAGGTAGCATACCACATTCAGCATAACAGTCTACTGTATTGTCTGTCTCTCTCTCTGACGTTCTTTACTGAATGAAAACTGAATCTAGGCTTGAGTTAAACTTTCTCTCTACTATACTAATAATCTCCTTCATGGGACTTTGTCTTAATTTATAAAATGTGACAGTGTTTACTACAAAAGTCAGTTGCAATATATTTTATTTTAATAAAATGCTATGTGTACAATATTGTGAAGAATTTCTTTTGATTTTAGATCAAAGAACGTGATATCTAGATTTCCTTTAGAACTGAAAGACAACTTTTCTATTGAAAACATGTTAACCCTCATCTGCAATCAAAAGATTAATTTATGAATTTCCTAACTAATACATGGAAATTTTTCTATTAATTAAAGCTAATATCTTTTAAGGGATTTAATATTAAAGCTGTTTTGCTAAATTATCAGTAGCAAAATTTATTTCATAGATTTTTTTTTTTTCAAAAAATGTTCCTCAAAGAAGATTTTTGCAAGATTTTTCAATAGTTAAAGTATGTAGGATACTAATTACATTCACTTAACATTAAAAATTAATTAAAATGATCTAATATATATATATGCATATACATATATACTCACATACGGATATATATACACGCACACACACACATATATAGATAGATACATATATATATATGAATGTAATCTGAGTTTTTTAAATATTAATAATAACATTCGATTCGTTTGCAATTATGCAAACAAGCCTCAATTTTATAGCCATGTCAGTAGAATGAACACTTCATTCTTGCTCTTGTGTTGGCATGTGAACAGAACTGCAGACACTAATGTTTCTGGGTATCACCCTTCATCAATATAGCTCACTGCTCACCTACCAAACTGTCAGAGCTAGTGAAAATATATGTTATTTTCAAAAATACACAGTGACTGATCAGTTTGATTTGCATATTAACAGACTGGCTGATCAGCCAGATTTGCATATCATTAGACTGGCCAGTCAGTTTCCTGTATATGAGTGATACATGGCCAGCTTTGCCAAATTCAAATAAAAAAAAATGTTGCTCTACATAGCAGAATATAATAAATGTAATCTGAGTTTATCGAATATTAATGATAACATTCGATTCGCTTGCAGTTATGCAAACAAACCTCAATTTTATAGCCATGTCAGTAGAATGAACACTTCAATGTTATTATTAATGTTCGAAAACTCAGATTACATTTATTGTATTCAGTCATGAAGAGCAACATTTTCTTTTTTATATATATATCATCATCATCATCATCATTTCATTTTACGTCCACTTTTTCCCTGCTTGCAAGGGTGGGACGGGAACTGATTCTGGCTTTATTTCTACAGCTGGATGCCCTTCCTAACACCAACCTCATTTACAGTGAGTGCTGGGTGCTTTTTTGCCGTGGCACCTCCACGACCACTTTGCAGTGGAATGATAGGGACCCCAGTCCCTATCATCTCATTTCTACAGCTGAGTAAACTGGAGCAATGTGAAATAAAGTGTCTTGTTCAAGGAAACAACACATCACCCGGTCTGAGAATTGAACTCACAACCTTTCGATTGCAAGGCCAATGCTCTAACCACTAAGCCATGTGCCTCCATATATATGTATATATATATATATATCATCATCATCATCATCATCATCATCGTTTAACGTCTATCTTCCACGCTAGCATGGGTTTAGATGGGAATTGTCCCACTGAGGCAAGATTGGTTGTCTCGCCCGTGTCTGGCAGGTTTTCTATGGCTGGATTCCCTTCCTAACACCAACCACGTTTACAGTGTGGACTGGGAGGTTTTTACCGTGTTACCTACACGGCCACATTACAGCATGGACTGTGTTTTTTTGTTATGACACCTACAAAACCTCATTTATTTAGGACTGAATGTTGTGATACCAACGTAACTTTACAGAGAAAGGGGTGGTGATGATGGGGGTGGGGGTGGAGGAGTTGGGGTAGTGGGATGGGGGTGTATATTTGATCAAGAGGTGCCTACTGACTGTAGGTTTTGCTTTGTACTTAGGCAAGGCGGATTTTCTGTATTACTGCGTAGCGCTAAAGATCTCGGTCCAGTGCCAATGTCTTAGAGAGGTGTAAATGTGTAAGGTTGGAATTTATCAAATCGTCCCAGGTTTTTCTGGGTCTGCCTACTCTGTAACTTCCGTCAATTTTGATCGCCCTGCACTTTTTTATACAGCTGTCGTCTTTCATGCGCATCACGTGGCCATACCAACGTAGTCTTCTCTCGAGTAAACAGCATCTGATCCCTCTTATATATATATATATATATATATATATATATATATATATAAATATATATATATATGTATATATATCTGTTCTCAGTCCACTACTATTTATTATTGCCCTTCAGGCTATAACAGAGGAGTTCAAGACAGGCTGCCCATGGGAACTCCTATACGCAGACGACCTGACACTCATAGCGGAATCAATGGCCGAGCTAGAGAAGAAATTCCAAACATGGAAGCACGGCCTAGAGTCAAAAGGACTTAAAATTAACCTGGCTAAGACCAAAGTGCTAGTTTGTAGGAAAGAAAACAAGGCGGCGGTCCCTTCTGGGAAATGGTCGTGCTCGGTGTGTAGGAAAGGCGTAGGTAGAAACTCCATTTTATGTCCTAAATGTAAAGTATGGGTGCATAAAAGATGTAGTGGGATCACAGGTAAGCTAACTAAGAACATAGATTTTACATGTGGCCGGTGCTCTGGTGCAATAAGTAGCAGCAAGTGCCCACAAACTACTAGCTCTTTCAATTGCGCAGAGGGTTCTATAGAAATAGTGGACAGCTTCCGTTACCTGGGCGATAAAATCAGCAGTGGGGGAGGGTGCTCTGAAAGTACTGTAGCTAGAGTCAGAACTGGTTGGAAAAAGTTCAGAGAGCTTATACCACTATTAGCTGCTAAAGGGTTCTCACTAAAAATGAAAGGCAGGTTGTACGATGCCTGCATACGAACAGCAATGCTGCATGGCAGTGAGACCTGGGCATTGTGTGCAGAGGATATACGCAGACTAGAGAGGAACGAAGCTTGCATGCTCCGCTGGATGTGTAACAGTAATATACGTGAACGGCAAAGCATAAACGAACTAAGGAAAAAATTAGAGATAAGAGGGATCAGATGTTGTTTACTCGAGAGAAGGCTACGTTGGTATGGACACGTGATGCGCATGAAAGTCGATAGCTGTATAACAAAGTGCAGGGCAATAAAGATAGACGGTAGTCACGGAATAGGCAGACCTAGAAAAACCTGGGACGAGCTGATAAACTCCGACATCACACACTTACACCTCTCCAAGACAATGTCACTGGACCGAGACCTTTGGCGGTACTCAGTAACAGAGAAGACCCGCCTTACCTAAATATATAGTAAAACCTACTCCAGCCAGTAGGCATCTCTAACAAAATACACCCCGTCCCACCACCCCCACCCCCACCCGATCCACACCACCCCGTTCTATGTAAAGTTATGTTGGTGCCGCGCCTTCGAGGCCGAAACAAATGAGATCGTGTAGGTGTCACGACAAAAAAACACACAGTCCACGCTGTAATGTGGCCGTGTAGGCAACACGGTAAAAACCTCCCAGACCCACACTGTAAATGTGGTTGGTGTTAGGAAGGGCATCCAACTGTAGAAAACCTGCCAGACAGTCCTATGCGAGCAAGACAATCACTCTTGCCTCAAGTGGGACTACCCCCGTCCAAACCCATGCAAGCGTGGAACACGGACGTTAAACGTTGATGATGATGATGATGATGATGATATATATATATATATATATATATATACATATATATATATATATATACACACACACACACACACATATATATATATATGTAACTTCCTAATAATGTAATTATTTTTATTTGAAATCAAATGTTTGCTGTTTTTATTACTGTTATCATATGTATCTCACACTCTGTTGGTAGTAAAAGGTGATTAAAAGGGTTGGTTTGGTGCTAAGAAGGACTTTTGGCCATAAAACATTACCTGAAAGGGGATTTCATGATGATTTTGAAACTTATTGTGTGATGTGCAAAAGCTAACAATTGCACCATTAGCAGGGAAAATGGTCTTAAAACTCTTTTTGTGTTTGTTTTATCAAATGTAAAGAGACAATAACATATGTGAAGACAAATTTTACAATTCCATAGGTCCAGCTAGTTCACCATCATCATAAATATTTGTATAGACGGACAAAAGTGATGAATCAAAATTGCCACTAGAAATGGCAGCCATGTCTTACTCATATAGGACTGTTTCCGGCTAAATTTCTATGGCTGGATGCCTTTCCTAATCCCAACCATGTTTGCAGTGTGTGCTGACTCCTACACAACCACTTTACATTGTTGGCTGGATGCTTTTTGTCATGACTCCTACACAACCACTTTACAGTATGGGCTGGGTACTTTTTGTCATGGCACCTACATGACCACCCTACAGTGTGGGCTGGATGCTTTTGGTGATACCAATATAACTTTACAATGCAAGATAGGTGTGGACTGGAGTATGAGGATGGGTGTAGGGGCGTCGTTGTGGTGTATGAAAGGCAGTATAGAAGTTAAGAGGTGCCTAAAAGATGTGTGTTTGAGTCAGTATACATGGGAAGGCATATCCTCTGTATTACAGCATAATGCCAAAGATCTCGATCCTGTGTGATACATATATATAGTGTTTGTGTAGGAGTCAGGACAAACTGTAATTGTCATTAGCGTTAGATAGGACATCCAGCTGTAGAAATCTAGCCAGAATCAGTTCTATATGAGCAAGACATTGTCACTTGACCCAGCTTACCTCAATAGGAGAATCTGTCTAACCAATGCTAGTGTGGAAATTGGATGTTAAATGATGATGATGATGATATATATATGTATATATATATATATATATATATATATATATATATATATATATATATAACAAAGGAATTGGGGTAAGGAACCAGATGGACCATAACGCACCAGAGTACTCAATAGGAAAAAGTATGACCCCGACGGCAGAGCTCTGCCGTCGGGGTCATACTTTTTCCTATTTATATATATATAAAATGGAAAACAAAAAATCAGTGATGCATCGGGACACAATTTATTACGTATTACAATTGTTTCTCCGGCGAACGGCTCGAAGTGCGATCTGTCAGTGGATCGAACCTGACTCTGGATTCGCAAGTTCCGCAGATACGCCACGTGATTTTGAAGCAAATTATCTTTCTATATATATATATATATGTTTGCATTTACAAAAATGAGGAAAAAGTGCTCAATACCAAAGTAGAGAATATTATATATTTACCACTAGTCGTTGCTGTATTTCCAACCTATTGACTAAAAATAAATGTTCCCCTTGGGTCATGATTAGACATGGGTTTGCCTTTTCAAGTCACCCACCTGGGCAGTGTGTTTTCTGAAAGATTAGCTGTCACCCATACATGCAATCTCCCCTTGTCAACTATATTTCCCTAGGGAAAGGTAAAGGACAATACAGCTTGGCACCAATTTTTCAACAACTCATTTATTTCCAACTAAATTGTCTAGAGTAATAATAGGTAAAATGTCTTGCCTAAGGACACAACAGGTTTCTCTGTCCAAGAATTGAACTCTCAACCTTAAGATTGTGAGTCCAGCAGCCTGACCACTAAGCTATGTACCATCAATCATTATTGAATACATAATAATAAATCAGCTAAGTGTATGTCATATTGAACTACCAGTCCACTAATCATGAGTTTATATCTCCTGCAGAGTTTTTATTGCATTTTTGGCAGGACACTTTATTTTAAATGCCTGACTATGTTCGTTTTCAGGAGGAATCTTTTTGTGATAGGCTAGCATCTTGGCCCAAAGAAGATTTAACTCTCAACCACTTAAAACTGCAAATTCCAAAAATAAATATGAATTCTATGGAACTTTAGGAGTTTTTCAATAGATTAACATAATTTTTAATTTAAATTTTTTTCCTGCATTTTGTCAATAGGATTACTGCCTAGCTGAAAATAAATACCAAAGCTGCTTCACATTTGAGTGGTTAGCAACTGGAAGGGCATCCATTTATGTCAAATCTAATGCTTCAAGATATTTGCAAATATCTAAAAATTTTAAAAGCTTCCTGCATTCCTTAGTATCAAGTAATAGATTAAAATTAAAGGAAATATCTGTTGAATTTTTAAAAATTCTGCAGTGTGATTTATGCACACACATACACACATTTATACATGGATGTATATATATATATATATATAACGAAGGAAATGTGGTAAGGAACCAGGTGGACCATAACGCACCAAAGTACTCAATACTTAGGGTAGTAGAGTGGGTAATAGGAACAAGTAAGACCCCGACGGCTGAGCTCAAGCCGTTTCGACGGCTAATTCTGTACTCATTATATATATATATATATATAATCATTATCTTCATTTTGCATTCATTTTTCATGCTAGCATGCATTGCACACACACACATGCACATTATCTATTATTTTTTTGGAGTAGTTGGGCATGAAATATAATTAAGTGGATATCTTTATAGCTAGGCAGATAGTCAATAAAATGTCAAAAATGTACAATATAACATTAATAGGGTCTGATGCAAAAAGAAGAAAGAACATGTTACCATGCAAACTATATACAGTAGAATGATAAATTATGGATTCTAGAGGTTAAAAATTAGATTCTGAGTAGGGCCTGTGTCATTCATATGTCTACAAAAAAATATTTTTGTTTACATTGTTGGCCATAATTTTTGTGAGGAAATTCCAATACGTCATAGTTATTGCATTTAAGGAATAAATGTTTCTTTATATCTTAGATCAGTAAAACAAATATTTTGTAATCATATATGGGAGGAAAATGTTACAGTCATATTTCTATAAAGTTCTTTGGTGATACCACAGCCTACTGTCATTACAGTGATCCCCAAAATAAATGAAGATTTTCAGATATTTTTTTTGTGAAACTTTCACATTATGAGGGAAAGAATATAAATGGGGCATACTTCCTTTAACTCTTCTGATAACAAACCACTTGAAACCACCTTTGGTTCTATAATACCAAGCTGTTATCTTTAAGTTTTTATATTTATTGAAAACCTTTCTGTCATAATTCTTTGTAAGAACCTTTGTTAAACTATGTTCCAAATATCACCCCATTAATGGAAAAATTAGTTATTATTTCTAAATAAGGGCGGTGGATTGGCAGTATTGGTAGAGGGTCGGATGCCATGCTTTGACGCATAGAGTTACAGCCCTTGCCATTCTGAGTTCAAATCCCGCCGAGGTTAACTTTGCCTTTCATCCTTACGGGGTCGATAAAATAAAGTACCAGTAATACACTGGGTAATTGCTGGCCTTGTGCCTAACGTAGAAACAATTATTTCTAAATACCTCTAATTTCTCAATTATTTATATTACAAATAAGGTATTCAAAATGTTTTAAAAGATGTATATTTTTATATACACCCTTGCCAACACATACTGGATCTCAGGCTGAAAATGATTACAGGATCAGGACTGTGGTACATGTTTTAGGAAACTGAATCTTGGCATGTTTCCTTTCCTAAAAGTCAACCATCTTGTCTCATATACATGTGAACTTTCCAGTTACATTTCAAATGATGATTAACATAGAAATAGTTCATCTATTACATGTATTTAAGTTGATATTAACAGCAACAACAAGCTAAAACAGGGGGTTAATTCCATTTTCTACAATCATCTGCATTACCCCACACCAACTTTCATTTTATTTTTCATCATCTTTACCCATATATTTTTTGGTTTTCTCCTTTCTCTACTTCCTTTCAGATTTATTTCCATTGCTCCTCTCATTTCTTCACTTTCACTCTTCCTCAACACATAGCCCAGCCAAATCATTCCATTTTTCTTCACAACATTTATCACTGGTTCTATTCCCTTCATCCTCTGCGATCTGTAGTTTATCTTCCTCTCTCTCTCGCAGATTCTCCATTTATGCACTGGACCATTTTCATGTTCAATCTTTCTAGCCTTCTCTGCTGCACCACATTCATCTCCCATGTCTCACTCTTATAAATCAGTTTTAGCAATACTCTTCTCCTCAATAGCACACTACTCAGTTCCCAGAACTTCTGCTACATACATCTTTCTCTAAATACATTCACAGAATCTGATACGCAAACATGTCTCTATAGTAACAAAATCAAAATGTTTTCACACCTATCTTCACACAATTTTTAAGATTCAGTGCAAAACCATCTTCGTTTGTTCCTCCCTCTGTACACAGTTTACAATTAAATGTAGCTGACACATTATATAATAATTCCTTCATACCACCACGAATACCTTAAAATTAATGCCTTTCCTTTGAGATTGCTATGACTTGCTATTTTTCAAACTGAGATTCCATTAATCAATTCTTTTTTTTTTTACATTGGAGCTCAAAGAGAAAGGATTGGCAGTATCAATAGAGAGTCCGACGCCATGCTTTCCAGCATAGTTACGTCCCTTTACAGACTGAGTTCAAATCCCACCGAGGTTAACTTTGCCTTCCATCCTTATGGGGTTGATAAAATAAAGTACCAGTAATGTACTGCGTAAATCCTGGCCTTTTGCCAAATGTAGAAACAATTACTATTTAGTTTTGGCACAAGGCCAGCAATTACCAAGTGTATTACTGGTACTTTATTTTATTGACCCTGTAAGGATGAAAGACAAAGTTAATCTCGGCGGGATTTGAACTCAGAACATAAAGAGCAGCAAAGAGTTACGGCCCTTTATGGTCTGAGTTCAAATCCCGCCGAGGTTAACTTTGCCTTTTATCCTTACGGGGTCGATAAAATAAAGTACCAGTAATACACTGGGTATTTGCTGGCCTTGAGCCAAAAGTAGAAACAATTATTATTATTATTATTTCATTTATCTTGCTTTATGTTCATACAAGTTATCACCAAGTCACAACCAGTGACCTCAAGAGACATCAAGGTCTGCCATGTTCAAGAAAGAACACATACACACATACATGTATCTTTAGGTGTTTAGACCTTGATGTATTTATATTGACAGAATCTTCCTTAGTATATGGGCAGTTCCCATTAGTACTATCTTTTGTATTTCTTCTATATATGGGTTTCCTGGGATTTGGGATAAGTAATCATTAGACCCCTTAGGTATCATTTCTAGAGCGCCCACAACCATTGGTATTGTTTTAGTTCTCAACTTCTACATTTTTCCAATTTCTATCTCCAGGTCTTTATACTTGCTCAATTTTTCAAATGGTTTTGTAGATACATTCTTGTCCATTGGAACGAATATATTATTATTATTATTATTATTATTATTATTGTTCTTTGAGTCTCAGTCATTGATGTTATTTAACTGGAAAGTTTGTTGAAATGAATATCAAGCCACTACCTGCAGCCTCAGACATTCAGGACATATTGGAGGGTTCTTGCTGTTCCCAGCAAGCATGCCTTTTGAAGTGTTCCAAAAAGCGGGGCTGGACTAATCTTCTTTAACCACCCGTGAAAACTCTTTGAGATAGTATCTAGTAATCCTATGACAATCGGGACGACCTTGATCTCATGGCAGTTCAAAATCCTTTTTACCTCCCACTTTAAGTCCTGGTATCGGTTAATTTTCTCTCTCTCCTTTTCTTGTGCTCTCATGTCAAAGGGACAGGCTACATCTACAATCAGGCACTATCTTTTTTCCTTGTTCAAAACCACCAGGTCAGGCCTATTGTGTTCTAATTTCTTGTCTGTCTGTATCCTAAAATCCCATAGCACCTTCACCTGATCATTTTCTATCACAACTCTGGTTTATGCTCATACCTCTTCTCAGAATGTGGTAAATTGTTTACTTTGCATAGATGCCAATGAATCACCCTGCCTATCACATCATGTCTCCAGCCTTTATAGTGAGTCTGGGCTAGGTGTTTACACTTGGATACAATGTGAGCCACAGTCTCATCTCTCTCTCCACAGATCCTAGACAGTGGGCTAGCCTCCTCCTTATCAATGTGGTGTTTCACCCACTTCGTTCTGAGGGCTTGCTCTTGTGCAGCCATTAGCATTCCTTCTGTAGCTTTTTTAAGGACTCCTCTTTTTAATGAAGGGATTTTTCTTGAAGGTTGCTCTTCCTCCTTGTTGTTATTTCCTCCTTGGACATCCCCTGGACTATTGTCTTCTCCTTCAGTACAATTTTGAGCATTGGCTCCCTACTGTCAGTCACATATTTGTGCAGGTTGTTTTTCTCCATCTGAACACAGTCCTCTATACTGATAAGACCTCTTCCACCTTCAGATCTCTTTAAGTAGAGTCTATCGACATCACTCCTCTTGTGGAACATGTTGTAGATAGTCATTAGCTTCCTAGTCTCCTTATCCATTTCTTTTTGTTCAGCAACATTCCATTTCAGAGAGGCTAAACCAGGAATCATTTGCAAATATTCTTCTGTTCCTTTCTTGATCATTCCCACTCCTCCCACAATCACTGGTATTGTAACTGCCTTGAGGTGCCACATTTTCTCAATTTCAATAAGCAGATCTTTATATTTTTGTAGCTTGTCAAACTCTTTTGCCGCAATATTGTGATCACATGGGATGCTCATATCTATCAACAAACAGACCTTGTTATGTTGATCTTTTATAATGATGTCAGGTCTATTTGCTTTTATGGTCCTGTCAGTATGTACAGCAAAGTCCCAGAGAATTGTTACTTGTTCTCCTTCAGTTACAGCTTCAGGGTGATGGTTGTACCACTTGTCTTCAGCTTTGATTTTGTAATGCCGACATATTACCCAGTGTAGATATTGGCCAACTCTGTCATGTCTATATTTGTATTCTACTGGTACTAAAACTTTATATCCAGAGGCTAAGTGATCCACTGTTTCAACCCCAGCATTGCAGAATCGGCACTTTGGGTTTATTTCTTTTTCTCATCACATTGGCCTGGTAATTATGAGTCAATAAGCTTTGATCTTGGGCAGCTAAGATGAAGCCTTCGCTCTCCACCTTTAGCCCTGAACTACGTAGCCACTGATGGGTGTGCTTTTGGTCAACATCAGCTTGTTTGCTACGGGCCACATATTTGCCATGCAGAGGTTTCTGCTCCCAATTATTATTACTATTATTATTATTATTATTATTATTATTATTATTATTGCTGCTGCTGTTTATTATTATAAGTCACAGTAACTATGACGGAGTAAGTTAGTTGAATTTGTATGAGTTATTTTTATGTGTTATTAAAGAACCCCTCTGTATCTCGCACCCTTGACGGCTAAATTTGCTTTTATTTACAATCATAAACCCAAAATTTTGTTTCAAAAAAACATGGCGGACAAAAAAAAATTGTCCACGGGGAGGAACAGCGAGTTGTTCGGAGGGTGGAACAGCCATTTCCACCCAATCACAAGACAACAGCAGCAGCAGCAGCAGCCACTGGAACAGTAGTAGCAGTAGTGGGAATTACAACGAAAACTTCCCTGCATTAGAAAAATCAAACAACACCACCACCACCACCCCAATAACAACAATAACAACAGCAACAGCCATAAAGAACCCAAAGAACAGCAACTATAATAGCAGCAACACAGAGGAAAAAAAACAAACAAAAACACCAATGACAGCAACAAAGACAAAACTAGTGATGAATCAACACAAATCAAAACAAACACGTCTTTCGCTAAAGCGACAAACAATTTTGAACAAGTACACATCACTAACGAAGAGATAAAACAAGCAAAGGTCTTGGTTAAAAAGACCGGACACAGGGTAAGTCTCACCCGCCCAGCTGAGATAATAAGAAACAACCTTTTGTGTTTGGTCAGTTATCGCACGATCAGATCAAAATCGCGGCGAGTTGAACGAGCAACGGGGTCACAGGTCCAAAGAGCTATGGGCACCGTCTGGGCACAGAAAACATATATAGCCCGGGGATCGAGATATGGCACTGTGGATGTGCTCTTCCCTACACCAGAAGAAGCCAGAGCACACTCCACTGCGCCACTGCTCAGTGACAATATCATAATGATGCCCACATACTGCGGCCAGAGAGTCGTGAGGGCTCGAATGGGCCAGGTTCCGCCCTCAGGAGCTGTCCTCGTGGACGTTGAGGATTCAACAACCATACATGACGTCATGCGAATAAGAAAGGAAAATTGGACAGGGTTGGGGATGGAGCTAATCATCCAAGCAAACCACGAAAGCGTTGAGGCCATCCCCGATGTAATAGACCTGGACGATGGCAGCCATTACACGTGACTGTCGAAGGTAGGCGCCCAAGGTGTCATGGATGCGGTCACAAGACGCGCCTTAAGGCATTCTGCCCCAAACTTACCAAAACAGGCACGTCCACACCATTCTCCCCACGCCGTGCTCCGCAACTGGAGCAGACAAACAAACAAAGACCACAGTGGCAGAAGAGAAATCACCATCCCCAACAACAAATGCACCATCTCTTCCACCACCCACGGAACCAATGGAAAGCATACCCCTTCCTGATATAGCTAAATCAGACAAGGAGTGCGATGAGGCCAAGAGTGGAGAACAAAAAAAAGGAAGAAATCCATACCCTCACCCCCCCCCAAAGAAAAAGAAAGAACCCTAAAAAAAAGAGGAAGAAAGAACCCTAAAAAAAAAGAAAATGAAAACTACCCCTCCTCCTCCACCACCATCAACAGCCACCACCCCACAACCACCTACACCATCACCACCACCACCACCAACACCACCAACACCCTTAGCATCTACCCCATCATTACCTCCAACAACATGACAGCAAACACAGAAAGCACCAACACCCCAACAGCAGACACAATACACAGCCATAGACACAGACAACACAAAGCTTTTAAATTACATTCAACACCACACCAACATCACAGAAACAAACTACGTAGAAACCACCAAAATTGCACCCCACACATAAAAATAATAGAAATTACACCAAAAAAATGACATAACATTAAAAAAAATGTTCCCCACATCAATTGGAGACTACCAAGGGAACATCACCAAAAGAATATTCACGGATATTCTTGTGGAGAAACCCACCAATGGTCGGAGGGATGGATCACCCAGCCCCTTCCTAATTTTTTGTAATTTTTTGTACCTCTCCCCTCTCACTTGTTTTCCTCCTATCCTAGCCAACATGGCTTCTCTCAGAATAGGTAGCATAAATGTACGTGGCCTGGGGTCGTCTTGGAAGCAGGGCCACCTGCTGAATGATCTCAGATGTGGTGGCCATCAGCGAGACCAGAATCTCCGAGGTACGGGTATTCGCACCCATTTTCGGCGGCTACGAGGTGTACACATCTCCCAGCCATCCCAGATCTGGGGCGGAGTGGCCGTGTTGTTCCGGAGAAGTCTGGATCTTGAGATACGGGCCGTCTTTCTGGAACCAGAGGTTAAGTTTGTGGTACTGGATGTGATCAGCAGAGAAGGACAAGCTTTCAGGCTAGTGGCCAACAGGAGCAGGATGGCATGAATCCACCGGCATCTGGAGACCTTTTGGAACGTCCCGCTCTCTAGTGTTAGTGGGCGACTGGAACGGGATCTTAGATGCACGCTGGGATTGTGTGGGGCTAGCGGATAGGGGAGGAGGGTGCAAGAGCCTCACCAACCTGCTCAGGCATTTTGAACTGTCTGACAGTTACCGATTGGAATTTCGGAATGTGCCAATGTGTACTTGGACAAACCACATCGGGTCATACAGATCATATCTATATAGAGTATTTTGTAGGGAAATAGATAGGTCTAGCATAGGCTGTCCACAATTCAAGATAGTCAGCTACATGGACCACAAATTCGTGATCTGTGTGGTTGACTTAGATAGGCCCCGGCTACTGGAAGCTAAACGCGTCATTAACAGCACGCAAGGCCTACAGAGACCGGATTAGTGAACTAGTTACGCGGGTGTTGACGGGGGCCATCGTCAACAACAAGTGGTGGTTTGCTCTGAAAAGAACAATTAGAATAGAGCCCATTAGGTTTAGTAAGGCTTTAGCAATACAGACAAATAGAGCAGAGAAAAGTTAGAACTAGTTAGAAAATTAGATGAGGCGCTGAGCAAAGGCATCGCAACCGACATACTTGCGGTGAAATTGGCACTTGACCAATTCTTCAATGCAAGGCACGAAGGTTGCATTGTCAGAGCTAGGGTGCATGCTCTCAGACACAAGGGAACTAAAGCCGTTCAATGGGCCCAGGTGGCGGAGGTGCGACGTGGCAACAATTCCACGATCCTGTCTTTGGTGGACCACGACGGGTGCATGCTACTCTATCCCGGGAAAATGTGTGAAGCTTTTCAGCGACACTTCGCTCAGCTGTTCAGGGGCAGCGGTGGGCCGGATCGAGGGATGGACTTTAATGAATACCTCGAAGGACTGCCGTGGCTCTCGGCCACTGAGCGGAGTGTTGCGAAAAGCTGATAACAGCCGCTGAAGTACGGGAGGCAATGACTGGCTGTACAAGGGGTAAATCGACTAGTTTGGACGGTCTGCCCTATGAACTTTATGTACAGATGCCAGACTTGTTCGGAGGCCTCTTGGCGGACGTCTATTGCAACTGGCAACAGAACGGGAGAATTTGCAACTTTGTGAGCCGAGGAGCGGTGGCGGTGCTGAGAAAGGATCCGAACAAGGGGGTTAACATAGTTAATTTCAGGCCCATAACTCTGCTAAACAGAGTTCAAGATTTTGGCCAAGGTGCTAGCAAAGAGGGTGGCGCTTGTCGTTGGTGGTCTGGTGGGAGAGGCGCAGACATACGCCATTCCAGACAGATCCATCCATGACAACCTCCACCTCATGCGATACATCGTAGAGAGGGTAGCTAGGGAACCTTGCATGGGTGGGTCCTTGATCAATTTAGATCAGTCGAAAACATTCGATAGGGTCGACCATCGTTATCTGGTGACAGTCCTGAGGGCGGCTAGTTTGGGCCCATCTTGGGAGGCTGGATCATTGCCATGCACCACGACATCTGCTCTGTGGTGAGAGTGAACGGTCACCTTCCAGAACCGTTCAACATCAGGCACTCGGTCCGCCAAGGATGTCCCCTCTCGTCCCTCTTGTACGTATTGACTCTCGAGCCATTACTGCACAAACTGGAGACGTTGAGGGGAGTCCCGCGCAAAATAGGTTGCGGAAGATCCGTATCAGCATATGCGGACGATGTCACCATAGTGGTGTCGAATGCCAAACACATCGAGGCAATCGGCAACACACTAAGAGAATACGAAGCGGTGACAGGAGCAATGATCAACCAGGAGAGGTCAGTGGGCATGCAGCTCGGCACCTGGAGAGGCAGGTCCATGTCGTCCAACAGCATCGTCAGGCGCTGGATGGATGGACCGGTTGAATTGCTAGAGGTCCGGTTCGGTGGACCTCCAGACGGACAAAAACTGGGATGAGGTGATGCGCAGGTTGGCTTCTCTCACCCAGAAATGGTCCGAGAGGAAGCTATCCCAGAAAGGTTGAGCGGAGGTGGCGAATGCGTACATCGCGTCCGTCATCTACTACCGTCTGACCATCGTACCTTGTCCTAAGCCCCACCTGACTGTGCTGGAGCGTTTACTCTCTCACTTTTGTGGAAGGGGCGTGCTCCAATGGTCAAGCAGTCCATCTGCTGTCAACACCCGCTACGTGGAGGGCTGGGCATGCCGTGGTTGACGATGCGCAGACACGCGTTCAGGCTACGACATCTCCATCTCTTCTTTGACGGTGATCACATGTGGTCGCCGTTTGCTAGACGCGTCTTTCCCCAGCTGCAGTCCTGGGTCAAGTGAAGACCGAGAGGGAGCACTTGGAGACTGGAATGTCTTCAGGCGCTCACAGCCCTCGACCAGTCGGGCAATGTGATCGGTGGAAACTCCACCTTGGCGTACTATAGAGGATTAGTGGAGGGGAAGACCGACGACGTACTTGGGGAAACAACTAGCCAATCTCTTCGGAAGAACTTTCGGGCCGGGGCCTATGGACAATTTCCAGAAATCCCTGGTTTGGTAGCGCTACCGAGATAAACTCTACAGGCATGGTAGTGCCGTCAGTCGGGCATGTCCGAGATGCACGCAGGGTGACGAAACCATCGTGCATGCACTCGTCCATGTCCGAGCATTGCTGACTTGTGGGTTTATGTTGAACACCTGCTGTCATGTGTAGAACGGATCCGACTATCAGCTGAGTCCATTGTGAGGATTGCCCCGCCCTCTTCCTTTAGCCGGGAAGGGCAGGCAATTTTCATCTGTCTGGTGGCCATGGTGAAAAAGATAGTATGGTGGACGGGTCTGAAAGGGCTGAAGACGAGCACTTACCTCTTCGGTGATGCCCTGATTAGCTTTTTCACATTTCATTTGAAAAGGAAAATCAGGGTAGAGAGGGAAGTTCTCTCTTCCCAGCTTTTTGTTGAAAGATGGGTGAAAGAGGCAAGAATAGCCCGAGTGAATGGGCCTATTCTGAGTATGTATCTGTAAATTAAAGGTGGAAAACTGGGAGAGGGCACTTGTCTTGGTGGTCAGGGTCACCGTGGCTTTTTAATGGGCTTTCTCCACGATGGCCCTCGGAAGTCTCCCCCCTATTGGGGAATTTTTCATTGTTCTTTTTTGTTAGATATTCTCTTTTTTGTTTTTTTACATGCAGAAATGCCCATTTGTACTGTCCTGTATCGTCCTGTACTATCCTTAATGTCTACTTTGTGTAAACCCTTGTGGTTAATAAAGAAAGCATTATTATTATTATTATTATTCTTTGAGTCTCAGTCATTGATGTTATTTAACTGGAAAGTTTGTTGAAATGAATATTAAGCCGCTACCTGCAGCCTCAGATATTCAGAATGTATCGGAGGGTTCTTGCTGTTCCCAGCAAGCATGCCTTTTGAAGTGTTCCAAAAAGCGGGGCTGGACTAATCTTCTTTAACCATCCTTGGAAACTCTTTGTGATAGTACCTAGTGCGCCTATGACAATCGGGACCACTTTGACTTCATGGCAGTTCCAAATCCTTTTTACCTCCCACTTTAAGTGCTGGTATCGGTTAATTTTCTCCCTCTACTTTTCTTGCACTCTTGTGTCAAATGGACAGGCTACATCTACAATCAGGCATGATCTTTTTTCCTTGTCCACAACCACCAGGTCAGGTCTATTGTGTTCCAGTTTCTTCTTATTATTGTTTGGATTGGCAATATCGGTAGAGGGTCGGACGCCATGCTTTGACGCATTGAGTTACGGCCCTTGCCATTCTGAGTTCAAATCCCGACGAGGTTAACTTTTCTTTTCATCCTTACGGGGTCGATAAAATAAAGTACCAGTAATACACTGGGTAATTGCTTGCCTTATGCCAAATGTAGAAACAATTATTATTATTATTATGGAGGCACATGGCTTAGTGGTTATAGCATTGGCCTTGCAATCGAAAGATTGTGAGTTCAATTCTCAGACCGGGTGATGTGTTGTTTCCTTGAGCAAGACACTTTATTTCACATTGCTCCAGTTTACTCAGCTGTAGAAATGAGATGATAGGGACTGGGGTCCCTATCATTCCACTGCAAAGTGGTCGTGTAGGTGCCACGGCAAAAAAGCACCCAGCACTCACTGTAAATGAGGTTGGAGTTAGGAAAGGCATCCAGCTGTAGAAATCAAGCCAGAATCAGTTCCCGTCCCACCCTTGCAAGCAGGGAAAAGCGGACGTAAAATGATGATGATGATGATGATGATGATGATTATCATCATCATCATATTATATCTGCTTTCCACAAGCAGTTTCATTAAGTTTTTATTCAGAGTTACTACCATTAAATATTGGCATGGGTCTCTGATATCATGAACATTTTGAAGTATATCATTAGGAGTGTATAACTTTGTGACAATTCTGGCTTGAATTTTAGAGTATGGACATATTTTTGAAGTTGTCTTCATGTCTTTTGAAAGTAATCCTCCTGAAACCACACTTCATTTTGAAATGTTCATATATAAGAGTATGCATGGCTGTATGGTTAAGGAATTCATTTCACAACCACGTGGTTCAGGTTTCGATCCTACTAAACAACACTTTAGGCAAGTGTATTCTGCTATAGCCTCATATTGACTAATGCCTTGTGAGTTTAATTTGGTAGATTGAAACTGCAGTGTCCTTTCTTATAAATATCTAGAGAGAGAGAAAGAGAGAACTGCTAATATATATATGTATACACACACACACAAACACAGACACACACACACCCACACATTTTGATAAAAACTTGTTTCTGCTGTATCAGATGTTAAGAGGTTATTTCTCTTAGTTTGAGTTAGTCCACATCTTGTGTAAATTAATTAATCCTCACCTCGAAATTATAGTAAAAAATAACTAACTTATCTTACTGTTTAATTACTCTCCAGTGACATAGCTGGAAGAACCATGTCAGTTTCAGTTATTTTATTTTTTTTTTAGTATAAAGAATAGTCTTCAGAAAAAATATCAGTTCTGTTTATTAACTCTCTAATATGTTCTTTCTTATTTTTTGTCTTCATATAATCTTCTTAGCCCTTTCATTACCATATTTCTAGTGAAAGACTCTTCCTATCATTTTCAAATCATTTTGAAAATAATTAAGAATTTCGAGGATTTTATAATATAACTAATTTTCTCATTGTTATGCTGGTGTTTGGAACATAATGTAAAAAAGGTTCTTACATAAAAATATGATGAAATCTTTTTAGATAAATATAAACACTTTAAAATAAACAAGTTTGTATCATAGAAACAAGCAGTTTGATATCAAAAGAGTTAAACTCTCAATATTTCTGATAGCTAAAGCATAGAGAAACTCTCAGATTTGTGGTAGAGACCAGTTGCTTACATGTGAGTCTGTTATATCTAATTCTTTAATGTTATATTACATCGATGTTCTTGTGACTGTAGGTGTATTTCATATCTACTGCAATATCATGTATCATTATGTTCTAAGTGCATTGGATGGCGGTGGATGGCAGTATCGGTAGAGGGTCAGACGCCTTGCTTTGCAGAAAGAATTACGGCCCTTGCCATTCTGAGTTCAAATCCCGCCGAGGTTAACTTTGCCTTTCATCCTTACGGGGTCGATAAAATAAAGTACCAGTAATGTACTGGGTAATTGCTGGCCTTGTGCCAAAAGTAGAAACAATTATGTTCTAAGTGCATTTCTATCTCCATATATAAAGAAAGTACATTTTGTGTTAATTAAGAATCTTATTAAAACCTGAAGCAGTAGACTCAATTCTTCATTCATGTGCTTCATAATTTTTCTTTTTTTTCTGTCATATAATATCAATAATGTATATATATTTTTCTGTTTTATGCTATAAGTAAAATATATTGCTCTGATGCAAATGGATTAATGCTGTGTCACAAAGTATGAAGTTGTTGTTATCAGTTTCAGTTAGTTTACACTTAGTACAAATGCTGTGTTGATTAAACTTTAGAAAAAGTACAAAATTTATTTTAGGATATTTTAGAATACCTGACAATATGATTTTAATCTTGATGCAATAGGCTTCTGGATTTATTATTTTATAAATTTTCACCAATAGATAGAGAGCCAGTTTTTAACATAGAAACAAGTCTCTTTCATTGGAATTTGGACATCAGCTAGGTAAATACGTTTGTCTGTATGTGTTTGGGTGTGTGTGGAGATATGGATGTTATTGTATGTGTGGATCTGCATGTTTGAGTTATATGTGTACATGTGCATATGTTTCTGTGTCTATACATGGGGATATACAATTATTACATGCTGAATTTTTGAAATATTTTACATATATTTACAGTTCCATTAATGGACTGTACTTCCAACTTCATAACTACCCATGCTCTTTCTGGCCCAGCTTCACTAGATTTATACTGAGGCAGTTAGCCCCAATGATCACAAGTATAAATCTAATGGTATAATTAGAGTGGAGTATCTGAAGATTCCTCACTAGTTCTGTATAAATGTTCCCTTTTCACTTATATTGACATCAGCCGGGCAGCTAATTTCCCCTACTGTGCATGCTCTCTTTTCCCTGTCCCATATAACTATGCCTGATTTGTTGTGTTTGCATTTTATTGGGGTTTTTACTGGAACATTCTACCAGTACTCTTTCATATTGTGTATGCATATGTAACTTTTTAAATGTCTATTCTCAGGATGTTCTTTTCCATGGATTGTGTTGTATACTGTTTTGATCTCTACTTCATGCCTCATAGGTAGATATTATCATGATGACATTTTTGGACTGTTGCTTATAATATGGGTATGTTTATTCTTCAGAGTCTGTATCCTTTGTCACATCTAGGTGTTTTGCCTGCATCCCTATCTATTTTGCATCAAGTACATTGTTAGTTCTTGTTCTTGGATTGAAAAAGCATATCCTTCACAGAGAGAACCAATATACTGGTTGTTGATAGACTACTTTGCTTATCTATATTACTCTTATTTTGAAGCTTCCTGGCAACATAGCCATGAATGATGTTTTGCTGATAAGCATGTAGTTTTTCATCCATGGATTCATTGTGGTGTTGTGCAATTTCCCAGGGTGTGAGTGTTTGGTTATCATACAATGAGTGTTTCTCAAGGAGTTCCTTCCCAACTTTTATGATGTTATTTGTCTCATGTATACAGATTTTTCTATAGAAGGGTTTCTACGCTTAGTGGTTCATAGATGTTCTTGGAAATATGATGCATCATGCAAATGTTGTTAAGCCTCTGCATCCCCATTGACATTTCAAGTAGAGGCAGTCTATGTTACTGTTGATGTGGACATTTCTGGTGTTGGTTAGAACTTTTCGGGTTTCAACATCAATGGCTCAGATCTCATCTAGTGTCCAGACAAATAGTCCAAATGCTGGTGTCAGCACAGGCACAGCAAATACATTGTAGGCCATTGATTTATTGTGCACAGATTGTTCAGAAAATCATATTATTATTCAGCTGTTATATTCTCTGGAATTTATTTATGTATATATATATATGTGGTATGTAGGTATGAGTGTGTGTATGTATGTAAAGTAGAGGTACATATGATAGATTTCCACAAAGTGTTAATCTCCCAAATTTCATGTATAAGACATTGGTCAAGTCAAAGCAATAGTAGAAGGTATTTATCCAAGATACCACACAGTGGGACTGAAACCACATGGTTCTGAAGTGAACTTCACCATGAGAACATTTTGGTTAATTAAAATATTTGACATTGTTCAAGTGTATACAGCTTTCACATTCTGGCATTAAAAATAAAGCTTATTTAACCCTAGGATGCCTCATAAACATCTCTTAATACTGTGATGATACCACTTATACAACATGACGTTACACAATTACACAGAAGTATAGTTACAGGCAGGGGAAAGAGGTGTAGCTACTCCCCACTCCAGGCAGACGTGTTAACCCATGAAATACCAACTTGTCTAAAACTGCTTCTAATAAAGTGTTCAGATTTGTAATCAGAACTTTACTGAAATCTCATTATTACCTGACAGATAGGGCAGTGGATTAGAGGTATCGATAGAGTGTCAGACAATATGCTTTATGGTGTCTTAGATTCTGAGTTCAAATCCTGCCAAGTTTAGCTTTGCCTTTCATCCTTATGTGGTTGATAAAATAAAATGCCAGTAATACACTGGGGTCGATTTAATAGACTTTCCCCTCCTGAAAATTGTTGGCCTTGTACCTAGATTGGAAACTATTATTACATTTTAGATAACATGAGTTTTCTGGACTTAAATATTTGTCTATAAATTAAGTTGAATGTTACTAATTCTTGATTTCTTTGATAATTAATACACAAAAGCAAAATATATTTTTGTTAGAACTCATAGTCATCATCATTTAACATTGACCTTGCTAGCAAGTGTTGATGGTCGCAAAAGAATTACGGGATGCAACATTTCCTCTGGACTATCATGGTGGATAAATCAAAGTGAAGGCACTAAAAATATTTTAGTTCCAGAGCGCTAAGGCCCCTCTCTATACCACTACAATGACTAACAACTGATATAACATCATGTCACATACACACAACAATTACACTAGCCAATACAATAACAACCCACACCACATATCCAATATGTGAATTTTAAAAATATTTTAATCCTTTTTCAATTAATTAAAAGATAGTTATTAAATAGTTACTAAAAATAGTTACTAAAAATTATTTCATTACTAAAAGTAACTTAACATATGGTACTTATGTAAAATCATATTGAATTGGCAGTATCATTAGAGCGTCATACAAAATGATTTGCGGCATATAGTTCCAGCCTTCTATATTCTGCTTTCAAATCCCAGTGACGTTAGCTTTCCTTATGGACTTGATAAAATAAAGTACCAGAGATGTACTAGGATCGATTTAATCAGTTTTCCACTTTCTTTCAAATTACTGCTCTTGTGCCAAATGTAGAAATAATTTAAATAAGAACTGTTTAAAACAGGTGATTTTGTTTAAAAACCCAGAGCTAGTTTTGGGTTGATAACAAAAGGTTTAATATACACAGTATATTGAAGTAGGGTGGAGTATTAGAAATAAAAGAATACTGTATTGTGTTTCTTATGATATTTCCTTTTGGCTTTTTAGATGCTGATTTCAAATTTGTCTTTTGTGATTTCAAATTTGTCTATTGCCAACAATATTCAGAGATTGATTTAACTGATTAAACACTTATTTTCCAAACTGTGACATGGTGTCAATGGAAATTTCATCTCTTTAACCTTTTTCATGCCAAAGTCACTGAAAGCACTTCTGGTTCTATTATACAACAGTTTCTCAAAAACTTTCATTATAATTTTCATCATAAATAATGAGAAATTTAGTTATTTTACACACTAATTTTTTAGTTGTTTCAGAATGCTTTGAAAATTACAAGCAGTCTCTTTCAATACAAATATAGTAGCTGAACTATTAAACAGTTCATTTCCAAAACTCTGACACTATTACGTTAAATCATGTAAAGTCGACTTTACTTTTATGTCTAAGATGTCAATAGAATTTCATTCTATTTGTTAAAGTCCTGGCAAGTCTTGAGAGAATTTGAAAGGTGTATGGAGGCACATGGCTTAGTGGTTAGAACATTGGCATTGCAATCGAAAGGTTGTGAGTTCAATTCTCAGACCGGGTGATGTGTTGTTTCCTTGAGCAAGACACTTTATTTCACATTGCTCTAGTTTACTCAGCTGTAGAAATGAGATGATAGGGACTGGAATCCCTATCATTCCACTGCAAAGTGGTCGTGGAGGTGTCATGGCAAAAATGCACCCAGCACTCACTGTAAATGAGGTTGGTGTTAGGAAGGGCATCCGGCTGTAGAAATCAAGCCAGAATCAGTTCCCGTCCCACCTTTGCAAGCAGGGAAAAGTGGACGTAAAATGATGATGATGATGATGATGATGATATGCTAGTGCTGGCAACCCCATCTTTATTTTTTAAGGAAAAGTGTATCTAAGGTGACATTAATGATTGTGATTTTACTCTTTAAAAGATATGGTAGTGTGTGATATGAAGGAGATTTAACTGCTATTTTTAGCAGGTTGAGCTATCATGTAGAAGTTGACTCATCCATCTATCAATTGGTATATCTATTTATCTTCTTTCTCTCCCCCATAGCTCTTTCTCATTGTATATATAAACACTTGCATACATATACGAGCATATAGTCCCATTAGGAAGTTAGAATTGAAATATCTATACATTGAATACTACTTTACTTATGTGGTATTTTATAAATACATAAAAACATTTATACATATATATATATATATATACATACATACATATGGTTACACATATGCGCACACACACACACTCACACACACATATGTATACATGTTTACACACATACACACACAATGCACACACACCCACACACCCACACCCACACACCCACACACATATATAAACATGTCCAAACACATACATGCAGTCGTACCTATTTGCTTACAATCAGCAAATACAAATGTAAGCCAAATACATATGCACATACTCACCGACAGGTACACAACTTAATCTTCTCAGGATTATCTTCTGATGAGTAAACAATCTGCTGCATTATAAGTCTCATTTTCTTGCTGTCAGTTCATTAGTGGGCTAAAACAAACAAAATACAGACCAACAGTCTTCCATTAACATTAAGCTGCCTTAACACAGCAGTACTGTCTCTGTTGTGAAAATACAGTTTCATTTTGATATAAATAATTAAAGGTATGGCAACATACTTTATAAATACCAAAGACAATACACCTGATGTTGTATCCATCCGTATTACAAGGTAAGATATTAGAAAAAAATATAAATTTCTTTGTATTTAATACTTTTGATACCATATTGCCTAATATTGTTCAAGGTTCTAGGGCTCAAAACTGATTTTTTTAAATGCCTTTTTTTTAAATCTAAAGTTATTCTATCATAATTCTATGCTGTAAATACCAATATGAAGCAATAGTGAATTAGTATGAGCATGTGCCTTGTAAAGCCATGCAGGAGGATGGGAAAGCAATGATATTTTGGGATTATGATTTTCAGAATGATAGTGTAATTGAGCATCACCAACTGGATACTGTTGTATTAAACAGGAAAGACAAATACTGTCAGATCATAGATGTAGCCATATCAAATGATATGAATACTGTGAGTAAAGAGGTTGAAAAAAGTCACCAACTATTCTCAATTGAAAGTAAAGATGGCAAGAATGTTTGGAATGTGAAAGGATAATGTGAAAGTGATAAAAGTTGTGATTTGGGCATTAGGGTCAATCTCATTGATACTAAAGACGTCTTAAAATGGTTGGGAATACCATGCAAGATTAGTGTCATACAAAAATATCCATTGCCTGGCACTGTGCATATGTTAATGAAAGTAGTATATGTCTGAGGTCCTTGTTGTGACTTAACATAACTAAATATTCTGGTGCATTTTCCATCTACACTCCCAAAAGTGGTTGAAACAAAACACCCTAAAACTATAGGCCAATAACTTTTCTTTCTATGACTTACAAAATCCTGACATCTATACTAACTGAGTGGATGTACAAATACTTTGATGAAAATGAAATCCTTCCACAAGAACAAAAAGAAGGAAACTCATATGGGTGCAAATGCCAACTATTAATTAATAAGATGACTCTAGAAAATTGCTGGTCCAAAATGAAAAATCTAAGCACTGCTTTGATTGATTATAGAAATTGAATGGAAATTTACAAAATATCTCCATAATATTTAACTTTTGATAATCAGCATAACAAAATGGATTACAGCCCTCTTTTTAAACCATAGCAAAGGAGTCATAAAGTCAGTTAAAATTAAAATCAATTGTAGAATATTCCAAGGTGGCTCTTTCTCCCCTCCCCATTTTTGCCTTGCTGTCTTTCCAATATCAAAGGAGCTCAACATCAAGGGATATGGGTATGAGTTGAATAGCAACAATTATATTATTAAACATTTGTTTTTATGGATGACCTAAAATTGTAAGGTAAAAACGAACAAGAGTTAGAAGGACTTTTAACAACTGTTAATCAATTTAGCAATAATATTGGTATGGAATTTTTGCCTTGACAAATACATTAAAACAACATTTAAAAGTGGAAAGCTAACAAAAACATCATCTGTTAAACTCGATATACATACAACCATACAGGAGTTAGTCCCAGAAGATACCTATAAATATCTTGGCATAAATGAATGTGATGGAATTAAACATAATCAAATGAAGGAGAAAATATGGAAAGAGTATTACAGAAGAGTAAGGTTGATTCTGAAAACTGAACTAAATACTAAAAACTATTTCCAGGCTATAAACATATTAGCTGTACCAGTGGTATGATACTGTTATAACATCATCAATTGGAACTTATCTGATAATCAAAGAATGGACTCAAAGACAATTTACAGCCAACAAAATGCATGAAGGAGGAAGAGGGATAATCCAACTGGAACTATCATACAAAATAATTACAATAAACTTACAAACGTACCTAGGAAGAATCAATGATGGTGTTAGTAAGAGGTGTTAGAATAAGCCCAAACCCATCAATGGCTTCAAAGTTCAGGATGAAATCCTGAAACAGAAGGCGTTGTTTTTTACTGCCCAGGACCAGAGCCTTTTTACTAGGAATTATCAGGCTATTATTCTTTGAAAGGGAACAGACCCCAAATGCAGGATATTTGATGTACAGCCATATATCAGGATGACAAACACTAGCACCAAATGAATATAAGATTAGACATGTTAGGGTGGGGCAATATATCCATTCGTTAATATACAAACAATATAATGCTGGCCATACACAAAACTGGTTCAAACACAAACCACAAGTAACTGAGACTGATGGAGTAACAATCATTTTGGACTTCACCATTCACAGAGATTTCCCTATTAATGCAAACCTCCCTGATATTATTATTAAAGATTTTTAAAATAAGACCTGCTTACTCATTGACAAGACTGTGCTGTCAAAAGAGTATGAGAAACTTACTAAATATACAGATCTAGAAATTGAAATAAACTGAATGTGACACCTAAAAACACAAACTATTCAGGTAGTGATAGGAGCACTATGTATCATAAAGTTTTGATAATACATACTTGGTAAACCAGGCAACTATGAAATCCAAAAGATAGTTCTAACATGTACCACCCACATACTTCATACATTTTTGTCCTTGTAATATGTCAACACATAATCTTTTCTGATTAATTTTCATAGGAAATTTATTTGATCGTTAATACCGTACAAATATCCTTAAAAGTATGAAGTCTTGGGAAACAGAGTTAACATCAGGTGGGGAATCCTTAGGAGGCATGAAGATCAAGAGAGGTATCTTCCAGGGAGATAGTTTGCCCCCTTTGTTGTTTGTCCTTGCCCTTATACTGCTGTCCGTCATATTGCGAAAAGTGAGAGCACGATACAAGTTGGGAAGAGGGGAGCTTACCATTAACCATCTCCTCTTCATGGACGATCTTAAACTCTTTGGGAAGAGTCAGAAGGAGTTGGATGTATTTGTTGACACTGTCCGTATTTTCAGCAATGATATCTGTATGGAATTTGGTATTAGTAAGTGTGGAGTCCTAGTGATGAAGAGGGGTAATTGAGCAGAAGCAACGAAATCCAGGTACCAACAGGTGAGATAATAAAGGAAATTGACACTGAAGAGGGATACAAATATTTAGGTGTTCTGGAGGCAGATGACATCAAGAACAAAAAAATGAAGGAATTGATAAGATCTGAATACATAAGGAGAGTAAGGAACATATTAAAATCACATCTAAATAGTAGGAATGTCATAAGTGCAGTAAATTCCTGAGTTGTGTCTATTATTAGGTACAGTGCAGGAATTCTGAAATGGAATGTTGCTGAACAAAAAGAAATGGATTGGGAGACTAGGAAGCTAATGACTATCTACAACATATTCCACAAGAGGAGTGATGTTGATAGACTCTACTTAAAGAGATTTGAAGGTGGAAGAGGTCTTATCAGCATAGAGGACTGTGTTCAGATGGAGAAAAACAACCTGCACAAATATGTGGCTAACAGTAGGGAGCCAATGCTCAAAATTGTACTGAAGGAGAAGACAATAGACCAGGGGATGTCCTAGGAGGAAGAGCAACCTTCATGAAAAATCCCTTCATAGCACCTTCTTTTAGAAAACGGAATTTAGAGATCCACAGACATGGAACTAGTTAAAAAGAGGAGTCCTTAAAACACCTAGCCCAGACTCACTATAAAGGCTGGAGACATGATGTGATAGGCAAGGTGATCCACTGGCATCTATGCAAAGTAAACCATTTACCACATTCTGAGAAGTGGTATGAGCATAAGCCAGAGTCGGTGATAGAAAACGATCAGTTGAAGGTGCTATGGGATTTTAGGATACAGACGGACAAGAAATTAGAACACAATAGGCCTGACCTGGTGGTTTTGGACAAGGAAAAAAGATTGTGCCTTATTGTAGATGTAGCCTGCGCATTTGACATGAGAGTGCAAGAAAAGGAGAGGGAGAAAATTGACCGATACCAGGATTTAAAGTGGGAGGTAAAACGGAATTGGAACTGCCATGAAGTCAAGGTCGTCCCAATTGTCATAGGCGCACTAGGTACTATCTGAAAGAGTTTCCAAGGATAGTTAAAGAAGATTAGACCAGCTCCGCTTTTTGGAACACTTCAAAAGGCATGCTTGCTGGGAACAGTAAGAACCCTCCGATACGTCCTGAATATCTGAGGCTGCAGGTAGCGGCTTGATATTCATTTCAACAAACTTTCCAGTTAAATAACATCAATGAGTGAGACTCAAAGAATAATAATAATAATAATAATAATAATAATAATAATAATAATAATAATGATTTCTTTATTGGCCACAAGGGCTGACATCAAGAAAAACATCACAGACGGAACAGGACGGTACGATGTGGGTTTTGTGCGTGTAAATATTTTTATTATTTATATAAGAAAAGAAAAAAGACATGAAACATATATATATATAAACAATAAAATGAAAATTGAAACAATGAAAAATCCCCCAATAGGGGGGAAACCTCCGAGGGTTACTCGTGGCGAAAACCACACAAAAGACCACGGCCACCCTGACCACTAGGGCAAGCGCCCTCTCTCAATTTTTCCATCTCTCAAACTACAGACGTATATTCAGAGTGGTCCCGTTCACTCGGACCATTCTCGCTACATTCACCCACCTTTCAACAAACTTGCTAGAAAGCAGCACTTGCCTCTCCACCCTGATTTTCCTCTTCAAGTGAAACTTGAAAAAGTTAATCAGGGATTCGCCGAAGAGGAAAGTGTTTGTCTTTAATCCTTTTAACCTTGTCCACCACACAATCTCTTTCGCCATGGCCACCAAGCAGATGAAAACCGCCTGCCCTTCCTCCTCAAAGGAAGACGGCGAGACCATCTGCACAATGGACTCAGTCGACAACCGGATCAGTCCCACACGTGACAGCAACTGTTCGACATAGCTCCACAAGTCAGCAATGCTCGGGCACTGAACGAGTGCGTGCACAACGGTTTCGTCGCTATGCGCGCATCTCGGACAGGCTCGGCTGACGGCACTTCCGTGTCTGTAGAGCTTATCTCGAACCGGTAGCGCTCCCCCGTAGCACTGCCAGGCCAGGGATTTTTGGAAGTTATCCATAGGCCCCGGGCTGAAAGATCTCCGGAAGAGAGCAAGCAGCTGATCTTCTTCAACGCCCAGGATCTCTCCGAGAACATCGTCGCTCTTCCCCTCCACTAGTCCTCTATAGAACGCCAAGGTGGATGTTCCACCGATACTGATGCCCAACTGGGAGAGGGCAGTGAGCGCCTGGAGACATTCCAGTTTCCAAGCGCTATCCCTTGGTCTTTTTCTGACCCAGGACTGCAGCTCCGTCAAGGAGACGAGCTGTGGGAAAATGTGCCTGGCGAACGGCGACCACACCCGTTCACCACCAAGGAAGCACCAGAGATGTCGCAGCCTCAGCGCATCATCAGCCATGGCATGCCCAGTCCTCCACACAACGGGTGTTGACAGCAGATGGATCGTCTGACCATGGGAGCGCTTCCCTTCCACAAAAAGTGGAAGAGGAGGTGCTCCATTTTGGTGAGAGTTGGGCTGGAGCAAGGGACGACGGTGAGGCGGTAGCAGATGACGGATGCGATGTACGCATTCGCCACTTCCGCCCGGCCTTTCAGGGACAGCTTCCTCTCAGCCCATTTCTGGGTGAGGCAGGCCACCCTGTTCGTCACCTCGTTCCAGTTTTTCTCCATCTGGAGGTCCGGTCCGAACCAGACCCGAGCAATTTAACCGGTCCGTCCGTCCAGCGCCTCACGACGCTGTTGGACAGCATGGACTTGCCTCTCCAGGTGCCTAGCTGCAAGCCCACCGACTTTTCCTGGTTTATCTTTGCTCCTGTCACCGTTTCGTATTCCTTGAGAGCGGTGCCAAGCATCTGGACGTGTCTGGTGCTCGACACCACCACGGTGACGTCGTCAGCCTAAGCCGACTCGGATTTCCCGCATCCTAGTTCACGTGGGACGCCCCTCATCGCCCCCAGTTTGTGCAGTAACAGCTCGAGAGCCAATACGTACAAGAGGGACGAGAGGGGACAACTATGTCGGACTGAGCGCATGATGCTGAACGGCTGCGACAGGTGACCGTTCACCCTCACAACTGAGCAGATGTCGCTGTACATTGCTGCGATCCAACGCCTGAAAACGGGCCCAAAACCGGCTGCCTCGAGGACCGCCGCCAGGTACCGATGGTCGACCCTATCGAATGCTTTGGATTGATCCAAGTTGATCAGGGCCCCATCCTTGCCAGGTTCCTTAACCACCCTCTCTATGATGTATCGCATGAGGTGGAGGTTGTCGTGTATGGATCTGTCTGGGATGGCGCATGTCTGCGCCTCTCCCACCAGACCCTTGACGACAAGCGCCAACCTCGTTGCTAACACCTTGACCAAAATCTTGAACTCTGCGTTTAGCAGAGTTATGGACCTGAAATTATCAATAACATCCCCCTTGTTCGGGTCTTTTCTCAGCAGCGCCACTGCTCCCCGGCTCACAAAACTGGGAATACTCCCGTTCTGCTGCCAGTTGCAGTAGACGTCTGCCAAGAGGTCACCGAACAAGTCTGGCATAAATGCATAAAGCTCGTAGGGTAGACCATCTAAACCTGGCGATTTACCTCTTGTGCAGTTAGCCATCGCTTCCCGTATTTCACCGGCTGTTATTGGCTTTTCGCAACACTGTGCTGCGGTCGTCGAGAGCCGAGGCAGTCCGTTGAGGTATGCACTGAAGTCCATGTCCCGATCCGGGCCGCCAACGCTCCCGAACAGTTCAGCAAAGTGCTGCTGAAAAGCTTCACACATCCGCTCGGGTTCGAGCATCACGCACCCGTTTTGGTCGGACGTCAGACAAAGACCAAATTGCGGCTTTATTGCCACGTCGCGCCTCTGCCACCCGGGCCCATTGGACGGCTTTTGTCCCCTTGTGTTTCAGAGCACGCGCTCTAGCTCTGACAACGCAGCCTTCGTGTTTTGCGTTGAAGAATTGGTCGAGTGCCAATCTGGCCGCAAGCACATCGGTTGCGATGCCTGTCCTAAACGCCTCTTCCAGCTTTCTGACTAGCTCTCCCTCTACTCTATTTTCCTCTATCACTACTCCTTTGCTAAACCTAATCGACTCTACTTTAATTGCCCTTTTCAGGGCGAACCACCACCTGTTGTTGACGACCGCTCCCGTCAACGCCCACTTAACTAATACGCTAATCCGGTCTCTGTAGGCCTTGCACGCCGGGAAAGACGCGTTCAGCTTCCAGTAACCAGGCCCTTGTCTATGAAGTCTGTCTATCTCGATCTCACAGATCACAAATGTGTGGTCTGTGTAGTCGACTATTTTAAATTGTGGACAACTTATACTAGCCTTATCTAGTTCCCTGCAGAATACCCTATCTAGATACGATCTGGATGACCCGATGTGGTTTGTCCATGTCCACATTGGCACATTCGGGTGATCCAGTCGATACCTGTCAGACAGTTCAAAACGTCTGAGCGGGTTGGTGAGGCTCTTGCACCCTCCTCCCCTATCCACTAGCCCTACACGATCCCAGCGTGCATCCAAGATACCGTTCCAGTCGCCCACTAACACTAAAGAGCGGGACGTTCCAAGAAAGGTCTCTAGACGTTTGAAGAAATCTGGCCGTCCTGCCCCTGTTGGGACGTAGACGGCTACTAGCCTGAAAGCATTGCCTTCGCTGCCGGTCACGTCCAGCACCACCGACTTACCTTCTGGGTCCAGGAAGATGGCCCGTTCGCGAGATCCAAGCCTCTCCGAAAAAGGACGGCAACCCCTCCCCCCGATCCTGGATGGCTGGGAGATGCGTATACATCGTAGCCGCCGAAGATCGGTGCGAAGGCCCGTGACTCGGAGATTCTGGTTTCACTGATGGCCACCACATCTATGTTTAGTGACCTGAGGTCATTGAGCAGGTGACCCTGCTTCCAAGATGACCCCAGGCCACGTGCATTTATACTTCCTATTCTGAGTACAGCCATGTTGGATGAGAAACGGGGCAAATGAGAAAGGATCACTTACCTTGTTCGTGTGGTAAAGGGACAGTAGAACCGTCCCTTTCGCTGGTCATGGGTGTTTCCAAGAGGATGTCAGTGTATATCCTCTTGGTAACCGTCCCTCTGAAGTCTCCAACTGCGTTGGGGAATTTTTGTTTTAAAGGTTTGTATTGTTCTAATGAGATTTCGATGATGCTTATGTTTGTCGGGAGAGTTCTTGGTGTTGGTGGGGTGTAGTAATTTTTTTCCGTGATGTCTGTGTGCTGCTTTATATATTTTATGAGTTCGTTTTTTTGCTATGTTTAGGGCTGTGTACTTTTTGGGGGGGAGGGGTGATTTTGTTGCCGTTTTCTTCTTGTTGTTGTTTGGTGTGTGTGTCTTGTGTTTGCGTTGTTGGTGTTTGTGGTGGTGTTGCTGCAAGTTTCCTTGCTGCCTTTACCCCTCTTTGTATGCCTTCGCTTTTGGAGGGTGAATCTAAGGGTTTTTTCTTTTTTCTTTTTTGTGGCAGACTGTTTGCCACGTCACTCCCGCCTCAAACTCCATGTCGGATTCTGTGGCGTCTGGGAGGGGTATGTGCTGTTGGTGGTGGTAGTGGAGGAGCCCTCTTCGGCAATGTTGTTGCTGGTGTAGCTATTGTTGTTGCCGCTACTGATGATGCTGCTTTAGTTATCCGTGGCCTTGGTACGGGTGCTACGGACGTTGACCTCGTACTCACCGTGGAAGGGGCTTCTTTGTTTGTTGCCTGTGCTGCTCTTGGTAGCAGCGGACCAGGTATTGGAAGGAGAGGGGCCCTCTTCGGTGTCTTCTGCGGGTAAAAGGCCCTGAGGTGACCTTTCAACCCACAGAGATAACATTTTGGCCGTCTTCCTTCTACACTTATAGGGAGTTGGAGTCCTTCCTCAAAGTCTATGATATCGGGGATAGCCTCGATACATTCCTGGTCAGTTTGTATAAGCATTTGCATGCCTATACCTGACCAGTTCTCTCTCCCTATTTTTTCTACTTGCAGCATGGTCGCCCTGTTCTCAATTCCAGCAAGGACAGACGCGGCCATCCAAGGTATGGGCACGTCGGGTGGGACCTGGGTCACTTTGACCCTCACAATTTTCTGCCCGCAGTAGGAGGGCACCAAGACTAACTGCTCACTCTTTAGGGTTTCCAAAGAGTGAGACTTTGCTTCCTTGGGGGTGGCGAAAAGTACGTCTACTGTGGCGTACTTTCTGCCTCGGGTGATGTGGGTTTTGCGTGCCCACACGCACCCCAAGGCCTTTTGGATTTGAGCCTCCGTGGCTCTCTCAACTCGATGTGAGATTTTGCTTACGGTGCGGTAAGTCACCGTTCGTAGCTGCTGGCCCTTGAAAAAATCGGGTGGAGGTTTCAGGGAAACTCTATTTGCGCTTCTTGTCACCATGGCCCTTGCGACTGCCATCTCCTCCTCTGTGACTAACACTGTCTCGATATTTCGGGCAACACCTGCAAAAGAAGTGGTCCCTTTTTCAGCAGCACCACTATTGCTGCCGCTACTGGTCTTACTGGTGGTGCTGAGGTCACTATTACAGCTATGGGTCTCATTGTTGTTCTTTGCGCTGGTACAGTTGTTGTTGTTGTTGTTGGTGTTGTTTTCGTTGATACTGTTGCTGCTGTTACTGTTATTGTGGCTGTTGTTATTATTGTTGTTTTTGTTGTTACTGTTCCTACTATTATTGTTGTTGTGGCTGTTGTTATTGTCGTTCTTGACCTTACCGCTGTTATTGTCGTTCTCGACCTTACCGCTGTTATTTTTGTTATTGTCGTTCTCGACTTTACCGCTGTTATTTTTGGTGTTGTTGTTGGTGTTGTTTGTGTTAGAAATATTTGTTGATTTTAAATCTGTAACAATCTCTTTTTCCTTTGTAATATTTTCGTTTATATTTACCTCCGCTGGAACGCTGTCTTGTTGACATGCTGATAAAGTCTCCCTCTCTCTGTGTTGTCTGACAGCGCTCTCTCTCTTTTTTGTGTTATCCATGTTGAAATTTTTCAAAAAATATTTTTACACAAATACGAATACGACACCCCGTAAAGGGGTGCCGTATTATTTACTAGTGATCCCCTGTATTAGGTGGGTCACTTCTTCTAAATTTTATCAAATTTAAAACTTGAATAAAAGGTTTAGAACGGTTGAAAAAGAGGTAAAACGTTGAAAAAGACTGGAGGCGATAAGAAGCGTGGCTTCACCAACCAATAATAACAATAATAATGCTTTCTTTATTAACCACAAGAGTTTACATAAAGTAGACATTAAGGACAGTACAGGACAATACAGGACGGTACAAATGGGCATTTCTGCGTGTAAAAAACAAGAAACAGAGGATGTAATAATAGAACAAATAAAAAATTCCCCAATAGGGGGGAGACTTCCGAGGGACATCCGTGGAGAAAGCCCATTAAAAAGCCACAGTGACCCTGACCACCAGGGAAAGTGCCCTCTCCCAGTTTTCCCCCTTTAATTTACAGACACATACTCAGAGTAGGCCCATTCACTCGGGCCATTCTTGCCTCTCTCACCCATCTTTCAGCAAATTGCTGGGAAGAGGGCACTTCACTTTCTACCATGATTTTCCTTTTCAAATGAAATTTGAAAAAGTTAATCAGGTGTTAATCAGTGTTCCACATAAAAGTTAATCAGGTGTTCCACATAAACCCACAAGTCAGCAATGCTCGGACACTGGATGAGTGCGTGCAGGACGATTTCGTCGCCCTGCGCGCATCTCGGACATGCCCGGTTGACGGCACATCCATGCCTGTAGAGTTTATCCCGAACTGGCAAAGCTCCTCGGTAGCACTGCCAGGCCAGGGATTTCTGGAAGTTGTCCATAGGCTCCGGCCCGAAAGTTCTTCCGAAGAGATTGGCTAGTTGATTTTCATCGACGCCTAGAGTTTCCCCAAGTACGTCATCGTTCTTCCCCTCCACTAATCCTCTATAGAACGCCAAGGTGGAGTTTCCACCGATCACATTACCCGATTGGTCGAGGGCTGTGAGCGCCTGAAGACATTCCAGTCTCCAAGCGCTCCCTCTCAGTCTTCGCTTGACCCAGGACTGCAGCTCCGTCAAGGAGACGAGCTGAGGAAAGACGCGTCTAGCAAACGGTGACCACACCTGATCACCGCCCAGGAAGAGGTGGAGATGTCGTAGCCTGAGCGCGTGTCTGCGCATCAACAGCCACGGGATTCCCAGCCCTCCACGTACCGGGTGTTGACAGCAGATGGACCGCCTGACTATCGGAGCGCGTCTCTTCCACAAAAAGCGAAATAGCAAATACTGCATCGCAGTCAGGCTGGGCTTAGGACAAGGTACGACGGTCAGGCGGTAGTAGATGACGGACGCGATATACGCGTTAGCCACCTCCGCTCGAACTTTCAGGGATAGCTTCATCTCGGCCCATTTCTGGGTGAGAGAAGCCACCCTGCTCGTCACCTCGTCCCAGTTTTTGTCCGAACCAGACCCCTAGCAATTTAACCGGTCCGTCCGTCCAGCGCCCGACGACGCTGTTGAACGGCATGGACCTACCTTCTCCAGGTGCCGAGCTGCAGGCCCACTGACTTTTCCTGGTTGATCATTGCTCCTGTCACGGCTTCGTATTCTCTTAGTGTAGTGCCGATCGCCTCGATGTGTTTGGCGTTCGACACCACTACGGTGACATCGTCCGCATATGCTGACGCGGATCTTCCGCATCCTAGTTCGCGCGGGACCCCCCTCAACGTCTCCAGTTTGTGCAGTAATGGCTCGAGAGTCAATACGTACAAGAGGGACGAGAGGGGACATCCTTGGCGGACCGAGCGCATGATGTTGAACGGTTCCGAAAGGTGACTGTTCACTATCACTTCAGAGCAGATGTCGCTGTTCATGGCAGCGATCCACCCTCTGAAGACGGGCCCAAAGCCAGCCGCCCTCAGGATTGCCGCTTGGTAACGATGGTCGACCCTATCGAAAGCTTTCGACTGATCTAAATTGATCAAGGACCCACCCGTGCCAGGTTCCCTAGCTACCCTCTCCACGATGTATCGCATGAGGTGGAGGTTGTCATTGATGGATCTGTCTGGAATGGGGCATGTCTGTGCCTCTCCCACCAGACCACCAACGACAAGCGCCACCCTCTTTGCTAGCACCTTGGCCAAAATCTTGAACTCTGTGTTTAGCAGAGTTATGGGCCTAAAATTATCTATGTTATCCCCCTTGTTCGGATCCTTTCTCAGCAGCGCCACAGCTCCTCGGCTCACAGAGCTGGGAATTCTCCCGTTCTGTTGCCAGTTGCAGTAGACGTCCGCCAAGAGGCCTCCGAAAAAGTCTGGCATCTGTACGTAAAGTTCATAGGGCAGACCATCCAAACCAGGCGATTTACCCCTTGTGCAGCCAGTCATTACCTCCCGTACTTCAGCGGCTGTTATCGGCTTTTCGCAACACTCCGCCTCAGTGGCCGAGAGCCGCGGCAGTCCGTCGAGGTAGACACTAAAGTCCATCCCTCGATCCGGCCCGCCGCTGCCCCCGAACAGCTGAGCGAAGTGTCGCTGAAAAGCTTCACACATTTGCCCGGCATTGAGTAGCATGCGCCCGTCGTGGTCCACCAAAGACCGGATCGTGGCTTTGTTGCCACGACGCGCCTCCGCCACTCGGGCTTTCGTCCCCTCGTGTCTGAGAGCACGCACCCTAGCTCTGACAACGCAGCCTTCGTGCTTTGCATTGAAGAATTGGTCAAGGGCCAATTTCGCCGCAAGTACGTCGGTCGCGATGCCTTTGCTAAGCGCCTCATCTAATTTTCTAACTAGTTCTCTCTCATTTTTCTTTATTGCTAAAGCCTTACTAAACCTAATGGACTCTATTCTAATTTCTCTTTTCAGAGCAAACCACCACTTGTTGTTTACGATGGCCCCCGTCAACGCCCGCTTAACTAGTTCGCTAATCCGGTCTCTGTAGGCCTTGCGCACTGGTAAGGACGCGTTTAGCTTCCAGTAGCCGGGTCCTCGTCTATGAAGCCTATCTAAGTCAAGCACACAGATCACGAATTTGTGGTCCGTGTAGCTGACTATCTTGAATTGTGGACAGCATATGCTAGACCTATCTATTTCGCTACAAAATACTCTATCTAGATATGATCTGGATGACCATATGCGGTTTGTCCAAGTCCACATTGGCACGTTCGGGAAATCCAATCGGTACCTGTCAGACAGTTCAAAACGCCTGAGCTGGTTGATGAGGGTCTTGCACCTGCCTCCCCTATCCACTAATCCCACACAGTCCCAGCGTGCATCTAAGATCCCGTTCCAGTCGCCCACTAACACTAAAGAGCGGGACGTTCCAATAAAGGTCTCCAGACGCCAGAAGAAATCAGGCCGCCCTGCTCCTGCCGGGGCATAGAGGCCACTAGCCTGAAAGCTTGCCCGTCTCCGCTGGTGACGTATAGCACCACCAACTTACCTTCTGGTTCCAGGAAGATGGCTCGTATGGCGAGATCCAAACCTCTCCGAAAAAGCACAGCAACTCCTCCCCCCGATCCTGGACGGCTGGGAGATGCGTACACATCGTAGCCGCCGAAGATCGGTGCGAAGACCCGTGCTTCGGAGATTCTGGTCTCGCTGATGGCCACTACATCCATGTTTAGTGACCTGGGGTCGTTGAGCAGGTGGCCCTGCTTCCATGACGACCCCAAGCCACGCGCATTTATGCTGCCTATTCTGAATGAGGTCATGTTGAAATGGAGTGGAAAAATGGGAAAGACCACTTACCTTACTTCGCGTAGAGGAAGGATGGTTTGTCCATCCTTTTCTCTGCTTGTGGCCTCCTCCGGAAGGATTTCCTTATAAATCCTCCTGGAGAGTGTTTGTCGGAAGTCTCCGATGTCTTTGGGGAATTTATGTTTTAGTGTCGTGTACGTTTTCTGTGTTAGCGAATGATTTGTATGTGTGGAGGTGGTGTGAACTTTTGGGTTGTTGTGTAGTCTTTATCTGTGATGCTGGTGTTGTGTTGCATGTAGTGTAATAATTGGTTGTTGTTCAAATTTAATGCTGTTTAGTGTGTATCGTTTCGGTTGTTTTGTTTTGTTTGCGTTTGTTGTGGGTTTGTTTCTGTTACGCTTTTTGGTGACTTTTTTGGTGTTGGTGATGGTGGTGTTGGGGTTAATGATGGTGATGGTGTTGGTGTTTGTGGTGATGGGGTTGGTGATGCGGGTGTGGATGGTGGCATATCTGTCCTAACTTTTTTGTTTGATAATTTATTTGTTTCCCTCTGTATTTTGTTTTTGGAGGGGGAAGGAAGATAATTTTTTCTTTTTTGGTTTCTTTTTTTCTTTTTTCCTGATACCGTTTCCCACTCCTCGTCGTCAAAATCTGTCTCCAGTTGCGATAAGCCGGGGAGTGGAAAATCCTCCACAGGCGTTGGTTTTGGTTGTGGCGTGGTGGATGGTGTAGGTGCTGGTGCCAGTTCTGGCGCGTTGGGTGGTGGTGGTGTTGGTTTTGCTACTGTTGCTGGGGTTGTTGCTGTTACAATTGCTTCTGTTGTTGCTGCTACAGTTGTTGCTGCCATTTCTGCTGCTGGTGGCGTTGATGGTTGAGTCACTGGGGTGGGTAAGAGAGGTGGCCTCAACCTTTTAGCCTGAGGGCAGAAAGCCCTTAGGTAGGTTGCTTCACCTCAAACGTCACACCTAGGCCTTCTGCCCTCGATCATTACGGTGAGGTGGCTGCCGTCAGTGAGGTCTATTACCTCTGGGGTCTCCTGAATGCTTTTATGGTCCGCTTGGATCAGGAGCTCCATCCCAGATCCGGACCAGTTCTCCTGCTTTTCTTTCACTATTTCGATTATCTTGGTGTTGGCCTTGATGCCGGCGAGGACGGCAGCCATTACCAGGGAATTTCGATGGCCGGTGGAACGTGGGTCACCCTGATCTTTACAAGTCTCTGGCCACAATAGCTTGGAACGAGTGTGAAGTCGTCACTTCTTAATGGGGCCATGGAGTGTTCTCTGGCCTCCTGTGGTGTTTCAAAGAACACGTCCACGGTTCCATATTTCTGCCCACGTCTGATATGTGTTTTTTTTCCCCACACATGTCCCAAAGCTTTTTGGATTTGGGACTCGGATGCCCGTTTCACTCGGCGCGATTTTATGTTAATTGTCCGATAAGACACGGTGCATAGGCGCCGATGCTCCATTTTATTAGGTGTGTGTGTGTGTGTGGGGGGGGGGGGGGCTGACCCCGTACCCATCTTTCTTTACCATTCTTTTGGCTTCTTCTAATTCCTCCTGAGTTACCTGGATCGCTTCGCACGTTTTTGCCACTCTGGCAAAACTCAGGGTAGTTTTCTTAATTTCATTGTTGCTGTTGTTGTTATCGTTATTTTTGTTTTTGTTAATTTTAGTTTCAGTTGTGGTGGTGGCGTCAGTGGTGTTCGGTGTGGAAGAGTACATTTTGGTTGAATTCATTTCGATATCACGAGTTCATTTATTTTTTTCTTTTGTTTCTGTTATCACTGTGGTGGTGGTGGTGGGGCTTGTCGCTGTGGTGGTGGTGGTGGTGGTGGTGGTGGTGGTGGGGGGGGGCTTTAACACCTGCAGTCTTTGGTAATGGCGGGAAATGAATGTCTGCCTGAGACAAATTTAAAATATTGCTACTGCTTATATTTTTAGTGTTGGCAAACGTAGTAATATTTACAATGGTGGTGTCGGTGTGAGGTGTTAGTTTGTGAGGAAGGAGTGAATCTGAGTCGTCCATGATTTTTCAAAGAAATTTGTTTTGTTTGATAATTATAAAAAGTTTAAATTTTGGGCTCAAGGCCCAAATAATTTTGAGTGTCCTTTTCAGAAATCAATGTATGTGCACTTATATACAGTTAACAATAAAAATTTTCCATAAATGGCAATTTTAAACAACTGAAAATAACAAACCTTTGCGGAGCTCACGATGATACGATTTACTACGTAGGTCGCCAATAATAATAATAATAATAATAATGATAATGATAATAACAATAATGGTTTCTTTATTGGCCACAAGGGCTAACATGAAGAAAAACATTACAGACGGCACAGAATGGTACAGGACCATACAAAGAGGGTTTTGGCTGTTAAAGCAGATAGAAATATCAAAAAAATTCAAACAAAAAAAATTCCCCAATAGGGGGGAAACTTCCGAGGGTCACTCGTGGTGAGAACCACACAAAAGACCACGGCCACCCTTACCCCCAGGGCTGCACCCTCTCTCAGTTTCCCACTCCTCAGTCTACAGGTACATACTCAGAGTGGGCCTATTCACTCGGACCAGATTCACCACTTTCACCCACCTTTCAATAAACTTACTAGAAGACACCACTTGCCTCTCCACCCTGATTTTCCTCTTCAAGTGAAACGTGAAAAAGTTATTCAGGGATTGGCCGGAGAGAAAGTGTCCGTCTTCAACCCTTTCAATCTTGTCCACCACACAATCTCTTTCGCCATGGCCACCAGGCAGATGAAAACTGCCTGCCCTTCCTCCTCTTTAAAGGAAAATGGCGGGGCTATCTGCACAATGGACTCAGTTGATAACTGGATCCGTACTACACGCGACAGCAGCTGTTCGACATAGCTCCACAAGTCAGCAATTCTCGTGCACTGAACGAGTACATGCAAGACGGTTTCGTCGCGCTGCGCGCATCTCGGACAGGCTTGGCTGACAGCACCTCTGTGCCTGTAGAGCTTATCCCGAGCTGGAAATGCTCTCCGGTAGCATTGCCAGGACAGGGATTTCTGGAAGTTGTGCGTAAGCCCCGGACTGAAAGTTCTCTTGAAGAGAGCGAACAGCTGATCGTCTTCGATGCACAGGCTCTCCTCGAGAATGTTGTCGCTCTTCCCTTCCACTAACCCTCTATAGAACGCCGAGTGGAAGTTCCACCGATATCAGAACCCAGCTGGTAGAGGGTGGTGAGCGCTTGGAGACATTTCAGCTTCTAAGCGCTATCCAGTGATCTTTTCCTGATCCAGGACTGCAGCTCCAGTAAGGAGATGAGCAAATGGCGACCACACCTGTTCACCGTCAAGGAAGCACAAGAGATGTCGCAGCCTCAGCGCATGTTTTTGCATCATCAGCCACGGAATGCCCTGTCCTCCACACAACAGGTGCTGACAACAGATGGATCGTCTGACCATGGGAGTATGTCCCTTGCACTTAAAAGCGGAAGAGATGGTGCTCCATTTTGGTCAGAGTTGGGCAAGGGCAAGGTACGATGGTCAGTTTTTCTCTATCTGGAGGTCCGGACCAAAGCAGACTCTGAGCAATTTTACCGGTCCTTCCGTCCAGCGCCCCACGATGCTGTCGGACGGCATGGACTTGCCTCTCTAGGTGCCAAGTGGCTAGCCCACCAACTTTTCCTGGTTTATCTTCGCTCCTCTCACCGCTTTGTATTCCTTGAGAGCGGTGCCGAGCATCTGGACCTGTTTGGTGCTCGCCACCACTACGGAGACGTCATCGGCATAAGCCGACATGGATCTCCTGCACCCCAGTTCGCGTGTAACCAGCCTCATCATCTCCAATTTGTGCAGTAATGGCTCGAGGGCCAGTATATATAAGAAGGGCGAGAAGGGACAACCCTGGTGGGCCGAGCGCATGATGCTGAACGGCTGCGACAGGTGACCATTCACCCTCACAATCGAGTAGATGTCGCTGTGCATTGCAGCGATCCAGCCCCTAAAAATTGGCCCGAAGCTGGCCACCTCGAGGACCACAGCCAGGTACTGATGGTTTATCCTATCAAATGCTTTAGATTGATCCAAGTTGATCAGGGCCCCACCCGTGCCAGGTTCCTTAACCCCCCTCTCTATGATGTATTGCATGAGATGGAGGTTGTCATGGATGGATCTGTCCGGAATGGCTCATTTCTGCGCCTTTCCCACCAGATCGCCGATGACAAGCACCAATCTCTTTGCTAATACCTTGGCCAAAATCTTGAACTCTGGGTTTAGCAGAGTTATGGGCCTGAAGTTGTCTATAACGTCACCCTTGTTAGGGTCTTTTCTCAGCAGCGCCACCATTCCCTGGCTCACAAAACTGGGAATGCTCCCATTCTGCTGCCAGTTGCAGTAGACATCTGCCTAGAGGTCGCCGAACATGTCTGGCATGTACGCATAAAGCTTGTAGGGCAGACCATCCAAACCTGGCGATTTACCCCTCGTGCAGTCAGACATCGCTTCTTATATTTCATCTGTTGTTATCGGCTTTTCGCAGCACTGCGGTCGTCGAGAGCCGTGGCAGTCTGTCGACGTATGCACCGCAACCCATACTCCTGAAGTCCTGTTTCCCTACAGAATACCCTATCTAAATACGATCTGGATGACCCAATGCAGTTTGCCCATGACCACATTGGCACATTCGGTGAAAAGTACGTCTACTGTGGCATACTTTTTGCCTCAGGGGATGTGGGTTTTGCACGCCAAGGCCTTTAGGATTTGAGCCTCCGTGGCTCTCATCACGCGATGTGACATTTTGCTTGCAGTGTGGTAAGTCACCGTCCATAGCTGCTGGTCCTTGAAAAAATCGGGTGGAAGTTTCAGGGAAACTCTATTGTCATTTCTTGTCACCATGGCCCTTGCGACTCCCATCTCCTCCTCCGTGACTAGCACTGTCTCTATATTTCGGGCCACACCTGTGAAAGAAGTGGCCCCTTTTTCAGCGGCACCATTAGTGCTGCTACTGGTCTTGTTTTTTACTGCTGCTACTGGTCTTGTTTTTTGCGCTGTTGCTGTTGCTACTGCTACAAACGGTGTTGATGGTGTTGTTGCTGTTATCACTGTTGTAGTTGGTTGTGTTTTTTGTGCTGCTGTTGTTGTTGTTCTTGGTGCAATTTGTATTGTTGCTGTTGGTGTTGTCATTATTTATTTTCTTGTTAGTGGTGTTAACATCATTGTTGCATTTGTTGTCATTTTTTTCTGTTGTCTGTATTTTGGTTGTCACTGTTACTGTTGTGGTTGGTGTGGTTTTTTTTTTAAATTAGTGTTCTCAGTGTTGTTGTCATTGCTGTCTTTGTTCACATTGTTTGTGGTGGTGTTTGTTGTATCAATTTCTGTGTTCGCCGTAACCCTCATCTTTTATGCTGTTGTCACACGGCAGCAGACATATCGCTGGGAGGCGTGGCTCAGCCATGTTTTATTTGATAATTTTTAAAAGTAAAATATTTGGGCCAAAAAGCCCAAATATTATACTTTCCCCTTCTTGGCGCAAAGTCCAAGGGCTTATGTCCCTTACACAACAACAAAAATTTAACAATTAATAATTTATGACAGGTAAATAAATAGACGGGAGCGAGCAAAAAGACGTCTGATCAGACCAATAATAATAACAATAATAATAATTGTTTCTACTTTTGGCACAAGGCCAGCAATTACCCAGTAATGATAATTATTTCTTTATTAATCACATAGTGTTTACAAAAGATATATCAGGACCGGACAATGTGGTTTTCTGCGTGAAAAAAAAAAACAGGAAACGATTAAAAAAAAATTAAAACAAAAGAATAATAATAATAATAATAATAAACAAAATAATAATAATAAACAAAATTTATTATTATCTTAATATCAAAGTTTACTGCACATTTTACTAGGTATGTTTATAAGTTGGTTGGTGATGAGTATAAATATGAAAAGTAGCTTATTGTTATTTAAAAACAACTGAATATTATTTATACTCCCCACCATATATATATTATTTATAGAATCTTCCAAGACAATATCTAAATGACAGTACTGTTAAAGAACTAATATCTAATCTTTATGACTATAATATGTGATGAAAAGTTCAGAAAGACTTACATCTAGAGCAGCGGGGTTGGGTTGGTTGATTAATGAAGTAGATGTTTATGTGCAAAATCATACAAAAACAGGAAGAAAGGAGAAAACGAAAGATATACTAAGGGAAAAGCTTCCAGACAAACCATGGAATTGGCAGCAGAGGAATCCTGGTTATGGCTGAAAAATGGTGAATTGAAGAAAGAAACTGAAGATGTAATCATGGCTTCCCAATCACAAGCCTTAGAGATAAATCTTATTAAAGTAAAGAAGACAAAACTTGTGAGAATACCAAAAGCAGAATGTGCAATGTAGTGGTTAGTCTGTAATCCACATTTTAAGTGTTTGTAGTTACTTAACATAGAAAGGGTAAAAGTATTTCCATGATGCACATCTTGCAACCACAAGGTTTGAAGTGTTTGGTAAATAATTGTTTCTACATTTTGGCACAAGGCCAGCAATTACCCAGTGCATTACTGGTACTTTATTTTATCAACCCCGTAAGGATGAAAGGCAAAGTTAACCTCGGCAGGATTTGAACTCAGAATGGCAACGGCCGTAACTCTACCGATACTGCCAATCCACCAAAGTGTTTGGTAAATAATACCAACATCAAACAAAGAGTGTTGTTGAGAATGACAGGTCCAAGGTGCTTTGGGATTTTACAAACCAGAAATAAGAAATACTGGTTAGATGACCTGATCTAGTTATTATAGATCAGGCATGAACAGAATGTATAATTTTTGACATAGCCATTTCTGTTGACATGAACATGACCAACAAGGAGCAGTAAAAGATTGAAAAGTACCAGGATATTGTTAGGGCTCTAGGAAAATAGTGGAATGTCTCTACAAATGTAACTCCCATTGTTATTAGTGTGTTAATGAGTATTACCTGCAGAATAGAAAGGTTTCTGACAGACATATGAGTAACAACAAAAATAGCATTGATCCAAAAGTCTGCCTTATTGGGTACAGCAAGAACCATCAGAAAGGTCCTTGAGCTCTAAGGAAACTAGTTGTGACCCAAACTTCAGGACAAAAATTCCAATTTATTTGTGTGAAACATTCATAATAATTATAAGGATATTAAAATAGTATACATAATATGAAGCATTGTGAGATATGTAATATATGACTGATAAGTTTTAAAAAGCCAGTGTAATGTGGTAAAAATATATAAACGGCAAAGGATGACAAACAAAACAAAATAAAACAAAGTACTGTTTTACCCATTATATTTCAACATGATATTGCAGGGCTTTTACTCTCTTTTTAAATGTGAAACAGAAACAGTTCAAAACAAAAATGAATGATCGATGTGTTCTTCTTGTCATTTAACATGTGTTCTTCTTGTCATTAACATTTTTGCATGTTTAATATGGTTGGTAGAGGAGTAAAACTTATGAAAATCAGCTTATCATTACATATAAATAACTGAATATTATTTGTAGCCCCTCCCTATATATCTATCATCATCATCATAATCTTCCAACATACTATATGGATATCAGTGCTATTGAAGAACTAACTTCTAATCTTTATGACTATAATAGTAGGTATGTAGAGGACCTGTATGCCAACTTGCTCTCATTTATTAACAAACAGCTTTAAAGAATGTTATCAAACTGAAGTAATAAATCATTGTGAATGAAGTTTAGATGAAACACTTAGCAATATAAAGAAAACAATAGTAGAATGCATCAATGTTAGTTATATATCATGGTTTCTTAAATCAATTTTATATAATCATTGTGTATAATAGATTCTATGGTAGACACATGGACAGACATTTAAGGCTGGAGGTGGGCAGTTGATGAAATTGACTCCCAGTTTGTAACTACAACTTGATTTTATTAACCTCAAAATATTAAAAAACAAAGTTGATCTCAACAGGATTTAAACTAGAGGGGTTGTCATGTTCTTGACAAGAGTAAAGAGTTCTCTCTACCCTGCTGTATCACATTCAGTCATCAACAACATTACTGAGCACATTTTGTTTTTTCACCAGCATTAAAGAGGTTGTTATGTCCTCATCAAAAGCTAGGGTTCTTTCTATCTTATTCTGTATGATCATCAACCACTTTACTGAGTGAAATGGGTATGCATTTCATTGTTGCACCAGCACTAGGCCCTCAACAAATGTAAAGAGCCCTCTCTACTCTACTTTGTCTCTATTTGATCGTCAACCACTTTACAAAGTATATTAGGTTCATTTTATTGTTGAACCCACACTAGTGATGTTATTATGTAACACAGCATAAGAATGTTACTGGCATATATAAGATAGTGCAACTACTTCATACAAATGTCTGAATTTCATCTAACGCATTTTCTCACCTGCTCCATTCACAAATTACATATCAAAAGATTTCTCTTTCTACATGATTTCCACCACAAACATCAACCAGTAAAATTGGACGCTGAATGATGTTGAAAGCTATTTGCCCACTTTCCTTAACCCTGTAGCATTTACATTACTCTCTATACTATTATATTTTCACGGTAAAGGCTTTACCTCACATAATATTGAATCTATGAGATTTTGATATTATCTATTTTAAGAACAATACCTTAACATCAGTATGAGCAGCCGGTTACAACCAGTTTGAACAGAAAGAGGTGAGAGAATTCTGGCCGGATATGGCCAATTTAAATGCTAAAGTGTTAAATTAAATGGTTTATTTTATTCCGTTTTATTTGTTACAAATGAAATGATACAGGAATTAAATGTACAGGATGGACCAAAACTCATATTGTCATTTAAAAACAAATAACTGCTTTATGTATTTACTAAATGAAATAATAATTTTTTTTATTAATTGCACGACATTTGGCCCACCCTGTACAAAGAATTTTGTCAGATAAGAATGGAATAGAGATTCACGCACCACATAACGACGTATTATCTTCACTTTTTTCTGTTCATTGCCAAGGAACGTCTTCACGAACCAAAGTATCAACTTCCTGTTTTCCTTCGGTTGCACCGCTTTTCGAAATATTTACTTCTGCGTTCACAGATTGATTTTTTTTTAATTTCAGAAGATCCTGTTAACGGTGAAAGCAGCGATTCTTGCTTAAACTTTAATCTGTTAAAATTTAATAAATATATATATATAAATATATGTGTGTGTGTGTTTGTGTGTATGTGTGTGTGGGTTTGTGTGTGTGTGTGCATGTGTGTGTGTTTGATTGGTTGTAAATTTATGTGCATATATGAGTGTGAATGAATATGACTGTCAGTATATGTTTTCACATGCACATGTGTATATGAATGAGCATATGTGTGTGTGTGTATGCATGTATATGTCTGTACAATTGTAGTTACCTGTATGCATATTTTCACATGCACGTGTATGTGTATGTATATTTGGATGTGTGTATATATTTGGTGCATATTTGCACATATATGGCTGTCCATGCATGTTTTCACATGCATATACAAGCAAGTGAGAGATGTAGTCATCATCATCATCATCATCATCATGAGTTTACGTCCGTTTTTCCCTGCTTGCAAGAGTAGTATGTAAAAGAAAAGA
>OZ024741.1:146274134-146296634 GCA_964016885.1 Eledone cirrhosa | reverse complement strand
ATATATATATATATATATATATATATATATATATATATATATATATATATATATATATATATATATATGTATATATATAAGTATGTATACGTACATACATATATGTATACAGACGTACAGTAGTATGTATATATATATACATACATGCACACATATTTTCGGTACCCCGGCCGATTAACTCACTCGATATGCAAATTAGACTGCTCAGCCGTTAATATGCATAAGGAAAGTATATACTTTCAGACGTTCAACCATCTGGCAGGAAGGTATACGTTGCTGACGATAGCTAATAAGCTTGAAACTAGTACAGCGTTCCTTTGTCAGTGTTGAACAAATGAGCAACGATGGTTGCTAGACACTATACGGCTTAATTCAAGATGTATGTTTACAAACACACCGAGCATTATAATAAATGTTCGGTGAATCCATACGTACATATATATATGTGTGCATGTATGTATATATATACATACTACTGTACGTCTGTATACATATATGTATGTACGTATACATACTTATATTTAAGTAACCGCCGTACTAAGAGTGAGAAATGAAATCTCGTTTCATTTTTTCCGTTTATATATATATACATAACTATAAATAGTATTATTATTATTATTATTATTATTATATATATATATATATGTATTTTTTGAACGATCGACTTTCGTCAAATCGGACCGAGGAAACAATGTTTCCGTTGGTCTTTCCAATTGCTAATACTATCTATCGGTCGCAACTCCAGGTAGAAGCAGCAACGTGAAATAAAGTGTCTTGCTCAAGGACATAACGCATCGCCCGATCCAGGAATTGAACTCACAACCTCACGATTGCGAATCAATTCTCTAACCACTCAGCCACACGCCTACATATATATGTGTATGTGTATGTGTGTGTGTATATATATATATATATATATATATATATATATATATATATATATATATATATATGCATTCGCAATCGTGAGGTTGTGAGTTCGATTCCTGGAGCAGGCGATGCGTTATGCCCTTGAGCAAGACACTTTATTTCCTGTTGCTCCTTCTACCTAGAGTTGCGACCGATAGATAGTATTAGCAATTGGAAAGATTTGACGAAAGTCGATCTTTCTTAAAATATATACAGATATACCACATGTATGTGAGTACACACACACTCATATATATATATATATATATATATATATATATATATATATATATATATATATATATATATATATATATATATATATATATATATATAATGAGAGAGAGAGAAGAAATGAAAAGATGGTTAAAGAAGTTCCATATATTGTATTATGCGCATTTCAAAAACAACTTCATCCTGGGACAAAAATTGCGTTGTCTCATCAGATAAAATAAGGTAACATGATATGAGGCCTAAAAATACTTGTCAACAGGAAAGTGCAAAACCTACATATCATATGTAGGTTTTGCACTTTCCTGTTGACAAGTGTTTTTAGGCCTCATAACATGTTACCTTATTTTATCTGATGAGAACACAATTTTTGTCCCAGGGTGATGTTGTTTTCGAAATGCGCATAATAAAATATATTGAACTTTTTTAACCATCTTTTAATTTCTTCTTTAATATATACTGCAGTTCTACTAACTGTTGAGTGCTACTTATCTGAATTATGTATAGTTTTATTGTTCTACAATATTACTCACCGTCTACATATATATATATTTATATATATAACGAAGGAATTGTGGTAAGGAACCAGATGGACCATAACGCACCAGAGTACTCAATACTTAGGGTAGTAGAGTGGGTAATAGGAAAAAGTATGACCCCGACGGCAGAGCTCAAGCCGTTGCGACGGCTATTTCTGGACTGAAATAGCCGTCGAAACAGCTTGAGCTCTGCCGTCGGGGTCATACTTTTTCCTATATATATATATATATATATATATATATATATATATATATATACATATATATATATATATACAGTATATATATATATATATATACATATATATATATATGTATATATATAAGGGCGGTGCCCCAGCATGGCCTCAGCCGGATGGCTGAAACAGGTAAAAGAGTAAAAGAGTATATATATATATATATATATATATGGAGGCTCATGGCTTAGTTGTGAGCTCAATTGTCAGACCGGTTGATGTGTTGTTTCCTTGAGCAAGACACTTTATTTCACATTCTTCAGTTTACTCAGCTGTAGAAATGTGATAATAGGGACTGGGGTCCATATCATTCCACTGCAAAGTGGTCGTGGAGGTGTCATGGCAAAAAAGCACCCAGCACTCACTGTAAATGCGGTTGGTGTTAGGAAGGGCATCCAGCTGTAGAAATCAAGCCAAAATCAGTTCCTGTATGAGCAAGGCATGGTCAGCTGACCAGACACTGCCCACATAGGACAACCCGTCTAACCCATGTTAGCATGGAAGAACGGACGTAAAACGGTGATAATGATGATGATGATGACTATCCTTGGTTTTCTTACATCTTGAATTGCAAATTCTCTGCTACCGGAACTGCCCTTTATTCATCTAGTTTTCTTTCCATCATATGGACATGTGTTAGTAAATATTAATGTTATTTAATAGATTCTGAAGAGATTGATATAGCAGGACTGAATATTCCTGTCCTTTGAACCGATATAATTAAATCTCAGTTATTCATTATTCATTAATATATAATATATATTTATATATACATGTTTTATATCTATCTATATTTGTGGATATGTATATGACTCACTCTCCACCCTCTCTCTCTCTTTATTTATATATATATATAAATGAAAAGTGTAAAAATTATTATGAGCAAGAAGCACACAGTATTTCATAATATATAAGTGACTATAGCGTCAAAATGGGAAAATAGTTAACGTAAGATGTGGGAAAAATAATTCAAACTCAATTCAAAAAGAATCAGGATATAGATTCATCCAACAGAATTTAGTGAAATCCAGGGAAAAATCAATAGAGCCTTAACTCATGATAAAATAAAGTCTAAAATACTCATCCTTCAATTTGGAAAAACTACACATGCTCTGTATAGTCTTGAAAAGACTATTTCACGAAACTTTCAGTGGGGATGGTCACGGTTGGATTCGATCATCAGCAGAGCTGAACATGATAACCAAAAACTCACTGATTATAATATGCCAAAAATATATATATATATATATATAGTACACACTGACACACTGTAAAATAGTTGGTGTTAGAAAGGGCCTCAAGTTGTAGAAATCTTACCAAACAACGGGTTACGATTATCAATCAATTGGTGTCAAAAGATTTGATAACTTCTCTGAATTTGATGATGAACGTACTTAAGTGGGATACAGACCTTCCCAGCCTAACTGGAACGTCAGTGGCCCTGATTCAGTACTGACATGTACACCCACCCAGCCCTTGCAAGCAGGGAAAGTAGTTGTTAAATGATGACAATGATGGTGATGATAATGATATATATATATATAGCCAGAGTTAGAACGGGATGGAAAAGGTTCAGAGAGCTAATACCGCTGTTGGCCATAAAAGGTTTCTCTCTAAAAGTGAAAGCAGATTGTATGATGCTTGTATACAAACAGCAATGTTACATGGCAGTGAGACATGGGCATTGTGTGCAGAGGATCTGCGCAGACTGGAGAGGAAGAAAGCATCCATGCTCTGTTGGATGTGTAATAGTAATATACACAAATGGCAAAACATAAATGAACTAAATTAGAGAAATTAGGAATAAGAGGGATCAGATGCTGTTTACTTGAGAGAAGATTACGTTGGTATGATCATGTGATGCGCATGAAAGACGACAGCTGTATAAAAATGTGCAAAGCGATCAAAATTGATGGAGGTTACGGAGTAGGTAGACCCAGAAAAATCTGGGATGACATGATAAAATCTGACCTTGCACACTTACACCTCTCTAAGACAATGTCACTGGATCGAGATCTTTGGTGCCGCGCAGTAATACAGAAGACCTGCCTTTCCTATGTACAAAGTTAACGTACAGTCAGTAGGCACTTCTTAACCAAATATATACCCCAACCCACTACCCCTACTCCATACTCCCACTTCCACTAACACTACCCTTTCTTTGTAAAGTTACATTGGTACCACAGCATCCAGTCCAAACTAAAGAGGGCGTGTAGGAGTCACAACACAAAAAAACACGCAGTCCACGCTGTAAAGTGGTCATGTAGGTGACACGGTAAAAAGGCTCCCAGTCCACACCGTAAATGTGGTTGGTGTTAGGAAGGGCCTCCAGCCATAGAAAACCTGCCAAATACAGTTCTATATGAGCGAGACATGTTCACCCAATCAATCTTGCCTCAAGAGGGACAATTCCCGTCTAACAAATGCTAGCATGGAGATAGACCTTAAACGATAATAATGATGACATATATGTATTGTGGTGATTATTGTGTTCCTCCGAGATCAGAAACAACGTTGTCTGGGCATGTATTATAACTTTAGATTGCGAATATAATGTAAGTATTATTGTACATATTGAGAATATGTTTTTGTTTTTTCGGCAAGATATTAACATTCTTGCACCTTTCACAATATCTATTTAAGTGCCCCTCAGCTTGAGGTTCTTTTAATACCTCATTTGCATCGACAGGTTATTGGTCAATAAGTCAATATATATATATATTGATATTTTCATTGTATATGTGTTTATGTGTGTGTGTGTATATATATATATCATCATCATCATCATCATCACCGTTTTACATCCGTTCTTCCACACTAGCATGGGTTATATATACACATAATACATATATATACACATATATACACATATATATACACATACATACATAGAGAGAGAAAGAAAGGAAGAACTGTATGTGAAAACATATATAGATGTATATTATGCATTAATATACAAAAACATATGAGTAGCCTTGTTTTCGAAAAAAAATATATTTTCTTAAAAAACATTTTTTTTTTCAGTGAATATGTTAGAGTTGCCAGTCTATTTTCAGAATGTCAGACAGTACTGTTTCAGAGCAAAAAAAAAAAAAAATAAAATTTATTCCTTAAGAAAAAACAGGGAGAGTATATCGTCCCGATTTTGTCACACCCAGTGCATTACTAATAAAGTACCAGTAATGCACTGGGTAATTGCTGGCCTTGTGCCTAAAGTAGAAACAATTATAACACCAGTATATTTCGATTTCTTTTCCTTCTACACTATTATAACAACACATTTCAGCAGAAACATGTCGAAAATGAATTTGGGGTTTCACTTTCCTATAATTCGGTGTGAGTAGTGTAATTTAACAACTTAAAGCCATACTTTTAATACACATATTTATGTAGAATTTAAGATTTTACACTCCAGAATACTGTTGATTTTCAATAATCTGCTATCTCTCTCTTTTTCAACATGATTCTACTGCTATATTTATATATCACTAATGCTTGTGCAAAAAGACTATTACATGACTATGTAACAAGTGTAACAATCCTTTTCCACACTATTTGACACTTATGAGCTTGCTAATGATTTGTACTGTTGTTTATTAGTTCCTTATATTCTCATCTTCTTCTTAGAGATCAAATACACCTACATGAGATGCAGTTTGGATTTGTGCCAGAAAAAAAGCACCGTCGAAGTTCTCTTCCTTGTGAAGCAACTGCAGGAGAAGTATTTGCCTAAAAACAAACCCCTCTACTTAGCATTTATGGACCTAGAGAAAGCATATGACAGAGTCCCTCACTCCATAACATGGTGGGCCCTCAGAAAACTAGGGACAGATGAGTGAGTTGTGAGGGTGGTACAAGCCATATACAGAGGGGCTACCAGCAAAGTCAAAATTAAGAATGAGTATAATGAGGGAATTAGTGTGCAAGTGGGAATCCACCAGTTCTTTGCCTCTTCCTGTTCATTATTGTCCTGCAGGCTATAACAGAGGAATTTAAGACTAGTTTTCCATGGAAACATCTATATGCCAACAATCTGACCTTCATAGCTTAATCTATGACAGAATCAGAGATGGAGGAGTAGCTTGGAATCAAACAGCCTTAAAGTCAACTTGGTAAAGACTAAATTCCTAGTGAGTAGAAAGGAAAACAGGGCCCTGATCTCACCATGGAAATGACCTTGCTTAGTGTGCAGAAAAGGAGTAGGTAGAAACTCCATCCTGTATCCCATATGCAAATTATGGGTACACAAAAATATAGCAGGATGGAAAAATTTCAGGGAGTTGCCGCTGCTGGCCACAAAAGGTTTTTCCCTCAAGATATATATCATCATCACCATTTAACATCCATTTTAACTAGCATGGGTTACACAGCTTGTCCCATTTGAGGCAAGTTGGGTCAGGTGACCATGACATGCTCACACAGAACTCTTTCTGGCTTGGTTTCTACAGTTGAATGCCCTTTCTAATGCCAACCAAAATATGTGCTGGGCGCTTTTAGTCGAGTCGCTATCACAACCACTTTACAGTGTGGGCTGAAGGCTTCACTAGATATATGCTACAGCCTGTCCTCATGAGAGATGTATGGGAGGGTCTAGTGGGAGTGGAGCATACTATATATATGTATGCTTCAGCTTCAGCCTGTGCCCATGGGAAGGTGGGTCTTCTGTATTGTTGCATAATGCCAGCGATCCCGGTCCTATGTCATCATCTTTGTGAGGTGCAATTGAGCAGCATTAGCTTTTATCCCCTCATCCCAAGTTTTTCTGGGCCTCCCCACTCCAAAGCTTCCATCGATTTTGAGTGCTCTGCACCATACCATACCAATGCAATTTCCTATCCTGCACACTGCATCTGATTTCTCTTATGCCTAGTTTCTCTCTTAGTTCATTTATGCTTTGCTGTTCATGAAGTTCATAGAAATAAAGCACCAGTAATGCACTGGGGTAATTGCTGGCCTTGTGCCAAAGGTAGAAACAATTATTTTTTAATTTAGAACATTTGTTACATCTACAAGACACAGCTTTCTCAGGGTATCACCAATATTTTGGCTGGCCCTAATGATGTAAGAAGAAACTATTAGAAAATCTGGAATAATATTCTCTGCAAATTGATAGTGCTAGTGCCACAATAAAATTTATCTTGTGGTTAATATTAAGAAGTGCATTCAGCTATAGAATTCAAACTTGTATGAGAATGATGAGGTCTCTCCACCCTTCCTAACCTGAAACCACGAGAATCTGTCTACTCCTTGACAACATGGAAAGCAGACATAAAATGAAGGTGCTAATATGTAGGACATCACCATGATTTATTATACTTCAACTAGTGCTATAAAACTAAACACAGTCTACCCTATGCCAACATGAAAAGTGGATGTAAAACGATGATGAAGATATAAAGGTCTTCCTTATGATTCATTACACTTCAACTTGTGATATAAAACTAGACACAGTAATACACCTACTCTAGTGTTTTGCTGTATCATTCATTATTACCTCTTTATTTTCTTTTTTCTCTTTTCCAATATCAATAGGCAATTATTGGAAACACTCAGAAAACAGGCGTGTGTTTTGATACTATTATACTACAAAGAAGAATAGAAGTTTGACAGGGAAATAACACATTTTCTCAAAATATTTTACCCATCACAATATTTGTGAAAAATTATTGATTATTTTTAACATTATTCAACTGATAAAGGTTTTAGTATGGAACACACTATCTCAATTAAATCTATTTTGAATATTTTCCATCCAATAAAAACATCCATTTCCATAACAGAAATGAATCTTTAAAAGTCTGTCTTGTCTATAAATTACATGTTTTTGGTACAAAGAATGAATGAAAATAACAGCATCAACAAAACAACTATATCATGAGCTGCAAGTAAACATAGATCTTTAAAGTTTTTCACAAACCTAGAGTTTATATCCTTTTTTTTTACTGCGTACAGTTTAACACCAAGCTATTGCTGCTACTCAATCTTTTCAGTTGAGTGGGCTAAAACCATATGAAATGATGTGTTGTTTTGAAGGACACAACATGCTACTCAGTCTAGAGTTCAAACTGGATAAGCGATTTCATCCCCAACTGCAACAAGTGTAAAGAAGTAGCTTTAAACAGAAGGAACTACAGAGATATGAAAACAATGTTAGATGGGATGATGTATGTGTATGATGTGTGATGTTGCATGGTAGCAAAACATAGGCATTGAGTGCAGAGGATGTACAAAAGCTGGAAAGAAATGAAGCAAGCATGCTTTACTAGATAAGTAATGTTAGTGAGCATGAACAATGAAGCACAGCTAAGTTAAAAGAAAAACTGGGTATAAGTGGAATCAGATGTAGCATGCAGGAATAAAAAGGACAAGGTGATACATGTATACTAGCTGGTCCGTGTTCTACGGCATCCAGATATATATATATAGCTGACGTACCTAGCTTCGCTTGGATAAACAGACGATAAGCCGTCTGTGTTTTACTGTTGAAAATATATAGTACAGTATTACTGTTGAAAATATATAGTATAATATAGTATTACTGTTGAAAATATGTACATGAATAATATATAATATAATTATATATATATATATATATATATATATATATATATATATATATATATATATATATATATATATATATATATATATAATATAAGATCAAAAGATGGTTAAAGGAGTTCCATGTATTTTATTATGCGCATTTCAAAAACAAACATCATCATGCAATAATATTTGTGTTTTCATCAGATAAAACAGGAGAACATGATATGAAGGCTAAAAAACACTTGTGGATAGTGCAGTTTTAAATCAACTGCACTATCCACAAGTGTTTTTTAGCCTTCATATCATGTTCTCCTGTTTTATCTGATGAAAACACAAATATTATTGCATGATGATGTTTGTTTTTGAAATGCGCATAATAAAATACATGGAACTCCTTTAACCATCTTTTGATCTTATATTATGTATACTCCAGTCCTACAAACTGTAGAGTGCTTCTTATCCGATATCTGCATTGCTTTATTGTACTACAATAAAACTCACCTCCTACATATATATATATATATATATATATATATATATATATATATAATTAATTAAAAGTTGGTTAGAAGCGAAGTCAATGCAGACAGCCAGACATACAGACAGATATTATAAGTGTGTGGCATTATAGCTATGTATCTATCTAAAAAGACAGAGTAAGAAAGAGAGAGGAATGTTGTATTATATATATTATATATAATAAAGTACCAGTTATATACTGGGATAATCGCTGCCCTTGTGCCAAAAGTAGAAACAATTATACTTCTTTTTTATACAACTGTAAATAACATGTTTAAGTATGTATATATACGTATATATTCGTATAAATTAATGTTGTAATAAAATGTACAAATTAAACTGTCTCTTATCTATGATACTAGCACTATATATATATATATATATATATATATATATATATATATATATATATATACACACACTATATATACATATATACACACACACACATATAGAGAAGTCAATGTACAGAATGGTTTTCATAATGCAGACAGCCAGACATACAGAGACATATTATAAGGGCGTGACGTTATAGCTATATATCTATCTAAAAAGACAGACTAAGAAAGAGAGAGGAATTTCGTATAATCGGAAGTGTTGACATTTGAAAATTTTAAAGAACTGAATATTTAAATAATATCTTTAATCTTTTAACAAAATTTAGTAGACAAAAATACCCTCACTTTCTTACTTGGAAAAAGTTATCAATGGTGCAAATCTATGGTGAAATTTGGTGCTGTTTGGTTCAGCCGTTTGGCGAAAAGTTTGTTACATACATACGGCCGTCAGCTTTATTAGTATAGATGGATGATAATAGTTGGGTAGATATGCCAGAAAATATCAGTGGAAGAAAGATATAGAAGTTCCAATGACAAATGTTCAAATTGCTTTGATCACAAGCTTATAAAGTTAATGTGTAACTGGTTGGGTATTCCACAGACATGAATCATGCATGTAGTTCTCAGATAGATGCCTCATAACACAGTTTGTGACAAAGCTCACCCTTTGAATTATAGGTACAACTATTTTTCTTTTCAACTTGGTGGGCTGGAATAATGTGAAATAAAGTGACTTGCTCAAGGATACATACTCTACTAGGGATCAAAATCATTACTTTATAATTGTGCACTGACACCATAACCACTAAGAAATGTGCCTTTACCAACATATGCAAACAAGTTAAAACAGCCATAAAAGTAATGATGATGGCATGTATATGTGTGCAGGAATTAAAGCGTCAAAGATAATTGGCGAATGATCTGAATGAAACATAATCCAAGATCAGAGAAACATGATAGATAATGTTTGCAGTTCAGAAATGTTTATACTATACTTGCAGTTATATAAAATAAATTTTCTCCTGTAAGATAACAGTTATTGCAATTATACTAATACTTCTCAACATTGTTATTTGAAAAGCATTTATTGGAGAATATTAAAATCACAAATTAGATCTAAAATTTTATTATTAAGAAATATAGAACTATTGTTTCATGCTTGTACTGAATCCGATAGCTATGGGAAATAGCTATTGTATTTTCTGATTATTTCAATCTGACAAATTACTGTAGTAGTGGACAAGCAATGTTAGATGATATACTGGAAACTATGGTTGAACTTTTAACTTTAAGTAATAAATCTAGGAAAGGTGACAAAGGTGGAACATTCTGTAAAGTTTGCTTCCATTCATTTAGACTTTGTGAATGAGATGTCCAAATTGCAGACACATCCAACCCATTGCCAGTAGAAAAAAGTAAACATTAAAATAAAGTCAATGATGTTGTTAATGTTGATGATGATGTGATTTGAGTAATGATCTAACAAGAACAAATCGTATTTAATAGAAACATTTCATAGATAAATTTATCATTTTAAATCCTCTCCAGAATAATTATTCTCTATCAAGAAGAATAACATTATAATTGTTTGAATATTTAACTTGCAATGTTTAATTAATAAAGGATTTTGACTTGTAAATAGATTTTATTTCTACTGGAAATGATTTGCAAATACACAGTCTATGGAAAACATGGAGAAGGTGGTGGGAAGAAGAAGAAATTAAATTATAGTTATTCCCTGCTATTATCCCTACAACAGCAGCAACTATTACAGATTACACGCATTGCCAGTGCCATTTAAAATGCACCCAGTGCATCCTATAAGGTGGTGGTGATAGGAAGGGCATCCAGGTGTGGAAAACAGGCCAAACAAGAGATTAGAGGGCTCTTCAGTTCTGACAAGAGCAAAACAATGTTTCTATTGTTGGTGATATGATAAAATGCACCCAATACACACTGTAAAGTGATTGGTGATAGGAAAAGCATACAGCCATAGTAAATGTGTTAAACAAAGGGTTGATAGGACTCTTCAGTTATGTCAAAGATATGATCACCTTCCTAGAGCTGGTGTCATTATAAAATGCCTCCAGTGCACTCAGAAAAGTGTGGGAAAGTATGTAAGTGAAATGAAGTCACTGGGCTGTCTGAAAAGTTTGTAGCTCTGATTGTGACATCCCATCCAATCCATACTAGCAGAGAAAACAGATGTTAAATGATGATGATGATCATCATCATGATGTGGATGATTAGGTTGTTGGATTACATACTCATACACACATATTTATATATATTTCAAATAAGCATCTAAAGTTTTGTATCTATCTTCTATATTGCAACAATAATTACCCAGGATGTTCTATATTTCATACCAATGTTTTAGCAATATGAAAAAATAGTATTGTTTAGCCCTAACTTTGCCCAGAACAAGCAGAGCAATGATGAAAAGCATTTCTTCAATGACCGTATCAGATAATGTTTTTATGACCGCATTATCCAATGTGGCTTTCCCTATTTTAAAGATAGTAAAATGGGACAGTATAGAGATTTGGCTGCTATTTCTAGCAGGTCAACTACTGCAGGCTAGGTTCTCTGGTTGACTTATAGAAACAATGATGTCAGTTGATATTTCAGAATTGTATTTACAATGGACAGCAAAATAATTCTCGTAAAAACAAAAAAAAAAGTTTAACAGAAATGAAAATAAATCAACCAGCGTGTCAATAGTCACAGTAAATGTGACTGTAGACATATTAAAACAAAATATATTTTTACATGTATCTACGCATGTGATAGGTTTATTTCTTTAGATATTATTATAAAGGGTTGTTTGAAAACTATTAAAATATATTTTCTGCATTACTTTTTCCCTAATATATACATTTTCGACTGCAACAGATAAAATGTGAAATTGAATCCATTGATACATGGAAAAAGAAATGAATTTTTTAAATATATTATTGGATATATACAATATTTTTTTCAACTTAACATACAAGCAGCTGCACGGCTGGTGGAAAATGATATAGACTTCGATAATTTCATCTTGCATAGTAGAATAGAGGATCTGAATTTTTAAGAATCTATTCATCTTATCTGCAAATATATATATATATATATATCATCATCATCACCGTTTTACGTCCATTCTTCCACACTAGCATGGGTTTGACGGTTTGTCCTGTTGTGGGCAGTAGCTGTCAGCTGACCATGTCGTACTCATACGGGAACTGATTCTGGCTTGATTTCTACAGCTGGATGCCCTTCCTAACACCAACCTCATCTACAGTGTGGGTTGGGTGCTTTTTTTGCCGTGGCACCTCCACGACCACTTTGCAGTGTGAAGGGTTGGGGGCATATTGTCTATATGCTTCAGCTTCGGCTTGTACCCATGGGGGGTCGGGTCTTCTGTATTACTGTGTGACACCAGAGGTCACGGTCGTGTGTCATTGCCTTTGAGAGGTGTAATTGGTTAAAGTCGGCTTTTATCACCTCATCCCAGGTCTTCTTGGGTCTCTCCACTCCGCGGCTTCCATCGACTTCTAGTGCTCTGCACCTTTTTATGCAACTGTCATCTTTCATACTCATCACATTTCCATACCAACGCAACCACCTCTCCTGCACACAGCATTTGATTCCTCTTATGCTCAGTCTCTCTCTCAATTCGTTTATGCTTTGCTGTTTGCGTATATTACTATTACACATCCATCGGAGCATGCAGGCTTCGTTTCTCTCTAATCTATGTAAGTCTTCCACCTTCAGCGCCAAGGTCTCACTACCATGTAACATTGCTGTTCGTATACACGCATCATACAGTCTGCCTTTTATTTTGAGGGAAAAGCCTTTTGCAGTTAGCAGTGGCAGTAGTTCCCTAAACTTCTTCCATCCCGTTCTTACCCTAGTTATTGTACTTTCTGAACACCCACCTCCGATGCTAATTCGGTCACCTAGGTAGCAGAAGCTGTCTACTGTTTCTACAGAGCCCTCCCAGAGATTGGTGGTACTTGTTTCCTGTGGCTGTCTGCTGCTTGCTGTCCCAGCGCAGCTGCTGCATGTGAAGCCTACATTCTTAGTTAAGCTTCCTGAGATACCACTACATATTTGTGTAACCATTGTTTGCATTTGAGGCAGAGAATGGAGTTCCTACCTACATCTTTCCTACATACTGAGCTAGGCTATTTGCCTGCGGAGATCTGGGTTCCGTTTTCTTGTCTACTTACAAGGACCTTAGTCTTTGTCAGGTTGACTTTGAGACCCCTTCTTTCTAGTCCCTGCTTCCATGTTTGAAATTATTTCTCTAGTTCTACGATAGATTCAGCTATAAATGTGAGGTCATCCACATACAGGAGTTCCCATGGACATCCAGTCTTAAACTCCTGCATTATTGCCTGCAAAATATAATGAACAGGAGAGGGCTAAGAACAGAGCCCAGGTGGACACCAACCTGTATACTAAATTCCTCACTATAGTCATTGTTAATCCTAACTTTGCTGACTGCTCCCCTACACATGGCTTGTACAGCTTTCACAAGCCATTCATCTACTCCTAGTTTTCTAAGAGCCCACCAGATTATAGCAAGGGGGACTCTATCAAAGGCTTTCTCCAGATCGACGAATGCGAGGTAGAGCGGCTTACTTTTAGCTAGGTATTTTTCCTGTAACTGCCTCATAAGGAAGAGGGCACCAGTGGTGCCTTTTACTGGCACAAACCCAAATTGCATCTCATCTAGAGTCACCTCGTCCTTAATCAACTGTGATATAACTCTTTCTGTTACTTTCATGACCTGGTCATTCAGCTTTATACCTCTATAGTTTCCTCTATCTAGTGCATCCCCTTTACCATTGTAGTAGTTGACAATGATGCTGCTGCACCAATCCTTTGGTATGACACCTTCTAGTATTACCTGGTTAACAATACGTGTGGTTATGGTGTGACTTACCGACCCAGATGCCTTCAGCATCTCGGCAGCTATACCCGATGGACCGGTTGCCTTTTCCGTCTTCATATCTTTGATTGCCTTACTTACTACGTTGCTCCTGACTTGTACTGCTGGCCCCTCTATAGAGTCTACTTGGGGTAGGGTATCTTTTTCCGATGCATTCTCCTCATTTAGTAATCTTTCAGAATGGCTCTTCCACGCATCTTTCTTATCAGCACTTGTGAGGGCAAGCTCACCTTTATCATTCTGGATACACTTCTCTCCAATGACATCACAATTATCTCTGACACACTGCCTCACAATCTTGAACACCTCCTATTTCTGGTCCTCACGTTGCAAAACATGCTTGAATTTTCTATCCTCTGCTTCCCTCCTAGTTAAGTATACTTGTCGCCTAGATCCCTCCTAGTCTCTATGTAATGTAGCCTGCTTCCCCCGTTATTCCATTCTTTCCATGCCTGTCTCTTAGCCTTACTTGCCTCATCTACCTTATTGTTCCACCACCAAGTCACTCTCCTCCTGCCCGTGGTCTTACTCCAACCACAGATCTCATCTGTCGCCTCTAGTAAGTTATCTTTTAGGAACCCCCAGTGCTCTTCTACATTGAATGTCTTTATCTATTCTTCTTTACTGTCATTGGCATCGAGTAAAATATCTTTAAATCTGTTACTGGCTGACGTCGTCTTTATATATATATATATATATATATTTATATATATATATATATATATATATATATATATATATATATATATATATATATATATATATATATATATATATATATATATAGGTATGTGGTTGGTGGCTGAAAGTAAAGTGTACTCAAAAGCCTTCCCTAGTGAGGAATGTACATCCCAACATAGCTTAGTTGTCCGCGACCTCACGGTCAGAACTAGACGAACCTGGAAACAGAGGCCAACTTGGAGAAGAAAGATCTGGAAGCTGAAGGTCCCCTCAACCAGTAACAGATTTAAAGATATTTTACTCAACGCCTACGACAGTAAAGAAGAAAAGATAAAGACATTTAATGTAGAAGAGAACTGGGAGTTCCTAAAAAATAATTTACTAGAGGCGACGGATGAGGTCTGTGGCTGGAGTAAGACCTCAAGCAGAAGGAGAGTGACTTGGTGGTGGAACAATAAGGTAGATGAAGCAGTTAAGGCCAAGAGACAGGCATGGAAAGAATGGAAGAACGGGGGAGCAGGGTACATTACATAGAGACCAAGAGGGAAGCTAGGCGACAAGTATACTTAGCTAGGAGGGAAGCAGAGGATAGAAAATTCAAGCATGTTTTGCAACGTGAGGACCAGAAACAGGAGGTATTCAAGATTGCGAGGCAGTGTGTCAGAGATAGTTGTGATGTCATTGGAGAGAAGTGTATCCGGAATGATAAAGGTGAGCTTGCCCTCACAACTGCTGAGAAGAAAGATGCATGGAAGAGTCATTATGATAGATTACTAAATGAAGAGAATGCATGGGAAGAAGAGACCCTACCCCAAGTAGACCCTATAGAGGGGCCAGCAGTACAAGTCAGCAACAACGTAGTAAGTAAGGCAATCAAAGATATGAAGATGGGGAAGGCAACCGGTCCATCGGGTATAACTGCCGAGATGCTGAAGGCATCTGGGTCTGTAGGTCTCACTATAACCACACGTATTGTTAACCAGGTAATACTAGAAGGTGTCATACCAAAAGATTGGTGCAGTAGTATCATTGTCAACTGCTACAAAGGTAAAGGCGATGCACTAGATAGAGGAAACTATAAAGGTATAAAGTTGATGGACCAGGTCATGAAAGTAACAGAAAGAGTTATAACACAGTTGATTAGGGACCGGGTGAAAATAGACGAGATGCAATTTGGGTTTGTACCAGGAAGAGGCACCACTGATGCCCTCTTCCTTGTGAGGCAATTACAGGAAAAGTACCTAGCTAAAAGTAAGCCGCTCTACTTGGCATTTGTCGACCTTGAGAAAGCCTATGACAGAGTTCCACGTGCTGTAATCTGGTGGGCTCTTAGAAAACTAGGAGTAGATGAAAGGCTTGTGAAAGCAGTACAAGCCATGTATAGGGGAGCAGTCAGCAAATTTAGGATTAGCAATGAGTATAGCGGGGAATTTAGCGTGCAGGTTGGGGTCCTCGAGGGCTCTGTTCTTAGCCCCCTCCTGTTCATCATAGTCCTACAGGCAATAACGGAGGAGTTTAAGACCGGATGCCCATGGGAACTCCTGTATGCTGATGACCTCGCACTCATAGCTGAATCTATGGTAGAACTAGAGAATAAATTCCAAACTTGGAAGCGGGGACTAGAAAGAAAGGGTCTCAAAGTCAACATGACAAAGACTAAGGTCCTTGTAAGTAGACGAGAAAACAGAACCCAGATCCCCTCAGGGCAATGGCCTTGCTCAGTATGTAGGAAAGGTGTAGGTAGGAACTCCATTCTCTGCTCCAAATGCCAACAATGGGTACACAAGAGATGTAGCGGGATCTCAGGAAGCTTAATTAAGAATGTAGGCTTCACATGCAGCAGCTGTGCTGAGACAGCAAGCAGCAAACAGCCACAGGAAACAAGTACCACTAATCTCTGGGAGGGCACTGTAGAAACAGTAGACAGCTTCTGCTACCTAGGTGACCGAATTAGCAGCGGAGGTGGGTGTTCAGAAAGTACAATAACTAGGGTAAGAACGGGATGGAAGAAGTTTAGGGAACTACTACCACTGCTAGCTGCAAAAGGCTTCTCCCTCAGAATGAAAGGCAGACTGTATGATGCGTCTATCCGAACAGCAATGTTGCATGGTAGTGAGACCTGCACGCTGAAGGTGGAAGACTTACATAGATTAGAGAGAAACGAAGCTTGCATGCTCCGATGGATGTGTAACAGTAATATACATGAACGACAAAGCATAAATGAATTGAGAGAGAGACTGAGCATAAGAGGAATCAAATGCTGTGTGCAGGAGAGGCGGTTGCGCTGGTATGGACATGTGATGCGTATGAAGGATGACAGCTGCATAAAAAGGTGCAGAGCACTAGAAGCTGATGGTAACCGCGGAGTGGGCAGACCCAAGATGACCTGGGATGAGGGGATAAAAGCCGACCTTACCCAATTACACCTCTCAAAGGCAATGACACACGACCGTGACTTCTGGCGTCACGCAGTAATACAGAGTACCCGACCTCCCATGGGTACAAGCTGAAGCATATAGACAATATGCCCCCACACCCCCCACTGCAAGGTGGTCGTGGAGGTGCCACGGCAAAAAAGCACCCAGCCCACACTGTAAAGTGGACGTGTAGGCGCCACGAAAAAGCACCCAGCACTCACTGTAAATGAGGTTGGTGTTAGGAAGGGCATCCAGCTGTAGAAATCAAGCCAAATAAGTTCCTGTATGAGCAAGGCATGGTCAGCCGACCAGACACTGCCCACAACAGGACAACCCATCTAACCCATGCTAGCGTGGAAGAACGGACGTAAAACGGTGATGATGATGATGATGATGAATACCGAAGTAGAGTTTTAATTATATATATATATATATATATATGGAGGCACATGGCTTAGTGGTTAGAGCTTGCAATCGAAAGGTTGTGAGTTCAATTCTCAGACCGGGTGATGTGTTGTTTCCTTGAGCAAGACACCTCCAGTTTACTCAGCTGTAAAAATGAGATGATAGGGACTGGAGTACGTATCATTCCACTGCAAAGTGGTCGTGGAGGTGCCATGGCAAAAAGCACCCAGTACTCACTGTAAATGAGGTTGGTGTTAGGAAGGGCATCCAGCTGTAGAAATCAAGCCAGAATCAGTTCCCGCCCCACCCTTGCAAGCAAGGAAAAGCGGACGTGAAATGATGATGATGATGATGATGATGATATATATGGCAAGGCAGTGTGTCAATGTAAATCAGGATGTTGTTGGAGATGTAAATCAGGATGTTGTTGGAGATGTGTCCGGAATGATGCCGGTGTACTTTGTGTCACAAATGATCAGAAAGAGGAGGCCTGGAAATCTCATTATGAGAGACTGATGAATGTGGAGAACGAATGGGAGTTGGAGAAATTACCCTCAGTAGATCCGACAGAGGGACCAGCTATTGAGATTGATGAATATAAGATCCAAGAGACGATTAAGGAAATGAAAAATGGTAAGGCTGCTGGACCGGTGATTGTTGCTGTGATGCTGAAGGCATCAGGGGACATAGACACTAAACTGGTTGCATGCATCATTAATCAAGCTATATATGGTGGTGTCATACCCAAAGACTGGTGCAGCAGTATTCTCATAAATTGCTACGAAGGTGAAGAAGATGCTCTGGGGAGGAGCAATTATAGGGGTATAAAACTGATGGATCAGGTTATGAAAGTGGCAGAAAGGATATTAGCACAACTAATTAGAGAAAGGGTCAAACTAGATGAGATGCAGTTTGGTTTTGTGCCTGGGAAGAGTACAACAGATGCCCTCTTCTTGGTGAGACAATTACAAGGGAGGTTCTTAGAGAAAAATAAGCCACTATACTTAGCCTTTGTTGACCTAGAGAAGGCCTTTGGTACCCCAATCTGTCATCTGGTGGTTCCTAAGGAAACTAGGTGTTGAGGAATGGCTTGTGAGGACAGTGCAAACTTTGTACAGAGGTACTGTCAGTAAAGTCAGGGTAGGAATGGAGTTTAGTGATGAATTCCAGATACAAGTAGGGGTACATCAATGTTCGGTCCTCAGCCCGCTCTTGTTCATTATAGTCCTCCAAGCCATAACAGAGGAGTTTAAGACTGGTTGTCCATGGGAACTTCTCTATGCTGACGATCTGGTTCTTATAGCAGAATCAGTAGAGGAGCTAGAGAATACATTCTGGCTATGGAAACAGCAGTTTCAAGCAAGAGGTCTGAGAGTGAACCTAGCTAAGACAAAAGTGTTGATGAGTAGAAAAGAGGACAAAACTCTGATTCCGTCAGGGAAATGGCCATGTTCGATATGCAGAAAAGGAACTGGCATAAATTCTATAAAATGCACACAATGCAGATCTTGGGTACACAGGAGATGTAGCGGGATAGTAGGCAAACTAACAGGTAGGGAGAAATACGTATGCAGTAAGTGTACAGGGAAATTAGATAGTACAAGTCGCTTTGATAGACACATTTTTCGAATGCAGGCGGGTGCTATAGAAGTGGTGGATAGCTTCCTGTACCTAGGAGATCAGATTAGCATGGGAGGCGGGTGTTCAGAAGTCATAGTATCTAGAATAAGGACGGGTTGGAAGAAGTTTAGGGAGTTGCTTACTCTGCAGACGAAGAAGGGTTTCTCCCTGCGTACGAAAGGCCGGTTACATAATGCCTTTGTGAGGAGGGCGATACTGCATGGTAGTGAGACATGGGCAGCAACTGCAGAGGATATGCGACGGCTGGAGAGAAATGAGGCAAGCATGCTCCGTTGGATTTGCAATGTCAATGAGTGAACGACCCAGCATGAATGTGTTGAGAGAGAAACTGTGTCTGAGAGGGATAGAATGTAGGGTACGGGAGAGGAGACTGAGGTGGCATGGAGATGTGATGCGCATGGAGGATGACCGATGGCACCAGGAAATACCAGTTGAAGGAAGAGGTGGTAGAGGTATACCACGAAAAACATGGGCGGAGGTGATGAGAACATACCTCAGGTCGCTGAAGCTCACGGAGGAGATGACGAAGGACCATGACAAGTGGAGAGATGGTGTGCTGAATAAGACCCATCCCACCCTTGCGAGCAGGGAAAAGTGGACGTAAAAATGATGATGATGATGATGATGATGATGATATATATATATATATGTATGTATGTATGTATGTGTATATATATATATATATATATATATATATATATATGTATGTATGTATGTATGTGTATATATATATATATATATATATGTATGTATGTGTATATATATATATATATATATATATATATATATATATATATATATATATATATATACACATACATACATACATATATATATATATATATATATACATACACATACATACATACATACATATATATATATATATATATATATATGTGTGTGTGTGTGTGCGTGCGTGTGTGTAATGTATAATAAACAATACAATATAATTACCTCATTACCAGAGGTTTCCCGAATAAGACGAATACGAAAAACGTTCTCATTCGCTCATCGGACAAGGCAATTTAAAACATAGTGAAATATTTGAAAAATCTCCTCAAGAAAGGCAAGAGTTTAACGGGCAAAAAAATATATAAATAAAAGTAATGCAAGAGATATATAAAAAGAATAAGGAAATATAGTTAGGGTATGTGTATATGTATGTATATACACTCACCAATGTACATATGTGTGTATGTACAAATCCATGTGTATGGTGAAAATGTGTGCGTAAGTACATATATGAGGGCAAGTATATTTGTGTGTGTGACCTCAAATACGTATATAATATGAGTTGAAAAAGAAATTGTAAGATAATATAGTTAACACACATCCAGATACAGATATTAAATATATACACATACGAGTATGAAAGCACGCGTATAAACACACACACACACACGCGCGATCCCTTATATGCGGAAGATAAAAAGGGAAGGGAGTGTAATAGTAAAGAGAAGTGTCATTCTCGATATATGTATAAAAATAAAACAATATATGAGAATGAAAAAAAAATGTTTTAAATCAAAGAGAAAGTAAGACGGAGGGGTTGTCAATTAACACTAGAAAAAAGAAAACAAACATTGGTACGCACGTACACACACACACACACACATATATATATATATATATATATACATATAAATACGTACAGACAAAAGCGCATGCATGCGTACATACATACACACGAGGCACGTATATATATATCGCCACATGTATATCTAATCACACGTACGTACGCGACTATATATATATATATACATACACACCCATACATAGATATACATATATATACATACATAAACACATACATTCACCCACATACACACACACGTATAAATAAGTATGTAAAAAACATAGATATAAAACACACATATTAGGTAAGTTAATCAAAAAGTAGGTGGGTGGTTCACAGGTGTTCACTAATGTAGGCAAAAAATTCCTAGAGCCCTTAGATAAACATTTCCCTTGAACACATAGATACTATAAGATCTTCAATAGAAACTGTGTCAAAATTAGCTACTCCTGCGGTCCCCCTATTAAATCTTATATCAACAATAAGAAAACACCCAGAGGACATCAAAATTGCTCCTATAGAGTAAAAAATGAATGCCCATTACAAGGTAAATGCAACACCAAAGCCATTGTATATGCGGCTAACGTGACAACCATCAGCAACAACCTACCAGCCACCAGCGAACGATATGTGGGTATGACACAAGACAAATTCAAAACGCGTTATTACTCACATGTCGCATCTTTCCGACATCCAGAAAAAAGATTTACAACAGCTCTGGCTAGCAGAATATGGGATTTGAAAGACCAAGGTATCCAATATAAATTGGATTGGTCTGTTTTGAACCAATCTAAAGAATATGCAAGAGGAACAAGAAGATGCACACTCTGCATAAGTGAAACATATTGGATTTTATAGAAACTTAAATCACCAAAAACCTGCCTAAACGCAAAAACGAAATTTTCACCAGTTGCCCACACATGAAATCACACTTGCTTTCCAGCTCATATAAACTTAACTCACTTTCAGATACTTATCCTCCATAAACTCTTGTTCTTCACTTTCCTTAAATTATCCTCTTTACAGACTTCTCTTTCTGATTTACTTTCATTTTTAACTTTATTTTTAATTTTATTTTTATTTTTACTTCACATCCACCAGTGAACCCCCCCCCCCTACTTTTTGATTCACTTACCTAATATCTTCACATTCCACATTTTACTTCCCCATTTGCTTTCACTACTTGATATCACGGTCACTTGCGTTTTCCACTCCAGATATATTCTGTTGTTTCGCAGCCGACTTTATATTTGTACTCATTTATTCATACGGCTGGTTTATCATTTGTATCTATGCGTGTGAGTGCGCATATGTGTGTATACGTTCTGTATATGTATACGAACGCCTCTGTATGTGTGCCTGCGTATGTATATATATGTGTGTGTATGTGTGTTTTTATATCTATGGTTTTTACATACTTATTTATACGTGTGTGTGTATGTGGGTGAATGTATGTGTTTATGTATGTATATATATATGTATATGTATATGTATGTATGGGTGTGTATGTATATATA
>OZ024741.1:146219134-146269134 GCA_964016885.1 Eledone cirrhosa | reverse complement strand
ATTCCACAAATAAATCTTACAAAAAAATCTTATAATGATCATTCATGAACCTACAATTGTAAATCACTGTGGATACAAACCTTATTAGCGTTAAATTTCTTGATGATTCACTAAACCTAAAAATATCCCTGTATTCTCCATTCCACAAACCCAATAGATTACATCAACCTGCACTATTATCACCATAAGAATATTGCTAGAAACTATTTTGAAATATTATGCCTGATGCTCCCCCAGCTATCTATTAATGAACAATACTTAAAGCTTCTTCAGAATACTGAAATGATACCTTATCCAAGGTACTTTTTATAGATAAGTTAACTTAAAAAGCCTCCCAACCTATGACACCAAGTTATAATAGATATAGAAACATTAGTTAGTATAGCCCACTCTGAAACTTATCAGTGACAACCGTAGTAGTCTTTAGTGTTTGTATCATGATGAAATGTCCCCAGTAACTTCGATATGTTCATTAACATATTTTTAATAAAATAGACCTATTTGATTTAATTACTGAATAATTTGGAGGGATTTACTGAAATTATTTCAATTATTAAGAAGACATTTCTAATATAACGGTTATTATATCAATTTATGTTGGAAAATTTAAATTCATTTTGGAACTGTTTAAAATAGATGAATTTGTACCATAGCAGCAAAAGCAGTTTTCAGCAGATTGGTATTTAAAGGATTAGATAAGAACTGACTTAGTTTATAACAAGCCATTCAACCCTTTCCAATATGGAAAGGGGATATAAAATGATGACAAACAATGAATAAATATGGTAAATATTCTTCAAGCCACTGACATAATATTGGGACAGTAGCTTGTTTTTTGTTCATATCTATATTGTATATATGATTGGACCTTTATTATTTCTGGTGAACAATGCTCCAGCTGATTCAATCAAAAGAACAGCCTGCTTGTGAAATTAATGTGCAAACTGCTGAGCATTCCCATGTGACATCCTTAACATAGTTATCTCGAAGATTCAATGTGACACAATGTGGGATAATGCACTGCTGGGAATCAAACTCATGATCTTACAATTATGGGTTAAACTGTCGATCTACTTGCCAGATTTTCTGTGTTGGCTGTAGGCTAACCTGTCCACATTGGCTAATTGCAGATAACACAGGCTGCTCTCATAGTTAGATGATTAACCATGGTCTTCAGCATCAAATGCCTGCAATAGATGAGTTCAATGTAGTAAATAAAACAACTTAAGAACTATATTCTGTATATTTTACACAGATATTTTGTTTTGAAATCTATGAAAAATCAATAGTTTTGTCCTGACATAACAGAAGCTTGAATATATTTTTCTTTGTAAACATTAGAGTAATGCAATCTTTAAAAATTAAAGTTAGTTATGAAGGATTTGTAGATTTTTTTTCTCCGAATTTTCTATATCTTCATATTTTTATGAAAATTTAAATTTCCTCTGAGCAAATATCAACCTTTGATCTGTTGACAGGTTATTTCTTAGAATAAAAACATTTTCTACTTCATGAATATTCTCAATTATATACAAAACCATTTCTGTTAGTTTAATTTTCTATTACCCTTTTACCTGAACATACAATTTGTGAGTTTGCATAAATTCCCATCAAAACATTTTATCTCAAATTTACATTACATTAAAAGAATTGTAAAAGGTCCCTATCTTTACCAAATATATGCAGGAAAGATAATCAAAATCAGATTGTAGATCTCTTCAGAATGAACGTATTTTTGTGTAAAGGTTTTACCACAAAGCTCTGAAGGACATTTGAAAATAGTTTCCTAATATGTGAAAAAGAAGAATAAAATTCATCACCACCATCATCATCATTCTCTTCATTCTCCTCCTCCTTATCATCACTATTTAAAGTCCATGCTTGCTTAGGTTTGACAGGTTGTCATGTTCTAAGGCTGGACTGGTCAGATGACCACATCATGCCCATACATTCCAATTTTAGTTTCATTTCTATGACTGAATTACAGTGTGTATTTTGTCACTACCGCTTTAGAGAGTAGGTTTAATGTGTTTTGTTGTGAAACCAAATTGACCACTTAACAGACTTGGCTAGGTGTATTTTATTATTGTACCAATACTAAATTTTGCCATCTTTTAATAGATGTTTCACTTCTTAACCAAGTCTCTGTAACTAGGAAATAATTAACCTCTTTCCATTCCTGCCAACTTAATGGTTAATCAGTAGACTTTATATGTGTTCATAATTGCTATGTTTTCAAGAAATATTTTGTTCTGTGTAGCATGACTTATAAATTATCATTAAACACATTGCTTATTGATCTATCTTCAATATAAAAGAATTGAAATTATTCTGGCACAAATTAACATATCCCTTTATAGTAGCGTACCATTTAATATTGTTTGATTGGTATGAGTGCTATTACTGTTCTGGGAATGAAACCCTTAAAACAAGAAGGAAAAGCATCAGTCCATCCTTAATTTGAATTAATAAGATTTATTCTACCACATGTAGAAAATTGCTAGATTTGCCTTTGAGGTTTATACTATATTTCTTTTTTAAAAATGCAGAAAATTGTTTAATAGATTTACATTGTACATTATTAGCTAGATTGCAATGGACTGCAGCAAATATACTCGGTAATACTGATACTTTTGAACTCCATGAACTACCTAATTAGTACAAGAAAGAAGACTATTAAATCTGAGAATAACTTTGAATTAAATCAGTCAGATTTTGATGTTGTGATTAGAGTTTGACTTTTTCAGCAATTACTGACATATTTGTGGGAAAATTGAAGCCATTATCACAGACTTTCAACTGCCCAAATTCATTTCTTCAGTTTTTAGGGTTTTATTTTAACATAAATTTCGTGTGAACATAAAAGTTTTATAAGGCCATCACATCTTTTGATAAAATACAAATTCATTATTAGCTTTTCATCATTAATATCCATAAGTTTTTTTTTTTTACTGCAACAATATAGTTATGCAGCAAAGCCTTTGTCATACCTATATCAACGAGTGGAAGTTCATTTTTATGAATCAGCCACCTAGAGTATAATGTAGAGAGAGTTAGATGAAGTTAATGCTCTTAGTGTTTACCTTGACTAGTTGTAGGCTAGCGTTTATAGGACGACATTGAAAATGGTGCCTTTTTCTGCTGATGCTCCAAGCATGTGTTTATTTTGCTTAATCATTAATTCAGCCATGTGTATGGTCAAATATGGGTGCAGAGTATAATCAGAAGAGAGTGTATACAAGAGTTGAATCTTCCCTTCCATCTTCCCCTGACAGTTGGTGTGTTGGCATTGAGAATGGTAAGTTGAAATATTTGGGGAATTATTTAAGGTCTTTCCTGAAGCTATGACCATTTTGACAAATCCCAAAGGACTTGAGATTTTTACAGTGTCAGGAGATTGCGTTTGAACTCATAATACACAGAACTGAAACAGAAATACTGCAAGGTCTCTTCTCTAATGCCCAATGCATTAACATTCTCCCAATCTCTTATTTATTAACCATGAAAGTATAAAAGGTGGGGTTGACTTAAACAGGATTTGAAGTTAGATAGCAGGGAGCCTTAGCAAATACTGCAAAGATTTTAATCTGAAGCCCTAAAGACTACCAGCTTATTTATGATTAGCAGGTTTTGAAGATTGAAGTATATCCTGGGCCTAAAAGAGAATCTGTAAGAATGTTGTATGGTTATGTGTGAGGTTATAAGTATGTTTAATAGATTTAATCAGAAGTAATCATAAGTAGGGAAAATCCATTGATGAGAGAACATTTTCTTGGGATACACAGCTTGTGTGTTCTCATGTTAAATATGATAGGGTTATCATGACCTTATTATGGTATGATTTCAAGGTCTTTGGTTAAGGATTTATGGTTATGTATGAATGAAGTTTAAATAAAGATGGAGAGATAAACTGCTACCCATTTCTATGTGATTAGGCATGTGAGCTGTTGAAGATGACAGCAATTAGGTAATGGATGTTGTGAAGAAAGTTTGAGAGATAACTGAATTAATTTACCTTATGTTGTAGTTACTAATAATAGCTACAACAAAGTTTCAATTAGTTACTTGTATTAACCCTTTTGATATCAGCCCAATCAAAACCACACATTTTAAAGAATTACTATTTAAAATAAAACCTTCCAGCAAAATGAAACCTTTTATATTACAGATATTATCTTAATAATGAAATAATAAACATTTTATTAAATCCCTTCAAATTTTCCATTAATGGAAATACAGTGACTTCATCAACTGGCTCAGGTATTTCACACAAGAACTGACCATACATTCTTTTCTCTTTCTATCTATTCAAGGTGTCATTCTGTTTATCTTGTTTAAATTCTCTATTTTCCTTTTCTTACTCCTGCCATCAATCGCTCCTTTTAAGTATTTTTCATACCATACCAGATTATTTTCCCCAGACTTCACACACATTTCACAGCTACTGAGATCTCTTCCTCCTCCCAGTGATAATAAATATAACTTCTCCACATCACTGGAAGTGTAGAGCCCCTTGTAGTGTCATCATTTTCCTGTTCTTTCTATCAAGCTCCATAAATTCCTCACTTCTCCAAAGGTTACCAGTAGATGGTTTATCATTGGTCTTTTCTTTCCATATTGCTAACCCATTTTAACTTTCTCAAGTGCCAGTGTTATAAGTATAAGTTCTATGACAAATAGTAATGGTGAAAATGAGTCACCATGGAAGATATTCCTTTTAATTTCTACTTCTCAAAGGAATACATTGACAAGTACAACATGGTCTTCCACTCTAAAAATTGTGATGTTGGCAGCAATACCAAACATCTGAAGGCATTCAATAATGCAAGAATGAGGCACCATATCATGTGCTCTGTTAAAGGTATGGTGTTGGTTTGATGGTATACATGTTTTTCAAATCTGTCTTATCAATTTACATGTGATCCTTGTTGCCATGAGATCTTCTACATTATTTTTGTTCTCTTGGTACTATTCCTTCCCGTAAAAGAAAAGTATATGCCTTCTTTGCAAATATCCCAGTAAGTAACTTCCATATTATGCTCAGGCATACTATGGGATGGCAGTTTCCCACAACATTCCCCTTCTATCTTTTATTATAAGTGTTGTTCTTCCTGTTACCACCCAAGAGAGAACTGCACCTCTCTTGACACATTCATTCAATTGAGTTGCCAGTATTTCTTGAACCACATTGCACCTCTTTAACCAAAAGCCATAGATCCCATCTGGCCAAGATACCAAACTGGAAAGGTTCTGGAACCTTTCCAGTTTGGTATCTTGGCCAACAACTGTGCTTATAGTGATATCTCTTTGTTTATTTCTTCCTTGCAATTTTGCCTTGATGGTTTCTATCCTCTTGCTATCCCCTTCAGAACTCCTTGGCTTGGTAAGCATTAAGAACAGCATCCTTCCCATTGTCTCTTTCCAAAGTTTGGAAGAGTTGTTTTAAATAATATAGGACAATCTATTCTCTGTGAACTGCTTATTTCTATTCACATATCTTCTGGCTTTTCAACCGAATCCTCTGTTTTAACTGTTCCTCTACTGTATAGAATCCATTCTTCCATAGTTTATATTTCTTGTTTAATGTCTATTGATCAGTCTCTTTATTCATTTTTGCAAATTCTCCCTCCCCTTGTATAAACATCCTGTTTTTGTATTTGCCACTGCAAAATTCTGTAACCATAATAACAGGTGTGGTTATTGTGTTTGTTTTTGTCTGTGCTGTGTTCTGTAACCATACAGCAAAGTTCAACCTGTTATTAATGCTACTAGCATCTAATAGACAAGTTGTCATCTGACTTTTGCTTTCTCCTTAAAATGTTAAAATGTTGAACTTTTCAAAACGTTAGTAGAAGATAAACTTTGGAATGGTCCTTATGAGTCTGTTCCATGGGAAAAAATATATGAAACCTTAATTGGAATTAGGTCAGCTTCATTATTTAGGTGTATGTTTTCAGTTTTTAGTTTTCCTGTACCTTCCTGCTTCTTTGAGTACTGAATGGAGTTTCTTTTGATTTTTGTATTTTCTTACTAACATGATCATCCAATCATTGGTGCTCCCTAGGTATATTTGTAAGCCTAGGTATATTTGTAATTGTTTAGTATGATAGTTCCTGTTGATTTGGCAAATATAGGCAATCTATGTCTGCCTTGGGGTGATGCATTTTGTTGGCTGTAAATTGTCTTTGAGTCCATTCTTTGATTATCAGATAAGTTCCAATTGATGATGTTATAACAGTATCATACCACTGGTACAGCTAATATGTTTATAGCCTGGAAATAGTTTTTAGTATTTAGTTCAGTTTTCAGGATCAACTTTACTCTTCTGTAATACTTTTTACATATTTTCTCCTTCATTTGATTATATTTAATTCCATCACCCTCATTTATGCCAAGATATCTATAGGTATCTTCTGGGACTAACTCCTGTATGGTTGTATGTATATCGAGTTTAACAGATGATTGTTTTGTTAGCTTTCCTTATTTAAACATTGCTTTGGCACATTTGTCAAGACCAAATTCTGTGGTTTGGCAGTATCTGTAGAGCGTCAGACACCATGATTTGCAGTATAGGAATAATGGCCCTTTACATTCTTAGTTCAAATCCTGCCAGGTTAACTTTGCTTTTCATCGATAAAATAAAGTACCAGTAATGCACTGGGTAATTGCTGGCCTTGTTCCTAAAGTAGAAACAATTATTATTATTATTATTATTGAATGCCATGGTTGACGGAGGCTCGGCTCTGTAAGGTATTGTAATTTTTACGGGGTCGATAAAATAAAGTACCAGTAATGCACTGGGTAATTGCTGGCCTTGTACCTAAAGTAGAAACAATTATTATTATTATTATTATTGAATGCCATGGTTGACGGAGGCTCGGCTCTGTAAGGTATTGTAATTTTTACGGGGTCGATAAAATAAAGTACCAGTAATGCACTGGGTAATTGCTGGCCTTGTACCTAAAGTAGAAACAATTATTATTATTATTATTATTGAATGCCATGGTTGACGGAGGCTCGGCTCTGTAAGGTATTGTAATTTTTAACCGCTATAACAATTGTAAATTGTTTAAAACTTTAACCAAATTGTATTCAAAAACACCCTCCTCCTCGTGAGAGGGGTCTTTCTGCCCGTTATTTGGCCCTTCGGGGTTAAATAACGGCTTATTGGGGTTTTGTGCCCAATATTTATTTTAAACAAAAAAACATGGCTACAGAAAAGAATGTTCACAAGTCACTCCTACTCATTCCGTCTTCTTCCTCAATCGTCACTACAGCAGAGAGAAGATTGTCTCTCTCCCTCCCTTCTCTAAATGTGTCTCTCTCCCTCCCTTCTCTTTCGCAAGCGACGCCAGTAAAGAAAAATATAGTTTCTGATAGTTTCCAAGAGCACGTGCAAAACGTGGAACATTTCTCCACGACGACAACGACGGAAAATGTGTGCGGTAAATACGGAAAGCCATTTCATTCGTCTGATGTCGTGAATAATAGCAGTAATAACAGCAGTAGCAGCAACAGTGACAAGGAAAACAACAGTAGCAGCCGCAACAGCATCAGCAGCAGCAGCATAAACAACAACAGCATTAGCAGCAACAGCAACAACAACAGCAGCAGCAGCAACAACAACCATAGCAACAGCGGCAGTCGTAGTACCAGCAGCAACAACAAAAGTAACAGCAGCTCTGACGACAACAACAATAACAACAACAACAAAGAAAAACCAATCTCGATTGCAGGTATCGCAAAGAACCTGGAAACCATCCTTATAACAAATGAGGAATTACAGGAAGCAAAGAAGATGGTGACGAAAACCGGACACCGAGCAATCTGCAAAGCAGCCGAAAAATCTTTCGAAACCCAACAGCACTGTACGGTCATGTACCGTACAGTAAGCACAAAATCCTGTAGGGTTGAAAGAGCGACAGAGGCTCAAATACAAAAAGCCTTAGGGTGTGTGTAGCAGCGGAAAACGCATATCACCTGAGGAAAGAAATATGCCACCGTGGACGTGCTTTTTGCCACACTCCAGGAGGCAAAGGCTCAATCCTTAGTGAACCTAAGGGGCGAGGAAATGGTGTTGGTGCCCTCCTACTGCGGACAAAAAATTGTGAGGCTCGAACTGACCCACGTCCTCCCCAGGATGGCCCCTTCTTGGCTGGCTGCGTCTGTCCTCGTCGGAATCGAGGACAAAACAACTGTACTGCAAGTACAGAAAAAAGTACGAGATGATTGGGTCGGCACCTCCATTGAGATGTTAATCCAAACCAACCAGGAGTGCATCTAAGCTATCCCGGATGTGATAGACTTCGATAACGGCACTCAACTGCCCATAAGTGTTGAGGAAAAACGCCCGAAATGCTTTCGCTGTGGATCGAAGACTCACCTCAGGGCCTTCTGCAATAAGAAGACCATGAGAAAGGAGAAAACCCCCCTCTTTCCGAAACCGGCTCCACTGCTACCAGCAACAGGACAGGCGGCAACCAGGAAGGTTAGGTCCGTGGCACCCATACCCACGCCACGGAAATCAAGAACAGCAGCAGCAGTGGAAGTATTAACAACAACAACAGCAATACCAACTGCAGCTGCAACAGAGACTCCACTGCAAACATCACCAACAACAACAAGTGAAAGAGTGGAACTGGTACCCCTCCCCAACTTCACAGAATCGGACATGGAGTGTGAGGTGGGAGAGGGATGGCAAAAGGTCGTAAGAAGGCACAAACGCAGAAGCAGCGCATCGTCGCCTTCGAAACGGGAGGAAAGAAATGAAAAAAGGGTAAAGGCTACTGCAAAGAGACTTACAGCAGCAACACCACCAACACCATCACCACTCACACTAGCACCACCATCACCACGATGTGTACGCATCTCCCAGCCGTCCGGGATCGGGGGGAGAGGAGTTATTGTGCTTTTTCGGAGACGTTTGGATCTCGCCATACGGGCCATCTTCCAGGACCCTGAAGGTAAGTTGTTGGTGCTAGACGTGACCAGCGGAGACGGGCAAGCTTTCAGGCTAGTGGCCGTCTATGCCCCGACAGGAGCAGGGCGGCCTGATTTCTTCCGGCGTCTGGAGACTTTCTTGGAACGTCCCTCTTTTTAGTGTTAGTGGGCGACTGGAACGGGATCTTAGATGCACGCTGGGACTGTGGGATTAGCGGATAGGGGAGGAGGGTGCAAGAGCCTCACCAACCTGCTCAGGTGTTTTGAACTGTCTGACAGGTACCGATTGGATTTCCCGAATGTGCCAATGTCAACTTGGACAAATCGCATAGGGTCATCCAGATCATATCTAGATAGAGTATTTTGTAGAGAAATAGATAGGTCTAGCATAGGCTGTCCACAATTCAAGATAGTCAGCTACACGGACCACAAATTCGTGATCTGTGTGATTGACTTAGATAGGCTTCATAACGAGGACCCGGCTACTGGAAGCTAAACGCGTCCTTACCAGCGCGCAAGGCCTACAGAGACCGGATTAGCGAGGACCATCGTCAACAACAAGTGTAGGTTTGCTCTGAAAAGAGCAATTAGAATAGAGTCCATTAGGTTTAGTAAGGCTTTAGCAATAGAGAAAAATAGAGCAGAGGGAGAATTAGTTAGAAAATTAGACGAGGCGCTTAGGAAAGGTATCGCGACGACGTACTTGCGGCGAAATTGGCCCTTGACCAATTCTTCAATTCTTCAATGAAGGCTGCGTTGTCAGAGCTAGGATGCGTGCTCTCAGACACGAGGGGACGAAAGCCGTACAATGGGCCCGAGTGGCGGAGACGCGTCGTGGCAACAAAGCCACGATACGGTCTTTGGTGGACCACGACGGGCGCATGCTATTCGATCCCGGGCAAATGTGTGAAGCTTTTCAGCGACACTTCGCTCAGTTGTTCGGGGGCAGCGGCGGGCCGGATCGATGGATGGACTTTAGTGTCTACCTCGACGGCCTGCCGCGGCTCTCGGCCACTGAGGCGGAGTGTTGCGAAAAGCCGATAACAGCCGCTGAAGAACGGGAGGCAATGACTAGCTGCACAAGGGGTAAATCGCCTGGTTTTGATGGTCTGCCCTATGAACTTTACGTACAGATGCCAGACTTGTTCGGAGGCCTCTTGGCGGACGTCTACTGCAACTGGCAACAGAACGGGAGAATTCCCAGCTCTGTGAGCCGAGGAGCTGTGGCGCTGCTGAGAAAGGATCCGAACAAGGGGGATAACATAGATAATTTCAGGCCCATAACTTTGCTAAACACAGAGTTCAAGATTTTGGACAAGGTGCTAGCAAATAGGTTGGCGCTTGTCGTTGGTGGTCTGGTGGGAGAGGCGCAGACATGCGCCATTCCCGACAGATCCATCCACGACAACCTCCACCTCATGCGATACATCGTAGAGAGGGTAGTTAGGAAACCTGGCACGGGTGGGTCCTTGATCAATTTAGATCGGTCGAAAGCTTTCGATAGGGTCGACCATCGTTACTTAGCGGCAGTCCTGAGGGCGGTTGGCTTTGGGCCCGTCTTCAGAGGCTGGATCGCTGCCATGCACAGCGACATCTGCTCTGTAGTGAGAGTGAACGGTCACCTTTCGGAACCGTTCAACATCATGCGCTCGGTCCGCCAAGGATGTCCCCTCTCGTCCCTCTTATACGTATTGACTCTCGAGCCATTACTGCACAAACTGGAGACGTTGAGGGGGGTCCCGCGCGAACTAGGATGGGGAAGATCCGTGTCAGCATATGCGGACGATGTCACCGTAGTGGTGTCGAACGCCAAACACATCGAGGCGATCGGCACTACACTAAGAGAATACGAAGCGGTGACAGGACCAATGATCAAACAGGAAAAGTCAGTGGGCCTGCAGCTCGGCACCTGGAGAGGCAGGTCCATGCCGTCCAACAGCGTCGTCGGGCGCTGGACGGACGGACCAGTTAAATTTCTCGGGGTCTGGTTCTGTCCGGATCTCCAGACGGACAAAAACTGGGAAGAGGTGACGAGCAGGGTGGCTTCTCTCACCCAGAAACGGGCCGAGAGGAAACTATGCCTGAAATATCGAGCGGACCATCGTACTTTGTCCCAAGCCCCGCCCGACTGCGCTGGAGCGTTTGCTCTTTCACTTTTTGTGGAAGGGACACGCTCCGATGCTCAGGCGGTCCATCTGCTGTCAACACCCGCTACGTGGAGGGCTGGGAATGCCGTGGCTGATGATGCGCAGACAAACGCTCAGGCTACGACATCTCCACCTCTTCCTCGACGGTGATCAGGTGTGGTCTCCGTTTGCTAGACGCGTCTTTCCCCAGCTCGTCTCCTTGACGGAGCTGCAGTCCTGGGTCAAGCGAAGACCGAGAAGGAGCGCTTGGATACTGGAATGTCTTCAGGCACTCACAGCCCTCGACCAATCGGGCAATGTGATCGGTGGAAACTCCACCTTGGCGTTCTATAGAGGATTAGTGGAGGGGAAGAGCGACGACGTACTTGGGGAAACTCTAGGCGTCGACGAAAATCAACTAGCCAATCTCTTCGGAAGAACTTTCGGGCCGGGGCCTATGGACAACTTCCAGAAATCTCTGGCCTGGCAGTGCTAACGAGGAGCCTTGCCAGTTCGGGATAAACTCTACAGGCATGGATGTGCCGTCAACCGGGCATGTCCGAGATGCGCGCAGGGAGACGAAACCGTCCTGCACGCACTCGTCCAGTGTCCGAAAATTGCTGACTTGTGGGTTTATGTGGAACACCTGCTGTCGCGTGTAGGACGGATCCGGCTATCATCTGAGTCCATCGTGAGGATTGCCCCGCCCTCTTCCTTTAGCCGGGAAGGGCAGGCAGTTTTTATCTGTCTGGTGGCCATGGCGAAAGAGATAATATGGTGGACACGTTTGAAAGGGCTGAAGACGAGCACTTACCTCTTCGGTGATGCCCTGATTGACTTTTTCAAATTTCATTTGAAAAGGAAAATCAGAGTAGAGAGGGAAGTGCTCTCTTCCCAGCATTTTGTTGAAAGATGGGTGAGAGAAGCAAGAATGGCCCGAGTGAATGGGCCTACTCTGAGTATGTATCTGTAAATTAAAGGTGGAAAACTGGGAGAGGGCACTTGCCTTGGTGGTCAGGGTCACTGTGGCCTTTTACTGGGCTTTCTCCACAAATGTCTCTCCAAAGTCTCCCCGATATTGGGGAATTTTTCATTGTTATTATTTTGTTATATCCTCTGTTTTTATTTTTACACGCAGAAATGCCCATTTGTACCGTCCTGTATTGTCCTTAATGTCTACTTTATGTAAACCCTTGTGGTTAATAAGAAATCATTATTTTAAAAGTAGAAACAATTATTATTTATCTATTTATTTATTTCTACACAGTGTTCTTCTTACCATCAGGTTACATTTCAGAGCTTATGATGATAAGAATTGCTTTCTGTTCTTCTAGGTTATGTCTATCACCTTTCTGATTATCTTGGCATTGCCAAATAAGCATGCTTTTTTGCACAGGCTTTATATGCAAATTAAGTCCAATATATTGCACATTTTTAGAAATGTTATCTGTTAGACATCCTACTTTTGCTATAATTATCGGTACCAGTATTACCTTATTTACTTCACCCTTTATACTTGAGGTAATTGTAGTAGTTTTTCTTCTCTTTACCCTTTATTCTCGTATCAAAGAGCATGCTACATCCAAAACAGAACATTTCTTTTCTTTCTTGATTATCAACACTATATCTTGTTAGTTGTGATCGATCTTTGTTTCCATTTGTTTTGTAATGTCCTATAGAATTTTGATTTTATCCTTTTGCAACACTTTCATCTTTTATTCACCCCCCAAAAAGATCTTTTATATAGTTGCCAATGTATTATTGCTGCCACCTTATCATGTTTCCATTTTTCATTTTTATTTTGAGCAAGTTGTGAGCATTTTGAGACAATATGGCTAATTGTCTTATTCCCCTTTTTACACATTCTGCACTTTAATCCAATTTGCCTTATTGGGCTGCCATAATCAAACCCCTCTATTTCTCCCTTCAGATATTTTCTTTATATCCATGTCTACATGTTTTTATCATTTCTAACATCTCTTGTGTTCATTTCATAGGCTGTGTGCAATGATTTTACTTCAAATATGGCCTTCTCTTCTGTAGCTATTTCAGCTTCCTTCTTTGAATTACTCTTTCCATCATAGATCTCCTCTTTAAGACTTCCTTTAACAACTTTACTTGATCAACATCAGCAAGCCTTGATATTTATTCAACATCTTTCTTGTTCTTCAGTTCATCAACAGTCCAATCAATGATTACAGAACTATAGCTTATTATAGACCCAGTTCTGCTGTTTATGGCCATTATCATGTTACCAGCATTAAGCTGCGATCCCATGATGACCTTTATTTTTCTGGAATATTCATGTGACTTTTATTTCCCTGCTAAGTACTATGTCAATCTGAAGTATTTTAAGGTATTTTAAGGTATTTGTAGTCTCCTCCATCATCCAAAGAATGAATAACTTCAATCAGGGGTAATTGAATACCTTCTGAGCTGATCTTCTTTCCACTAACAATTTTGACTATTGCACATTTATCTATCCCAAATTCTAAACCAATGTCCACACTAAAAACTCTTACTGTTTGGACCAGTGGATCTATCTCATCCATATTTTTCTCATATATCTTGAGTTCATCCATGAATAATAGATGATTCAAGTTGTATCTTTGTTTTCCCATTGAATACCTGCATTTCACTTTTCTGAGTACTATAAACAGTTATAACATTGCCACCATGAACAACAAAGGTGATAAGGAGTCTCCTTGAAAAATTCCTTTCCTTGCTTTAACCTCCTAAAACAACTCCTTATGTCAGCTTAACTCTCCAACTTGTTGTATTCTGCCACTTTCACCAAATCTAGGTATTCAAAAATCCACAAATGGGGAATCATATCATAAGCTTTCTTATAATCGATTCAAACCTCACACAAGTTTTGTCATTCTTTTTCTGCAATTTTTCAACATTATTTTATCTATTGGGTTATCGATTGGCAGTGTCGGTAGAGGGTCGGATGCCATGCTTTGATGTATAGAGTTACGGCCCTTGCCATTCTGAGTTCAAATCCCGCCGAGGTTAACTTTGCCTTTCATCCTTACGGGGTCGATAAAATAAAGTACCAGTAATCATCATCATCATCATCATCGTGTATTTTTTAGAGATGCCTACTGACTGTAGTAGGTTTTACTTTGTATTTAGGTAAGGCGGGTCTTCTCTATTACTGAGTGCCGCCAAAGATCTCGGTCCAGTGACATTGTCTTGGAGAGGTGTAAGTGTGTGAGGTCGGAGTTTATCAGGTCGTCCCAGGTTTTTCTGGGTCTGCCTACTCCGTGGCTACCGTCTATCTTTATTGCCCTGCACTTTTTTATACAGCTGTCGTCTTTCATGCGCATCACGTGACCATACCAACGTAGCCCTCTCTCGAGTAAACAACATCTAATCCCTCTTATTTCTAATATGCAAAGCATAAACGAACTAATTCTTATTTCTATATTACTATTACACATCCAGCGGAGCATGCAAGCTTCGTTCCTCTCTAGTCTGCGTATATCCTCTGCACAAAATGCCCAGGTCTCACTGCCATGCAACATTGTTGTTCGTATGCAGGCATCATACAGCCTGCCTTTCATTTTTAGGGAGAACCCTTTAGCGGCTAATAGTGGTATAAGCTCTCTGAACTTTTTCCATCCAGTTCTGACTCTAGCTACTGTACTTTCAGAGCACCCTCCCCCACTGCTGATTTTGTCACCCAGGTAACGGAAGCTGTTCACTATTTCTATAGAACCCTCTGCGCAATTGAAAGAGCTAGTATTTTGTGGGCACTTGCTGCTACTTATTGCACCAGAGCACCGGCCACATTAAAATCTACGTTCTTAGTTAGCTTACCTATGATCCCACTACATCTTTTATACACCCATACTTTGCATTTGGGACATAAAATGGAGTTTCTACCTACGCCTTTCCTACACACTGAGCATGGCCATTTCCTGGAAGGGACCGGCGCCTTATTTTCTTTCCTACAAACTAGAACTTTAGTGTTAGCCAGGTTAATTTTAAGGCCTTTTGATTCCAGGCCGTGCTTCCATGTTTGGAATTTCTTCTCTAGCTCGGCCATTGATTCAGCTATGAGCGTTAGATCATCTGCGTATAGGAGTTCCCATGGGCAGCCGGTCTTGAACTCCACTGTTATAGCCTGAAGGGCAATAATAAACAGTAGGGGGCTAAGAACAGAGCCCTGATGAACACCAACTTTTACGCTAAACTCTTCACTATATTCGTTGTTAATTCTAACCTTGCTGACTGTTTCTTTATACATGGCTTGTATAGCTCTCACAAGCCATTCATCAACACCTAGTTTTCTAAGAGCCCACCAGATAATGGAACGGGGGACTCTGTCGAAGGCTTTCTCCAAGTCGACGAAAGCTAAGTATAGGGGTTTACTTTTAGCTAGGTACTTCTCCTGTAGTTGTCGTACAATGAAAAGAGCGTCTGTGGTACTTTTGCCTGACACAAACACGAACTGCATTTCATCTAGATCGATTCTCTCTCTGATTGGTTGCGCTATTACTTTTTCCGTGACCTTCATGACCTGGTCGATTAATTTAATGCCTCTATAGTTACTCCTATCTAGGGCGTCTTCTTTACCCTTGTAGCAGTTAATGATGATGCTGCTACGCCAGTCCTTCGGAACAACCCGATTCTGTATGACTTGGTTTACTATCCCGGTGACCATGGTGTGTCCCACCGTTCTAGAGGCTTTCAGCATCTCAGCAACTATTTCCGAAGGCCCAGCCGCCTTACCCGTCTTCATATCTTTGATTGCCTTACTTATTATACTACCTTCGACTAACACTGCTGGTCCCTCTATTGGGTCGATGTGGGGGAGACTGTCTTTCTCCCATTTATTCTCCTCATTTAGCAGCCTTTCGTAGTGACACTTCCAAGCTACCTTCTTATAAGCGTCAGTGATGGCAAGTATGCCATCATCATTAAGTACACACTTCTCCCCGACAATATTACGGTGTTCCTTGACACATTGCCTAGCAATCCTGAACACATCACGTTTTTGGTCCTCGCGTTGTAGAACATGCTTGAACTTTCTTTCCTCTGCTTCCCTTCTTGCGAAGTACACTTGTCTCCTAGCTTCCCTCCTGGCCACTTGATAGTCTTCTCTACTTCCCCCATCCCGCCATACTTTCCAAGCCTGTTTTTTGGCCTTAATTGACTCCTCCACCTTAATGTTCCACCACCATGTTACTCTCCTCCTGCCTACAGGCCTGCTCCAGCCACAGACTTCGTCTGCCGCCATCAGCAGGTCTGCTTTCAGGAATTCCCACTGTTCCTCTATATTGCACGACTCTAATTGCTCTTCCTTACTGTCAAAAGCATCAAGTAATATGCTTTTAAATTTATTTCTGGCTGTGGGGTCCTTTAGCTTCCATATTTTTCTCCTGAGGATAGTCCTCTTCTGCTGTCGAGTACGTCTCGTCCTGACTATGAGGTCGCTAATTATGAGTCTTTGTTGGGAGGTGCATTCTTCATGGGGGAGGGATTTAGTGTTTACAACAGACACTCTGTCACGTCTTCTGGTAAGGATATAATCTACCTGGCTGGTATGTTCTCCTGATCTGTAGGTGATCAAGTGATTGTCTCGTTTTTTGAAGTTAGTGTTACAGATTGTTAGGTTATTTGCATAACCTATGGGTAATTACTGGCCTTGTGCCAAAAGTAGAAAAAATTATTTTATCCATTAGCAGCTGATCTTTTGTACTTCTACTATTTCTTTTACAACCTTTCTGCACACCTGTGAAACACCTCTCCACAGTCACTCCTGTTAGCAACTTCCACATCATGTGTAAGCATATAATTGACTGATGGAAACTAAATTACTTTTATATTTTAGCATAAGACATATTTTGGTCATCCATCTTGGTACATTCTTATTTGCTACAATTTAACTCAACTGCTCTGTGATCTGATAATGGACACTGCTATGGCTATTTAGCCAGTATCCATGTACTCTCTCGGGCCTTACATTTTTGTAATTGTTTCATCTGTTTTTTTTTCACCTTAATATGTGTCACTATCAAATTCTCTTGCTGTCTTAGTCCTTGTAACTCCCATTTCACCCCTTGCAGCATTCCTGTTATGTTCAACATCTCTGAACCATATACCTCCCCCACATCTTTTGCTATTTGTTGGTTCACTTCTAAGATAAAATCCCATGACAATCTTATTCATTTCCTCGTTCCATTTCATTCTTGTATTGTTTTGATCCATAGTGGGATGGTGACCTGGTAGAACTGGACCAATTACACAGTTATCTTCCATATTTTGTTTTGATATCACTCATGATTGAGGTTTAGTGTTTGTGACGTTGTGCAACTACCAGTGTTGTTATTGTGAAACCTTCACTAGGTGGACTGCCAACCAAGGCACACAGAGACTCCACCTACCCTCATTGAGAGTGGGTCTCCCATGCCAGATGTCAACTTTGATTTAAAACCATTATTCTTATTATCACAGGGGGGTGGGGTGGCAGTATTGGTAGAGTGTCGAGCAACATGCTTTTCAGCATAGAGTTACGGTCCTTTGCACTCTGAGTTCAAATCCCGCCAAGGTTAACTTTGCCTTTCACCCTTACAGGTCAATATATAAAAGCACCAGTAAGGCACCAAGGTCGATTTAATCGACTTTCCCCTCCTCCCAAATGACTGGCCTTGTGCCTATACTAGAAATCATTATTATTATTATTCTTTGAGTCTCACTCATTGATGTTATTTCACTGGAAAGTTTGTTGAAAATAATATCAAGCCGCTACCTGCAGCCTCAGATATTCAGGACGTATCAGAGGGTTCTTGCTGTTCTCAGCAAGCATGCCTTTTGAAGTGTTCCAAAAAGCGGGGCTGGACTAATCTTCTTTAACCATACTTGGAAACTCTTTGAGATAGTACCTAGTGCACCTATGACAATTGGGACGACCTTGACTTCATGGCAGTTCCAATTCCTTTTTACCTCCCACTTTAAATCCTGGTATCGGTTAATTTTCTCCCTCTCCTTTTCTTGCACTCTCGTGTCAAATGCGCAGGCTACATCTACAATCAGGCACAATCTTTTTTCCTTGTCCCAAACCTATTATGTTCTAATTTCTTGTCCGTCTGTATCCTAAAATCCCAAAGCACCTTCACCTGATCGTTTTCTATCACCGACTCTGGCTTATGCTCATACCACTTCTCATTATTTTTATTATTATTATTATTATCAAGCCACTACCTGCAGCCTCAGATATTCAGGACGTATCGGAGGGTTCTTGCTGTTCCCAGCAAGCATGCCTTTTGAAGAGTTCCAAAAAGCGTGGCGGGGCCAATTTTCTTTAACCATCCCTGGAAACTTATTATTATTATTATTATTACAGTTGCATTTATCTTGCTTTATGTTCATACGAGTTATCACCAAGTCACAACCAGTGACCTCAAGAGACAACAAGGTGCGCCATGTTCAAGAAAGAACATACATACTCACACATGCATCTTTAGTGTTTAGACTTGTGATGTACTTATATTGATAGAATCTTCCTTAGTATATGGGCAGTTCCCATTAGTACTATCTTTTGTATTTCTCCTATACGCGGGTTTCCTGGGATTTGCGATAACTAATCATTAGACCCCTTAGGTATCATTCCCAGAGCGCCTACAACCACTGGTATTGTTTTAGTTCTCAATTTCCACATTTTTCCAATTTCTATCTCCAGGTCCTTATACTTGCTCAATTTTTCAAATGTTTTTATAGATACATTCTTGTCTATTGGAACGAACATATCAATTAGCAGGCATACCCTCTTTTTAAAGTCCTTCAATATTATATCAGGTCTATTTGCATTTATTTTTCGGTCTGTTTGGATGCTAAAGTTCCACAAGATTGAGATGTGATCTTTTTCAAGTATGGGAGGTGGTTGATGCTCCCACCGATTCTTTTGATGGGGCAGGTCAAAATGCTCACACATTATCCAATGTATGTATTGTACAGCTCTGTCATGCCTGTTTAGGTATTCGGTTGGAGCTATAGGACTGCACATTGAAATTATATGGTCAATGGTCTCTGGTTGTTTTTTGCATACACGGCATAATGGGCTGCATCCATTTTTTTATTATGTTGGCTTGGTAATTTTTTGTTGGCAGACACTGATCTTGTGCTGATATAATCAGTCCTTCAGTCTCCGATTTCAGTCCAGAGGATGCCAACCACTGATGGGTTAAAGTTTTGTCAACATCAGGATTGTTAGCTCGTTCTGGGTATTTTCCATACAGAGGCTTTTCTTGCCATTTCTTAGCCAGTTTCTGTAGCAGTTCTTTCTTTGCAGTTACTTTTACCTGCTTTGCTTTTTCTGTGTTTTCCATTTCAGCAGTAAATGGGACTTCTGAAATTTGTAGTCCATTACTGCATCTTTGTGCATCTTTTGTAATGGAGTATGATCTTTTGATGCTTTCGTGTTTCAAAACGAGTTTGATCATCCAATCATGTGATTCCCTTAGATATGTAGATAATCCAATTGTTGCAGTTTTCAACGCAATGTCTAACTGGATTAACCCACGTCCTCCTTTCCTAGGGAGATATATTCTATCTGTATCTGCCTTAGGGTGATGCATTCTGTGCATGGTTAAGAATTTTCTAATCTTTGTATCGAGCCTACGGATCTCTGTGCTTGACCAGTTGATGACATTGTAACTGTAGGTTACTACTGGTATGGCAAGCGTGTTTATGGCATCGATCCTATTCCTTGCATTCAATTCCGTTCTTAAGATTGCTCTTACTCTGCGGTAACATTCCTTCCTTATCCTTTCCCTCATTGTCGAGTGCTTGATTCCGTCTCCTTCACAAACACCTAGATATTTGTAAGTTTTTTCTTGATCAAGTTCTCTTATCACATTCCCCCGATCAAGATTAATGTCTGAACTCTTCAGGAGCTTTCCTCTGGTCAACGTTGCTTTGGCGCATTTATCTAGTCCAAACTCCATTATTAATGTCATCACTGAACTGCTCCACAGTGGATCATAGCCCTTACAATTGTTCCTAATTTTTTGCAAATAGTTTCAGGTCATCCATGTAGAACAAGTGATTAATGGTTTTGTCATAGACTTTATATCCATGTTTTGTTTCATTGAGCATTTTACTTAATGGTATAAGTGCGATGCAGAATAAAAGCGGTGATAAAGAGTCACCCTGAAAAATTCCACAATTAATATTAACTTCTCCAGCTTCCAGTGATTTTGTTTCACTATTCAAAAGGAGTGTCGTCTTCCATGTCTTCATACTGAATGACAAAAACCTCCTGACAACGGGGGATATTTTGAAAATCTCTAAACATTTTTCAATCCAACTGTGTGGCAAACTATCGAATGCTTTTTTATAATCTATCCAAGCTCATTTAGATTTTTGTGTCTATTATGACAATCTTCCAGTATCATTTTGTTAACCAAAAGCTGATCCTTACAGCCATATGAGCCTCGTTTACACCCTTTCTGCTCAATGGGAAATAGGTCATTTGTTATCAGGTGGTCATATGTATATTCAGTTAGGACTGATGTTAAAATTTTATACATTGTGGTCAAGCAAGTTATCGATCTGTAATTTTTGGGATTGTTTGTCTCATCATTCTTCGGAAGCAGGAATGTAATGCCGTTAACTAGCCATGATGGTATCTTTTCTGGCTCCTTAACTATTTCACATTAAAGTTGGGCTAACAGCTCATGAGACTCTGTGAAGGCATTTATCCAAAAATTTGGTATTTTGTCTTTTCCTGGGGATTTCCATTTGCTGGTTTTTCTAAGAGCCAAACGCAACTGTTCAACTGTTATATTTTCCCATGTTTGTTCCTCAAGGTGAGCTGTATCTTTCATTTGTCTGTCTATCCATGGGGCATATATGTTACGAACTTTTTCTTCGGCCCAGATCTTTTCCCAGAATTCTTGCACTTCCTCCTTGGGTGGTATTGATTTAGCAGTTATTGTTGACTTACCAATTTTTCTGTAGAAGTTTCTTTGGTTGTTTTTGAACATATTATTGTCCTTATAGAATCTAGATCGTTTTTCAAAGCGCCTTATACGAGCAGCTTTGGCCGACACTTTTTGCTTGATTATTTCTATCAGCATGTCTATATCACTTGTTGATTTTATACTGTACTTTCTTTTCAATTTTCTAAGTTTAGTTTGTTTAACATGTTCACCTACTTTATAGTTTGTTAAAATCTCTATGTCAGATCGGAGAAGGTTTATTTGGCGATTGATGTTCTCTTGCCAAGTAGATTTCTTGTGGGAATTCCTTTGTTTTTTCATCTTCACTCCACATAAGTGAGTGGTGACTTTAGCCGATGCATAATAGAGATGATTTAAACCAGTCATGTTTAGTTTGTTTGTGATGATAATGTTTTTGAGAATTATGTTAGTCTTGTGTATTATCTTTTGGTTGTTTGGAGTTCTGGATCTTGGGGAGGGTGTCTCGTTGCCCCATGTCAGATTCTTTCATTGTCATCCATTCGATCATAATTTCATCCTTCAAGTTGGCAAGTTCATTCTCATTCATTTCTTTATCATTTACGATCTCATTATTTTCATTTGGAGTTTCAATTTGAGCATGCACTCCCTCCACTTTTTCGATCCTTTCTTTAATTTGTTCTGTTGCCAGTGATTCCGCCCCAACCCTGGGATTCGAAGTGTTACAATTTACCTCGTTTTCACTGACACATGTTTCATTTTCCCTTCGCTGACTTTGTGCTAAAAGCTTGATCTGATCAATTTCTATATCAGTTAGTAAATTTTTTTAAACAATATTTCTTCGTATATTGGCTAGTTTGTTACTGTCAATATAGCCTCTGTTTTCGGGATGTTTCTTTTTCCAGCTGATATATGTCTGTTCTGTATTCGATGTATTTGATGGGTAGTACATGGCAGTGTAGAAAGCCTCAAGGAGTTCTTTATTATCTTCCCTTGACCATTTTTCTCTCTTTTTCTTTGGATGTCTTGGTGGTGAGCATGGAGGGCCAACAGTAGGAGTATTCCTGTTATGGGAGGTCTCCAGCTCCGAAGTGATGGGAAGGTTTGAACCATTAGCTGATTTTTCGACCCCAGTCTGGTTCCTCTCTGAGGGACGCGCCCCTTTTTTACCCGGGTGACGGCCGATCCGGTATGAGATTTTATCATTAGACATTTACTTTATTTTGTCGCGTTTTATCCTTATCCGCCAAGGGGTAATCATTTCGTGTTACCACTTCTAGAACGAGTGTCAACCAAGACTAGAGGGGTCGTTCTCCCCTAGAGACACGGCTATTCCCCGCCGGCCGCCATCCCGGTATTTCTTGGTCACGGGGTTTTCTTTTTGTTGTTTTTTTAAATTGTTATTATCATGAGTGGTTCCTTAATGTGAGCATTGCGTGGCTTAAGAATGAAATTATTAATAATTGTCTCCACTCCAGGCACAAGGCCAGCAATTACCCAGTGCATTACAATAATATAATATACTTTTTGCTGAAGTTGCCTGTTATTGTTGTTGGCTATGTCGCTGGTGGTGCTGGGGCTTTTTATATTGTTGGTGGGGAAGGGGTGAGCCAGCAGTGCCATAGTTGTTGACGTTTGGCCGGTGGCCGGGTCACTAGGTCAATCTATTTATATCTTTTGCTAGCCTCTCCCTTGTCTAGTGATACCGCCACCTTCCCCTTTCTTAAGTTAACAGGGGAATAGTGGTGGTAGCAATGAAGGAGTGGCGGCGGCGGTGATGGGATAGTGGTAGCAATGATGGATGGAGTGGTGGCGGCGGTGGCGTTGTCGTTACTGAGTTTTGTTGAATGGACTAGTTTTGTTTGATATGTAGTATCTATGCGTTTGTGTCGCGTATGTTTAATATATGTGTTGAATAGACTAGTTTTGTTTGATCTGTAGTATCTATGCGTTTGTGTCGCGTATGTTTAATATCTGTGTTGACATATTCCCTTAATATTGGAATTAAACATTTTGTTAAAATTTGAGACAATAATAATAGTAATTATTATTATGATGCTGGGATTGGTGGTAGTGGTGGTGAAATTGCCGTTATCTGGCTGTTATAGTTAGTGTACACAGCGGGGTGATGGGGTAGGTGGTGTATCAAGTTTCTGGTGTTGGTGAAATTGCTGTTATTTGGCTGTTCTATATAATGTAGACAGAGGGGTTTTCTTCCATTTATAACCATTTTCTTTTTTGAATATAAAATATATAATACAAAATTGAATATTTGAGCGATATAACAATATATTATGATCCAAATTTTTATGAGACTTGATTCGGTTATTTATGCATCATTTGTACTAAGAATTGTTATTTCACAATTGATTTAAATATGTTAAAAATCAAAAACTCACGGGAGCGATTTCATGACCTTCTACCACCACGTGTGTCTTCTTCCCTTCTTCTTCTTCTTCTTCTTCTTCTTCTATTATTATTATTATTATTATTGAAAGCTATGGTTGACGGAGGCTCGGCTCTGTAAGGTATTGTAAATTTTGAACGCTATAACAATTGTAAATTGTTTAAAACTTTAACCAACTTGTATTCAAAAACACCCTCCTCCTCGCGAGAGGGATCTTTCTGTCCGTTATTTGGCCCTTCGGGGTTAAATAACTGCTTATTGGGGTTTTGTGCCCAATATTTATTTTAAACAAAAAAAAAACAACATGGCTACGAAAAAGAATTTTCATAGGTCACTCCCACTCATTCCGTCTTCTTCTTCCTCAATCGTCACTACAGCAGAGAGAACATTGTCCCTCTCCCTCCCTTCTTTAAATGTGTCTCTCTCCCTCCCTTCTCTTTCGCAAGCGACGACAGAAAAGAAAAGTCTCGTGCAAAGCGTGCAAGATTTCTCCACGACGACGACGACAACGACGAAACAGGTGTGCGGGAAATACGAAAACCCATTTCATTCGTCTGACGTCAGGAATAATAGCAGTAGCAGCCGTAATAACAACAGCAACAGTGACAATGAAAACAACAGTAGCAGCCGCAACAGCATCAGCAGCAGCATAAACAACAACAGCATTAGCAGCAGCAACAACAACAACAACCACAGCAACAGCGGCGGCGGCATTAGTCGTAGTACCTGCAGCAACAACAAAAGTAACAGCAGCTCTGACGACAACAAAAACAACAACAGCAGCAAAGAAAAACCAATCATTTGCAGGTATCGCGAAGAACCTGGAAACAATCCTCATAACAAATGAGGACAAAAACCGAACACCGAGCAATCTGCAAGGCAGCGGAAAATTGTTTCGAAACCCAACAGCACTGTACGGTCACGTACCGTACAGTAAGTACAAAATCCCGTAGGATGGAAAGAGCCACAGAGACTCAAATACAAAAAGCCTTGGGGTCTGTGTGGCAGCGGAAAACACACATCCCCCGAGGCAAGAAATATGCCACCGTAGGCGTACTTTTTGCCACACCCCAGGAGGCAAAGGCTCAATCCGTAGTGACCCTAAGGAGCGAGGAAATGGTGTTGGTGCCCTCCTACTGCGGGCAAAAATTGTGAGGGTCAAACTAACCCACGTCCCCCCTGGGATGGCCCCTTCTTGGCTGGCCGCGTCTGTCCTCGTCGGAATCGAGGACAAAACAACTGTACTGCAAGTACAGAAAATAGTAAGAGAAGATTGGGTCGGCACCTCCATTGAGATGTTAATCCAAACCAACCAGGAGTGCATCGAAGCTATCCCGGATGTGATAGACTTCGATAACGGCACTCAACTGCCCATAAGTGTTGAGGGCAAACGCCCGAAATGTTTTCGCTGTGGATCGAAGACTCACCTCAGGGCCTTCTGCAATGAGAAGACCATGAGAAAGGAGAAAACCCCCCTCTTTCCGAAACCGGCTCCACTGCTACGAGCAACAGGACAGGCGGCAATCAGATCTCCTTAAGTAGAGTCTATCGACATCACTCCTCTTGTGGAACATGTTGTAGATAGTCAATAGCTTCCTAGTCTTCCTATCCATTTCTTTTTGTTCAGCAACATTCCATTTCAGAATTCCCGCACTGTACCTAATAATAAACACAGTTCGGGAATTTACTGCACTTATGGCATTCCTACTGTTCACATGTGACTTTAATCCGCTCCTTACTCTCCGAATGTATTCAGATCTTATCAATTCCTTCATTTTTTTGTTCTTCATGTCATCAGCCTCCAGAACACCTAAATATTTGTAGCCTTCTTCAGTGTCAATTTCCTTTATCATCTCACCTGTTGGTACCTGGATTCTGTTGCTGCTGCTCAATTTATCCCTCTTCATCACAAGGACTCCACACTTACTAATACCAAATTGCATACATATATAATTGCTTAAAATACGGAGAGTATCAACAAGCACATCCAACTCCTTCTCACTCTTCCCGAAGAGCTTAAGATCGTCCATGAAGAGGAGGTGATTGATGGTAAGCTCTCCCTTTCCCAACTTGTATCCTGCTCTCACTTTTCGCAGTATAATGGTCAGGGCATCAGGGCAAGGACAAACAACAGAGGGGACAGACTATCTCCCTGGAAGATACCTCTCTTGATCTTCACGCCTCCCAAGGATTCTCCAGCTGATGTTAACTCTGTTTTCCAGGACTTCATACTTTTGCCCAACAACTGTCTGATGTTACCTGCCACCATGAAGATCTCTAGGCTTTTGGTGATCCAAGAATGAGGTACCATGTCGAATGCCTTTTTGTAGTCTATCCATCCCATGGCAAGACCAGTGTGTCTCCTCTTGCAATTCCTCATTACCATCTTATCAATAAGTAACTGGCCCTTTGTACCACGGGACTTCTTTCAGCATCCTTTCTGTTCGTCCGGTAACAAGTTGTTTGGGTGATGGTAGATTTCCTCAGACATAATGCTTGTCAACAGTTTCCACATTACGGACAGACATGTGATAGGTCTATAGTTGGTAACATCATTACCCTTGATTCGGTCTTACATTACCAGAACTGTGGTACCTTTTGTCAACCACTCTGGTACCTCACCTGACATCAAACAGTCATTGAACATGGTTGTCAGTTTCGGGTGGAGGGATGTTATATTTTTAATCCAATACCCCTGCACACCATCTGGGCCTGGTGATTACCAGTTGGTTAGTGTTTTGGCCTGCCCCTTAAGAGTTTCAACTGTGATACTCAAATCAGTTTGTTGGTGTGCCTATTCACTAATCTCCTTCTGTACTGTCTCAATCCACACTGCCTGGTCATTATGTTTAACATCCTGTTCCCATATTCCTCTCCAGAATGTTTTAGTTTGTTCCGCCTCAGGGATCAAGTCGTTGCCTCTTTCTTTCCCTTCAAGCTATCCAAACAGCATCTTCTGGTTGTTGTCAAACATGCGGTTATGTCTATACTGACTCACTCTGCTCTCGTATCGCCTAATTTTTGCACTCTTTGCTACAATGTGTTGCTTCAGTTCCTCTATGATAATATTTAGCTTTTTCCTCCTAGTTGTGTACTTTATTTCCAGTCTATTTTTAGTGTCTTTGTTTTTTAGTGTCCCATTCAGTAGGGACTCAAGCTTTCCAATGTCATTTCTCATTTCCCTGATTTGACCATTCAGTCGTTTCTTCCACCAAGGCTCTGATCTTTCTTGTTTGTTGTTTCCTCTCGCTTTTATACCAAGTAATTTCCTCACCGCATTTGCTGTTGCTTTGAGGATATTGTTGCACTGGTGAAGGCTCCTCGCCTCAAGGTATGGGATGACTTTGTTTACCTTAGCTGTTGTTTCTTTTAACTTTTTCCTGTCTACAAATCTTAGGTTCATAGGTTTCCCACTATCATTGTTCAATTCATCTACCACTAAGTTTAGGATATCAACCAAATCTTGTCCTAGCTCGTCAGTATTCATCTCCTCAATGGACGTATCTTTGTTCCAGGTATTATTTATTTCAGCATTCAGATCATTGTCTGCTTCGGATGGTTCCTCCGTTCTCTCAACCTCTTCACCTTCATTTCCCACTGGATCGTTTGCCTGGCATACTCCACTCTCCATTTCCAAGCTAATCTCTCTGCTGAGTTCCTCCAGTTCCAGCTCGCTTATCCACCCATTAGTTCTTATTACCCGAGCCTGCCCGGCCAATTTTTGTTCATCTAATTTAAATAGACCAATCTCGTTCCAGATGTTATGCATCCGTTTCCTATAGCCTCTCTCCTTGGGATTATTCTTCAGGTAACATTGCATAACAGTTCTATTCAATTCTTTCGTCCAGTTGGTTCTGGTCCCTTTCCTTCTTCTTCTTCCTCCGACACCAGCAGTATTTGGTTGACAGCCAGGTCCCTGCTGCTGAGCCAGGGAGCACCTGCTGGATGAGAGTCTGTCACATGACATTCTAGTTTCCACTTCACCGTTATTCGAACTGTTTAGGTTCGACATTTAAACACTCTTATCGAGGATTGGTGAATGTATGGTTACATAACCACCGGTGATTTCATCACTCCCGGTGATTTTTGTGTGGCATTATCACGCTGTAGACGAACATAAATAAACAAACAAACAAACAGGCAAAAAAAAAAAAAGAATGAGCATAAGTTTCACTGTAATGTAATGTTTGACTGTCTGACTTAGTTTTTCCCTTCCCTTCTCTGTCCGTCTGTTTGTTCTTCTCTTCATTTTTCTTTTCTTTACGTTTTTCGTTGTTGCTGTGCTGCTTTGATTTTGATTTTTGCTTTTTTTGATTTTTTGACCGGGTCATCAAATCAGTCTATTTATATATTTTGATGCCTTCCTCTTTTAGTGGGGACACTACGATGCATGTCTTAGCAGGAGGTAGTGGGAGAGAATAGCGGCGGTAGTGATAATGAGACAGTGGTAGTGGTGGTGGTGCTGTGCTAGTAGTACTTAGCAGGAGGTAGTGGGAGAGAAGAGCGGCGGTAGCGATAATGAGACAGCAGTGGTGGTGATGTGATCGTAGTACTGTAGTGATGGTGTTGAAGTTGAAGTAGAAATAGAAGTCGGGGTAACTTGACTAGAGTTTTTAGCGTGGTAGTGGTGGTGGTGTTGGTGGTGAAATTATCTTCTCTGTCCACTTAGCCATTTAGCTATTTAGCTATTTAGCCATTTTGCCATTTTCCTCCTTTTCGACTATAACATTCCTGATCCAAAATTAACTATTAATATTCTCCAGTGATACCGCCACCTTCCCCTTTCGTAAGTTAACAGAAGGTAATGGGGGAATAGTAGTGGTAGCAATGAAGGAGTGGTGGCGGCGGTGATGGGATAGTGGTAGCAGTGATAGATGGAGTGGTGGCGGCGGTGACTATAGTGATGGCGTTGTCGTTACTGAGTTTTGTTGAATAGACTGTAGTTCGTTTGATCGGTGTATCTATGCGGTTTGTTGCGTATGTTTAATATATGTGTTGACATATTTTCTTAATATTGGAATTAAACATTTTGTGAAAACTTGAGACAATAATAATAGTAATTATTATTATTATGCTGGGATTGGTGGTGGTGGTGGTTAAATTGCCGTTATCTGGCTGTTGTATTTAGTGTACACAGAGGGGTGATGGGATAGGGGGTTATCTAGTTTGTGGTGTTGGTGAAATTGCTGTTATTTGGCTGTTATATATAGTGTAGACAGAGGGGTTTTCTTCCATTTATAACCATTTTCTTTTTTGAATTATTATTATTATTATTATTATTATTATCATTATTATTATTATTTATGGCCCTTTGCGTCCTGAGTTTAAATCCTGCTGAGGTTAGCTTTGCCTTTTATCCTTATGTGGTTGATAAAATAAAGCACCAGTAATGTGCTGGGGTGGATTTAATCGACTTCCCCACCCCACAAAAAATTGCTGGCTTTGTGGTGAGGATATTTGGCTCAAAATCATAAGATCATGAGTTTGATTTCCATGGACACATTGTGTCCTTGAGCAAGACACTTTATTTTACATTGCTCTAATCCACTCAGCTGGCAAAAATGAGTTGTACCTGTAACTCGAAGGCTCAGCCTTGTCACATTCTGTGTCACACTGAATCTCCCTGAGAACTACTTGCATGTTAATTTCATGAGCAGGCTTTTCTGTTGATTGTATCAACTGGAACACCTGTCGTCATAACCGATGGAGTGCCAGTTATATTATTACTGCTGTTGTTGCTCAGGTTTGATAAAAAAATGTTTTGTTATTGCTATGGTGATTGCTGTTACTATTATTGCTCCAGGATTTGTGCTTTGCATACTAAACAGAAAATATAATAATTATTTGCAGCCAAAATCTAAACAGAAATCTCTGAAATCAGCATTACTCTCATACAAAATACACAAACACATGCTCACACATATATACATACATATATATGTATGTGTATGTGTGCATATATATATATATATATATATACATATATATAACTAACTCACCAATCTCTCCTCTCATATCTCCTCTACTATCTCTATCTCTCTCTTTAAGATTGGTTACTCTTGAACTGTGTATACATATATATATATATATGCATCTGTATATGTGCTTATATATACATACACACACACACATATATATATATATATATATATACACGCACATACATAAACTCATATATATACTAAAATAAATCAATTATGAAGTGTATATCTTCCAATTTTTCCAACACTATTGCAGATATTTAATACAAATTCCTATATCATGGCAAATTCTGGGGGCAAATCTTTCAGATTAAAATAGTAAAAAGAAAGAAATATGCAACCGAAGATGGAAAATGATCTATAGATAGAATAATGGCAAAGGAAGTGGGAAAACAAGCCAAAATATCTAGCAAAACAACCTGAAGCAGGCTAATACCGGTTATGCTGAAGACCTTCCTCATATTATGCCAAATTCAATTAGGAATTTGCTACTTTAAGACAAGTTGCCAGGAATTGTATTGTCTTATAAGGAAGCTAGTATTCTGTATCAATTTCTATCATTAATTTATTGTTATGTAATTTTATATAGATATCTTTGTGTAGACAAACTCATGCATGGTCAAAAGCATGTTAATGTGCACATGCCTATATACATGCACATACATACACATACGCATATATGTATGCACATGTATAATTTTATATCAAGATCTGTCTAAACACATACACACACACACATGCACATATATACACACACATACATGTATGCATGTGCATAATTGTATATAGAGAGTTGTGTAGAGACACACCCACATGGTATGTATGTGGCTGCATATGCTCCTGTCCCACCCTTGCAAGCAGGGAAAAAGCGGACGTAAAATGAGGATGATGATGATGAAAATGATGATGATGTATGTGAAGACATACTCATACAAACATGCACAAACATGGATCACACACTCATACACATAACACACACATTACAAACGTCCACACACACACATGCCTCTCACCACACACACACACACATATATATATATATATATATATATATATATATATATCATCATCACCATTTTACGTTCATTTTTCCACACTAGCAGGGGTTTGATGAGTTGTCCTGTTGTGGGCAATGCGAGGTCAGGTGACCATGTCTTGCTCATACAGAACTGATTTTGGCTTGGCTTCTACAGCAGGATGCTCTTCCTAACACCAATCTCATTTACATTGAGTACCGGGTGCTTTTCGTCGTGACACCTACACTACCACTTTACAGTGTAGACTGGGTGCATTTTGTCATGACACCTACACGACCACTTTACAGTGTAGACAGGGTATTTTTTGTCATGACACCTACTCAAAAACTTTACAGTGTGGGCTGGGTGCTTTTTGTCATGACACCTTCATGACCACTTTACAGTGGGAGGGTAGGGTGGGGCGTACTGTATATATGATTCAGCTATGGCCTGTGCCAAAGGGAAGTTGGGTCTTCTGCATTACTGCATAGCTCCAGAGATATCGGTTCTGTGTCAATGCCTTTGAGAGGTGTAATTGGGCAAGGTCAGCTTTTATCACTTCATCCCAAGTCTTCCTGAGTCTTCCCACTCCAAGGCTTCCATCAATTTTGAGCACACTGCACCTTTTTATGCAGCTGTCATGTCCATATCAACGTAATCTCTTCTCCTGCACACAGCATTTGATTCCTTTTATGCCTAATTTCTCTCTCAGTTTGTTTATACTTTGCCGTTCACATATATTACTATTACACATATATATCTTTATCTGTGAGGGCCCATAGCTTAGGGTTTATGGTGTATGGCTCATAATCATATGGTCATGAGTTTGACTCCTGGTGTTTTGTCCTTGAACAAGACACTTTATTTCGCCTTGCTTCAGTCCACTCTGCTGGAAAAAAACTAATTTTACTTGTAATCAAATGCACCATCTTTGTCATACACTGTGTTATGCAGAAAATCTCTGGAAACTCGGTTAGCTCTTTAAATACCAACCTGACCCAAACCACCTCAATTAAAATGTTAATATTTAAATTCAAACCTTGAACTGAAATCTTATTATTACATACCAGATATTATTAAATTTCACTAGTTACATATCTTTTGTTAAGTTGAAAGTTTGTTATTTCACTAAAACTCTGATAATTGCTGATAATTAAAACAGAAAGGCAATATATTCTTGTTAGAAATATGACCATAAAAGGATTAGGGGTACATATGTATGTGGAATGCTCAGCTATTTGCTAGTTTATTTCTCAAGCAGCTGTTCCATTGATTGTACAGATGAGAAACTCATCAACCCTTTATAGCACATTTCTTATGCTGTTTGAAATGTCCATTTACTGGTCTCTAAAGTTAAGTGTACATCTCTCTTCTGCACACATTAGTCAATACCTTTGATAGTGAGTTATATTCTCTGCCCACTTGTGTTTGTGTTTTCTCTTTAAAAAATATTACTCATTCAGTATATCATAAACAAGAATTTGTTTTTTATATTGCAAATCTTTTATATGATTATGTTTCATTTTCAGTCAACATTGTAACTTCCAACATCAAATATATGATATAAAACAAAAGTACTTTCAAAAGGGTGTTATATAGATTTATTAGTCATACAAATACACTGGGGGGCTATAATTTGCTTACAGCAATTGTGTGCTTGCATTGATGCAAATGGTCTGTATTTTTTAATATTAAGTCTAACTATATATACTTAAATGAATTGCCTATGGAATAAAGTTTAATATCACTATAGTTTCCTTTTTTTTATATTTCTTAATAGTAAGCTAATTATGCTCTGTATGTACAGAAACCTTTAACATGTATTTTCCTCTATTAAAGCTAACATTTTTATGCTGATGAACATTACTAAACACTTTTTCCTCTTCTTTAGTCACTTATTCCTGGGAGGGCCATGGCAGAGTCTGCATGTACACCTTCAAGTAGGTCATGTCAGAAACAACTGTCCCCAATTGATCTGGCTAGATCACCAAGTGAGACCAACCAAGCCCATGGATGTTATCCAACCATCTTGCTCGGCATCTACCCCTAGGTCTTCTGCTTATTTGTTCTGCCCATAAAATATGATCAGTGATTCTTTCCTGAGACATTCTGACCACATGTTCATAGTATCAGAGCTATGATCTCTCAATTCAGAGAACTTGAATTCATGATCATAATCTTTCAGTCATTACCTGAGATACAAGACCATAGGAAGGGTTGACATGACCATCAAATTAAAGATAGTGAATTTGTTTTTACACCCTCTTCCTTCTCATGAGGAAATGCTGAAGTTGGCACATTACTGGACCAGTTCCTGCAATTTTTGCACTTTATTCAGTCTCCTGCCTTCCATCACTCATGAATATGGCCCCGAGATACTTGAACTTCTCCACCTGCTTCAATGGAACTCCACTCACATGTAGAGTGCACTGTGCAGACTTCCTTGAGAGGAAGAGTATTTCAGTCTTCACAATACCACCCCATACGACACCACACCAAACAACACCACATCAAACAACACCACATTAAACAGCACCACTGAAACATCACTCCAAACCACACCACACTGTGTGTCTTTTTTGAAACCAAGCAACCATTTATTAACTTTCTTTCTCTCATAATTGTTTCTTGATTCAAAAATATTCTCCATGGTAAATTAAAGTTATTTGATTTTAATTACAACTCTCTAGTACATTAATTCATTTGTTACTAACACATTTAAAATCACTCATTCCTATGGTAGCAGTTTATTTCAAAATGTTTATAATTATCGGAAATCTTCCAAACATCAAATTAATGGGGAGAAATTTAGTTATAATACTAAATACTTCTAAATACTTTATTATCTTCAAAATTATTTGAAAGTCATAGGCAATGTCTTTCATCAGAAAGATTGCTCTCACCCTCTCTTGTTTATAGTTATTGTGTAAATATTCCTGATTATCTGCATGTGTTCAGGAACTGTGGATTAAGGAGTTTCATTGATACTGATTCTCCTGAGATCTTGCATATATATATGTGTATATATATATATATTTATGTGTGTGTATGTATGTATGTATGTATGTATGTATGTATGTATGTAAGTGTATGTGCGTGTGTGTGTATGTGTGTGTGTGTGCATGTGTGTATGGAAATGCCAGTAGAAGGAAGCCACACAAGAGGTAGCAAAGAAAGACCTGGGCAGAGGTAATGAGAACTGATCTCAAATTATTGAAACTCACAGAGATGATGATGAAGGAAAATGCCTGCCCAGGGGATTTGTATATAAATCAGAAGTACAGGGAAAAATTTATATTGGACTGGCCAAAAATACATTTAAAACCCACTTCTTTCAGCACTTGAATACGTTTAATAACAAGCAAATTTAAATTTCAACATCTCTGTCAAAATATATTTAGCTATTGAAAGACAGTGGGATTACAAACTCTACCATCAAATGGAGTATTGTGGCAAAGGGGAAAGCCTGTAACAGACGAGGCACGAGATGCTACTTATGTACCACTTAAAAACTAAATATCCTAGCTTCATCAACCAACATCTTGAAGTCTCTGGGGGAAACATTGTCTTCCTGTTCCCATGCAAAAATGTTCAGCTTGTGTTGCTTCAAACATATCTACTCACTGGACAGCCTGCCTCATGAATTAACCCCTGGGTAACAATGTTCACCAGATTGTTCAAATGTTGGAGGAAACACCTCATCGCAGAAAGCAAAGAAGAAAATAGTGTTTAAGGAAGAGAAGACTCTAACATCAAAATATATATGTACATCCGAAATATGTATAATAAAATGTAATTGATCAAAAGAACATCTATTTTATTAATACTTATATTTTAATATATATATATATATATATATATATATATATATATATGCAGAAGGGGAGAGAAAGAGAGAGAGAGAGAGAGGAAGAGAGAGAGAGAGATAGAGGGGGAGAGAGAGAGAGAGAGAGAGAGAGAGAGAGAGAGAGAGAGAGAGAGAAGGAGAGTTGCTCCTTATTTTAAATATCAATTCTTAATCTACAATTTATAACATTCTTCAATCTTTTATAGTTTATTATTAAATGTAATTTTTGTAAGATAGAAAATAAAAATTATTCTAACTTTAAATATCCCAACAATGTCGATGTAAAACAAAAGAATGGAAAATTTAAATAATATTTGGTTAAACCATTTTAGTGTTCTATTCAAACAATTAAGAATGATTATTCAACTGAAAAGCAATCATTCAGGGTTTTACAATTGAACTAAAAGAAATGTTAACAGCAAGATATTTTTGTTGATGTTTTCATATCCACTCTCTCATTCAATTTCAGCTAAATAAATAAAGCATTTTGTGAAAAGTTACATCTCTTACTCATAAAACCAGTTAGTTTGTTTACTTATGCAAGAGACAAGAATTGCTGTTATATAAATACCTATTCTTCTCCTCCCCTTCCTCCCCTCATAATCATCACGCCTCTCTAAGCTGGCATTAAATGGACAGGTTATCATGTTCTATACCCATGATAGGTCAGATGGTCAAGTCTTGCTCATTCTTTACATTTTTTTTATCAGTTGTTACTATTTGAGTTCTACAGCATATACTGTGTCCTTTTTATTGTGGCACCAACACTACAATTTTACAGAGTGTACTAAGAGTGTTTTACTGTGACACAAGCACTATCACCTTATGTAGTGTACTGAGTGTATTTCATGGCACTAGTAATACTGTTTTACATATTTATTAGAAATATTTTCAGAAATACCAGTGAAAACTGGAGTAAAGTAAGACAAAACAAAAAAAAAAAAGATCATTTAACATTTTTACCTTATATTTTATGATAAATATTCGGAGGTTAAAACTATGTCAACTGTTTGCTTTCCATTTTCAATCCTATATTTCTAACTTGCATTATACTGGCTTTACTAAATATATTTTGATTGAGCTCAGAGAAAAACAAGGTATAAGAGTAATCAAATTAGTGTGCTAGACTGAGTTGATATGGAAATGTGTTGTGCATGGTTGATGATCATTGGGTGAAGAAGTGAAGGACTTTCCAGTGGAAGGGTCTTACAGTAGAGGAAAGCTTGTGCTGATGTGGTGAGAGCAGACCTCAAACTGCTGAACCTTACAGAGGAAATAATGAAGGAATGCAATAAGTGAAGGGCAGGTATGCTGGAAAAGACCTGTGGAAGCCATGCAAGCATGGAAAAATGAATGCAAAAAGGATCTGCATGATCTCTTACAATGCTTCGTGTGTGTATGTGCAAATGCATGCATATGAAGAATAAATGCATATATATATATATATATATATATATGTATGTATATAATACACATGTATATAATTTCATTGAGTATTTTAAGTTGTGATTATATTATAGCTATTTCAGTATCTGTGTAAGAGTGTGTTTAGATATTTCCTGATTTTTATACTTCAGAAGACACTTACTTCATCTGGGGCACTAAAGTGCTGAAGAAAATGTCTTCTTATATATGCTTTGTAAATAAACTATATTGTTGATAGCATATTTACACATAATTGTTTCTACTTTTGGCACAAGGCCAGCAATTATCCCGGTGCATTACTGGTACTTTATTTTATTGACCCGGTAAGGATGAAAGGCAAAGTTAACTTTGGCAGGATTTGAACTCAGACAGTAAAGGGCCATAACTCTAAGCTGTAAAGCATGGCATCTGACCCTCTACGGATACTGCCAATCCACTGCCCATATTTACATATAATGCAAACTTAGCAGGTTAGTATTAATTGTGTATGGAACCATAACTCCTGATGGAGATGCAGGGGCTGGGTGCTTTAAACCAGGTATAGCCATTCCTCTCACCAGGTCTGAATATAGCTGAATTCTTCCAGATATATATATATATATATATATATATATATATAAAGAGAGAGAGAGAGAGAGAGGGAGAGGGAGAGAGAGAGAGAATGAATGGACCCAGTACTGGACTGGTACTTTTTTCATCAACCTCAAATGGATGAAAGGCAAAGTTGACCTTGGCAGGATTTAAACTCATAGAGCCAGAATGAATACCACAAAGTATTCTATCTGATGCCCTGACGACTCTGCCAATTCATTGCCTCTAGTATTATTTAGCAGTAGTATTATTCAGTATCAATGAAGAAATATACCAGTATTGAATAAAGTGTGTATTGACAGAATTCTTGTTCCATGGGGAGAACATTGGAATTGAAAAGTTATACAGAGATGTATTAAATTCAAAAAAATTAACCATCCTCGTTTTACATCTACTTTCCACACTGGCATGTGTTGGACAGGTTGTCTACATTCATGACAAGACATATCAGAGCAACCTCATCTTGCTCATACATTACATATTTGGCATGGTTTCTTTAGCTCGATGCCCTTCATAACATAACTTTAGAATGTTTTCTTGGCACATTATTTTTGTGATACCAGCACAATGAGAGCATATACTTTTTATTAGAATATTGTTTTGATAACAACCTGATGTCTTTAAAGTTGATAAAATTTGATGAATTTTGCCACGGTAAGGACATTAAATACTTTTTGTTAAAAATATAGTTCTCATTGTCAAATGGATAAAACTAAAAAGCTCAGTCTGTTTGTTCGTATTTTCATATATTTTAAAATCCACTTTATATTCACTATGCTAATTTTTGTTCAGTCAAACAATATGACTTCCGCAGTCACCTGGTTTATTTCCAACTAGGTATGTAGTTTGTTGTTACCTTCCTCTCCTACCCATCAGTGTTGAAGGGTCTGAAAGTGGTCAGAGGCATTTTTATTTCCTTTCCTGAATAAACAGTAATACACACACACACACTAATATATATATACAATATAGTTCAAGAATAGACAAGTCAAAACACAGGTGCAAAAACAAAGTCTTAGTTTCACACATAAGAAGAGGTAGATGTAGGTTTCAATATGCTGGACATGACATAAGTCCTTCTTCAGGAATTGGAGTATTTGGAGAGAGAGAGAAAAGGTTAGAACAACAGAGTTGGGGGAAAAAATATATATATACGTAAACAAGGCCATTCTGGCTCCAATCAATCTATCTATATTCACCATCAATAACTACCCTAAATATACATACTCATATATACACATACAGATATATATATGTATGTATATTGTGTATATGTGTGTAATGTATATACGTATATAGTGTATATATGTGTAACGTATGTATATTTAGAGTAGTTATCGATGATGAATATAGGTGTCCAGCCATAGAAACAAAGTCAAAATCAGTTTTGTATGAACAAGACACAGTCATCCAACCTGGCTTGTCTCACAATGGGACAGTTCATCTAACCCATGCTAGCATAGAAAATGGACATTAAATAGTGTTGATGATGTTGATATATATATATATATATATATATATATATATACATATGAACAGCAATGTTGCATGGTAGTGAGACCTGGGCACTATGAGAAGAGGACCTGAATAACTAAATATGTTCATATATATATTTTTTCTTTTTCTGACCAAATCTATTTGACATTCCTCATGATTTCAAATGAATGAAACAGTTCTACTTCCATAGAAGTTATTTCTATTACACAAACACACACATACATATATATTTATATAGAGACAAGTGGGGATATTCGCAAGAAATTTAACAATATTGACTTTTCCTAAAAGATATATCTCATAGCTAAAGAATATACGAATACATCTAATTTTAGTTTCTGTTTAAATGCTGTCAATTCTCTTTTGTGTGGTGGGGAGAAATAACAAAACAGAACCATATGTTTTAGAGATTCTTTCCAATAGCTTTTATTCACTGCAAAATATCTGGAAGATTATATAAAAGAAAGAACAAAACAGCATTGTATTTATTTAATCATATATGCAAACATAAAATTATACATACATACATAAATACATTCACACATACACATATATGGGTTTGTATATATATATGTGTGTGTATATACATCTATATATATATGTATATGTATATATATATATATATATATATATATATATAATCACATATACACATATATGTATATAGATATATAAATATAGATATATGCATATATATATTTTACAACAGATATATATACAATGATACACTTACAATGTGGATGTTTTTAAGAAACAATTTGACATCCCACTGGCCAAGAACCCAGATTAACCCACAGCATGAGGAGAAGTGCAGTTGAGGGTGGTAGCAACAAAATCCCTTTTGCATCAATGGCCAACCAAAGAAAGCTGGCTGTAAAAAGTGTAGTATTAATGGTCCCAGCCTATCAGCTGGAACAAGAAGTAAATAAATAGAATATGTATAGCCCCATGCTATCCACCCACAACAAAAATCAAACTCACATCTCATAACAACAATACAGCACAATTATTTCACCTCAAATGGCCCTGCTCTCTTTAACATTACATCAAAATACCTTAAAACAGAAACAGACCCCGTAAAGTTCAAGAAGTCTTTGGACAAATTCCTTCAAGAAATCCCGGATAAACCTCCTACACCCTTATATGTCTCTGTAAACAACAACTCTCTTCTTGAATGGGCCATGGTGTCCAAATCCTGATCTGAAAGACTTCGCCAGGTGGTGATATTAAGCTAGATATGGCCTGGGCCAATACTGGCCAAAACCTATCAAAGTTACAATTATGTATGTACTAGACCAGTCATGGCCTGTTGGGTCACGTTCACTTAAAAATAATTTTTTAAAAATCATATTCACTTAAAAATAATTTTTGAATAATTAAAATATACACAGACATGTATATAATGTAAAATGAACACCACCAGCGCTCTCTCTCTCTCTCTCTCTCTCTCTTCCATTTTCTTTCTCTGTCTCCTTCTCTGTCTATGTCTCTCTTTCAATCTATTCTCTCATAACCACTATCTCTTTCTGTCTATCTTTCTCTCTCTCAATCTATGAAGGTACCCGGGAATTTGTGCTTCGATATATGCGAAACTTGTTTTATTCCATTTGTATTCCCATTTCAGGGGCAACTTCCTTTCAAAGTATTTTCGCATTATGCGCCGTTTAGGCTGTATTAAATTACAGACGAGCACACAATCACATGACCTGTTAGGTCATGTTTACTTAGAAACATTTTTAAAAATCATGTTCACCTAAAAATAATTTTTAAATAATTAAAATATACACAGACATGTATATATCATCATCATCATCATCATCATCATCATTTTACGTCCGCTTTTCCCGCTTGTCTGTATTAAATTACAGACAAACACACAGTCACAGAGTTTTAGTAGTATATATATATGACAAGAAAGTTTTTTTTGAAACAGCAAATGAGTTTGAAATAGAAAATAGAACACTAAGAAATTTAAAAAAGATGTGTATTGACGTCAATTCTCCTCTTTTTCCATTTCTTAGAGAGTTCTAAACCCCACTATCAGGCTAAAATTCCTTTAGTAAAAAATATGACGAAAGCTTCTATTTTCTATTATATATATATACATATATATATTTATTAAAACACACACACACATGCACACACACATGCACACAGCATACATCTATTTCTCTTGTCTCTTACAGTTCCACAATTTCACATGATTTGCCTTTCAGAGTGCCATCATTCAGGGTGGCAGTTCTGAGATCTGTACCTTGACAGTTGTTGTTAGTTCCTTGGTTAGAGTTTCTATATACTTGTTGAGGTATTCTCACACATGGTTACTATAACCATACCACTACCATGCACAGCACTAACATGACTAGTTTTAGTCCTGTGTATGCAATCAGTGGAAATCATATTAGTTGTATTTATTATATTTTGGCTGGGTTTTTCTGGCTGGATGCTCTTCCTATGATCAACCATTTTACAGCATGGAGTTGGTGCATTATTCATGCCACCAACACTAGGGAGGTTGTCTTACTGGACTTAAGAGTCCTCTTCACCCTGTATCAGTTTTTATTTAGAGTGTCTACTCTCCTAGATGGGTAGCCTTCATATGGCTACCCATCTAGGAGAGTAGACACTCTAAATATGCCCCTTGCAGTCATTAAATGGTTTACAGAGTATCAAATAGACATTGGTGATGTAGAAGGATAAGTGTGTGTGTGTTTGGGAGTGTATATATATATATATATATATTCCTTAAAATAACAGATTAAAGTTTAAGCAAAGAATCGCTGCTTTCACCCTTAACAGGATCTTCTGAAACTAAAAAAATCAATCTGTGAACGCAGAAATAAATATTTCGGAAAACGTTGCAACTGAAGGAAAACAGGAAGACGATACTTTCAAAAGTTTTAGATATATCTTCCTGCTAGGTATGGGTATGTTCTTTGTAGAAATATTCAGGTGTTGTTTCTGCATGAAGAATATACATCACTAGGGTTCTTATATATTTGATATATATTTATCCTTATCGAGCCCTCTTTGGATTTTAGTCTTCACATTTATTATTATTACCATATATATATATATATATACAGTATTTATACATAGTGTGAGGGATAGAGATAAAATGTACTTCTTATATGAAATCGGTAAAACACAAATTTTAAATGTTATAAATACTTTGTATTGCACAACATAAATTTTTAAACATTTGATAGGACTAAGATTTTCTTCCTTCTTTTTATTTTATCAATTTCTTTTCTCATTTAAAAAAATTTATATTGAATGTGATTCACTTTCTTCAAATTCAGTGACTGTTGTTATTTATCTTTTATGATTCAACATTAGGTGTAATAATACACTATTATATGTATAAATATTTCATATCTCCAAAGAAATACGGTTTTAGGAAGCCGTAGCTATGCAAACGCCGGGGGAGTGGGGGGGGGCTAATGCCCTCTGGTGATGTCCAGCAGAAGCAAGGGGGACAACCGTCTATGCATTTCAGGCTTAACTGGCCATCGTCAGGACGGTAAGAATTCTACTTCTCCGACTTGAATTGAGACAGTTTGTTGAATCTAAAGTACTTACAGCGTGGAAGTCACTTTAACCATAAAAATCACTCAAAAAACTTTTAGGTTCATTTTATATTAATCGTTAATTTCATAGTGTCAAACTTTTTGTTGTACTGTTTGTGATTTGGGTACTGTGTTTTGAATGACTAAAATGACATTTATATGATGTAATTACATTCTAATGTTTTCATGATCCAAAGAATCATGTTCCATCATAAAGAGTATGTATTCTCTTGACAATTTCACTGTTTTAGAAATATCTTTCAGACTTAACATAAATTTTAATAGTAGTATGTTCTGCTCCTACAAACCTCTTTAAAATGTGGACAAGATATTTTATATTGTTACTATTTGAACATAGCAGTGGTGCTATGGATATGTGATTTGATTGTCTAAAGAAATAATTACTGGACAGATTTTATGAGCAAAGCAAACTGGCAGGAAACTCTGAGATAGATTACAATCAAGATAGTTGATTAACATTCATAAGCTCATAACGTAGCATTAAACTATCAGAACTCACCAGTTTATATGCAGTTGCCAGAGCAACATTGTTAACACTTTTGATACCAAATCACCTGAATTCCCTTTTGATTCTATTATATTAAGCTGTTTATTTTATCTTGAGATACATAATCTTTGTGCATCCATGCCACGTCTCCCAGGACAGGTCACAGGTCCATCACCAGTTTTTGTGGCATGACATGGAGACTGCAATGTATTTTTCGAACAGGCTCTTCTACTGAAGGTTATTTTTTAAAAAATATTTATATTTATTTAAACACCTTCCATCATTATTTAATGTAACAACCTTGAATCTATGGTCGAAACACCACCTTTATAAGAAATCTACTTACATTATTAACAATTATTAAACCATTCCAAATTTTGATTATTTTCAAAAGGATTTGAAATCATGGGCAGTGTCCTTCATTGGAAATATGAGAATGAAAGTGTTGTTACCAAAGCCATAACAGAATTTAAGCTTTTTTGGGGTATGAACACAGAATCTTGTTTGTTGTACACTGTCATACAGTCTGTTGGTAATGCAATTATTATTATTATTATTATTTTGCTCCTGCCTTAAAATTATTGTGACATGCTATATATACTCCAGTTTAGTTTGCATATTTTTCCCTCAATTGATCTTACTCTGTGAAATTTGTTTGCAATATTTATTTGGTGGTTTGGTATCAAAAGAGTTAATCACAACCTTCTGAAAATCAACAGATTACTTCCTTCTAACTGCTTACACATCTGATTCCATGTAAAATATAAATTACCAAGAATAAAAAAAAAAGATGTGAACTATTTCTTTGATAAAGTCAATTTACAACAATGCTACAAGATCTAAACTTTTCCAATATACAAAATTCACTTGACTGCTGATAGAAATATTATTATTAACAAAATTATTCTATGGAATGCAGTTTTGATAACAAATCATTACAATATATTGTAAATGAACAACTAAATAATACTGTAAATGAATATAAAGTGTTAATTATTGAATGATTAACTATTTGTGATCTGTAGAAATTTATGAAACTGTGGAGGTAGGAATTTTAAAAGTTATTTTACTGATTTGTTTTAATGAATTTTTTGGATGGAAATTCTATTTATATTGTATAGTAAAGGTTCTTCTATATTTAACATTATTTTACAAAATAAAATTTTTATAACATTATTGAAAAATCCTTTCAATAAAAAGTTATTTTGATGAAAATCCATTCTGATAAAAATCTGTTTCAGTAAATATCATTTTGCTCAAATGCTCTTTAGATGAAAAGTAACTACAATAATGTGTTGTTTTCAGAAAATTTGGGGTAGCAGGCAACATGTATCATCCGTACAGAACCAGCAATTAGTCAACAAGTTTCATTTGAATTTTTCTGAAATTAATTCTAAATCTATAAAAGTATTGATCACACAGATATTATTCATAAAGCTAGATCATTTGAGTTAGTGACATTTGAGAGTGAACAGTTAGAAGAATAGGAATTTAATAGTTTTAGTGTGATCAATTGAAAACTAGTATAAAAATTGCTTTAAAAAATGCTATTCGTTTGTCTTTAGAATCTAAATCATGTGAAGAAATTTTCAAAGATATAATAGAAAATGAATTTTAATAAATTCAATTTATTTCTCTAAATAATTATTTCCTTTTTAATCAAGAAGATAATGATCTATGGTATTTCTGTATGACTTTGAATCCTATCTTAAATTAATTAGCAACATTTTATTATTACTATTATTTTTATTATTATTTTCTTTCACTTTTTGCATTTTTACAAAATATTTTTACTCTCTTTTGTTAATTTGGCAATGGAGATTTGATATTTAAATTATTCAGTATATAATTAAAATACTTTCTAAATATGAATACATAAAGTGTAGCATTTAATTGATTCTTATCTCAACTTATTAAGAAAAATGTTATATTTTAAAGTCACTTATTTGTGACTTCACGAGTAACAACAATTTTCATTTGATTTTTTATCATTTTGAATTCTTATCTACAGAATATCTTTAATGCTAAATATAATTCGTTTTACCAATGAAATAAATTTATAAAAAGATATTTAAATGGAAAAAAATAAACCAATTTCTGAAATAAAAAAAAATTAAGGTTGACACCAGAGAATGAAAACCATATATTGGAAAGACATTTCTCAAAAGAAACAACAGTTTTGGGAGATTCAGGGAAGTCATATTAGATTATATATCATGATAATTTGTTTTGTGTAAATTTCCACCCAGTGAACTATGAGTAATATTCCATTGCAATTTCAAAGCTGAGTTCCATAACTATTCAGTTAATTCTCCCCTTAAATGAAGCATCTAACAATAAAAATAAATCTGCAATTTTGAGTTTATGTCTTTAAAATAAATAACCACACTGTTGCTCTCATTTAAAAATGACTTTAATATTTTTTTTTATTTTAGCAGACAATAATATTCTAATAGTCAAATGTTCACAAAATATTCTCCTTTGTTTAAACTTTTTTCTCTCTTGGTTTCAATTGCAGCCATACATCTGTGTGCATCATCATCATCATCATCACCATCATCATCATTTTACGTCCGCTTTTCCCTGCTTGCAAGGGTGGGACGGGAACTGATTCTGGCTTGATTTCTACAGCTGGATGCCCTTCCTAACACCAACCTCATTTACAGTGAGTGTTGGGTGCTTTTTTACCATAGCACCTCCACGACCACTTTGCAATGTAATGATATGGACCCCAGTCCCTATCATCTCATTTCTACAGCTGTGTAAACTGGAGCAATGTGAAATAAAGTGTCTTGCTCAAGGAAACAACACATCACCAGGTTTGAGAATTGAACTCACAACCTTTCGATTGCAAGCCAAATGCTCTAACCATTAAGCCATGTGCCTCCATAAATAAATAAAATATGGAACGCTTCACAAATTTGCGTGTCATCCTTGTGCAGGGCCATGCTAATCTTCTCTGTATCGTTCCAATTTTAGAATCTATCCTGCCGTAGCTTGTACATATTTATATATAGTACATGTTTATATATATATATAAATAAATCTGGCTGAACACACTGATAACTAGAGCAGACTCATAGGGATCCAGATGTCATGTCATGTGTGAGTCATTCCCACACTAAATGAAAAGTACAAAAATAATAGATAACATAAAAACCAAAAGGTAAAAACTCATTGATAATCATTTCATCAGCAGGAAATCAATAGCACCCTTTGGAATTTCACCCACTAATCCTCTAGGCTGGAGGCAACAATGTTTGTAACTAAAACTTGTCAAGATCATTGCCAGTAACAGATATATTCCCTGTCCCCACTCTAGTTATATTAATGAAAGGATTTTAAATGCTGACACCCTGTTTAAATTGTTCTTTTTAGCTTGATGAAATTTAGTTATATAACTAACTTTTTTATCACTAAGTTGGTTTGTGGATACTAACATAATGGTTTTTACATAAAATTTTGATGGATGTTTTTTAGGTAAATATATTTTATAAATAGCTAAGTTTAACAGACATTCATTCATTTGTAAGACAGATGATTTAGAGTCTAAAGCTGGTATATAACAACCATGTGAAGAAAATACTGCACAGTTATATTACTATATCCTACTAAATTTTAATTATTATCAAATTTATTTTTAAAAGAGCGGTGGTGTCTTTCATTAGAAATAAGGTAATTAAAGTGTTAAAAAATTAATTGAAACACATATTTAAGGAATTTTATAAGAAATATATTTTTAATCAGATTCAAATATTCATATTATTGCTATGCAATAATAAGTATGAAATAGATTTTTCCCTCACAAAAGATGGTTGATGGTGATGTAGGATTTAATACTACTTGCCCAGGAATTCCCCAGTTTTACTGTATAGCAGTTGAATATTTGTCTATACTTGTGGCTGACAGGGAAATGTTTCTTTATGAGTACTAAGGTATTATTCCATGTTTGTTTTAACATTAAGAGGAAAAAGGGAGAGTCACATGATTGCTTCAGTTTTTTTTTTTTTTGGTAGTTTCTGGTCTCGAGAGTATGAAATTATTTTTTATAAAACCGCTGTTGGCTTAGAACAGTGTTAGGTGGCTGCCTGTCAAAAAATATCTTTGTTGGGTACTAATGTGCATGTCAGTGATCATCTTCTGATGAGTTAAGTAATACCATGTCATCTGCAAATTCTAGCCAACTGATCTTACACCCACCAGTTGTGATACCACTTCCAACCCAGCTGCACACATCAATCCAGTTCAAGATTATGAACAGGTGAGGTGACAGTACACACCTTTAGCAGAGTCTGACTTCCACATTGAATGGTATTGATTTAGCCCCAATTATCTGAAAACAAATACTAGGGTATTCATATAGAGTCATCAGGCCAACAGGAAGGAGAGGGTTAGTGTAAACGCCAAACTTGCTATCTTCAACTCGGTATATTCAAAATTTGAAAAATCACAGGTTAAAATATTTCGCAGACATAACGCAAACTTCACCTCTCCCTATGAGCAATTAACTTCTATAAACTCTCCAATAAGGAGAGACTGTTTAATTAACATCAAATACATCACACAAGGTACCCCTCCTTCCCCACTAGTTCCTCACCCAACCCCTTCCTACAGATCTCTATCTTATTGTCTCTAACATATGTAGATTCTTAAGCTTACTTTAAAATTTAAGCATGTCAAAAGTTATTTCCCTTCCCCTCCCGTGTTACCTCTATTTTCTCTCCTTCTACAAACCTAACCCTTTAATAATTGTTGCCCCTCTCTTTCAAACTCTTTTATAAAAGAAGGACAAAATTAATGCCAGAGTTCATTTTAATATGGCCAAACAGATGACCTGGAAGAGTCTTAGATCCTCCTAGTGAAACATGTGTATTTGGATAATCTATTGTTGATGTAATAAAATATTTCATATAACACAACTTGTCCCCTGTATTGAGTACTTTACCTACTTGTATGTTTATTACAAAATTCAATGACACTACACACACACACATACATATATATATATGTATATTATTATCCGAGGTTGACTTTGCCTTTCATCCTTATGGGGTCGATAAAATAAAGTACCAGTAATGCACTGGTTAATTGTTGGCCTTGTGCCTAAAGTAGAAACAATTATATATTGTATAAATCTTAACTATTATTACTTTTACGATTTTAATAACCTCTGTCAATTTCATTCAACAAATTTATTTACATTATTCTTAAATTCCGGAGCTGTGAATCCTTCAGTTTCCTAAATAGAATATTAGTCTAATGACTCCATTTATACCATAAAGGTGGTTTGGGTTTTGTCTTTGCGTGAAATTGTTCTCACCGACCCACATAACGACGTATTATCTTCGTTTTTTTTCGTTCATTGCCAGGAAACGTCCTCATGAATCAAAGTATCGTCTTCCTGTTTTCCCTCAGTTGCAACGTTTTTTATATATATATATACATACAGGTACACATACATATATGTACGTATCAGTTTAGCGGACGCTTATTATAGCGTCCGCTCTGTATACATATATGTATGTACGTATATATACATACTTACATTTAAGTAAGTGCCGTACTAAGAGTGAGAAATGAAATTTCGTTTTCATTTTATTACAACTCATCGTTTTCGGTGCGCCTGACCGATTTAACTCACTCGATATGCAAATTAGGCTGCTCAGCCGTTAATTTTCATAAGGAAAGTATATACTTTCGAACGTTCAACCACCTGGCAGAAGGGTATACGGTGCTGATGATAGCTAACAAGCTTGAAACTAGTACATCGTTCCTGTGTCAGTGTTGAACAAAAAGGTGACGTGGTTGCCTTAACACCGTGCGGCATAAATTCAGGCTGTTCAGTTTCTTTACAAACGAACAAAGCGGGCGCTATAATAAGCGTCCGCTAAACTGATACGTACATATATGTATGTGTACCTGTATGTATATATATATATATATATATATATATATATATATATATGCATGCTACTGTACGTCTGTATAAATATATGTATGTACGTATACATACATACTTACATTTAAGTAAGTGCCGTACTAAGAGTGAGAAATGAAATTTCGTTTTCATTTTATTACAACCTATATATATATATATATATATATATATATATATATATATATATATATATATATATTGTAGGAAAGAAAATAAGGTGGCGGTCCCTTCCGGGAAATGGCCATGCTCAGTGTGTAGGAAAGGCGTAGGTAGAAACTCCATTTTATGTCCCCAATGCAAAGTATGGGTGCATAAAAGATGTAGTGGGATCACAGGTAAGCTAACTAAGAACATACATTTTACATGTGGCCGGTGCTCTGGTGCAATAAGTAGCAGCAAGTGCCCGCAAAATACTAGCTCTTTCAATTGCGCAGAGGGTTCTATAGAAATAGTGGACAGCTTCCGTTACCTGGGTGACAAAATCAGCAGTGGGGGAGGGTGCTCTGAAAGTACAGTAGCTAGAGTCAGAACTGGATGGAAAAAGTTCAGAGAGCTTATACCACTATTAGCCGCTAGAGGGTTCTCCCTAAAAATGAAAGGCAGGTTATACGACGCCTGCATACGAACAGCAATGCTGCATGGCAGTGAGACCTGGGCATTGTGTGCAGAGGATATACGCAGACTAGAGAGGAACGAAGCTTGCATGCTCCGCTGGATGTGCAATAGTAATATACGTGAACGGCTAAGCATAAACGAACTAAGGAAAAAATTAGAAATAAGAGGGATCAGATGTTGTTTACTCGAGAGAAGGCTACGTTGGTACGGTCACGTGATGCTGTATAACAAAGTGCAGGGCAATAAGGATAGACGGTAGCCACGGAGTAGGCAGACCCAGAAAAACCTGGGACGACATGATAAATTCCGACCTCACACGCTTACACCTCTCCAAGACAATGTCACTGGACCGAGACCTTTGGCGGTACTCAGTAATAGAGAAGACCCGCCTTACCTAAATACAAAGTAAAAACCTACTACAGTCAGTAGGCATCTCTATCAAAACACACCCCCGTCCCACCACCTCCACCCCATCCACACCGCCCCTTTCAATGTAAAGTTATGTTGGTGCCACAATATCCAGGCCGAAACAAATGAGATCGTGTAGGTGTCACGACAAAAAAACACACAGTCCACGCTGTAAATGTGGCCGTGTAGGCAACACGGTAAAAACCTCCCAGCCCCACACTGTAAATGTGGTTGGTGTTAGGAAGGGCATCCAGCTGTAGAAAACCCGCCAGACAGTCCACGCTGTAATGTGGCCGTGTAGGCAACACGGTAAAAACCTCCCAGCCCCACACTGTAAATGTGGTTGGTGTTAGGAAGGGCATCCAGCTGTAGAAAACCCGCCAGACAGTCCACGCTGTAATGTGGCCGTGTAGGCAACACGGTAAAAACCTCCCAGCCCCACACTGTAAATGTGGTTGGTGTTAGGAAGGGCATCCAGCTGTAGAAAACCCGCCAGACAGTCCACGCTGTAATGTGGCCGTGTAGGCAACACGGTAAAAACCTCCCAGCCCCACACTGTAAATGTGGTTGGTGTTAGGAAGGGCATCCAGCTGTAGAAAACCCGCCAGACAGTCCTATGCGAGCAAGACAACCACTCTTGCCTCAAGTGGGAAAACCCCCGTCCAAACCCATGCAAGCGTGGAACACGGACGCCAAACCTGATGATGATGATGATGATGATGATATATATATATATATATATATATATATATATATATAGGCATAGAAGCATAAATATATACATAGTCCATCTTCTCTGCTAGTAAAGATTGGCTGAAGTCAGTACTCAAGCAGAGGTATCCACATCATAGGTATATATAAATACTTATGTATATTGATAGATAAAAGAAGGGAATTGGCAGAGTCGTTAGAATGTTGGATAGAATGCTTTATGGTATTCATTCCAGCTCCATGCTGTCGAATTCAAATCCTGCTAACGTCAACTATGTCTTTCATCCTTTTGAAGTTGACAAAAAAAGTACCAGTCTAGTACTGGGGTGGATTCTTCCTCTATATCTAATTCTCATTTCCTCTCTCTCAGTTTCTATCTTTCTCTGGAAGAAATCTGCTCTACTCATGCCTGAAGAGGGATGGGCTTTGCCTGGCTTAAAATGCCCAAGAAATGCTGTATGTCAATATGGCACCCTTATGACTCTACCAGGT
>OZ024741.1:145986634-146214134 GCA_964016885.1 Eledone cirrhosa | reverse complement strand
GCAGTACTGCAGTAGATTTGCCTTCCCATGTGCACAGGGCAAAGCAAACATCGATAGAACACTAGTATGCACCAAATCTTCTCTTCTCACCCTCCTTCATCCATACACCTCTTATGTTTAACACTCCACTTTCACCAACAATGTACCCCACCTGTGACCTGCTACTCCAATCCTCGTCCTGCAACCACACACCACAGCCTCCACCAGCCCCCCGCCCTCCACATCTGATAAACCTTTCTAGTTCAGCTTATACATTCAAGCATGGAAAGCTGGACAATGCTGCTGAAATGTCTAAAAATTCTCAGTTCACTCTTTGACCCTTTAGCATTTGTATTACTCTATAATTACTATTGTATTTTCACAGTAAAGGCTTTACCTCACATAACTGTCTCACATAATATCAAATCTATGAGATTTTGATATTATTTATTTGGAGAACAATACCTTAACATCAGTGTGAGTGACCGGTTACAGCCAGTTTGAGCAGAAAAAGGCGAGAGAGTTCTGGCCAGATATGGCTAATTTAAAAACTACAGGGTTAAGATGGTCATGTTGGTGACACATCAAAAAGCACCCAGTCCACCCTGTGAAGTGGTTGTGTTGGTGACACAACAAATAAGCACCCAGTCGGTGGCCATGTTGGTGACATGACAAAAAAGAACCCAGCCCACTCTGTAAGGTGGTCATGTTGGTGACACAACAAAAAGCACCAGGTCCACCCTTTAAGGTGGTTGTGCTGGTGATATGATGAAAAAGTGCCCAGCCCACCTTGTTAGATGGTAATTTTGGTGCCATGATAACAAGCACCCAATCTATGCCGTATATGTAGTTGGGATTAAGAAGGGCATCCAACTATAGAAACCAAGCCAGAAGCAGGTCTATATGAGCAAGACATGACCACCTGATCTGTCTTCCTTCACAACAGGACAACTCATCTAACACATGCCAGCTCGAAAAATTGACGTTAAACAATGATGATGATGATGATGATATCTAAACAGTGCTAAACATATGATTAAATATGCATGTCATCATCATCATCATTTCATATTACGTCCGCTTTTTCCCTGCTTGCAAGGGTGGGACGGGAACTGATTCTGGCTTGATTTCTACAGCTGGATGCCCTTCCTAACACCAACCTCATTTACAGTGAGTGCTGGGTGCTTTTTTGCCGTGGCACCTGCACGACCACTTTGCAGTGGAATGATATGAACCCCAGTCCCTATCATCTCATTTCTACAGCTGAGTAAACTGGAGCAATGTGAAATAAAGTGTCTTGCTCAAGGAAACAACACATCACCCGGTCTGAGAATTTAACTGGGTGACATGTTCATTGCTATTGATACTATATTTCACTACAGTAAGAATATATCAAGATAGCTTGAAATTATTGTGCATTTTCATCAACATTTTGATTGTCATATTTGTCATTATATATGATATTTTTTGCATTTTTTCCCAAAGATTGCTGTAATTTTGATGATTTACTAGCTGTTGCTGGAAACGTTACAAATATGCATTAATTTTACAATAAATCTAGTCAGAAACTATTTGACTCACAGGAATATGGCAATTGTTATGGCTGCTATATCTAAACTCTATTTTGTTCACAAGCTATTGATTTCTCTGTGAGCCACAAGGACATTATTGCATTATATTCTACAGTGCTTAACATCTATGAAATCAACTGACACTGATTTGTATTAATTCCAGTATGAAAACCATTAATATTTATTCTAAGCATGAATTGAACCTTGTCACAGTAGATATTAAAAGAAAGGTTACAAATTATTTCCTCCCTCCTCCACTCATCTGCTATTTGCATTACACTGTATAGAAATACAGGCCACAGCAATAGAGTTTAACCTCTGTGTGATATTGTCTGGTCATCTGGTTTTCTTTTTTTTTCCATTAAAACATGAAGTACATAATATGAATCATATGTATTTGTGTTTTCATATATATATATATATATATATATATATATATATATATATATATATATATATATATATTTGTATATTGCTGAAGAAATAGATCAAGGAAAAAATAATCACTCTATGTAATGTACAGAGCCAAAATATATTATATAAATAAGATCTCAACACAAATGCATTCTACCTGAGGTTTCAAACTTCAACCAGCATACACCATAAATATTCTGTCTGCTAGTTTAGTTATCATCAGTCAAAACTGTTGAATAATTGAATATATATATATATATCTTTTCCAATTTATTGGCGGACTTAGTATATGTATATAGGTGAAAGCAGCAATTCTTTGCTTAATCTTTAATCTGTTATTTTAATAAAAATTTTGGTCTACGGCTTTTGTATAGTTTTATATATATATTATCCTTATCGAGCCCTCTTCTGATATTAGTCTTCACATTTATTATTATTATTACTATATATATATATATATATATATATATATATATATATATATATATATATATATACACATATATCTCATCATCATCGTCTGCTTTCTTTGCTAGCAAGGGTATATATATATATATATATATATATATATATATATATATATATATATATATATATATATATATATATATATATATATATATATGTAGGAGGTGAGTTTTATTGTAGTACAATAAAGCAATGCAGATATCGGATAAGTAGCACTCTACAGTTTGTAGGACTGGAGTATAAATAATATATAAGATCAAAAGATGGTTAAAAGAGTTCCATGTATTTTATTATGCGCATTTCAAAAACAAATATCATCATGCGATGACATTTGCGTTTTCGTCAGATAAAATAGGGAGACATGATATGAAGGTTAAAAAACACTTGTGAATAGTGCAGTTTTAAATCAACATATGAAAAGTAGTTTTAGATTGATGTGTGATATTGGGAAAAAAATTGAGGTGGGGAGGGTGGAAAGGATGAAAAAGTGGAGGAGATGAGAGTAAAGAATGGAGGAGGAGGAGGAGTATAATAAGGAACGATGAGATAGGAGGAGAGATGGGTGATAGAGAGAGAGAGAAAGCTTTTATAACTGAGAAAAATATATTGTTTTACATAGAGAGGTTAAAAAACCGTTGGAAGATAATATATAAATTAAAAGAATTTGAAAATTAACGAAGAGAAAATTTTTAGAATAATGTTAATTTAAGGTTTGTATCATATATCTATAGTAAAATTTTAACAAACACACTATAAAATGTTCCTATTCGTCCTCCTCCAACATCTCCAACATTATCTCTAAACACAACAATAAAATACTAAATACTAAATCTCTTCCTTCCAACACTGAATATCATAATAATAGTAATAGTACTCCCGACGTCATTGTTAACTCTAGGCTAATTTCTGCAAACCCAAATACAACGTCAAACGCAACTTCGTTAAATGTTCTTAATCCCATTCTAAATCAAGAAACTGTTATTCCTATCGTAAATAACTTCTCCAATCCAATTCCTTCTATAGATAACACTAGGTCACTTGTTAATAACTCTGTTAATTTTTCTAATCGCAATTGTAATTGCCCTGTTAAAAATAAATGTCCTCTCAACAACCATTGTCTTGAAAAAAACTTAATCTACGAGTGTAAAGTTATAACTGACACCAATTCCTTTACCTATTTTGGCTCCACTTCCACCTCCTTTAAAGCTCGTCTTTATAATCATCATTCGTCTTTTAAATACCAACTTAAAAGAACCAACACGGCACTCTCAGAACTCATATGGGCCTTGAAAGACAAAAATATTAACTATAACATCTCTTGAAGGAAAGTTTGTTCTGCCTCTTCATACTTAAATGGTTCTCTATCCAAGACATGTAATCTCTGTTTATGTGAGAAATTTACCATTATATCTAATTTAGATTCTATAATAAATAGACGCACTGACTTGTTTTCTCTCTGCTTGCATAAATTCCACAGAACATTCCATAAAGTATACAGCTAATATCTAATACTTTACCAATTTAAAATCCTTTTCTCAAAGGCACATATATATATATATACATATATATTTCTTTAAAAATATACCCATCTTTCTACCTTATTTCAATGTTATTTATTATACATTATATAATACTAGTTACTCATTCTATATCACTCCTATATATCACTTCCCTTTCTTTCTTTTTTTCCTTTTTTCTTTTTTTCTTTTTCTTTTAATTTCTAACCTCTAATCTGTACCTTTTCTTCCTAGATACTTCTCAATTCTCATTATTAATCACCACAATATATCCTTACCCTTTTAAATACTTTATAATATCACCTTGAAAAATCCTTCGTAAACATAAACAATTTTTTTGACGTTAGATTATTCATTCTCAATTCATTATTTTTTTCTCCCTTTCATGCTCATCTAACTTATACATATTACACTTATTCATCCACTCTTCTACTTCTTTTCACAATATATCCTTAATTACATTACTATTGTTATATTTTTTTAATAATACATTTCAACAATTTCTTTCCATCGCACATATTATTAAACCCTTAAATATTATTCTTAATACATATTAACAATTTCTTTTCAACGCACATATTATTAAACCCTTTAATATACAAACCTTAATTTAACATTATTCTAAAATTTTTCTCTTCGTTAACTTTCAAATTCTTTTTATTTATATATTATCTTCCAACGGTTTTTTAACCTCTCTATGTAAAACAATATATTTTTCACAGTTATAAAAGCTATCTCTCTCTCTCTATCACACATCTCTCCTTCTATCTCATCTTTCCTTATTATACTCCTCCCCCTCCATTCTTTACTCTCATCTCCTCCCCTTTTTCATCCCCCCCCCCTCAATTATTTTCCCAATATCACACATCAATCTAAAACTACTTTTCATATGTTGATTTAAAACTGCACTATTCACAAATGTTTTTTAACCTTCATATCATGTCTCCCTATTTTATCCGACGAAAACGCAAATGTCATCGCATGATAATATTTGTTTTTGAAATGCGCATAATAAAATGCATGGAACTCTTTTAACCATCTTTTGATGTTATATATATATATATATATATTGTTATACTTGGGGAGGGTCATATTTGTGTAATATTGCCAGAATTAATAACAGAACACACTCACTGTTTGGTTGGTTTTCGCTTCTCGGTTCTGTGTCTTTTATATCGGTAATCTAACTTACTCGGTCCTCAATGTTGCCATTGACTGACCGACGGGCAAAAATAATACAGATACAATATAGACACAAACACATATATATAGTTTATCATAAATCTTTCGTTGCACATCTGCAACATCGTCAGTGGTGTTATATCTTCCTCCTGTTGTATTGTATATCTACGCCATTTTTATTCAGTCTGTCTATATATTTATTTATTTATTTGCTTGTTTGTTTATTTTATTTTGTCTTCTTTGCGCATGCGTTTGCGTGTGTGTATAGTGTTTTGTTTGCTGTGTGATGGGTGACTAGTGTGTGTTTATGTGCTTGTTGTTATTGTGCTTGTGTATGTATTTATTTATTTATTTATTTTATTTTATTTACTTATTTATACTTCTCTTAGGTCAGTGTTGTTTGTTTTGGTGTTGTTGTTATTTCATTCATTCTTTCTGTTTAGCCTTGGTCTTCTAATTTCTATTTCACTGGCCTCTCTGATTTGCCTATCTGCTGGGTCATTTCTATGTTTAGATATTATTCTAATTTCTATGTTGTCTATGTTACCGTCATGTTGTTGTCTAGCATGTTCGTATAGTACTGACCCGTTTTTTCGTCCTTTTAGTTCCCCCCAGTGTTGGTCTATCCTTTCACCTATGCTACGAGCTGTCTCACCTATGTATGTTGTTGTCATGTTTCTGCAAGTACCCTCTGTACATCTTATGCTATAGACTACGTTTCTAGTTTTACAGTTTATCCGGGGGTTCACCTTACATATGATACATTTCCTATTGGTACAGTGGGTTTTCTTAAAAGGGTAGGTTTTGCTGATCAGGGATTTTATGGTGGTTCCTGGCTTTTCTACCACCTTTATTTTTAACTGGGTCTTTCTCGGGGCCTTTCTACACTGGTTAGCTAATTTCCCTCCAGGGGTGGCGTCCACAAACATGACACTCTAGTATCTCTGATTGTCGTACCATGAGGTGGCTTTCCCTATCTTATGTCGAGCCCTATCTAAGCTATTCCATGATTTGCTCCTGTATAATGGGCAAATTCCTTTCATGTCCAGTTCTATGAGGGTCTTATACTTTTCCATGGCTCCTTCGTATACTCTGACTCTGTCTCTTTGGTTGTAGCCAGAGAACTGCATGCGGTTGATGAAGTGTCGGATGTGTCTTTCCATTTCTGTTGGGTCGTACATGCGGGACACATTCTTCATCACTCGTACCAAATCTGCGATCAGAATATTAAACTTAGCACTACTGGACATTGCTGAGTTTTTGAGTATCAAGTATTTGGAGGCCATGGGTTTAACATAGTGTGAGTGGAGAATTTGGGCTCTCTCGTCTATAGTGTTAATCCAGAGTTCTGTGTCTAATACAGGTAGTCTATTGTTAGGGTGTTTGGAAGGGAAGTCGATAGTTACAGTTATACTCTGGTGTATGGAATTAGCTATCTACTGGATGCTTTCCATCGTGCTACGTTCTAAATCAAACTTGTTAGTGCTCTCTAGTGGGGGTGTTCTTATAACTATATTGATATCGTCTACATAACGAGAGTACGTGATGAGGTCTATGGAGCTCTCATTAAGGAGATCTTTAAGTCTCCTTTCCCACCATACCATGAAAAGGTTGGCAACATCACCAGGTATGCTGACGCCGATGGCTGCTCCCTCATTTTGGGTGTAGATCTTCTCGTTGAACTTAAATATGTGGCCCTTTAGGGTAGTTTTGATACTAGCCCTTTTTGCATGTGCGACCATTTTTCTTACCTGATCATTGTTTTGGGGGTCCGTATAGCTTTGGTCCACCCGAGAAGCGAAAACCAACCTAACAGTGAGTGTGTTCTGTTATTAATTCTGGCAATATTACACAAATATGACCCTCCCCAAGTATAACAATATTTGTTTCGACACACGATTTCATATAAAAAACCTCGCAAAACTAATTCATCGCCGCTATGGCATTAGCTTCTGCCAAGCTGAAAGGTTATTGAAAGACACTGTTTTCTGTTATATAAAAACTACAATAACAACAGAACAAATCCGCTTCTTAAAACACTGTGTTTCCTCCAAAACATACACAACAAACATATCAAAACAAGTAAATAATTTATTATTGAACAAAACACAAGCCGAACGACTAAAACACACAATAACAGTTAATATGAAAAGAACAACATACACAAAAGTCAACGCACTTTACAGACAGAAACGCATTAACGGTAAGGAAATCCGAAATCTCATCACAGCAAACGAGAGAGATAACTTCATGAGCGTCATCCGACGTGAAACGAAATACGCTCGAAACGAATGCAATAGGCATTTCAATAAGAAATTAGAATGGATGAATAAGAAAAAACTACAAGAAAGGAAAATCGAATATTCTCAAAAATACCCAGATAACATCGACAATATCCGTAATGACTGATGTAAAACTACCGGAAGAATTTACCAATGACCACACAGTAAATATCTATGGGAACAAACACTTTAATCAGTGAACAAGAACAACAAATCCTGCGGCTACCACCAAAATTTGCCATCTACAAAAAGATTAATCCTATGGAGTGCAAAACGGAGCTGGAAAAGTGTTTCACAAAATACGTTGGAATGCAAAGGTAAACAACAACAACAATAATAACGGTAGTAGTAATATAAACAATAACTCTGAGTATAGAAATAACAGCCATAACAATAACAATAGCAGGAAAGTGAGAAATAGTGATAATGGTAATAATTGTTTCTACTTTAGGCACAAGGCCAGCAATAACCCAGTGCATTACTGGTACTTTATTTTATCGACCCCGTAAGGATGAAAGGCAAAGTCAACCTCGGCGGGATTTGAACTCAGATCGTAAAGGGACGTAACTATGCTGGAAAGCATGGCGACCGACCCTCTACCGATACTGCCAATCCACCGATAGACAGAACAACAACAACCACAATAATAATAATAATAGAAACATTAACCACAGACACAGCAGCAGCGACCACAGTAGTAATAACGGTAACAATACGAACAACAACAACAATAACCACAGTGGTAATAATGGAAATAGTACATGTAGCAACATCAATGATAGACAACAAAAACAAGAAACATAATAAAAGTAACAACCACAATGGTAGAAATAACAGTAACAACAACAATAACGGTGAAGTAAACAACAATACATCTAGCAATCATAACAATAATAATAATGCTAATGATAGAAACAACAACAACCACCATGATAACAATAATAACAACACACACAACTATGACGATAGATATAATGACAACCCCTTAGAGAAACTATTTTTCAACCCAGCTGACAAAACATATAAGATGGGTAATATCTATCCTACGAGGTTACCCTTTAATAAAAGAGTTTGCATACCACAACAAATAGATGACGAGACAGAGGCACAGTTCACCATAGTTAGAAATAAAATTAGACAAATAGTAGACAGGTATACTAAGAGACAGAGCAGACCAGAGGCCCAACAACTTGGGAGGAAACCTGTAGAAGGCTTGGTTAGCCTCAAGCAGCGCACAAGGGATGGTGAGGTAGTATGTCTACCCACGGATAAGTCTGGTAGGATGTCAATAGATAGCATGCCGAACTACATCGAGGCTATGCAACCCCACATCACCAACACGAGTGAAATTGCACAACAAACACACGATGGGAGAGAGAAAATGCTCAACGCTCACATGATGATGTGGACTGACATCCTAAAGCCAAGCAGACACACTGCCAACAACTTCCAGGCGTCTAACAATGGCATACCACCCTTGTATGGGCTCCGCAAAGACCACATGACAGTCGACGACCCGACAACAGGACCACCAACAAGACCCGTATGCGGAGCTAATATAGCTAGCAACTACAGGATCTCCTACTTCCTCTCAATGGTTATACGCCCCATAATCAAGATGTCCCCAGATGTATGTGACAGTACAGAGGACCTCCTCAGCAGAATCAGTGAGTGCAACAAAAACAGAAGCCTATCCAACTGCATAATAGGCAGCATGGATGTGGTGTCACTGTACCCATCCATTAACATTGATTTTGCTGTGAAAAGATGTGTGGAGATGATCATTGAGAGTGAGGTGGAGTTCTGCGACGTCGACACAGACGAACTGGGCCTCCTACTTAGACTTACCTACGACACTGACTACCTAGACAGCCATGACCTTAGATGTTTCTGCCCTAGTAGAACTATAAGAGGTAGACCCCCCACCATAACCTCAATGGCAAAAAATAATCCCATGGGAAGGTGGATTGGGTGGACCAAAGCTATACGGACCCCCCAAAACAATGATCAGGTAAGAAAAATGGTCGCACATGCAATAGGGGCTAGTATCAAAACTACCCTAAAGGGCCACATATTTACGTTCAACGAGAAGATCTACACCCAAAATGAGGGAGCAGCCATCGGCGTCAGCATAACTGGTGATGTTGCCAACCTTTTCATGGTATGGTGGGAAAGGAGACTTAAAGATCTCCTTAATGAGAGCTCCATAGACCTCATCATGTACTCTCGTTATGTAGACGATATCAATATAGTTATAAGAACACCCCCACTAGAAAGCACTAACAAGTTTGATTTAGAACGTAGCACGATAGAAAGCATCCAGCAGATAGCTAATTCCATACACCAGAATATAACTGTAACTATCGACTTCCCTTCCAAACACCCTAACAATAGACTACCTGTATTAGACACAGAACTCTGGATTAACACTATAGACGAGAGAGCCCAAATTCTCCACTCACACTATGCTAAACCCATGGTCTCCAAATACTTGATACTCAAAAAGTCAGCAATGTCCAGTAGTGCTAAGTTTAATATTCTGATCGCAGATTTGGTACGAGTGATGAAGAATGTGTCCCGCATGTGCGATCCAACAGAAATGGAAAGACACATCCAACACTTCATCAACCGCATGCAGTTCTCTGGCTACAACCAAAGAGACAGAGTCAGAGTATACGAAGGAGCCATGGAAAAGTATAAGACCCTCATAGAACTGGACATGAAAGAAATTTGCCCATTATACAGGAGCAAATCATGGAATAGCTTAGATAGGGCTCGACATAAGATAGGGAAAGCCACCTCATGGTACGACAATCAGAGATACCAGAGTGTCATGTTTGTGGACGCCACCCCTGGAGGGAAATTAGCGAACCAGTGTAGAAAGGCCCTGAGAAAGACCCAGTTAAAAATAAAGGTGGTAGAAAAGCCAGGAACCACCATAAAATCCCTGATCAGCAAAACCTACCCTTTTAAGAAAACCCACTGTACCAATAGGAAATGTATCATATGTAAGGTAAACCCCCGGATAAACTGTAAACTAGAAACGTAGTCTATAGCATAAGATGTACAGAGGGTACTTGCAGAAACATGACAACAACATACATAGGTGAGACAGCTCGTAGCATAGGTGAAAGGATAGACCAACACTGGGGGGAACTAAAAGGACGAAAAAACGGGTCAGTACTATACGAACATGCTAGACAACAACATGACGGTAACATAGACAACATAGAAATTAGAATAATATCTAAACATAAAAATGACCCAGCAGATGGGCAAATCAGAGAGGCCAGTGAAATAGAAATTAGAAGACCAAGGCTAAACAGAAAGAATGAATGGAATAACAACAACACCCAAACAAACAACACTGACCCAAGAGAAGTATAAATAAGTAAATAAAATAAAATAAATAAATAAATAAATACATACACAAGCACAATAACAACAAGCACATAAACACACACTAGTCACCAATCACACAGCAAACAAAACACTATACACACACGCAAACGCATGCGCAAAGAAGACAAAATAAAATAAACAAACAAGCAAATAAATAAATAAATATATAGACAGACTGAATAAAAATGGCGTAGACATACAATACAACAGGAGGAAGATATAACACCACTGACGATGTTGCAGATATGCAACGAAAGATTTATGATAAACTATCTATGTTTGTGTCTATATTGTATCTGTATTATTTTTGACCGTCGGTCAGTCAATGGCAACATTGAGGACCGAGTAAGTTATATTACCGATATAAAAGACACAGAAGCGAGAAGCGAAAACCAACCAAACAGTGAGTGTGTTCTGTTATTAATTCTGGCAATATTACACAAATATGACCCTCCCCAAGTATAACAATTTTTGTTTCGACACACGATTTCATATAAAAAACCTCGCAAAACTAATTCATCGCCGCTATATATATATATATATATATATACACATATTTATATATATATATATATATATATATATATATATATATATATATACACATATTTATATATATATATATATACATAATATATATATACATAATATATATATACACAGAGAGAGAGAGAGAGAGAGAGCGTCCACTAATAAAATCTAGACACACTTAAAAAAAAAAGATATAAATATTCAACAGTACGTTTCTTGCCTTATCTCAACTTGGAAATTCATCTTTTGTATGTGCATGTATATAGAGGTATTATTTAAAAAAGCTTAATATTTACACAAGTTTTTCTTTTCCTGAAGTGTGCATACATCTTGTGTGTGTGTGTGAAATTCATACATACAATTATTATAATACTTTTCCTTGCTAGCATTGGTTGGATGGGTTGTTATGTTACAGACCAAGTCAATACTTTATTGGAACTGCTGTCCTTCTAGACAGGTCAGGAGACCAAGCTTTTTTCTATATGCTCCATCCCCCCCCTCTCTCTCCACGCACACACACACACGTACATACACAGATATATATATATATATATATATATATATATATATATATATATATATATATATATATACATGCATATATATATATAAAATTAAGTATGTGTGCGTGTGTGTGTATTACCTATAGGGGCCTACATCTTACGACCGATTTTCATGAAACCTTACAGGCTCATAGATTAGTCATCGGGGGAGAGTTTTCCATATATCAGCGTATCGTTTTTTTCATTCTGGGGTTATTCTGCAGATAAAAATCGATAGGAGGGGGGATCTAGCTCCCACATTTTTGGCACCGATTTCGTTCAAATGTTAAAGCAAAATAGAATTTATCATTGCACAAAATAGAATTTATCATTGCACATCCTGTAATGGCTTTATATTTTGCATTTATTGTTCAGGGACGGCGTGGCAGCCGCTTAAATATTCAAAATTACCACTTTTAGACTCAAATTTCCACTTTTTCGGCTCAACTTCCCTCATTAATCAAGTCTACTTTGTTCAAATTTTACACTACGCTAGATCTGATTATTTCACGTCTTTAAGTGGCTTTACATTTTGGATTTTTTGTTCAGGAACGGCGTGGCAACCGCTTAAATATTCGAAAATACCACCTTTTCTCTCAAATTTCCGCCTTTTCGGCTCTAGCTCCCACATTTTTCAACCGATTTCGTTCAAATTCGAAACTCCCTCCCCCAGCATGCCCCTTCGTCAGTCACCAGCGTTTACCAGTGATAGAGGTCATCACCACCCTCCCCCGCATGGCCTGTGTGTGGCCATAGCTGAGTCATCGAGAAGCAGTCGCTAAGATCAACACCTTTTCATCAAAGCAGATATTATTTTACCTACACAGGCAACGCTGGGTACTGCTGCTAGTATATATATATATATATATATATAACGCAAGGGAAATTTCAGAAATCCAACCATATATGGGCCGATGTTACTTCATCAAAATATATTTAGGTTTTAAATTATATGCACACCAATTCTAACATCGGTTGAAATAAAATTGACTCCCATTAAACCAATTTCCTGCTTTTGTGACATCTTGTTTTATCATGGGAATATTCAGAATGGAAGTTCTAAATTTATTTAATTCTGCAGAAACAGGCATTCATTTCTAGTACTACATAACTAGTTATTTAATTATAGTAATTGTACTTGATATATCATGATCATGTCTTAGTAGTTAGGATATTTAACTCATGTTTGTAAGATCATATGTGCTCAATTCCAGATGGCATATTATGCCCTTGAGCAAGATTCTTTATTTTATGTTGTTCCAGTACACCCAGCTGGGAAAAATTCGTTGTATCTGTAATTTAAAGTTTCAGTATCAACATGCTGAATCTTCTTGAAAGTTACAATGGGCTTAATACAATTTCCTTCTACCAGATTTTTCCTTAAAGCATTGATCAGCTGAAAACTACAGAAGACACTTGCACATGGTACCATGCAGAAGGATAAAACCCATGACTACACAACTGCAAAGCAAACTTCTTAACCACACAGCCATAAAGATTATGCCATAATCTAGTTATTTCTTCCAATACCAAACTGATGAAGGAGAAATAATTCTTTGAGAAAAACCTTTTGAAATTCTTAGAATGTATTCCTATAAGATATTTCTGTGTTCATCAATATGAATGGCATACTGCAAATTTTACATTGATGGTGGCAAAGGACCATTCCATTGAACTAAATCTAATTTGTAGCAAGTCAATGCTACTACTTTTGGCAGAATCATATAACCAGTGTGTTGCCAATTGCTGGCTTATCAATAACTCACAATAGGAAACCCTCAATGAATATTAACTTCAATTTACATTATATATATATGTCCAGAAGAGGTGTTAACTATGTTACTTACATGGTCAACAAGGTCGCTCATGTTGTTTCACACTGTAAGGAGGAGGGGCAATCAATACACATCTGACCTTACAGGGCAATTGACATGAAAGTAATAAGTAACAAATAAACAACAAATACATGACATAAAAAAACACACAGAAGAAAAGCAAAAGCAAAATTAGGAAAATGGATTGAAAAGCAAATTGATAATTCTATCTACTGTTTGATGCATATGTTGTTGTTGCTGCTAGTGTTATTATTGTTGCTGTTTTTTGTTGATGATGATGCTGCTGTGATTGTTGTGGTTGCTGTTGTTGTTACTGTTGTTATTGTTGTTAGTGCTCTTACTGTTGCTGCTTTTATTTTGTTGCTGCCGATGTTGGTATTCCTGTAGATACATGAAGAGAATTCCTGTTAATAGATATTCCTACTGGGTAAAATATTTCATTGAAATATTCTACTCTACTGCACTTTTGATTTTTTTCTTTCATGATGAAACTATATAAATGTGTATGTGTGTGAGTGAGTGTGTGTATGTGTATGTATGTGTCGTGCTGTATGAATGTAAGTCTACATATATATGTGTGTGTATATTTATGTATGTGTGCATTTAGAACTGTAGAAAGTAAACTAGTGCTGTGTGAATAAATGCTCAAGTATGTATTATGCACATATATACATATACATATATATATATATATATATATATATATATATATGCATAATACATACTTGAGCATATATATAGTGTATGTGCGTGCACTTTTATGTATGTGTGTGTGTATAAATAATTAGATCAGTATTAATTTGAATAATATACATACTTTTACAAATGCGTAGATGTATAAACAAATAATGTTCTAGCAATGGACTCTCTATTATAAACACCTTCTTCTAGCACAGAGGCGTCTATAAATAGATATGGTATCAAGGGAATCAGGGACAGAGATCAATAACAGATTTTGTTATTGTTTCTGATTTCTTTAATTCTGTACTGGATGTTTGTGTTAAGTGAGGGGCTGAGCTGTCAAATGATCGTCATCTAGTTATCTGCAACTTGAGACTACATAAAGCCAAAGAAGGCCACAAAACTGATGGGTCCAAAACTGGCTGGTCCTTCGAGTGTGATACCAAATAGTGGCAGACCCCTTAGTTCAATCACGACATCAAAGATGCCATCCAAGCAAAGAACGGGGCCTACAAAGCTTGGCTTAGAAATAAGTCCTTCTTCTTGCACTTGCAGTACAAGCAGACATGAATTGTTGCAGAGACAGTAAAGTTGTCCAAAATTAAGACATGGGAGGACTTTGGAGTTAAGCTGAAATCTGACTTCAGAACAGCAAATAAAGTGTTCTGGCAGACCATCCACCAACTGTGCAATACGAAGTCCCCCCTCCACACCTGCTATCAGGAACTCATCTGGGGGTTCTCCTCTCTTCAGCGAGGTGCATCTTTGCAAGGTGGAGAGAATACTTTGCTGATCTCCTAAACCTGATCACAACAGCATCTTCTGATGTACATGAGCTGTATCTGGGAGCAGTGACTAATCTCTTGGAGGCTGAAGTTGCAAGAACAGTTAAAGAGCTCAAATGTGGCAAAGCCACTGGGGAAGATGAAATCTGACCTGAGATATTAAAAACCTTAAATAGAGAAGTTATCCTCTGGTTACTCATGTGTGCCAGATGGCCTGGATTTCTGGGAAGACACATGAACAATGCTGATTGGGAGTGTATCCCAATTTTCAAAAAGGCAGACAACTGAAATTGTTCCAATTACAGAAATATTTCCTTGTTAAGCCTACCTAGTAAAGTCTATGTTAAGTGTCAGGAAAAGAGATCTAGGGAGATTGTTGAGTGCAAGTTAGCTGATGAATAGTGCAGTTTTTGCCCTGGGTGCAGCACAACTGATGAAATATTCACTGTGTGGCATTGCTTCAAGAAATCATGGGAGTATTGCCAACAGGTATTTTCTTGATTTGTAGACAACAAAAAAGCATATAACCACATTCCTCAGACCCTGTTGTGAAAGGTTCTGCAAGAGCATGGGATCAATGATCCGCTTCTTGTTGGCCTGATGTCTCTATATGAATGCCTGAGTATTTGTATTCAGATAAATGGTGCTAAATCGAAACCATTCAATGTGAGATTCAGACTCTGCCAAGGGTGCAGACTGTCCCCTCTCTTGTTCATTATTTTCATGAACAGGATTGATGTGCACAGTCGAGTTGGAAATAGTATCACAACTGGCAGGTGTAAATTCAGTTGGCTGGAATTTGCAGGCGATATGGTGTTACTTAACTCGACAGAAAGTGATCTCTGACTCGCACTTGATAGATTTGATGCTGAGTGTTGCATGGCTGGAATGAAAATCAGTGCTGCAAAACGTAAGACACTCATCCTCTCAAGAAAGCATGTGCAGTGCACTCTACATATGAATGGAGTTCACTGAAGCAGGTAGAAAAGTTCAAGTATCTCGAAGCTGTCTTCAAGAGTCATGAAAGACAGGCAGCTGAATTAAGTGCAAACATGTGTCAGCTTCAGCATTCAGTAACCAGAAGAAGGGAAATAAGTGTAAAAGCCAAACTTGCTATCTTCAATTCAGTATTTGTTCCCACCCTTACCTATGGTCATAAATCTTGGGCAATGACTGAAAGAGTACGACTGTCAATACAAGGGGCTGAAATGGGATTCCTGTGAAGGGTCTTTGAAGTAATGTTACTCGATAGAATGCGTAGCTCAGAGAGTCAATCCAGGTAGAGCTGCTACTTCTCTAAATTGAGAGATCACAGCTCCAATACTAAAGGCATGGGGATAGAATGTCTCAGGAAAGAATCGTTGGACAAATGTTACAGGAATAACAGGGCAAAGAAGAAGTATCTGAATATAAATAACCAGACAAAGCACCCTATGCTTTATAGATTTGGAGTGTCTGTACAGACATGCATCATTTTTAGTTCTGAGATATGTACATATGTGACTGTATCTGTGTGTTTGTGTGTGTATGTATGTGTGGATCTGTGTATGCATGTATGTATATATGTTATCAGTAGTAACAAACTAAAGAAGCTGTATTGTTAAATAGAGCATTTATTTAATTTCATTGACTTTAACTAACATTGGTCCATCATGCTAGAAAAAATTCAAAATACAAACAAGCAAAATTAATAGAACATGTCACATGTCTTGCTTTGACCTCACATTATCACGAGGCTTAGAAATATTAGGACATTAGCCCTTTCAATACCAAAGCATCTGAAACTTACCCTGGTTCTGCAATACAAAACTGTTTATTTTGAAATAATTATATTCATCTAAAAAACTTTCATTAAAATTTTATGTAAGTATTTTTGTTAATAATGAAAAAGTTAGTTATTTTACTAAATATTTCCAAATTATCAGCTATTTTCAACATATACGCAATATCTTTCAGTAGAAATAGTGTAATGAAAGGTTTACGACAAGAGCATTTTATACTTATGGTGTCTCCAATATATAATATGTATGTATGGATATAAATTCGATATGCTATCTTCCCTTCACTGTGAATTCGAAACCTTATGCCAATGCTAGAAATCATTATTATCCATGTCATAGAACAAGCATATCCTATTGTATCATATATTCCTCTCTGAATTATGAGAACAATCACAAATAGCCCCCACAAATAACTCTCAGTTACACAGCAACAGAATAGATTTTATTCAACATATTAAATCCATTAATTTAACAACTGTTTAGTTTTCCTCATATTAAAGACTTAAAATTAAAAATATCTCAGTTCAACTTTGCTAACAATTGCCAAACAAAGAAATAATATTGAAATAAATCTCTCAAGAAGAAAAATTCATGAATAGTTTTATATTCAATGTTATAGAGAATTAAGTAAAAACAGAAAAACAAATGAATATAATAAACAAAAAATAAATTATATTTTGGATTTAGCAATGAAAGAATTGTCTGATGAATAACAAAATATTTGATATATTTCCATTGTTATTGATTACTCTTTTATTCTCTTACTGGTTTCATCATTAGACTGCGGCCCTGGTGCGGCAGTGCCTTGCTTTGGATAGCTGTATCAACTTAAGTAAATATTTAAAAAAAATTAGTAATTATTTTATCTATCTCTTTTTGTCAAACAGCTAGTTTCCAAAATATAAACAGACCCACAAACACAAATGTAAATGAAGACATGGACAGTAGGAGAGAGAGAGAGAGAGAGAGAGATGGACGGATAGCTAGATAGGTAGATACAATGGACTTCTGCTATTTCTGCCTCCTAATTTCCACTCATAAGACATTGGTCAACCTGAGCTTATTGTAGAAGACACTAGCCCAAGGTATTGCATAGTGAAACTAAATCCAGGACCTTGTGGTTTTTAAAGCAATTTCCTTAACCACACAGCCACAAGTTAAAATGTATTGTTGTGCCTCTCTCTACAGAGATATATGTGATCTCAATGTAAACCAGTTCCTTATTTTTTGTCTACTTAATCACTCATTATTTGTTGATTGGTTTTTGATTAAAATATATAAATAACCAATAGAAAACCAATCTTAATTGAAATTCTAAACAATGTGTCTATAATACACATAATATTGTTAGTAATGCATTGTAGACAGATTAAAATTAATCAACATTGTTGGAGAACAGAAGGGCATTGGAAAACGATTTACAGTTATTTATTGGTTGATTTGTTTGCCTAATATGAAAATTAATCAAATTAATATTGAAAGTTATAAGTAAATACCAGAGAATGCTTTGTGTATTAAGGTGTGATTTTCTACATTCTGAGTTCAAATCCCACCAAGGTTCACTTTGCCTTTCATCCTGCAGGGGTCAATAAAATAAAGTACCAGTAAAGTATCTGGGTCGATATGATTTACTTTCCTCTTTCCAACCAAATTCCTGGACTTAGAGTTACGGCCCTTTACCTTCTGAGTTCTAATCCTACCAATGTTACTTTTGCCTTTCATCCTTAAAAGGTCAATAAAATAAAGTACCAGTCACACACTGGAGTCGACTTAATCGACTTTCCCCACTCCCCAAAATTGGTGACCTTGTGCCTAAATCAGAAAACATTATTATTATAATTTGCTTTATTTTTCATGGTTACAGAAGTTGGTCTTAATGCATTTCTGATGATATTTCTAATGAAATAGACTACCTACGTACTATAGTTAATTTTGAAAATAATCAAATGAAATTATGATGGAAATTTGAATTTAAATATGAAGAGGCATTTTTGTATCATAGAATCAGAAGTAGTTTCTGGAGCATTGGTATCGATATCTTCACCATTTAACATTCACTTTCCAGGCTGGCATAAAAACTTAATATTCAAATATCTATTTTTAATTACTGCCACTTATGACAGTTAAATCTCAAAGTACTACAACAGTTTAAATGGTATTTAAAAATCATAATGAACAATTAGTTTGTTTAGTCTATTTAATTTACTTTAAGTGAGAGGGAGAGAAGAAACTACATATGTAAAGACAACACTTTTTTAAGTGAGTTTCAGCAGAAATGAACTATAGATAAAACCTTAGAGGTTTGTGTTTCAGAAACAAATATGGTATGTGGTTTACGTGTGCCTGTTGGATCTCTGTTGGTTTTGATAAGGAAAGTTCTAGTTGTTTGATTAATGTAACAGCCTCTTTACTGGTACGTGTACTCATCAATTAGTTCTCATAGCCAAACATACTAACCACTAAGCCACATATCTTCAGTATATGGTTTACATGTTATTTTGAAGTTATGTGTAGAATCTTGACTATGTTAAGTGTAAATAGTCTAAAAATTGTTTGATAATAATTTTATTTCAATTTCTTGATATAACAATAAATGAAATTTTTATGTTGCACACTAATAAAAGTTAACAGCATACATGACATTTCTTTTAACTGCAGTGTTAATGAAAACTACTTAAAAACGTTTACTTTCGAAGTTACCCAATTCTTTATAACAAAGAACTTCTAAAATATTTATCTTCTCAGATATATTCTATTTTTTAATTTTAGAAAATAAATTATGTGCAAATTGCCCAAATTTGATCTGCTAAGTGTTCACAAAAAAGGGTAGCTAACAGACGGTATTATTGAATTGTAGTATAGTTAGTTGGATATAGTAGTTAAGCAAAAGTATTGTTGAATAAAGTTAGTTGGAAACAGCACCAATGAGAATTCTGCTTTCTATAATTTTTTTAATAATTTAGTCTAAACTCTATCAGAAAATGTTTTGGTAAATGGCTACTCCGATCAAGTAAAATATCAGTGGCAGAATGTTCTATTTGGTTCAGCTGGGTTCTTCCTATAAATCAAACACAATCACTACAATTCAAGGAGATCAATGCTACTTCTCAGTTCAAAAATGTAAAACAAGTGATTTACAAAAGAATCTTATCTGTATCATATTTGAAAGTGTCTTTTGTAGTAAAATATTCATTGTGCCACACTCTGGGTAATCAGGACATGAAATAATACATTACTTTGAAAGAAGAATTGCTTCTACAGGAAGTAACAAGAGAAAATTGTAAATGGCAAGGTCACATTTAATAATTTGGGGTTTTTCATCTTTTCACCTGGTCAACATGTGACATATGTCTCCTGACTGGGGTTAGAGGTGACAACAAAACAAATATTGTGAAAACAAAGCAATAAAAGCAAGTCAAAATATTTGTGGAAGACAAGGTATTCTTGTATAAATTAGATTTATCAAATTCTATATATCAATTACCTTAGCACACTTCTTTAGTTTCTAGTCTTTTGTTATTTAATATTATCCTCATTGGCAGAATTCCAGCCAAGAACTATTCTTTTACACTAATAAGTCTAAAAGTTACTATTTCAAATTCTAACAAAAGAAGAATTTTGAATGTTTATTGGTTAGCCTGTATAGCCTCATATTTTCGATGAATAAATAGTTAGAGATACAACTGAATTAACATTTATATCTATCCTATATGAACAGAGAAAAACTGTTTCTAGCTGGAATATAGTCACTTGAAACATCATCATCATCATCATCATCATCATCATCATCATCAATATTATGTATGGTTTCTTTCATGCTTGCATGAGTTGGACAATTTGTCTCTCATACAATATCTCTCTCCTTGCTTCTTTCCTTTGTCATCTCCTTTGTAAGGCTTTATATGCTCATATCCATTTATACTCTTTAACTCAACAGGCAAATAATATTTCTTACTTATTCTTACAAGAACTAGATGTGTATGTAATTGTACCCATCTTTCTCTCTCTCTAATATATATATATATATATATATATATATAAATATAGTTAAAAAATAAAAACACAGAGGTATAATGGTATAATAAACATAGTCTTATTAGTTTCACACTTAAAAGTAATAATGTTCAACATGTTGGACATTAGTCCTTCATCAGAAATAGAGGAAATGCAAAGATAAGATTCACAGATTAGAAGGGGATAAAAAACTGGGGCACTACTGTAGTTAATTCTTCTTTGTGTGTATGTGCATATGTGTTTTTGGAGGAGTGTATACATTGTTCGTGATGGTGTGTATGTGTGCCTGGGAGTATTAATATCGTATATGTGCATGGTTTATTTGTGTATGTATCAAATATAAATAGAGACATGTGCGATATAACACAACCTAACTCCAGACTGGGAAATATTAGCAGTGAAAATAAACATAACTTGTATCATCTTAGCAATGTAACAATATATGACGCTAAGTGAGAATGTGCGTGTACTTGTGCAGATGTATGTTTCTATGTGTGTGTTAGAGTGAAGAGAGTGAGGTGGTATGTGAAATGGTAGGCAGAGCTGGATGACTAGAGATGGGTTGTTGACCTGGATGTTTCAAAGATATTCAGTGAATCTGTTGGCCAGTCAATGCCCAGTTATGTGTGTGTGTGTGTGATTGTGCAAGGAAGATGAAGAAAACTTGCCTCAACACTTAATTTTAAATCTTTAATTGTTAATCTCTAATTCTTATTAATTCTTTTTAATTGTAATATTCAACATTTGATAAGATGGATTTTTTAAATATATCAAAACCGGTTATACTTTATATACTTCATATACATAATAAAACTCTTTTTCAAAAAAATTGTCCCTCGCATCTTTTCAATGATGTTACTTTGAAGAATTTAAGAAAGGAAAAAAAGAAAAACAGATCCTTAAATATATTTTCCGTGCTATTTCCAATTTCACCTTTTCTCTACAACCAGTGTTGTATAGAACCTTACTTCCATTTTCAAATATATATATATATATGTTTATATATATATATGTTTATATATATATATATGTTTATATATATATATGTTTATTCAAAAATATAGACCAACATTAAATATAGTTTAATATACATTATATCAACACCATAACATGCTAACCATCCAAACAGACACATACATACACACATAACACCTTCTATATTCGAAAATAAAAACCAGAGCTAAATAAAGCTTAACATATGTTAATACTCTAACACACAGGTTCTCAACCCATTTAGGCCAAACGCCCCCTTTTGCCCCTCGAAATCACGACCCCCCCCCCTACACCAATCCACCCTATTTTTCCATTTTTCAATATACTTCTGATTTTTATATCAGTAGATTACTAAAAAATTGATTAACAATATTCCAAAGATGTGTGTATTATCTGATTATGTGTTGTATGTGGTCCTAGATGTGTGTGCTATCCGCTACTGTTTTTTCTTTTCTTTTTTTTATTTGTAATATTATTTATACATTAGGGAATAAAATAGATCTACATAGTGTTAACTCGTTACGGTTGAGTCAATAATTTCAGACATGAAATACATTGTTATCGGTGAAGGAAAGATAAGATTCTAACTGGCTGCGCTCAAAGTGTCTTTGACCCAGTTGACTGTGGGTTTTTCCATTTTTAGGATCTCAATTACTGGTTAACGTCTCAATTACCGGACATGCCTGCACACCTGCTCACAGCTGCGGTCAGACTATAGTTATGCTGTCTGCAAGCTCATTCAAATACATTCACACTGGCTGTCTCAAAGACATACAAATATAGCTTATAAAACTTACCAAAATAAAGAGCCTTCCAGCACCCCCCTACCCAGCTCCAAACGCACCCCTAACGCGACCTTGCTCCCAAACGCCCCCCTGGAGTTCCGAAACGCCCCCCGGGGTGCACATGCCCCCCGTTGAGAATCTTTGCTCTAACACCTTAACATGCTAACCCCCCCCCACACACACACATAACTCCCTCCCCCATTTTTACTAACGGAATCATTTTCTTGCACGCACACACACACAAATATATATTCTCTCCATCTTAACACATACTCCCACACACACATATAACACCCATACACACACACAACTCCCTCCCCCATTTCTACTAATGGAATCATCTTCCTACACACACTCACACACACACCAGCACACACATAAACATACATATCTCTACTTTCTTTATTTCAATAGAAAGTCTGAATTTTGACACCTCAGCACATGAGCCATACTCACTGAACCAGAACAATTCTCCCCATTCCGTTTTTCTTGACCATTATCTTTTGTTTGGCACAACATTCTCTAAATGGCTACAAAAAAATGTGACAGTCATAACTTCATTTATAACCAATCAAATTACATTTACAAAAAAAGCCTTCCTGAGCCACTTTTTTCCATATAAAACAGAAGTAACATTCGAACACCAACCAGATGCGAGAAAAACGACAAACCCTCCCTCTCAATTCTACTTTTGAAAAGCACAAGAACTGCGAAACCGGTAAAGGAACCAAATAAATATATTTAAAAAAAAAAGACTCCAGCAGCATTTTCGATTTCATCTTTTTTCCTTATACTTTCACTCATGTAGGACACCTCGTTTTTTTCATTTTGTAAAAAAACCTCTCTTTCTAATATATATATATATATATATATACTTTTCTTTTATTTTCCTTATTTTACTGCAGTCATGCTGGGACAAGGCCTTTAAGAGGTTCCAGTAAATATATTGCTCCCCAGTTCTTTGACTGTTTATTATTCTCTATGCAACGTAGTCATATGAGGAAATAACTTCTCATTATTAACCCTTTTGTTACCATATTTCTAATCCAATATGCTTTATTTCAATTAACTCATGAAGAACATTAAATGATTTCCTAGAATAATTAACAATTTCATTACTATAATAAGAACATTGACATATGGTTCTCACATGAAATAATGCTGGAAGATTTTAATTCGGTGATTTTATTTCATATTCAGTCAAGTCTTTCTTGGTCTTCCATTTTCTTGATTTCTTTTTACAGTCATTTCCACCAGTTGCGTGTTATAAAAGCCCCAAACATGTAATGGGTTTCAACTCAGTTTCCACAATTGCTAAATGTCACACGGCATTGGTTAATAAAACATAATAAAAGATATTTGCCCAAATTGCCACTCAGTGAGATGAAACCTTGAAACATCTATTTATAATCTGTAATGTGGCAGTGCTGGTTTCATGATTAAATGTATCCAGTACATCCTGTAGAGCAGTAGTTTTGGTGCCATAATAAAATACTTTTAGTACACTTTGTGGAGTAATATTGGTGGTGCCAAGATAAAATGCTTCCAGTACACTCTGTGATGTGATAATGATGTGGATATGATAAAATGTACCCAGTACACCCTGTAAAGTGCTGGCGCCATGAGAAAATGCTTCCAGTACACTGTGACGTGTTAGCGCTGGTTCCACAATAAAATGAGCCCAGGACAGTCTGTGAAGTGGCAGTGCTAGTATCATACAAAACTACACTCTGTAAAGTGGTTAACATTAGAAAGAGCATCCAGTCATAGAGCATAAGAGCATGGTATGGATCTCCAATCAATCTCATCTCGTAGACACTAATTTTAGTGTGGTTAAGGAGCAAACCTCTTAATCAAACAGCCATAGTAGTGTCTGTGTGAAGGAAAGTAGACATTAACTTATGTGGATTAGATTTCTAATGTATTCTCTGATTTTAATTCATTAAATAGATTAGGCTGCCGTTTACAACAACAAATGCGTAATGTCTAATGATGCCCCACTGGAAATATTTATTTCATGTAAACTGACATATGGAATGAGACATGTATTAACCCTTTTCTGACAATATTTCTAACAAGAATATATTGTCTTTGTGTTTTAATTATCCAAATCTATATCATAAAAGAACAGCTGTTTCTTCATCTGTCTGTCACACTTACATGTATATATATAATACATATAGTTATGTTGTTATTCTTTGTTTGTTTCTGTATGCCCTTCAACATGTAAACACAACACAGACTAAAAAAAAACTTTCCCACTAATGACAGATTGTTGTTGTTATTGAGAGAGAGAAATAGAGAGAGAGAGAGAGAGAGAGAGAGAGAGAGAGAGAGAGAGAGAGTGTGGAAGATTGAATTAAAATTTATTTCAAGAAAAAACAACAGGTTTTTGTTAAGAAAAAATATAGTCAGAGAAAGAGAGAGTGTGTATGGAAGGGAGATAGATAGGTAGAGTGTTGTCACCATAGTAACTAACGGGTTTTGATATAAATCGCAGGAATTCCAAGTGCAAGCCTGTCAACATGTATGATAAAAACATGTGTATGTGTGTTTTTGCATGTCTTTCAACATATAGACAATGCAGCACAGACTTCGAAAAAAGACTTCCACTATGTATCAGTCTACTATTAACTGACCAAACCATATGAAGTTGTGACTTAAATAGTTTCAGTAATAGCAGCCATATTACTGTTACGCATGGCCAGTCTGAGTATATAAGGTGAGAGATATGTCACATAAGTTTGAAATCCAATCTAAACATATGAACAATTGATGAAGGAATGTACATGATTAATAAATATTTTTACCAGCAGCATATCAATGGGAAACAACCTATTAATCAATAATGAAAAATGAATAAAAATTAAACTAATGCAATTTCATATTTTCTGTCATGTAATAGTGATATTTCAATCAAATATTTTAATTCAAATTTGAACATTTTAATATAGGTGGTTTGGGGAAAGTTGATGTTTAAATTCTTAATAACGATTATTAAATTAGTATAAATGCAATACAATATACAATCAAAGAATGTTTAAGATGCATGAATAGTTGTAGTCCATCCTCATGGAGCCCTGATCCACCTAACCTATAACACTACATACTCCAAATACACCTGGAATTCATTACCACCATGAATGACTGAAACAAAACTTGGTCACCATTTACTGTTCTCCATATCTTAATTTTTTTTTTATCTTCAGAAATAATTGCTCAAAACATTGTTCAAAACACTGATCTATTTATTTATATTAAATCACTTTTTATACCATTGGATTTGAATTCATCATTAGCCTTTTTACATCCATTTTTGTATGCTTAACAACTTGATCTTATCTGACCAGCTTTCTATGGCCAGATGCCTTTTCTGACACCGACACTTATCGTATTGAAAGTATTGTTTATATCAGAGGTGGGGAACCTGCGGCCTCCGTGAGTTTCTTGTGCGGCCTTCATAAAAGCTAGCTCTTGTATTAATTAATAATTTATCATTTAGATTACGACAATTTCAAAATTAATGGAATTAAATAAGAACGGTATGAATGTAAGTTTCAGTGACTACTGGTGGTAATAGCCAATTGTAGAATGCCAGGTGGCGTTCTACAATTGGCTGTTCTAAAAAAGACGCTTGTGACTTGTCATTTGTCAATCTTGTAACGTGCTTGTGACAGTCTCGTATTGCTACCGGCCATTGTGAAAATCTAGTTATTATTGTTTTAATTAACGAGTAAGTTACCCGCTCTTTGTGCGTGATGAATAAAAATGTTAAAAATCAAATAGATATTGATTGGTTAAATTAACCAATTACAGACCAATTTATTGTATCAAAATTAAAAGTACACATAGTATTATATAAATGTAAAATATTAAAAATTATGTATTTTGAAAAACAGAATCATAGACTTTCGTACTTTTCTAAACATAGTTATAATAAATGATAGTCCATTTCGTGTCCTTGATAAAGTAACGTATAAATTGGCCATGTGTAAAAAAAGCAGTTGGGAGATAGATGCCAATTTTGCTAAGAGTTTGACATTGCGATGTGCTGGAAGTCATCGCAAAAGCCAGTCGGACAGGTAATTGTAGTCTAGAAAAAGTAAAAGGCAGCAACATAGCAACAAATAAATCAAAAACTACAAAAGACATAATTTGTTTATCTACAAATAACATAATTTGTTTGAAATTCATTTATACAAAACATAAAGGAGACATTCATATACTTACCGGAAAAAGGGTAAAAAGGGAAGCCATTTTAAAGCATTAACTGACCAATCAAAATCGTGAATTTTTTTACCAATCTTTACTCATTTTTTGTGTACACGACCGCCTTCACAAATAAATTATTCTCCAAACTTTTTAATATATAATATAGATTTGTGGTTTTACACGGTGTTATTGTATTGCTAGCAAGTATACGCTTTCTTAAAGATATTATTTGATATTTATTTTTACTCCATCATGTCAAATTGTAAGAGAAGAAAAGTAATTGAAGAAAAGAGAACATTTAGTGTACCATGGGAGTTAGATTTTTTTTATTTACTTCTGTGAAAGATAAAATGGTGTGTTTGTTGTGCAATACAGTTTTAACTACTTTGAAAAAAGCGAATGCAAATAAACACTATTTGACTCATAAAGAACATAAATATTTTAATTTAGAAGGTGAATCTCGACAAGCTGCACTTCAAAAATTGAAAAATAAAAAGTATCATCAACAGACATCTTTTAGTGCTTTTGTAAATAATAATTCCACTGCAGTTGATATTACTTACAAAATAGCACATATACTTGGAAAGAGAGGCAAACCATTTAGTGACGTAGAAATTATTAAAGAATGTATTGTTGAAGCAGTGGGTATGTTAGATCCAGAAAAAGTTGGTAAAGTTGGATTGCCTCTTTCAAGAAGAACTATAACAGATCGACAGCACGAATTAGCTCAAAATGTAACAGAGCAACTTCGTACAATTATACAAAATGAAGATGTTTATTTTTCAATTGCTTTGGATGAAAGAACTGATAAAACTGACTTGGCGTAAGTTTTATATTTTATTCGTGCTGTAACTAAAGATTTTCAGTGTTACGAAGAACATCTTGCGCTGGGTACACTAACTGGAAGAACTCGCGGAGTTGGCAATTTCGAAAACTTCAGAGAGGTATGTCATCAATTACAATTAAATGTCAGTAATTTAGTCAGTGTCTGCACCGATGGCGCGCCCTCTATCAAAGGTAAAAAAGAATGATTCGTTGCTTTATTAAAAGAGGAAAATTTCACTGCATTTTGCATCAGCAAAATCTTGGCGCAAAATCCACCATTTTGCGAGACGCTCTGGATAGAGCAATTGCGATTGTCAACCATATTCGCGTTAATGCAATGCGTCATCGTCAATTTAGGCAGATGCTGACTTTAGACGAGGAAACGTACAGTGTTGATCTACCGTACTACTGCAAGGTTCGCTGGCTATCAACAGGACAGGTTTTGATAAAAGTTTTAATTTTACGACGACAAATATTAAACTTTTATCAAGAAGAAGGAAAACTTTGTGATCTATCAGATGAAGCATTTTGCAGAAACATTGTATTTTTGTCTGATATCATGACAAAACAAAACAATTTAAATATTTGCCTGCAAGGTAAAACGAAGCATATGTATGAAATGTGCCAAAAGATCCAAGCGTTTCGAAAAAAATTAACATTTTTCAAAACATTACTCTCTCGCTCGCATATATCTGCAGAACACTTCCCGGAGCTAGCAAAAATGTTGAATGAGCAGAAATGTGAAAATAAAATATTCGATGAATATGTAGGTGTCTTGGATTCTTTAATAGAAGAATATACTGAAAGATTTTCAGATTTTGACGAACACACACCTGCTATGAAACTGGTATTTGAACCACATTTAGTAGATATATCCGAGGATCCTACGGAACTACAAGTTGAGTTATTTGAGTTGGGGGAAGATAGTATCCTCAAATCCCTTTTTGACGCTAAAAATAATCCCATAGAAATCTGGTCAAATGCTGTTGAATATCCACGCCTACGAGAGCATGCACGCCGTTTACTTTCCTGCTTTGGAAGTTCTTACTGCTGCGAGTTAACATTTTCTCTCATGACAAAAATTAAAATTACTTTAAGAACGCAAACCACAGATGCTTATTTAGAGGATCAATTAAGGCTGCGCGTTACGAAGTTTGTTCCAAATATTCAATTTCTTTCAAGCAAGAAACCCACTAACTTGAATTTTCCATCGGATTTAAAAATTATTTTACGTATTGTTGCTATGTTAGTTTTTTTAACTTAATATTATTATTTTTCTATTGTATTTCTTTATAATTATGTGAATACAAAAATATTTTATATTGTAACTTTTTATGTTAAATAATAAATAAATGACTATAAAACTATACAAAAACTATAATAATTTCACAAAAGTCGCATTTATAGGTATATCGACTTATGCGGCCTCCTTTATTACTGCCTAATTTAAATGTGGCCTCTTATGGTAAAAAGGTTCCCCACCTCTTGTATATATTGATAATGTTTGTTGAATCACTATGCTGTCAGATGTAATGAAGGACAAAAACAACTGTCATGTCTCCACAAGGTTTTTTTAATAAATAGTATCAATGATATTTGCAATGAATACCATATACACATTGGATGTATCAGCATTGGATTAACAATTAACCCAAATATTCACATGCTAGGGACTCAAGTATATAAGTCTCCTTTGCATATTTTTCCAGTATAGTATATAGCACTTTTTCATAAACAGTATTTGGGTTTACCATAAAGTTTCAGTGCTTAAGTCCTCTAAATGTTTTAATCTCACCCTGGCATATATATATATATATATATATATATATATATATATATATGTATGTATATATGTCAGGTCACCAGTTGGTGGTACTGGTAACATGTATCCCAGTACAACCTGTCCCATTGTCAGGTTGTTGGCGACTAAACTGGCAACCCCACCAAGGTTTCTTGGTGAGGAGGGTGACTTTGGACATCCTGCAGGACTAAAAACAAAACCTGTCAAAGGGCAAAGGAGCCATCCAAAATCACCGGGAGAGATGACCCCTTAGCCTTTGTCAAGGCAGAATTCTAGGAGAAGGAAAACTCTGATATAACACCTTCAACCCTGATGGTATCCAATGATGTTGACTTGTTCTTCTTTTTGGTAAATATCATCTTGGTTAAGAGAGTGGGACTGGCTTTGTGCAGTGCCTTTGCTCACTAAAAAAGCTTCAGGGCACAGGCATTGCTTTATATCTGGAGACCTCTCTGCACTTGTCGTCACAGGGTACCATGGGCCTAGCACTATGTGTCAATAATTGTCACAAGTGTAGTGTTTGTGCCAGAGGTTTCAAGTCGCTGGCTGGACTGAAAAGTCACACTCGTTCAGCGCATCAGTAGGGGTTCTCCTACATGGATATAAAGTAGTGGCCGTACTCAAAAACAAGTTGGCACCCACTCTCTCTCTCTCTCTCTCTCTCTCTCTCTCTCTCTCTCTCTCTCTCTCTCTCTATATATATATATATATATATATATATATATATATATATATATATATATATATAAAAAATGGAGGCACATGGCTTAGTGGTTAGAGCATTGGCATTGCAATCGAAAGGTTGGGAGTTCAATTCTCAGACCGGGTGATGTGTTGTTTCCTTGAGCAAGAGACTTTATTTCACATTGCTCCAGTTTACTCAGCTGTAGAAATTAGATGATAGGGACTGGGGTCCCTATCATTCCACTGCAAAGTGGTCGTGGAGGTGCCACGGCAAAAGAGCACCCAGCACTCACTGTAAATGAGGAAGTTGTTAGGAAGGGCATCCAGCTGTAGAAATCAAGCCAGAATCAGTTCCCGTCCTACCCTTGCAAGCAGGGAAAGGTGGACGTAAAATGAGATGATGATGATGATATGTTGGTATGGTCACGTGATGCGCATGTAGAAAAACGTGCAGGGTGATCAAAATTGATGGAAGTTACGGAGTAGGTAGACCTAGAAAAACCTGGGGCGATTTGATATATTCCGACCTTACACACTTACACCTCTCTAAGACAATGTCACTGGATCGAGATCTTTGGCGCTACGCAGTAATACAAAAGACCCGCCTTGCCTATGTACAAAGCGAAACCTAGAGTCAGTAGGCACCTCTTAACCAAATATATACCCCATCCCACTAGCCCCACTCCACCTATCCCACCCCACCAACACCACCCTTTATCTGTAAAGTTATGTTGGTACCACAACATCCAGTCCCAAATAAATGAGGTTGTGTAGGTGTCACGACAAAAAACCCACAGTCCATGCTGTAATGTGGCCGTGTAGATAACACGGTAAAAACCTCCCAGTCCACACTGTAAACGTGGTCGGTGTTAGGAAGGGCATCCAGTCGTAGAAAACCTGCCAGACAGTCCTATACGAGCGAGACATCGTCACCTGACCATTCTTGCCTCACGTAGGACAACTCCCGTTTAAACCCATGCTAGCGCGGAAGATAGACGTTAAACGTTTATCAGTGAATATCGCTTGTATTGGATTACGCTTTAGTTAATTATAAGTTTATATTGTATCCAGATTATTAGGCATAGATTACTTTCTATAGCAATCAAATATTTAAGTTAATTACAAATTTATATGTTTAAATTAAATTAATTTAATTTACCTCATTCTAGATTATTATAATTTGTTATTATAAGGTAAGATATTCTATTAATATTATACTACAACTTTAAAAGAATTTATCTTTAAAGCCTAATTAAATAATTATTAATTATGTATTAAAATATAATAACATGCATATATCCCCATCAATATATATAATATATTTTGTTCATTTATTATCTAAAATAATTTAAAATTAAAAAGTTCACTTTTTGTGAAACTTTGTCATTTTTTAATTTTCATTTATTTCTTAAAATCCAACTGTGGTTATATTTACTCTCTATAAATTTTATTTCCGGTAATCTCCGTCAATTTTCTATTTATCATGTTAAGGATAAAAATGCCCACTAGATCCGTAACATGAGCTGAGTCCAAAGAACCTATCTAGTGGGCATTTTTATCCTTAACATGATAAATAGCAAATTGCCGAAGATTACCAGAGGTTTATATAGGGACGACATACTATTTATTGTAGAAAAACATAACAATAGTGAATTAAATAGAGTAAAGAAAGCAATTATAGATTTTTTTTTAAATTATGACCTGAAATTAGAATTAGAAAATAATAATAAAATAGTTAATTTTTTGGATGTGACTCTAAATCTGAACTCAGGCCTTTATTACCCTTTACACAAAGTCAATGAGAACTTAAATTATGTTAGTTTTTATTCTAAATCATCCTAAAGGTGTTAAGAATTCGATAGTCAACAGTGTATAACAACGAATATCCAGGCTCTCTGCTAATAGATCCATATTTAATAGTAACGCTATATACTATAATGAAGCGTTACATAAAGCTGGATATAACAATAACATTGAGTATATAGATAAAAATACTAAAATCCACCAAAATAAAATTAATTATAATCATAATAATCATAATAATCATAATAAAAATGAATATAAAAACAACAACTGGATGAATAAATCGAAGGAAAAAGTAAGAACTAGATCTATAATTTGGTATGCACCGCCAGCATCTTTAGCTATTAAGACACCTGTAGCACATTTATTTTTTAAAGCTTTGGATAAATGCTTCCCTAGTTCAACTTCACTTTCACAATTAGTATGGTCTTTAAAGGACAATAACATTAAATACTCCATCTCTCGGAGGAAATTACGGAGGGGGGGCTACACCCTACCGGAACTCAGCAATCTCTGAACTTTGCCATCTTTGCAATGAAGATATTCTTCACATAATCACAAACTATGACAATTTAATCAACAAAAAAATGAATTATTTAGTAGTTGTCATCATAAAATTGGTAAAACTTTCCAGGCAATGTACCAGTTCCAAAAAAAATAAGGACAAATAACAACTTAAATATATGTAAATTTTGCCTAATTGAAGTAATAATTTATAGATATTTATATGTAATAGAATAAGCGCATTGAGAGTTTTTATCCTATGATTTGGTTAGGATAGTTCAATATTTAATAAGACATCAGATAGTTTAAGATTCTTAAAATATCGTTGGACGTGAGAGAAGAGATTCCCAATAAGCTAAAAAATGCTTTTACATTGTAAATGAGTAATCTTCCTTTTGTTTACATTGTCCGTACATTTTTTTTATTAGCTTGTAAAAACATATATAAAATAGAAAATATGGATTAATAGATAATGATTAATAGTTTAATAATACATAGACTATCATTAAAAGAAACTATATATATCAGAATAATTAAATATAGAAGTAAATATAACCATTCATTAAATGAAATAAAATTTATAGAGAGTAAATATAACTACAGTTGGATTCTAAGAAATAAATGAAAATAAAAAAAATAACGAAGTTTCACAAAAAGTGAATTTTTAAATTTTAAATTAATTTAGATAATAAATGAACAAAATATATTATATATATTGATGGGGATATATGCATGTTATTATATTTTAATACAAATCCCGCCGAGGTTAACTTTGCCTTTCATCCTTACGGGGTCGATGAAATAAAGTACCAGTAATGTACTGGGTAATTGCTGGCCTTGTTCCTAAAGTAGAAACAATTATATTTTAATACATATTTAATAATTATTTAATTAGGCTTTAAAGATAAATTCTTTTAAAGTTGTAGTATAATATTAATAGAATATCTTACCTTATAATAACAAATTATAATAATTTAGAATGAGCTAAATTAAATTAAATTAATTTAAACATATAAATTTGTAATTAACTTAAATATTTGATTGCTATAGAAAGTAATCTATGCCTAATAATCTGGATACAATATAAGCTTATAATTAACTAAAGCGATATTCACTGATAAACATGAAAACATTTTTAATTTCTAATTTTGTCTAGCATTTGAATAAAACAGTTTTTTATTCTCCCCTCTATTTTCTCCTTTCCTTTTCCTCTTCGTTTTTCTTTATTCCCCTTATATTTTTTCGCCCGAATCTTCCCTTTCTTCTATTTTTATTCCCCTTTTTTCTCTTACATCTTTCTTTTTCTTCTTTTATTCATTTATTTATTTGTTTATTTCTCTTCTTTTTCATTGCATCTTCCATCTCAACTCCCCTTCTATATTTCTACCTTGCTCTACGTCCTTTTCTTCTCTAAGTTTATCATATTATTTGTGGTATAAAAACGTTGAGGGTTGGCGAAATAAATCACTGCCACTATTGGAATTGAATAATTAAAACCGTAGCGGTATGTCGCATATCCAATCTTATATTTTATCTGATGAAAACCTACTTAAACACCATTGTACCTTTGAAATATGTATAATAAAATATATATTTTGATTATGAGAATATTTTCATTTATTAATATTTTGAATAATATATATATATATATGTGTGTGTGTGTGTGTGTGTGTGTGTGTGTGTGTGTGTGTGTATAGATGTATGTACTAATGTCTGTTTGTATTTATATAGCTGTTAATATATATATGTGGGTTGTGTATGTGCGTTTATTCGTAACAGAAAATCGCTCATATAGAATAGAATAACCGTGTTTAGGATAACAGAGGCTAGGAAATGGCATTTCTCATATATATCTATCACCTTCCGGTATGCATGACTGGTGCTGTACGCTAAACACTCATGCACATAGCACATTAAACCAAGTCCCGTTCAGCGCAGACACGGGACGGACGGAGGCTCCGTAAGCCGTAGGCAACCCGTCTAGGAGAGCTACCACTCCTAAAAATTGGTCCTGTGTAGAGAAGTCCCCTAAGTCTAGTAAGACAACTTCTCTAGTACTCGTGGCACGAATAAAAACACCCAGTGCATGCTGTAAAATGGAGGCATGGAGAGGGCCATGGAGTCCAGTACGATAACCTCTCTAGTGCTGGTGGCACGAATAAAAGCACACAGTCCATGCTGTAAAGTGTTACTAGTGTGAGGAAGGGCATCCAAGCAGTATATATTAATGCCAAAACCAATGAGCACAACAAATGAGAATTGCAACATCTGCGTAAACAGCAATAACACTAACCATGTTAGGGCTGAACACGGTAGTGGCGTGGCTGGTGCGACCATGTGCGAGAACCCCCTGACCGTCATCAAGCAATCGCACAACAACAACAACTCTGTAAACAGCAATAACCGTAACCACGTTAGGGCTACGCACGGTAGTGGGGTGGCTGCAGCGGCAATGTGTGAAAACCCCTCGACCGTCATCAAGCAATCGCACAACAGGAACAAGAACAAGAATATGAAGACATCGCATCTTAGATTTGCCACACTTAATGTTAGCACTCTAACAGGTAGATCTGGTGAGATAATGGAGATGCTAGAAACAAGGCAAGTGGATGTGTGTTGCGTGCAAGAGGTGAGATGGAGAGGTGCCTCAGTGAGACTAATCGCAGGCAAACCACTTAGTTATAAGCTTTTCTGGGTAGGTAAAGATGATGGGTTAGTTGGGGTAGGAATTTTAGTGGGTGAGAGATGGATCGATAAGACAATAGAAGTAGTTAGAGTTAGTAATAGAATAATTATGCTTAGATTAGTTGTATCCAAGAGACTGCTGACAATCATCTCTGCCTATGCTCCCCAGGCAGGCCTAAGTAAAGAAGAGAAAGACTGCTTTTACGAGTAACTTTTAGAAACAGCCAGAATGACAGAGGACGGGGACATCGTTATGCAAGCAGGGGAATTCAATGGTCATGTTAGACACCTCCAGGATCGATAGGCTGGGGTACATGGTGGGCATGGTTATGGCTCAAGAAATGAAGAAGGAGTGAGGCTTCTTGAATTTTGTGATGCAAGTGCACTAACCGTTTGCAACACTAACTTCAAGAAACCTACCAACCACCTAATAACCTACAAATCAGGCGAGCACATACGCCAGATTGACTTCTTGCTAGTTAGGCAGCGAAACAGACACATGGTGTCAAATACTAAGGCATATCCCGGAGAAGAGTGTACCCCATAGGTTAGTCGTTAGTGATATCTCAGTAAGCAAGAGACAAAATGAGACATACAGGAAGGTGTGGAAAAGGAAGGTCTGGGAGCTAAAAGACCTTTTACTAAAATATAAATTTAGGAAAGCCCTTCAAGATGTGTATGACGAAAAAGAAGACGATTTAGAATCGTATGATATAGATGATATCTGGAATTTCTTACGTGACAACTTACTGCAGGCTATTGAAGAAACTTGTGGCTGGAGCAGAACTCCGACTAGTCAGAGAGTGATGTGGTGGTGGAACAACACGATAGATAGGGCCATTAGAGACAAAAGGCTAGCATAGAACGCTTGGGAAAATGGTGGGAGTAGAGACCGATACACAGCCGCTAAGAGAGAAGCTAGACGTCAGGAAAGATCAGAGACATGCAGAGTTTTGCCTTGCAAGGCAGTGTGTTAGTGTAAATCAGGATGTTGTTGGAGATAAGTGTGTCCGGAATGATGCTGGTGTACTTAGTGTCACGAATGATCAGAAAAAGGAGGCCTGGAAATGTCATTATGAAAGACTGATGAATATATGGAGAACGAATTCAAGATAGAGAAACTACCACCAGTAGACCCAACAAAGGGACTAGCTATTGAGATTGACGAATATAGGGTCCAAGAAGCAATTAAGGAAATGAAAAATGGTAAGTCCGCTGGACCGTCGAGAGACATCAGGAGAAGTAGGCACTAAACTGGTTGCACGCATCATCAATCAGGCTATATATGGCGGTGTCATACCCAAGACTGGTGTAGCAGTATTCTCATAAATTGCTACAAAGGTAAAGGGGATGCTATGGAGAGGAGCAGTTATAGGGGCATAAAACTGATGGATCAGGTTATGAAAGTGGCTGAAAGGATATTAGCGGAACTAATTAGAGAAAGGGTCAAACTAGATGAGATGCAGTTTGGTTTTGAGCCTCGGAAAAGTACAACAGATGCCTTCTTCTTAGTGAGACATCTACAAGAGAGGTTCTTAGAGAAGAATAAGTCACTATACCTAGCTTTTGTTGACCTGGAGAATTCCTTTGATAGATAGGGTACCCCGATCTGTCATCTGGTGGTCCCTAAGGAAAATAGGTGTAGAGGAATGGCTTGTGAGGACAGTGCAAGCTTTGTACAGAGGTGCTGTCAGTAAAGTCAGAGTAGGAATGGAGTTTAGTGAGGAATTACAGATACAAGTAGTTCATTATAGTCCTCCAAGCCATAACAGAGGAGTTTAAGACTAGTTAACAATGGGAACTTCTCTATGCTGACGATCTGGTCCTTATAGCAGAATCAAGAGGACTGAGGGTGAACATAGCAAAGACAAAAATACTGATAAGTAGAAAAGAGGACAAAACTTTGATTCCATCAGGGAAATGGCCATGTTCGATATGTAGAAAAGGAACTGGCATAAATTCTATAAAATGTACACAATGCAGATCTTGGGTACATAAAAGGTGTGGTGGGATAGCAAGCAAACTAACAGGTAGGGAAAACTAAGTATGCAGTAGATGTACAGGGATGTTTGACAGTAGAAGTCGCAGTGATAGAAACATTTTTCAAATGCAGGTAGGTTCTATAGAAGTGGTTGATAGCTTCCGGTACCTAGGTGATCAGATTAGCATGGGAGGGGGGGTTTCCAATGCCATAGTATCTAGAATAAGGACGGGTTGGAAGAAGTTTAGGGAGCTGCTTACTCTGTTGACAAAGAAGGGTTTCTCCCTGCGTACAAAAGGCCAGTTATATGATGCCTGTGTGAGATGCGCGATGCTGCATTGTAGTGAGACATGGGCAGCAACTGCAGAGGTAATGTGACAGCCGGAGAGAAATGAAGCAACTATGCTCCGTTGGATGTGCAATGTCAATGTGCGCGGACGACCAAGCATTGATGAGTTAAGAGAGAAACTGTGTATAAGAGGGATAAGTTGTAGTGTGCGGGAGAGAAGACTGCGATGGTATGGACATGTGATGCGCATGGAGGATGACCACTGGGTAAAGAAGTGCCAAGAAATCCCATTAGAAGGAAGATGCAGTAGAGGAAGACACACGAAAAACATGGACGGAGATGGTAAGAGCAGACCTCAGGTCACTGAAACTGGCGGAGGAGATGACGAAGGACCGTCACAAGTGGAGAGATGCTGTGCTGAATAGAACCCGTTTCACCCTTGCAATTAGGAAAAAGCAGATGTAAAATGATGATAATGATGATGATGATATATAGCAAGATATATATATATCTCGGTTATATATATATATATATATATATATATATATATATATATATAATTGATAGGATTGTGACCAGTCATAACTGTGGGAACTCCGTGTCTAAAGTAACCGGGTACTGTGCGTAGAGTCATGTAAAAAGAGCGTAATCGGTCTTAACTGAGTGTGTAATACCTCTAACTATTTACTAACCGAGAGAACTCAATGGTTAGGGTATTCTAAAGTAATGGTGAATGCGCGCAATCGGTCTTAACTGAGAGTGTAGTCATTCTAACTATTTACTAACTAGGTATTCTAAAGTAGTGGTAAATGTGCACTCAGCACATGTGTATATATATATATATATATACATATATACATATACATATATATATATATATATATATATATATATATATATATATATATATATATAATGATGAAATATATGGAGATTAGAAATGGAGAATAGAAATGGCTGTGTAGTTGATATTTTAAGGTAACTTAAAATGCAGTGGGAATACGAAGAAAGCAAGAACGAGGGGGGAGGGGGGGTCCTCATCAGTTGTCTACTGGGGTCTCGGATATTTCTACGCTTTAAAGACAAGATATCTACAGCCCAGAGCGTCAATAACTGAATAAGTTATTGGGAAAACGGAAGATGGAGGGAAGGAAAGCAAAAAGGAAGAAAAGAGAAAACAGTAAAAAAACAAACAAGCCGAGCAATGTGCGAGCAACTTTTATATATATATAAGATTAAAATACTAGAGTGCATTGGAGTTAAACACACTCGTCGTATCAGAGAAATGACAGTATAGGATATAGCTCAATGTTATCCAACAGAGCCGAAAAATTATAAAAATTATAAAAATAAACAAAGAAGCCTTCAATACATCAAAAGTCTTTATTAGCTGACAGTGTTTCGTCCCATTAATAAGGACTCGTCAGAGCAAGTAAAGAGACAAGAAGTATTAATGGCCAGAACAAGCCAAAACTCAGATAATAGGGAATTGATATTTATGAAAATTTAGGAAAGTTAGCTTGGAAAGACATGCTAAAGCTAAAAGGGTGCATTTGTAAATATAGACTATAGGGCAAGACATACATATATACACACTAACACAAACACATACTAACACAGATATATATATAAATATAAACATTATAATAGAATAATCACCCTGGCGGTGTGAAAATGCCATACCAGAATCAATGGAATAACATATTGACATAAAAAAATATATAAAAATTCATCATACGTATCATTTAAAGTCAACAAAATGTGCATTAGTATTTTCACAAGGTAAGAAAAAAATATTATAATACCATATAATAAAATTATAGTATGGTGAAAAAATATATATATAAATATATATAATATAGACAACAAATATACAGAGGTATAAGGAGTTCAAATCCATACAATATTACATATCAATACTTGAATACCGGACACATACTTATAATTCAATTACATACAATATAATATAATATAATAATATTAAATATTTCAATAAATATACAGAGGTATATGCAGTTCAAATCCATATAATATTACATATCAGTACTTCAATATCGAACAACATACTTCTAATTCAATTACATATAACATAATATAATATATTAATATTAATATTTCCATAGCAGACACACAATATCAGGGGAAAAAGCTTAAGACATATTTACGCGATGAGTGGATACATATATATATATATATATTAGGTTTTTTATTTCTTATTATCTATTGCATTGTATATTGTATTATAATTCTCACATTGTATTACTATATTGTGTTTCATGTATTAGACATATATTATACTTTCAACGTGCGTTTGTTTTAATGTCTTACTTGCTCTCTTGCCCTATAGTCTATATTTACAAATGCACCCTTTTAGCTTTAGCATGTCTTTCCAAGCTAACTTTCCTAAATTTTCATAAATATCAATTCCCTATTCTTCTGAGTTTTGGCTTGTTCTGGCCATTAATACTTCTTGTCTCTTTACTTGCTCTGACGAGTCCTTATTAATGGGACGAAACACTGTCAGCTAATAAAGACTTTTGATGTATTGAAGGCTTCTTTGTTTATTTTTTATAATTTTTATAATATATATATATATGTACATATATATGTACACACACACACACACACACACACACACACACACACACACACACACACACACACACACACACACACACACACACACACACACATATATATATATAAAAGTTGCTCGCACATTGCTCGGTTTGTTTGTTTTTTTACTGTTTTCTCTTTTCTTCCTTTTTGCTTTCCTTCCCTCCATCCTCCATTTCCCCAATAACTTATTCAGCTCTGGGCTGTAGATATCTTGTCTTTAAAGCGTAGAAATATCCGAGACCCCAGTAGACAACTGATGAGGACCCCCCTCGTTCTTGCTTTCTTCGTATTCCCACTGCATTTTAAGTTACCTTAAAATATCAACTACACAGCCATTTCTATTCTCCATATATTTCATATATATATATATATACATATATATATATATATGTATATATGTATATATATATATATATATATACACATGTGCTGAGTGCACATTTACCACTACTTTAGTATACCTAGTTAGTAAATAGTTAGAATGACTACACTCTCAGTTAAGACCGATTGCGCGCATTCACCATTACTTTAGAATACCCTACCCATTGAGTTCTCTCGGTTAGTAAATAGTTAGACGTATTACACACTCAGTTAAGACCGATTACGCTCTTTTTACATGACTCTACACACAGTACCCGGTTACTTAAGACACGGAGTTCCCACAGTTATGACTGGTCACGATCCTATCAATTGAACACTACACTAGGTTTTGATCCGTGATCATCTAACCATGGAGTGCTCACGGTTACTGATTGGACAATATTACTTACACACCATTAATGGGCTTACACACATCCACGGGGTTTTGCTATTCTTTTTTATTTTATTTATTTTATTTTATTTCTGTGTTGGGTAACACACCTCCACCACTCAAACACCTATGTTAAAAGCCCAAGGCCCATATGACGGGAAAACGCACATACTGACACCTTAATTCAAATACCCAACCCTACACAAAGCCCCTTGGTGGCCTACATGGCGGTTGCTTGCACGCACAGATTTGGGGACTCAGATTCTCAATGGGACAACGGCACATACAGAGTTCGATATGAGCTGACTACTTACTCTTCACATAGATGTGTATATACCAAAACATACACTTTTTAGACGATACGGATGTGTATATACGAAAACATACACTATTTAGAAGATACGGATGTTACAATTCAATCGGTACACCTATAGCAGAACATTGAACTGAATTTATTTGCGTGTGTATAGGGTTGCGGTTGACCCAATTTCTCCAATCTACATCGTCAAATTGAGATTTGACCAATATAACATTTGTTGTTTTGTAAACTAACTTTCGGTGAGTATTATGTTGGTATATATATTTTTTTTCTTTGACCTCGCGTCGGTGTGTGTGAGTGTGTGTGTACTCACTCACACTAACCGTGACCGACTGTAATTCTAAAGATTTGATGTTGAGATTAGACCCGTCCAGCGTCTATTACAGCTATTGAGAGATAGAGACTTGATATTTTTATGACCCTAACTGAGGACGATAGCAGTCGGCGGGTTTTAGCTGCTTCATCTTCACATGGGGGACAAGACTCTAGTGAGTGAACATCGTTAAATTTTCTCCCTCATATCAAGGATTTGAAGACAATTCATTTTCACCTGACGAGATCGGTGATAATCGATCATGGCCACACGATGATCTATCTCTTATTGAAACATATGTCGTGATTAAAATGATTGGAAAATTATACCATGCCTTCGGGTCTTTATTTTAATATATATGTATATATGTATATATATATATATATATATATATAAAGAAAAAGAGATGAAATCGAAAATGCAACTGAAGTCTTATTTTTTTAAAAGATATATATATTTATATTTTTAAAAAAAATAAGACTTCAGTTGCATTTTCGATTTCATCTCTTTTTCTTTATACTTCCACTCGTGTAGACCTAGCTATTGACCAGTTAATTTTATTGTTCATTTTTTGTCGATTCTATTAAATGATGAATAGCTCCTGTTTATTTTAACGTGTCTATTGAGCACTCTTATTCGATATGTGTATTTCCACATTTTCCCGAATATTTTTCGCGGATATAGAGGTTATCTCCCTTGCCGAATTCCATGTGCGTATTTAGCCTGGGTTATGCCTTTTCATTCGTTTGGACAAAGCTCGTTGAGGAAGTAAATTTCCCGTCCGCTGGCATCTAGAAGTCTTATATATTTTTATGTGAGCTGATAGAGGACAGTTTAAGGATTTACAGAAACCCAAGAAGCTAGATTTAACATCTTTCTAGCGGGTCCGGGTATGCTTTTTACATTCATTTGATTTATTGATTTATTGATTTTTTATCTGAGTGTCCCGAATCTTCCAGATCGCAACTTTTCGGTCGTACGGTTGATTATAGACTTGTTCTATGTGTGACGGTATTTTAACGATAGTTATAGCTCTGATTTATCTAAATTATTGAGCCCTCTGCCGCTCATATCGAATTTTGTTTATCGTGAACTCGTGCGCCGATTTTTCGATACTCGATTATTCTACTATATATATATATATATATATTTTGATATATATGTATGTATATATATATATATATATATATATATATATATATATATATATATATATATATATATATATATACATACATATATATCAAAATAAACACCCGAAGGCATGGTATAATTTTTTTTCCTATCTTCGGTTTGCTTTTATCCTTCTATGTTGTTTACTTGTCTCACTCGCTTTACGCGACTCACTTGTCCCAATAGCTTTTTTTAGTTATTGCTCGCACCAACCTGAGCTATATGATTTTTAATGCGATGAAATACCAATGATGGTTGGCAAATCACTGACGAGGGACTAATTTTATAATATGTAACCCATGTGCAACCACGCAGTATTCCTCTTTCTTCTCATGTTTTTTATATGTATATATATATATATGTATATACATCATATATATGCCCAAATTATTGGACTATTTTTCATTGTCAAATTCAACGAGATCTACACCCAAAATGAGGGAGCAGCCATTGGCGTCAGCATAGCTGGTGACGTTGCCAACCTTTTTATGGTATGGTGGGAAAGGAGACTCAAAGATCTCCTTCATGAGAGCTCCATAGACCTCATCATGTACTCTCGTTATGTAGACGACATTAATATAGTAATAAAGACATCCCCACAAGAGAACACTAACAAGTTTGATTTAGAACGTAGAACAATGGAAAGCATCCAGCAGATAGCTAATTCCATACACCAGAGTATAACTGTAACTATCGACTACCCTTCCAAACACCCTAACAATAGACTACCTGTATTAGACACGGAACTCTGGATTAACACTATAGACGAGAAGGCCCAAATTCTCCACTCACACTACGCTAAACCCATGGCCTCCAAATACCTGATACTCAAAAACTGAGCAATGTCCAGTATTACTAAGTTTAATATTCTGATCACAGACTTGGTACGAGTGATGAAGAACGTGTCCCGCATGTGCGACCCAACAGAAATAGAAAGACACATTCAACACTTCATCAACCGCATGCAGTTCTCTGGCTACAACCAAAGAGACAGAGTCAGAGTATACGAAGGAGCCATAAGACCCTCATAGAACTGGACATGAAAGGAATTTGCCCATTATACAGGAGAAAATCATGGAATAGCTTAGATAGGACTAAACGTAAGATAGGGAAAGCCACCTCATGGTATGACAACCAGAGATACCAGAGTGCCATGTTTGTGGACGCCACCCCTGGAGGGAAATTAGCTAACCAGTGTAGAAAGGCCCTGAGAAAGACCCACTTAAAGATTAAGGTTGTAGAAGAGCCAGGAACCACCATAAAATACCTTATCAGCAAAACATACCCTTTTAAGAAAACCCACTGTACTAATAGGAAATGTATTATATGTAAAGTAAACCCCTGGATAAACTGTAAAACTAGAAACGTAAGTCTATAGCATAAGATGTACAGAGGGTACTTGCAGAAACATGACAACAACATACATAGGCGAGACAGCTCGTAGCATAGGTGAAAGGATAGACCAACACTGGGGGGAACTAAAAGGACGAAAAAACGGGTCAGTACTATACGAACATGCTAGACAACAACATGACTGTAACATAGACAACATAGAAATTAGAATAATATCTAAACATAGAAATGACCCAGCAGATTGGCAAATCAGAGAGGCAAGGGAAATAGAACTTAGAAGGCCAAAGCTAAACAGAAAAAATGAATGGAATAACAACAACACCCAAACAAACAATACTGACCTAAGAGAAATATAAATAAATAAATAAACAGATTAAATAAAGATGGCGTAGACATACAATACAACAGGAGGAAACATAATAGCACCACTGACGATGTTGCAGATGTGCAACGAAAGAACTTTGTTAGACTATATATATGTGTTTGTGTCTATATTATATCTGTATTTTTGACCGTTGGTCAGACAATGGTAAACATTGAGGACCGAATAAATTGACTGATATAAAAAATACAGAAGCGAAAACCAACCAAATAGTGAGTGTGTTCTGTTATTAATTCTGGCCATCCTTACGGGGTCGATAAAATAAAGTACCAGTAATGCACTGGGTAATTGCTGGCCTTGTGCCTAAAGTAGAAACAATTATTACAACAATATGACCCTCCCCAAGTATAACAATAACAATATATATATATATATATTTTATATATATATATATATATATATTATATATATATATATATATATATATATATTTTATATATATATATATATATATGTATGTATATATATATATATATATATATATATATATATATATATATATATATATATATATATATATATGGAGAGAGAGAGAGAGAGAGAGAGAGAGGAAGAACAAGAACAAGAATAATAATTTCAATGGTGGTTGTTATTCTTTAATTGTTCAAAGTTACTCAGTATGTCGTTACTGATATTAGTTTTGGTAAGTTTTTCTTAACTTTCCAGGGTAACTTTCTCACATTCTGTCACAATGTTCAAACTGGCTTTTTATTGTATCTAGATTATGTATATATATATATATATATATATATATAGAATAATAAATTAACTTAGATTTAACAGACTCAAAACATGCTCTTCACAATGAAAAATAGTCCAATAATTTGGGCATATAAGCCCCTTGAGATGGAAAAACTGTCTCCCAGGGCTTATACACCCAACCTATTAGATAAAATTTTATAGTCAAAGGCACGTGTACAAAATACGAAGCTTGCTCAATAGTTCTAAAAACACATTGTGTGTGTCTCTCTCTCTCTCTCTCTCTCTCTCTCTATATATATATATATATATATATATATATATATATATATATATATATATAAAGAATTAGTATATCTACCAACATATATATACAGATGTATACCTATGCAAGCAAATATAAAGGTTTTGTGTTGGTGACTTTGTGGTTCAATGCAAGGGGTGCAGAACAATTATATGAAAAACGTAAAATAAGAAAATTATAGTAATTAGCTTACTTACTTAAATTTCACTCCAACTAATTAGTTTCTGAAAGGGAAAATACATAGTCTCCAAATGGAAACCATGGAGAAACCTTTTCGTCATCAGGGAGTCATTCTCAGCTAAGATACCTGGCGATGCGCGGACACAGGGAACTTATACAAAAATATTCAGAACAGCTTGGCTACTGTCTTTTTAACACCCCACTCCTCATTGATTAACCTCGATGTCACGTGATTGATTCTTTTGAATTTGCCACCGAACAAGAAGGCAGTGATTTTTTCAGTGTCTTGGAATTTAGTCCCCGCTTGCTCTTTTCCATCCACTGAATATTTTTGTATAAGTTCCCTGTGTCCGCGCATCGCCAGGTATCTTAGCTGAGAATGACTCCCTGATGACGAAAAGGTTTCTCCATGGTTTCCATTTGGAGACTATGTATATTCCCTTTCAGAAACTAATTAGTTGGAGTGAAATTTAAGTAAGTAAGCTAATTACTATAATTTTCTTATTTTACGTTTTTCATATATATATATATATATATATATATATATATATATATATATATATATATATAGACAGACTGAATAAAAATGGCGTAGACATATAATACAACAGGAGGAAACGATAACACCACTGACGATGTTGTAGATGTGCAAGAAAAGATTTATGATAAACTATATATATGTGTTTATGTCTATATTGTATCTGTATTATTTTTGACCGTCGGTCAGTCAATGGCAACATTGAGGACCGAGTAAGTTAGATTACCGATATAAAAGACACAGAAGCGAGAAGCGAAAACCAACCAAACAGTGAGTGTGTTCTGTTATTAATTCTGGCAATATTACACAAATATAACCCTCCCCAAGTATAACAATATATATATATATATATATATACATAAAATATCAGAAAATTGATCAGTCATCAATTATACAACAAAGCTGTCATTCAGAAATAAAGAGAATATAAATAATCAATTCATGTGTATAGAATTAATGAAAGAGTTAAAAGTTTTATAAAATTACACATATGGTTATAAATGGAATTTTATTATTAAAAATATGTTATATTGGTTGTTATTAAATCGACAACATCCTATAATTCACATGAAAACATATAAAGACGACAATTTCTTTTATTAGGCTGATTACATTTCATGTCAAACAGAAAAATAGAATATTATATATAAATATGATTGGAAAAGTAGAAATAAATTTCATTTTCAACAGAAATTAGTTTTGGGACAGAAAATTGAATCTTGTCAGACATGGTTTATATACCTAACTGACCTTCTCATATAATAATTTAAATTTTCGGTAGAAAGTAAAGTAGTTTTCTTGTACCAGCTGCAATATAATCTCAAAAACCATTCTTCTAATAAGAATAGAAATCAAAAGAATACATTTCTATTGATAATGTTAATAAAACCAACAGCTATATTTATTTAAATGTTCCAGTATTTTCAAAATATTCACAGCATTCAACTGTTGCAAGGCTGTTTTATGTAAAGTTATGTAATAATGTAAATTGTGTGAGTGTGTGTGTATGCACACATGTATGTATGTATGTATGTATGTATGTATGTATGTATGTATGTATGTATGTATGTATGTATGTATGTATGTATGTATGTATGTATTATGTACGTATGTAGTTAGAATCTCTAGCAAAGATTTTAATCTGTGACGTTTTAACAGCATGTCCAAAACATTTGGCATTCTTGTCAGGGATTTCCTGTATGCTGATGATGCAGATTTTGTGGCACACACTATAGAGGAGATGCAGTTGATATTGGACATTTTCTCCAATGCATGCACTGTGTCTAAATATTAGTATAAAAAAGACAAAGATGAAGTGTATAGAGAGCCAAACATTTTCATGAAAGGAAAAAGATTTGAGGTGGTGGACAGCTTTGTGTCTCAAAAGTACACTTAGTAGATGCTGAAATAGATGACAGAAAGAATTGTGAAAGTGAGTTTTTACTTCAGGAAGCTTGAGAAGTGAGTTTGGTCATATTGGAGTATCACGAGAAACACAATGCTCTCTGTGTATAAAGTCTATGTTTTTATAGTCCTGCTACTTCGATGTGAAATGTGGACAACTTGCATGCAGCTGGAAAGGTTTCATCAGTATTGTATCCGATCCATCCTGAACATCAAGTGTTCCTCTTTTCATCTGTACTTGAAAAAGTAGACAGCACCAATAATATTGAGAGGAAGATTATTATAAACCAGGTGTGTTGGGCTAGTCAAGTGGTCAGGTTTAAAAATGGAAGGATGCCTAAACAATTATTTTGTGGGGAGCTGATAAGATGAAAAAGGCCTCATCATTCTCTCTGCCGGGGCTGTGGGGAGGCCATCAATAGGATTGACTGACTTGTCATTTTATCATGTACATCCATGGTGGTTCTTCATCTGTCTCTCTCTGTATTGTATGTCTAATCTCTTTTAGTCAACCAAAGAAGCAGTTTAGAGATATCCTAAATGACTATCTTAAAGTGCTGAAGATTGATATGGAGAATGATTATCAAGTATGGTTGTGATGTCTTTGAGAAAACCAAGTCGAGCTTGCTGTTTTGAAGCATTCATTCCATAAGCAGGATCCAAGTGCAAAAACACAGCAGAAATTGAGGAGCAATGTATGCAATGTATTCCATCTGTCAAGAGCTGAATTTGTCAACTATTTGAAATCATTTGAGCCAGGGAGAATTCGAGCCACTTATGAGATGGTTCTTCCACATTGCACTCCATTGTACATTTGCATTGAGTGTGGCTTAATTTTCAAGTCAACTGGTGGACTGACCAGACGTGGTAGAATGCATGCAGACACGTCTTAGCCGGTATTGCCAGGAGACAGACAGTTCAAGTGTCACATCTGTGAACATGCTTGCAAAGCAAAATCAGGTCTGAAAAGTCACTTGCATGCACATGATCATGCAATAAATATTCAATGAAGAGATGACACTCTTCTGATAAGAAGTAGCAATTAGCATGCATGCATGTATGCATGTATGTATGTATGTATGTATGTATGTATGTATGTATGTATGTATGTATGCATGTATGAGAGAGAGAGAGAGAGAGAGAGGGAGAGAGAGAGAGAGAGAGGGAGAGAGAGAGAGGGAGAGAGAGAGAGAGTATATTTGGCAATATACCGTATGTTTAATTAAAAACATTTAGAAGACCATACGCTATCAGTTTTAAAGTAGTAACTATGTCACTTACTTCTTTTCGGCGAAAGAAGTGAGAGAAGCTGACAGTCTGTTTCATGCTGGTTGGTATTCATCAGAGCCACGCACTCCTCTGCTTCTGCCGAAAATTATAGAAGCTGGATTCTTATAGAATTCCAGTAATAATCAGGAGCTGATTATACAGAGCGATTGCCGGTCCAGCAAAAATTAGGTATTAGGATAGGTGCTCTGAAATAGCGATGTTTATATATATATATTTATATTTCGTTTTTGAATTTGTTTTGAAAATGTGTGTTGAAACAGATATTGTTATACTTTGGGAGGGTCATGTTGCCAATAAAAACACATGCACCTCTTGGTTCTCACTTCAATTTGTTATAAATTTCCGGTTGATTGGTTGGTTCAATAACTGGATGGTTGTTTATATATTGTCAAAGCTCTTTTGTCATACAGTGATTGGGTTTTTGTTGTCTCTCCTTATTTCTATCCTACACCATCTTGTTTTTGTGTGTTGTGTGATTAGTTTGTACATGCATTACATCCAGGTGTGTGTGTGTGTTTATTTATTTATTTATTTATGTGTTTATTTACCTGTCACTAGCTGGTTGTTTGTTGTATCTGTGTGTGTCTGGTTTTAGTGTGTCTCTGTATGTCTTCATTTTGTCCTTAATTCCTAGTTGTGATGTTGTTGCTATTCCACTCATGTTTTCTGTTTAATTTTGGTTGGAGCTTGTTTATGTTTGTCACCTCTGTAACTTGTCTAAGCATTGCATCCTTTCCATGTGTGGATATAATTGTTATCTCTATGTTCTCTAATGTGCCCCTATGTTCTATTTTGGCATTTTGGTGGAGTACTGATGAGTTTTTCCCATCTTGGAGTTCTTGCCAATGTTCACTTATTCTTTCTCCTATGCTACGAGCTGTTTCACCTATGTGTATTGTGTTCTTATTCCTACACTGTCCCTCAGTACATCTTATGCTATATACTGCATTTCTAGTTTTGCAGTTAGTTTGTGGGTTTAACTTGCAGACTATGTCTTAAACACTTCCCCTCCCCCTAAGAAACAAGCCCACACCCCAGGATCATGCCAGAATCATTGGCTGGCAAATATCTTCATGTGTATTAACCCTGAGCACTAAATTTTTTCCATTCATTTTCTCTAGCTAATAATATAAGAAATATTCTTCTCCTCCCCACCTGTACAAATTTTATATGGTTTTAGCATAGTTTATATCTCTATACAACCATCAATTATATTAGGTGTAGGCAAAGTCTGATCTTGGTACTTTAAACACATCTTCCCATTTTTTATGCTTTTTTATCTTTTTTTTCTGCTTCTGTACCATTTACTCTTACTTTTCGCTTGTGATCTACTCTTTATTTATTTAATGGTCATTTATCTTCAACCTTAATTTCATTTTATTTTATCTTATCTTATTTCTATATGTCAACATTGATTCTCACTTAATGTGCATTATAATACATACTGGCTAGACTGGTTATATTATATTATCACAACTGCCACTACTACTGTAGTTACTAATGCCAAGCATTACTATTCACTCCTATTTAACTGAGGTGTCGACAATGCAGTCTTGACTGTTATTGTTGTTGCTGTATACATATTCCATCTGGCACCTCAACTGCATTCTAAGGTTGACCCCTACTGCTTAAACATCTGTAAATGACCTGTTTCCGGGTCTGAACACAGCTGGACGTTTCCAAAGAGAGGGAGCGAGAGAGAGAGAGAGAGAGAGAGAGAGAGAGAGAGAGAGAGAGAGAGAGAGAGAGAGTCTAGAAAGATTAATAGAGGAGGAATTGACTCAAGTACTGGATGATGAAAAGTAAAGTTGACATTAGCAACATTTGAACTTGCAATGAACTAAGAATGAATACCTCAAAACATTCTATCAGTAGAGGGTCAGACGCCATGCTTTGCAGCATAGAGTTAGGTCCCATTATGGGACCTATTGATAGATATTTAAGGTTAAATTTAATTTAAGAAATTTAAGGTTAAAAACTGGATTGGCAGTATCAGTAGAGGGTCGGACGCCATGCTTTGACGCATAAAGTTACGGCCCTTGCCATTCTGAGTTCAAATCCCGCCGAGGTTAACTTTGCCTTTCATCCTTACGGGGTCAATAAAATAAAGTACCAGTAATGCACTGGTGTCGATTTAATCGACTTCTCCTTCCCCCAAAGTGTTGGCCTTGTGCCTAAAATAGAAATCTTTATAATGGTGCTACCTATTTTCCACCTATGATTTATAATTGAAAAAGCAATAAAAATAAGCATTCCTGAGAATTCTTCCAACATTATTCATCTAGTTGTCTTAATTTACAGAGTTACCTATTTGACTGTGTGAAAATGTATGTAGTATACTGTATCTATTTGTGTATATCTGTGGGCTGACTCTCACAATGTGTTAGTGATGTAATATTTTATTAACTGCAGAGAAAGGCTGAATATAAGAGGTGATCCCAGTAGAATTGCAGCAATCACAGATAAAATAACAAATTAAATATACATACAACATCAAGACTGTTTAGTGATTATTTTATTTGACTCATTTTTACTGAACTACCATTTCAGAAAATAACAACGAAAATAACTATGCTTACTAATGAAATGAAAAGGCATGCTGTGATTGTGGCTTTGAAGGCTAAGCATGGGGATTTAGAAATGTCTCGTTTTCTGAAAGTTGCAAGATCTTTTGTCCACAAGATTCGGTATGAGTTAGAGAGAGAAGATGGAAGCGTATTACCTGTATCAAAACGTAAAAAACATTCCAAATACTCTCATTCTATCAGGACCTGAATTTATTCAGCAAGGTAATTTATTCAATGAGGTAAATTGCAAAAAATGTTGGTGTCAGAAAAAACAATCAAAAATGTTGTGCATGAAGACATCAGATACAGTTTTTACGTAATGAGGGGAGGTTGATTCATGTCAGAAAAAAAACAAAAGAAAAGCATTTAATCAGATCCAAAAGACTTTTAAACAAACTTAAAAATCCATCAATAGATGGTGTGATTTGGTTTTTCCTAGTTGAGAAAAACTTTGACTGACCAGGACCACAATACTAACAGAAGAAATGACAGGTAGCTATGTGCAGACCCTTCTGAGGTTCCAAGAGTAATGCACATCAAATTTCCTGGTTTGGGGCGTTGTTAGCAATGAAGGACATGTGATGCCTCCTCACATTTTTCCACAAGGGCGAATGCTGCTGCATACATTGAAGTTCTGGATAAAGTTGTTAAGCCTTGGATCAACAGTGTATGCAATAGAAGGCCTTATGTCTTTCAACAAGATTCTGCACCATCACACAAGGCTCAAATGACACAAGAATGGATGGCTGACAATTTACATGATCACATCACCCCCAATATTTGGCCTCCTAATTCTCCAGATCGCAATCCACTGGACTACTATGTATGGAGCATCGTTAAGAAAAATGTCAATGAACACCCCTATAGCACCAAAGATTCTTTGAAAGCCGCCATAATTCGAGTCATGTCCGATATGAACAAGGGCCACTTAATCCAAGCTTGCAAACGATTTTGACCCCGTGTAGAGGCAGTTATTGATGTTTATGGTGGTTTTATTGAATGAAATTATTAAATTAATAATTTAGCTTTATGTTTATGTTATTTTTATAAGAATACAGTATTTTTGTCATTATATAAGCGTTTTTTTTAAACCATAAATCTGTCCTCACATACCGTCCGCACCCTGTATATATATATATAGTTAGTTATATATATATATTTGTGTATGTTTGAGTATGTGTATGTTTGTATACAAATATACATACATGTATAAATGATGACAATTGGTGACAAAATTTACATATTGTGTAATCCTCTACAAGTGTTTCCAGACTTCATTTTGCTTCTAAACTAAACTGATGCAATTCATGGTTTTGTACTTTTATATGCCGAAACTGCATAACTTTCTCAGACTAAGCCTTAACTGAAGCATTTCATCAGGATATAAGACATATAAATGCAATAGAATAAAGCTAGAACACTCTCTTATACCAAAATTCAGGTGAATAAGAAGACAAAAATACAGAATAAAATTATATAGATTGACTAAATAAATAACACATCATAAAAATGTGCATGTAAATGAATGTATTATGGCAAATATGATCCATACATACTGTTAATTGGTGTCATCATTAGCATGTATCTTTCTGTCCAGTATCTCATGACAGTGGCTTATCTAACTATCATTGTGTCATAGTTAGAATTAACTTAATTATTGCTTAATCACCAGACATGTGAACTGAGGGTTGTTGTAAGCCTAATTAACTATTTAATCAACTCTAAATAAAATATTAATTTTGCACACAAGTCTATACTGATAATATTGCATCTTTAATAATTGCTTCTACTTTTGGTATAAGGCCAGCAATTACCCCAGTGCATTACTGGTGCTTTATTTTATAGACCCCGTAAAGATAATAGGCAAAGCTAACCTCGGAGGTATTTGAATTCAGAACATAATGGGCCATAACTTTATGCTGCAAAGCATGGTGTCTGACGCTCTACCGATACTGCCAATCCACTGCCCTTTGTATCTTTAATAATGTCCTTTAAATATGATATGATTTGTTGAAACTATTCACCTAATTGATGAGATTTTTTTGGTTTCTGAATGCACCTATCATGTTTTTCTCACTATATTTTCTTTCTATTAGTATTTTTTCTCTTCATTATTTTTTACTTTTATTTATTTTTCTCTGTTGTTGTGTGTGTTAGCATGCATATGTGTATTATTGCATGCATGATTTTAGTTATTAGATTATGACCATGCTAGGGTGCCCCCTTAAAGGGATTTGATCAATCATATGAACCCAGTACGTACTATTTCAAGCCTGGTACTTATTTTATTGGTCTCTATTTGTTGAACGACTAAGTTAAATATCGTAACCATGCTTGATAGTGCTCAATGGCTTTTGCTGTTTCTTCAACTGATATTTCATATACATCCAATTCCAATCTTTATTGTTGTTCAGACATTTATCAGGACATTTCTCCAATTAAGTACCATCTTCATAACTGTATTAAAATATTTTTTCCATCTTTCAGGGATGTTTATATCAGATTATATGCCAGAATATAATCTTATATAAACTATAATTACTATCAATACTAACTACAGATAGATATTGTGATCCTGTTGCTTTGCCTCTAATCTCTTTTATCACTTCTTCACTAACTTTTTATCTCTCCATTAGGAGTTCAATATTCAGTTACTTCTAGATTAAGGTCTGTCATATTCCCTTTTCAACTTTTGACAATTCATTCTTGTTCTTTTTGTTCTTCAATAACTTCTGTCTTATCCAAAATCCATTTTCTTCTGCACAGAATAATCATATATCGGTATAACATTTTTCACATCGATGTCTACATCTTAATCTACAATCCTGCTACAATGTTCACATATTCCAAAGTCTAATATGTTTTTCATTTGCAAGGCAGTGGATATGACTTGAGGTAAAATTGCTTGCTGTTTCTAGGCTGTGTGACCTCAGAGTTCATGTTGGTTGGTGGACACTAAACACACTAAGTACATTGCAAACTTTAATCCACTGTGTTCAATTTCTAGCATGGTTATTAACTCTTAGCATCTTGGAAAGATTTAGAAAATATTTAAAAATAGGTTCATTGATTAAAATGCTTGTCATATCTTTACTAATGGACAGATTGTTATGAAAATTTGCAGTTTTAGAGTAGGGACATCAATTGTCAAGGAGCAGTCATAAAATGACTTTGTTAGTTTTCAAGAATGTCGTACTAAATGCAATTTCATGTGACACAGTATGTTAAGACTTAAAATAGCTATCTATAATGTATTACTGGAGTTGATTCAATCACTTCTAACAATAATATTTGTTCTTGCTTCTAGTAAAAAGAAATCAATAATAGTTCTAATTATTTTCATATTTTTTGTTCTTTTTTCTCCATTTTCTCAGTTAGTTCCATTACAAGCATCAATAAGCATATGTCACGGACTGTTTATTGAACTCAAGAGCTAATTTCTGTTCTGATGCATCATTGACAATTAGCATATGTAATCAGTGACATAGTGAATTACCATATCTTTCAATATTTATCACTCAACAAAATAATCTTTGATATTGGGAACAGATCAAGCAACCATACAATTTGTTTTATTATTAATTTAAATAAGGGTGGTGGATTGGCAGTATTGGTAGAGTATTGGACAAAGTGCTTTGTGGTATTTAATTACAATTTTTTATGTTCTGAGTTCAAATCCTGCTAAGGACAACTTTGCCCTGTGCCCTTCACTCTTCTGGGGTCAATAAAATAAAGTATCAGTAAAGTACTAGAATCAAGATAATCAACTTGCCCCTCCCCACAAATTGCAGGCCTTGTGCCTAAATTGGAAATTATTATTAGCTATTATAAGGGTAGTGGATTGGCAGAAGTTGTATAGCATTGAATAGAACGCTGTTACAATATTTTTCCTAGGCCTTTACATTCTGAGTTAAAATCACATTGAGGTCAACTTTGCTTTTCATCATTTTGCAGTAAATAAAATAAAATACCAATCAAGTACTGGGGTTGATTGAATCAATTTTGCCCTTTTTACAAATTTTCTGGCATTTTGACTAAATTAAAAATCATTAACTTAAATAGATCTTCTAATGCGAATGTGTTTAATACACACATACACACACACCCCTATAGCAATAGAGAACAGTTGCATATCTGTGATAAAAGCCTCCATCTGAAACATCTCTGCTCTTTGAATGTCATAGCAAGAGATCAAGAGACGACACAATCTGTTTATAATAACTTGAATTTTCTAATTGTAAAGTGATAAATATACAAGCATATACACACCCGTATAACAACAGAAAACAGTTAACTATCCGTGATAAAGGCATCCATCCAAAGCATACATTTCCAGAGATCAAGTGGTCACATAATATGTTTTTATTAACTTAAAATTTTCTAATGTTAAGGTGTTAAATACACACATACACACCAGTATAGAAATGAGAACATTACACACATATGTGCTGAAGGCTGCCATCTGAAATATAAATCTTTAATTTTTATACAATGAATGTCCCAAATGAATGCTTACCAAATCTACTGACTATGCTTTTTAAATCTTAACATCCTGTAATAATTTAGTAGCAAATATCTAAAAACAGAATTGTTTTGTTACTTCATTTTAGCTCTCTGTGCTCTGTGTTCAAATCTCACTGAGGTCAACTTTGCCATTCATCATTTTGAGGTCAATAAAAAAATTGTAACATGCTAATACTGATGCCAGTTCTTCTCTATATTTCTTTCTCACTTCCTCTCGCTCAATCTCTTTCTTCTTCTCTAGAAGAAATTGACAGTGTTCAGACCTGGAAAGGAAATGGTCTATACCAGGTTTAAAATGCTTAAGAAATGCCATTACTATGGTGTCTCTACAACTCCACCAGGTGTTGTGGGTCCATACAGACATACTCTTCAGAACTTTCTTGGTTCATGAGGTACAGGATGTTGAGAGTTAATTAGATAATTAAATCCACTAATAAATAAACATGAAATACACACTAAATGACACATTGTTTTACAAGCTCTTCTCATATGTATATACATTGATAGTTGGCTGAGAAATTCATGATATATATCAACATTTGTATCAAAAGGAAGCAATAAATCTGTGTACAGTTGTATGTATGCATGTATATGTATGTCAGGCTGCTCTTCAGGGCTACTCATAACATTAATCCAGAACAACCTGTGGATGTTTGGGTCATCGGCAACTAAACAGGCAACCCCACCAAGCTTGCTTAGTGAGGAGGGTGAATTTGAACACCCTGCGGGATGAAAATCAAAGCCCATCAAAGAGCGGATGAACTCAGGAGAGTCAATGGCCATCCAATAAAGTTTTTTTCTTTTCTTTTTGTGGAGTGAGATACTCATAGTCTTCATTAAGATATCTCTCTAGGAGAAAGTCACTCTGATATAAAACCTGCGATTCCGTTGGCATACAATGATGTAGACCATTTCTTCTTTTTGGGTAAATGCATTTGATGTTCAGAGAGTAGAATTGGCCCCGTGCAAAGCCTTTCCTCACTTAAAAAAGCTTCAAGCACGGGCTTTGCTTGATATATGACATTTTTTGTAATGCATGGTATTGCAGGGCATAGGCAAAACCCTAACATGGTATGACTCTAAATCGAGTTGCAGCCATCATCATGTGTATGCATGTAGTTATGTATGCATCTATGTGTATATGTATGCACATGTATATCGATGGATGGGTATATGTGTCTGTATGCAAGAATGTAAGTATGAATGTATAAGTGGTTGAGTATGTATGTGTGTAAATAAGACAGTTGATTGCCTTAACCTGTAAACAAATCACTGCAAACCAACCAAAACCAACCACTGACATGCATACCTGAATTCACAACCAACCATGGACTGTACAGTCACCAAATGTGTAGCAATGTGTGTGCACTGGTGCGTGAATGTAAGTATATGTATGTGCATATGTATGCATACATGTATGTTTGAATATGCATTTGCATTCATGTATGTATGTTTCTCTCTCTCTCTCTCTCTCTCTCTATATATATATATATATATATATATATATGCATCTTTTATGATAATTTTCTTATAGAAGAATCTTTTATTTCACACTCTTAATGTTTTGTATCACCTGAAAACATTGTAGCAAGACATTCTTGTAAAGAACAAAACTTCAATATGTTTGCATCACATTCAAATGTTCTTTACACTAATATTGCAAATTTTCCTGACAATCCAATCAGCTTTAAGGATTATTAACGGTTAAATGAGAGGTCCCATGCATACACATGCATATACACACATATATTTTGTATATCTAATGATATATGGAATTTGGAAGGCCTTCTAGCAATGAATATTGTAAAGCTGGTGCCTGGCACTATCTAGTGGATCCCTGCAGAAGCATTGGAGGCCTATTTCTGGCTCTAGTCGTCATCAGTACAGCGCTTCTTTTTCTCTGCTGGAATTTGAATGGGTGAAAATATATAATTTTTTCACCTATGTAGAAGGACTGTTTAATCTCATTTGCATTTGGAGTTGTACAAGCCGGCTCAGCTTGACAGTAGAATTAACATTTTTACTCCAACATAGCTCTCTCTCTCTCTCTCTCTCTCTCTCTCTCTCTCTCTCTCTATATATATATATATATATATATATATATATATATATATATATATATATATATATATATATATATATATGCAAAAGTTTTATTTAAAATTGTTGGGATACAACAAGTAAATATTTTATAACTGATATAAAGCACTCGACAAGTTTTTGGAGTAGATATACGATATTAAATAAATGGAAACTATATTTATAAAACCATATTTATTTCATTATACATATTTCAGGGATACCAAATTAAAATATGGCATGCCTTCGTCAGATAAAATACAATATATAAACAGTTTTAATATATAAATAATTTTGACGTACCCTATTAGAAGCGACCATTATTTTTGGAAGCTGTCTGGACTATCCAGACAGCTTCCAAAAATAATGGTCGCTTCTAATAGGGTACGTCAAAATTATTTATAAAACTGTTTATATATTGTATTTTATCTGACGAAGGCATGCCATATTTTAATTTGGTATCCCTGAAATATGTATAATGAAATAAATATGGTTTTATAAATATAGTTTCCATTTATTTAATATCGTATATATATATTTATACTCATGCACACTAACACATATACCCGAATTACCTCACCGGCTAATACTATTAACAATCTACATTCACTCCTCTCTACTCCACCACCAATACACACAAACAGGAGCAGTAATGCACACCTATCAATTTTCTCCACCCAGCACACACACAGCTACACCCATGACACATGTAGTGCCTCCACTTCATCCCCCAATCCTAAACGCTGGACCACTTGCCTACAACACCCAACCTTCTTAACTACCTTTTCCAAACTTTCATTTACCCACCTGTTCTCTCTCTATCTGACCTCTCCATTTCCTGATGGAGGACTTCTGTCTGAAGTACTGAACCCTCCTCCATCCACTTCCTCTTAAGCTTGATCCTAATAAGACTTTGTGTTATTGCCTCCTTGTGTTTGATTTATTTTCTTCATTCAATTAAATATTTATATATCAACATCATCATTTAATGTCCACTTTTCCATGTTAGAATGGATTACATGAGTTGTCTTGTTGTGAGAAATGGCAGGTCAAGTGATCATGTCCTTGCTCATACAGAAGTGAGTTTGGCTTGATTTCTACAACTACACGACCACTTTACAGTGTGGGCTGAAGGGTTCACTAGATGTTTGCTTCAGCCCCTCGTCATGGGAGATGTTTGGAAGAGTGGTGTTGAGGCAGGGGGGATACTATATATATGCTTCAGCCTGTACCTATGGGAAGGCGGGCTTTCTTTATTACTGTATAATGCCAGAGATGTTGGTTCTGTCATCATCTTTCAGAGGTACATTTGAGCAAGGTCATTTTTTATCACTTCATCCCAAGTCTTCCTGGGCCTCCCCACTTCATGGCTTCCATCAACTTTGAGTGCTCTGCACTTTTTTATGAAGCTGTCATCCTTCATACACATCACATGTCAACGTCATCTCCTCTCCTGCACACTGCTTCTGATTCCTCTTATACCTGATTTCTCTCTCAATATGTTTATGTATTTCCGTTCATGTATATTACTTTTACACATCCATTGGAGCATGCAAGCTTCATTTCTTTCCAATCTTCACAAGTCTTCTGCACACAGCACCCAGGTCATACTACCATGCAATACTGATGTTCCTATGTATACATCATACTGTCTGCCTTTCATTTTGAAGGAAAAGCTTTCATGTAGCTAGCAGTGGTAGTAGCTCCTTGAACTTCTTCCATCCCGTTCTTACTTTGACTTCTGTACTTTCAGCATACACACCTATGCTGCTAATTTGGTCACCCAGGTAGCAGAAGTTGTCAACTGCTTCTACCGAACCCTGCTGGAATTTGGTAGTGTTTGCTTCCTGTGGTCATTTGCTCCTTACTGCTCCAGCACCCATAGTTTGCATTTTGGATAGAGGATAGAATTTCTGCCTATCCTTTCCTACACACTGAGCAAGGCCATTTCCCTGAGGGGAGCAATGCTCTGATTCCCTTCTAATTACTAGGACCTTTAGTCTTTGTTAGGTTGACTTTAATACTCTTTGTTTCTAGGCCATGCTTCCAGGATTGGAACTTCTCTAGTTCCACCTTAGACTCAGCTATCAGTGTAAGATCATCCACATACAGGAGTTCCCATGGGCAGCGTATATCAAACTCTTCTGTTATAGCCTGCAGTTTGATAATAAACAAGAGAGGGTTAAGAACAGAGCCCTGGTGGATGCCAACATGCATGGTAAATTCCTCACTATAGACATTGTTAATCCTAAATTTGCTTACTGCTCCTTTACCCATGGCTTATATAGCCTTCAAAAGCCATTCATTCATCTACTCCTAGCTTTCTATGGGCCCACCAGATTATGGCACAGGGCACTCTGTCAAAAGCTTTTTCCAAATCAACAAATGCCAGGTAGGGTGGCTTACTTTTCCTGTAGCTGCTTCACCAAAAAGTGAGCATCTGTGGTGCTTTTACTTGGTACAAATCCAAACTGCATCTCATCTAGATTTAGCCATTCCCTAATCAGCTGTGTTATAACTCTTTCTGTTTCTGTCATTATCTGGTCCATCAACTTGATGTCTCTATAGTTTTCTCGACTTATATGTAAATAGGACTTGGTTGATATTTGATAATAACAGCTAATCAAAAGGAAGCAAGTCATTAGAAAGAAGACATGTATAGAAAAAAGAATTTCAAAAAGAAAGTCTTCAGAAATAACGATGAAGAATAAATATGTCTATATGATAAGAGAGTAAGCATGCACATACATGTAAACCAGGTCTGAACACAGAGAAATCAAACTTGCACTGTTATATACATATATACACATACATACATACGTATACTTCTGTTGGTTGTGACAGTGAATATTCCAGCTAAATTACTCACTATAGTCATTGTTAACCCTAACTTTGCTGATTGCTCCCATATACAAGGCTTGTACAGCCTTTACAAGCCATTTATCTACTCCTAGTTTTCTAATAGCCCACCAGATTATAGCACGGGGCACTCTGTTAAAGGCTTTTTCTAGCTCGACAAATGCCAGGTAGAGCGGCCTACTTTTAGCTAGATACTTTTCCTGTAACTGCCTCACAAGGAAGAGAACATCAATGATGCTTTTGCTTGGCACAAATCCGAACTGCATCTCATCTAGATTTATCATCTATGCTATAACACTTTCCATTACTTTCATGACCTGGTCCATCAGCTTTATACCTCTATAGTTTCCTCTATCTAATGCATCTCCTTTACCCTTGAAGCAGTTGACAATGATGCTGTTGCACCAATCATTTGGTATGATGCCCTCTAGTATTACTTGGTTAACAATACGTGTGGTTATGGTTCGAACTACTGACCTAGATGCTTTCAGCATCTCAGCAGTTATACCTGATGGACCGGTTGCTTTCTCAGTCTTCATATTCTTAATTGCCTTAATATATTTATATATTCAATTTTCATGCTCTGTGATGTTGCATAAGTGCAATTATTGAGACTTACCTCATGGATTCTACTTTGGGCATTTCTGCTCTACATAATCATTGATTGTAATAATTGTTTCTACTTTTGGCACAAGGCCAGCAATTACCCAGTGCATTACTGGTACTTTATTTTATCGACCCCATAAGGATGAAAGGCAAAATTAACCTCAGTGGGATTTGAACTCAGACCATAAAGGGCCGTAACTCTTTGCTGCAAAGCATGGCATCATACCCTCTACCAATACTGCCAATCCACTGCCTTTGATTGTAATAATACATTGAGCTTTGGATCATCTTGTCATTGCATAATAACGTAGATCCCTCTACTTATTAAACTTTATTTATATATACATCATATTTCATAATAGCTATGTTTATAATATATATCTATGTATTTTAAACATTTATTTTAAAATAGAAATCTCTCTTTCCAGTTTTCTATTTATTCATTTATTTATTTATTTATTTATTAACATTCCTTTTTTTCCCTTCTTTCTATGCTAAAAACAATTTCCATCAATAATATATTATTCATTTCATTTCCTGGCCAATGATTTAAGCATGAAGAATAAAACCGAATATTTTTTTTTATAACTGAGGATGAATAATTGTCTAATGTTACTACATTATCCTAATATAGAATATTGAGATTGAACTAAATTAAAGTTGTTTTTTTAATAAAATATTGGCAAAATCTAGTGAAGCATTTCTTTAATGTAATTGCCTTCATTGTGAAGTGAACAGATTAACATTCACATGGTTGGCTCTTTGTTCAACTATAATTAAACTAGTCATCCAGAATTGATAATAGATCAACATCTTATTTTCACTTTGCTAAATTGAAAAGAAGGCTGTGTAAAGAGATATACAATACATTCTTACCCATTTAGGATTGGCTTAAGGTGAAAGTTTCATTGCCATTTCTAATTCTATTTTTTGTTATTCATTTTTGTGGTTGAATAATTGGGAGAATATCACCAACAGATGTTTATATAAAAAAGAAAAGCACATTTCGATAAAATCTATGGTTTAAATTTTCTAATTAATTTAAAATGCTGAACCCAAATTTATGCTTCATGATAATACACTTACTCAAATTACAAGGAATTAAAGTAAAAAATGAAAATTGTAGTCATTTAACCCTTTTGTTACCATATTTCTAATAAAAGACACTGCCTATGATTTTCAAAAAGTTTGAAAATAATCAAAAATTTGGAAGGATGTAGTAATTTAACAGATTTTCTCATTTTTAAGCAAATGTTTGGAGTATTACTTAAGAAACATTCTTCCATAAAAGATGAAAGGTTTTTAGATAAATATAAACTCTTTAAAACAGATTTCTTTCATAGAACCAAGGGAGTTGGTTTCAGGAAGTTTGGTATGAAAAGGATTAAACTATAACAATGGTTTTCTTGTTTTTTTGTTTTTTTTTGTATCTTTGCATATTAAATGAGGACTTTTATTGTCAGAAAATCTAAGGGGCCATAATTATGACCTTACTCTATTAAATGTTAATAATAAATCTGTAGCCACACGCTTGATTATTTATGCTCCAATTAAAATAATTAATTTAATTTCATCTATTGTTTCTTTTGTTACCATATTTCTAATGAAAGATACTGTCTATGTCTCTTTTATTTTTATATTTGAAAATTATCAAATACGAATTTAATACAATATCTAAGTCTATTAATAATGAGCTGACATTTAGAACAACACTTAAATAAAATTATGATAAAAGGATTTGATATATGTGTAAACATTTTTAAATGAGCAGATTGATTTGGTATTTAAAGAGTTAAAGTTATTTTTTAAATTAGATTTTCCTCTGAAATGCTATGCATTTCTTTTCAATGCTGCTTTATATACTTTTCTATAGACATTATATAATTTATTATTATAAGGTGGTGAATTGGCAGTATCAGTAGAGGGTTGGACGCCATGCTTTCTAGCATAGTTACGTCCCATTACGGTCTGAGTTCAAATCCCGCCAAGGTTAACTTTGCCTTTTATCCTTATGGGGTCGATAAAATAAAGTACCAGTAATGTACTGGATAATTGCTGGCCTTGTGCCTAAAGTAGAAACAATTATATAATTTATTAGAGTATGGAGAAATATTTCAAATTTGAATACTTTGGCATCTAAGGAAAGTAAAAAGAAAGAGTCAATTATCTTATTAGACAAAGGAAACAGTGTTTTTACTTGTTGTTTCATTACAGATACTCCCTGCCAGTTGTAACTCCTAATAGTCAGAGGTGAGATTTGAACTTGGAGACAACAGAGTAGATCAGATATCACAAAGCATCTTATCTGACTTCTTAACAATACCACTAATCTACTAACCCTCCATTCTATTTATTGAAATATAAACTCTTTAAAATGAACAGTATTGTGTCAAACAATCAGGATTGGTTTCAGATGGTTTATTTCATACAGATAATTTTGTATCATATGACTAGATGTGGCATAACCCTTTTGATACCCACCCAACCAAAACCAGCTCTGGGTCTATGAAACAAAATTTCCTAATTTAAAGGGTTCCTATTTCAATTTATATCTTTCATCATAATTTTATGTCAGAACCATATCCAAATCAATAATAATTGGGAGTGATAATCCAAATTTTCAAAAAGGGAGAAAAGAAAGATTGTTCCAATTACAGAGGGATCTACTTGTTAATCCTCCCTGGTAAAGTCTATGCTAAGTGTCTAGCAAAGAAATGCAGGAAGATTGTTGAGTCCAAGCTGAACAGTGCAGTTTTTGCCCCAGATGCAGCACAACCAACCAAATATTCACACTGCAGCAGGTCTTTGAGAAATCGTGCGAGTATTGCCAAGAGGTATAGCTTTGTTTTGTAGAGCTCAAAAAGGTATATGAATGCATTCCTTGGGAAATTTTGCAAATGTTGTGCAAGTGTATGGGATCTATGGTCAGCTTCTGGCTTTCCTGATGTCTCTATACAAATGCTTAGGTATTTGTGTTCGGATAAATGGTGCTAAATCGAAACCATTCAATGTAGGAGGCAAACTCCACCATGGGTGCATACTGTCACCTCTCCTGTTTATTAATTACATGAACAGTTTTGATATACACAGCTAGGATGGAAGTAGTATCACGACTGGCGGGTGTAAAATCAGTTGACTGGAATTTGCAGATGACATGGTGTTACTTAACTTGACAGAAGGTAATCTCTGACTTGCACTTGATAGGTTTGATGCTGAGTGCTGCAATAACTGAGATACTCCTCCTCTCAAGGAAACCAGTGCAGTTCATTCTACATCATCAATATCATCATCATCATCACCGACAATCCATCTAACACACTAGCATGGGTTAGATGGATTGTCCTGTTATGGGCAATGCATGTCAGGTGAACATGTGTTGCTCATACAGAACTGATTTTGGCTTGCTTTCTACAGCTGGATGCCCTTCCTGACACCAACCTAATTTACAGTGCGTACTGGGTGCTTTTTACTGTGGCGCCTACATGACCACTTTACTGTGTGGACTGGGTGCTTTTTTTATCGTGACACCTCCACAATCATTTTGCATTGGAAGTGGGTGGAAGTATACTGTCTATATGCTTCAGCTTCAGCTTGTACCCCTGGGAAATTGAGTCTTCTGTATTACTGTGTAATTCCAGAGGTCTTGCTTCTGTGTCATTACCTTTGAGAGGTGCAATTGTGAAAGGTCTGCTTTTATCACCTCATCCCAGGTCTTCTTGGGTCTCCCCACTCCAAGGTTCCATCGACTTTTAGTGCTCTGCACCTTGTTATGCAGTTGTCATCCTTCATACGCATTGGAATTCCACTGAAGCAGGTGGAGAAGTTTAAATATCTTGGGGCCATGTTCATGAGTGTTTGAAGGCAAGAGGCTGAATTAAGTGCAAAAATTACAGGAGCTGGTGCAGTAACACACCAGCTTCAGCATTTAGTAATCAGAAGAAGGGAAGTAGGTGTAAAAGCCAAACTTGCTATCCTCAATTTGTTATTTGTATCAACCTTTACCTATGTCCATGAATCTTGGGTAATGACCAAAAGAATATGATTGCAAATACAAGCAGCCAAAATGGGGTTCCTCAGAAGGGTCTTGAGAGTAACTTAGTAACATCTTCAAACTTATCAACCAGCAAAGCAGCAAATGTTTGTCAGCAATTATCTTAAGAAGGGATTGACATTGAGACACCTTCCCAATATGGTATTTACTGAACTAGTATCAAAGAAGCTGTTAAACTTAAATAAGAAATGTAGAAAACACTACATTTAGAAAATTGGTCAATGCATTGTAAAGAATTGGTGGCCAAGAATGCCAAGTGCTCATTTTGAAGAATGAAAGAAGAGAAGTTAAGTTAGAAGCATTAGGTATACCAAATGGAAAAGCATATACTGTTGTCAAAGGCTTAACAGTAAAAATAATTGTTGCAGACACTACAAATGTGAACACTGGGAGCAGTAATGGTTGACAGACTTCGAGGAAAGAACACATTGCCCAATATCGAATATCTGTTTATCTGAGAACTTATAAATAACTATGAACAGCTCAAAAGCATTTCAAGAATGGTGAAACAGCAGGATGGTGTGATGATATAAAATGTTTATTTCGTTTAACTCAAGTTTTCCACTTTTTTTTAAAGAAGAAACTGGAAGATTTCCTAAAGTGAAGTTTCAAAAAATTGAGGAATGCAACATGAAATTGTAGAGCAATACTTGTTTTTTTGGCTTTTATTCTTCTACCAGAGAAAAGAGACTTGCTACTCAAAATTTGTAGATTCATCTTTTACAAATAGGTTTACTGACCAATTCCACAATGCAGATGATTATCAGAAGGTATGTAGCTGCTTAAAGGCCCACAAAAAACATTAAATTCTGTGAGAAAGTTTTGAATAGAACCATTGAGATTCAAAATTCCCAGAACAAATCAATTTTCAGAACGGGAAATCAGGTGTCTTCAAGAACTTTATGATGTCTATAAAAAGAAAGAGAAAGTTCAGCTTAGATTTATTTTGTCTAAGAAAACACAATAATTGTATATTATGCTATAATTTTGCTAAATATTCCACATTCATTTTCTTTATATAGCTATTCTTACTTGTAGAGGTAAGTTTCTAATTTGACATGCAAGTTCGCAATTTTTGGTTATTTCTAAGTTTGTATGTTATGCTGTAAAATGAGTTAAAAATAGATAAGTAGTATTCAATTATGTCATTAGTAAATTGAAAAATAAAGCATCTGAAATATTTTAATTTTTTACTCTTATGGTTTATATGGTAAAATTGAATTTTCATTTTGGGGTGACTTTTTTCAAGACCTAAAACAGATTAATGCCTTTTTCATTACTTTTAAACAATAGTTCAACGGTTTATGCCACAGAGTTACAAACATTTCATAACCATAATATATATATATAATCAACATTGTCATTTTATGCTTGTTTTTCTAAGCTGACATGAGTTGGATGGGTTACCTCCAGCACAGAGTTTCATCATTCATTATGGTTCATGGTCATCTCTTTCATGAAGAGTTTCACTATTCTTGAGGTCAGCCATTACAACTTGTTTTTAGAACTTCCTTGATCTTTCTCTTCTGCAGTTTCATTAGGATCTCTTAGCATCTCCTATGTACATTTGCAATACAAATTTTACTTGAGTCCTTAATCCAGCCCTGAAACCACTTGATAGGTTTGATGCCAATAAATATGATAAACAAAAAGTGAACTACATATCTTGTATGAAATTAGGTACAGCATACTGTGTGTATGTATGGAAATGGGCGTTGAAAAGTGATAATGAAATCTTCACATACACGTACACACTCCTGCACACATGCGCTTATTGCCACCCACACACATTTATGTGCAAATGAAAGATAGAGCAATCAACACAGCATGGAAATTGAGAATATTTATATTAGCAGTCTGGTTTCAGAAAGATATATAAACACCTTTAAATCTCTCAGATGGTTGTAAATAATATGTGTGTATATATATATATATATATATATATATATATATATATATATATATATATATATATATATACCTATATATATACATAATATACATATAATGCAGAAGATACCACTTGACCGGCCACTCTCCAAGATGGCTGACTGAATAGGCAGGTGTGTTTTTTCTATTCCTTTATTTTTCCCCATTTTTCCCATTCCTTCCTCTTATCACACTTTACTTTCTATTTATCTTCTATTGCTAAATCTATCTTGTGAAGAAGGACTAGTGTCTGAAACGTTAAGACACTCTTCTTGCTATTTCAAGCGTTAAACTAATATATTTCTTCCATGTACCGTTTGCTTTGTTATTTCAACATCATCGTTTAACGTCCATCTTCCATGCTAGCATGGGTTGGATGGGTTTGTCCCACTTAAAAATATATATATAAGACCATTCTTCATATCAGAACATATTTCATTGTCCTATTCACTAGATCACTAACTACATGGGAACTTGCACTACAACATGTCATCATTGTGAAAGTAATTGACTTCATTTAAATCACCTTCAATATTAATGTAATATACAATTTTAGTTGTACACATTCCAGATCCTGATTATTGGATGTAATAATTCTGTCAAGAACTGGAATATTACAAATTCCTAGTGAATTAATACAGTTAAGATGTGAAATCAATGATCATTAACATTTTGAAAATTCCCTCATAAATCATTTACTACAACTCATTATTTTATTTGACATTATTTTGAACCACAATACAGCCCCACTGCTTATGCCACAATGAAAATGCACCCAGCCAACTCTGTAAAGGATAGAGCTGGTGCTACCATGGAAAGCACCCAGTTCTCTCTGTAAGGTCACAAGAAGCACCCAGCCCACTCCGTAAGGTGGTTGTGCTGGTGTCTGAAGACAATGTTCCCAGTACACTCGATAAAGTGGTTTGTGTTAGGAAAGGCATCCAACCATAGAAATCAAGCCAGAAATGGATTGTATGAGCAAAATATGGTCACCTGATTTGTCTAACTACAGTATGTGACAATACATATAACCTACACAAGCAGGGCAAAATGGACGTTAAATGGTGAGGACAATAATGATGAAGGAAAGCTTATTAAAGTAGATTAGTCATAGTTTTGAAATTTCTAAAGAGACTGTGTGTGTCTGGCTTAGAATAGATACAGTGCATCTCTGTGTCTCAAAACAGATTACTAAAAGGATTGGTGCCAAGAAAGGAATCTGGCTGTAAAACATGGTCTTGGGAAGGCCCCACTGATGTATAATTAAACCTTTTGCGAGTGTATTTCTATTAATTATTTCAATTAATGAAGAATTTTGAGTGATTACTAAAATTAATATTTCATTAGTAAAATAGTAATGTAACATGATTCTTTATAAAATTATAGTGGAAGATTTTAATTTAAATAGAAACTCTTTAAGATAGTGGTTTTACTTCATACAACCAGAGCTGGTTTGGTATGAAAATGGTTAGGTTTGTGGTGTGTCCTCACAAAGCTAACCCTGCTTAAGAAGGGAAAATGGCCTGTAAATGCTTGTTGGTGTGTGTATGTATGTGAGAGTGTGAGTAAATGAGTGTGTGTGTTTGTGTATGTGTACTACAAAATGAATGTATTAGTTTGACAATATTCTCATAAAAGCTGATGAATAGATTAAACTATCTATAAAGAGGGAAGAATATTTTTGTCTCATAAAATATGTTAATTATTCATTGTTGATAAATACCATATATAATTTCTTTAACCATGATTGGAGAGAATCTTAATATCTACTGAATAAAATAGCGCAACCTCTGATCATTAACAAGTCAAGAAGAATAAAGCAAATTTAATATTAAAAATAAAATTACAATTCCACAAATAATTACACAACTTTTTCATAATAAAAACTGGTCAAAAAATCACTTATTAATTAGTTTGAGTAAATAATTGTTGGTTTCTTAATTACCTTTTGACATAAAGCTTACAAAACAATTAGTTAATATTTGTTGACGTATTTATATTTCTCTTAATTTTTTTTCAAACTAGCTCAGGGAGATAATGATTTTGAATTTTTACACAAGACCAGCAATTTCAAGGCAGATAATGTGGCTATGGTGCTTAACTAAAGAACATGATGTTGTGAGATCAATTACAGGCTGCACGTTGTGTTCTTGAGCAACATATTTTAGTTCACACTACTCTAGTACACTCAGTTGGCAAAAATGAGTTGTCCCTATAATGTAAAGGTCCAGTTTTGTCACATTCTTTATCACCCTGAATCTCCCTGAGAAATAGGTTATGGGTGTATATATCTGTACATTATTCAGCCTTTTGTAAGTTAACTTCATATTCAGGAAGTTCTATCATTCAAACAACTGGAACACTTGTTAGAATCAAAGGAGGTTTCACACACACAGTACTAGACAGGTATTTCATTTTATTGACCACAAATAATGAAAGGTAGGATTTGACCTCAATGTGCAGATAACTAGAACAATTGCCCCAAATCATTTTATATTATGCTCCAACAACTCTGCTAATTCAAATAACCATAAGTATGACATTTTGTCCAACACTAACAATTAAGCCAATCCCCTGCCTGACCCTAATGAAATAATTGTTTTTACTTTTGGCACAAGGCCAGCAAATACCCAGTGCATTACTGGTACTTTATTTTATCGACACCGTAAGGATGAAAGGCAAAGTTAACCTTGGCGGGATTTGAACTCAGAATGGCAAGGGCCGTAACTTTATGCGTCAAAGCATGGCGTCCGACTCTCTACCGATACTGCCAATCCAGTTTTTAACCTTAAATTTCTATCAATAGATGCAATGTTAACTCTTTTGTTACCAAGCTACCTAAAACCCCCTTGTTTTAAAGTGTTAATATTTGCTTTAAAACCTTCCAGCATAATTTTATGTAAGGAACTTTGAATTATACTTCAAACACCAGATAAATAATGAGAAAGTTATATTAATAAACCCCTCAAAATTGATTATTTTTAGAATTACTTGAAAATTATCATCACAATTGCCATCACCTTCTTCTTCTTCTTCTTCTTCTTCTTCTTCTTCTTCTTTTTCTTCTTCTTCTTCTTCTTCTTCTTCTTCTTCTTCTTCTTCTTCTTCACAGAGTTGAATTTTAAATAAGTAAATGACAAACTTTTCTTTTCTATTTCATATTTGGTTAATTGGTGGATCAATAAATAGGTAAGTTTTTGAATTTTTCCATTGTTTATCTCTCTCATGTATATATTGTGTGTGTGTGTGTGTGCATATATATGTGTGTGTGTATAATAATAATAGTGAATAAAATCGAAGTTGCAGCTGTGATTAGCATTTTTTGAAATCAATCTTCAGAAGCTGATCGAATGAGATGATATCGATAAATCAATAAATTATAGCTCAGAGTAATAACGATACGTTAGGAATGTGACACAGTGAAAATTGCAGCCAGAGAGATGTTGCCACAAAAGCCACTACAATGAAAATACAAACAGGTTAAAGACAAACCTGGACCTGATCGATATTATATAAATATCTTCAATTGGTTTCTAGGAATTCGAAAGCTACACTTCAAGTTATGAAATTGCAAGTCAGTAATGTATCCTAAGATGGAACAAGGATATCCCTTTCTCAACAGGCGTTTCATTCCATATTTCAGGAGCGTGGCTTATTAACTCCACTGTCAACTTTGGCAGTAGGGTCACATGTTCTTTCTCACGAAAAGAGGAATATTCACATTCGGGTTTTGGCAGGCAATTTAAAAGTGTAAACAAAGGAATCTATTCACAGCTTCTGACGTAAGCTCTCAACTATGTTATCAAACAAACAATAAATAATTAATCAATGAATTAATCAATGAATTAATTAATTATAAAGAAAATAATGATAATAATAGTGAGTAAAATCGAAGTTGCAACTGTGATTAGCATTTTTTTAAATCAATCTTCAGAAGCTGAAGGATAATAAAGAGAGAATGTACATTTAAAACTCTCTCTCTTCTTTATAATATTAACACTCCAGTTGATACCTTATTGATAATACTTTAAGGAATACAAGTTGTAGAATGCTATACATCTGTTTACGACCAAAGTAGGTGGATTATCTGATGAACAAACTTTCCAATAATATATATATATACATATATACAAATGGAAGTACAGCATAATCAAAGCTCTGGCTGCAGCTAAGCTAACGAATGCAATCGGAATGTGCAGCTAAGCACTCAATAAGGTATTTTACCTTAGAGTAATAACATTACATTTAGACAGCTTTGCAAATTGAAGATTGTGACCGGTAAGCCAGTCGCAGGGACCAAAGAACGAGAAAACTGACTCAGGGTAATCTAACAAACCTGGACCATCGCATCGATATTGTGCAATGTCTCCGCTAGGTTTCTCTGAATCCGAAATCAACAAAAAATCACTTGCAGGGCATGCAAGTTATTGGTTTTGGAAGATATAGTTTTTGTATTTGTTTTTCAAAATTGTGTTAAATTGTACATTTTTTGTTAGTCTCGTACTGCTAAATCAAAAATTGCTTACTTCATTTCAATGTTATTAATTAATTATATAATTATATATTAATCAGTTGAATAATTAGTTTGTCTCAGTTCTTCATTCACATCTTATGACCTTTTCAATGACTGTGCACACTGGCAGAGTTTTTTTTAACATATTTTGCTATTTATATTGATGTTATAATGCAAGATTGTTGTATGTGTACATGTACATGTACTTGAGTTTTGTTGTCTTTCTGTATGAGTGTATATATATATATATATATATATATATATATATCCTCTTAGTGGTGGTTGCTGAGGTAGTAGAAGTTAATATTTTCTTTATTGAGGTAGTCAGGGTCCTGATACTCTGTAGTTTGGCCTATGTATTCATACACAGGCAAAACTCCAGAGTATCATGACTTTGACCTGGCATTAATGAACACATACACACACACACACACACACACACAAACACACACATATATATATATATATATATATATATATATATATATATATACATACATGCACACACACACTCACATACAGATGTTGGTATAAACGAATGAAAAGAACAATGACGATAAAAGCATTACCAGTAATTTCCTTGAATGTAAACACATCTTTAGGTGCTTTTAAATACTTTCCAAAATTATTTGAAGAGTTAGTCATGTTTATGTCTTACAAAAATGCTGGTAATGCATGATTAAGTCAAAATGTTAATATAATGAATATATGTAACTTAGAGCATCAATTGCTTTAATTTGAACTTAAACAGATCTACATCGATCTAATTGTCTCCACAACCTCAAGCAAATGCAATCCATAAATCTACATTTAACACCACTCCCCAGGCCTATACCACACATGACAAATTAAATATAAAACACTTCTTTAAAACCAGTTTAACCCTTTAGCATTTAAACTGGCCATATCTTGCCAGAATTCTCTCACCTCATTCTGCTCAAACAGGCTGTAACTGACAACTTATATTGATGTTAAGTTATTGTTTTCAAAATAAATATCAAAATCTCAGATTCAATATTATGTGTGATAAAACCTTTACTGCAAAAATGCAATAGTATATACAGATTAATGTAAATGCTAAATGGTTAATATATATGTGTGTGCATGTGTGAATGCATATTTGATGATTTTTCTGGGGAAAGAGTTTTTGCCCATAACCATTCAGGCTCTTTGAGAGTGGTGAGATTTGATATAGTTGAAGTTTCTCCTTGAAAAGCTGTAATGGGATGTGTGAAGTGCAACAGTCCCTCTAATTTCTCCCCCACCATGGAGTGAAATGTTTGATGTTTTGAGCCAAAATATATTTCATTTTAATTTAAAACTCCTGCAAAGTAATATTTTAAAGCTACTGAGTAGCAACATTTCAAAGCTTCCTCCATTTCTACAATACAAGCAGATTCGATTGAAAAAGAATAACTTGAGGATAAACATGTTTGAAATCGACATTTAAACCACGTTTTCATATAACTGTAAAAACAAAGTAGGCCAACTTTTTCTTTCTAACTGCATTTAAGAATTTGTTCTATTTGTATTTTCATCCCTAGTTTGTGCTGTCACAAAAAATAAATAATCCCTGCACTATACAATTGATGTCAATTTTCATTGATCTGTTTCATGTAAGAAAAGCTAAATTTAGATTTCAGAAATAAAACAGAATAAAATATAACAAATATATATGAATATATATATATATTTATTGAAAGAATATAATGATAGTAAATATAAATTAAATAATTGTCAAGGATCTTATCTATTGCTATGTGAAATCTATGGAAGCATGAATGATTGTTGAAAGCAAAAGGTTGACATTCTTCAATGCCAAATATTAATTGGTTTCTTAGGCACATAATTTTTGATTCATAAAGGTCATCACTTCCCTTCAACCTTTTACCATCATGACCCATTTTGGCAAATCAATAATCCTCAATTATTCTCTTTCTTTTATTATTTAAATAAAATCACTTTGCTAAAAATATATATTTCAACTGTTTGAATTGTTAGGGTGTCAAATTACATACTTTGCTGTATTTGTTCTGGCTCTCTGCACCCTGAAACTAAATCCTACCAAAGACAGCATATGAGGTTGATAAATAAAGTACCAATCCAGAGTGGATCATTGGAGGAGATGTTTTATTATATATATGTTTCAGCCCTGTGGGTTCTGAGTTCAAATCTTGTCATGGTCAACTTTACCTTTCATCTTTTAGGGCTGATAAATGAAGTACTAATGCAAGGCAAAATTGTTGGATCCATTAAAGAGATGCTTTGTGGTATACATATGTTTCAGCTATGTGTGTTCTGAGTTCAAATCCTGCTTGTTGTCACTGGAAAGAAAAATAGGTCCTTCAGGACAGTGCAAAAACATAGTGATAGACTTGGAAAAGTCCTTAATCTTTATTTACTATATTTCTAAGGAAAGACACTGATTATGGTTCTCAAATAATTTTGAAAATAATCGGGAATTTTGGAGTTATTTAGTAATATAAAATACTTTCTCATCACTAAAGTGGTGTTTGATAACTTAAAGATTCTTACATAAAATTATGACAGGTGGCTTTTAGATTAACATAAATACTTTAATATAAACGATTTTAAATCGCAGAACGAGGGATGCTTTCAGGCAGCTTAGTATCTAAAGAGTTAAAAATCTTCAAATACTCCATCCGATCACTCTCAATGCCAGTACACCGACTAGCAGGATTGAATAAAAAGGGATGTACAAGAAATGTGCTCTCTCCAAACTGGCTCTTTGAATTACAAGTACACCTCATTTCATCAGCTGAATGGACTAGTGCAACATCAAGTAAAGGCTCTTGCTCAATGACACAATGCATCACTGGGCATTGAACTCATGAGTAGAACACGTTGACCGCTAAATCATGCACCTTCACAAATAGAATTACTAATGGATGTCTCAATATTTCTCTATCATTGCATTATTCTCCCCATATGTGATCACTTAAGCTATTAGTAATAACAGCTAAATTTAACCCAAATCATAAACTCTATCATCTTAAAAAAGGAATTATACAATATAGTCATATATATACATTCTACTTGACAAAATAATATGGATATTATAGTCATATTATATACATTCTACTTGACAAAATAAATGCATAATGATCATAGCTTTTAATTGTGAATGTGTTTGATGAATTAGGGGCTGACCGAAGGCTAAATAACAATAACAATTCTATTACTGTTCCATTTCTAAGACCACCACTGGTATTTAATATTTAAAGATCAGTGAGCTAGAAAAATGCAGTAGAAGATTGGATTAAATCATCATCATCGTTTTACATTTGTTTTCTATCTAGCATGAGTGGGACAGGTTACTACATTTTGAGACTACCCAAGTCAGATGACTTGGTTTTGCTCATAAATCTTCATAATACTTTTTTAACATAAAGTGTCTCAGTTAAATATAATTACTTTTGGAGTTTGTTTTGGACTTCTTTTCAAGCTAGAGGTAACCTTCTTACAAAATATATTTGTGAGCTATTACTGTGTATTGAAGACATTTATATTTCTTTAACTACACTCCAGTTCTCCAAAATTTTCTATCTTTTTCTATGTGAATTTTGATCATCATTAAAATGGATTGTCATATTCTAAGTTAGGATTTCTGAAGCTTGAGACATTAACAAAAACATATTGTTTGATGTGTGTGTGTGTGTGTGTGTGTGTGTGTGTGTGTGTGTGTGCTTGTGTTGAGTATTTATATCAGTTCTCTAATAGAATCTATTTTCCCAAATTGTTACTGTCATTGTTCAGCAATGTTATCTGTCTGCACAGAAGAATCTATGGTACAGAACTGCTTATCAAACAAAATAATTAATTGACATTTTTAGCTAAGACCATTCCATTAACCTTGTGGGATATTATCAAGCCTGCTGTCATAACCTCTATAACAGATATACAAAACTAAATAATCCCCGCCTAGCTGTAGTGAGCAAAACCACTATTTTACAGGCTGTAACCTACTGTTGATATATAAAACTACATGATCACCCCCACTGGTTGTAGTCATTAAAAACACTATTATATAGACTGTAATCTATGGTTGATATCCCTCCCCACTCTAGTTAGTAAAACTACAATTTTTATCCTTTCATTAAAATGATTAATTATTTCATTATTAAGCTTATATTTATAACATGACTAAACAAAAGGTCCTTATATCAAATTATGCTGAAAACCTTTATTTCAAATCGGAACCCTTTAAAATTGAGGAGTTTAGATTGTCTGGAGAGAATTTGCATCAAAAGAGTTAAAGATTATAATCTATAGTTGATATACAAAACAATACCTCACTATAGCCATAGGACGGTAGTTGTAGCCAGTAAAACCACAATTTTATACAATGTAATCTATGGGTAGTAAGTAGTAACTTAAATCATTATTACAGGGTGTGATGACTCTGCCCTACATGAGTTCCAGTTTCAGATGGCTCTGGTTGACAGGACCTAGAATGGGCCCTTATCAAGGGCTACAGTCCCACCTCTGAAATGCTAGCCTAGTTTTTGGCCTATGGTGACGAGGAGGAAGGGATAAATCACAAGGTTAACAACTTTACCTACATTAATCTAAATTGCTATAGAAACAACAAACAGATTCTATGTCACTTAACCATAGATTTTTTTTCTTTAGTTCCTTTTGCTCTCCATGAAACATTGATATACAAAATTATAATTCCCTCCCTCACGATAGCCACAGAGCACTGGCTGTAACTAGTAAAGCCAAAGTTTTAACTCTTAACATCCTGCTTTAACACTTAGCAGGATTTAGCAATAAATATCTAAAAGCAGGTGTGTTATTTCCACTGTTATTGTATCTTTACTAGTTGACATATCGTTGTGAATGTTTACAGCATTAAAGACATCAATTTTTAATGTGACACAGCCATTGTTCTATTTTATACATTTCAAGGAAAGGAATGCATGCATATGATGTTAGAATGTAAGACAGTATCAAATTTTGTGGAAGAGTTCTGATTTGTCATTGTACAAGTTCATCAACTTTATCATTTTACTAACTGATTGATCAGTAAATGGAAAGGGATTGTTAAAATGAAGAAATATCCCCAAATGTTTTCAAAATTTTTTGTAAAACATATAAGATGAGACAAGACAGATTGCTCTGGTTTTATATATTATTCTATCGAGAGATGTAGGAATGGCTTTGTGCAAAGAGGGAGGCAACAACCCCACCCCCTTCTTCAGCAATGATGGAGGTGAGAGTGACTATGTTCAAGGAGGGAGCAACAGCTCGTCACCATCTTCAGCAATGTTGGAAGTGGTAGTGAGTGAGTAGCTGCTCCCTGGTACAGATATAGTCTAGGCAATGGGGAAATGTCTCCGTTGAATCAGTTGGCAGAGTGGTAATGACACTTAAAGAGTGGGAATGCACTTCCTCCCATGGCACTATGGGCCACTGTGGCACAGACCCAGAAACTAGGGATCAACTATTGAGATGTCCTCTAATGCAGAAGACTTACACTGCTAGTGACATTGTACAATGTACATATGGAGAAATGTGCAGAGCTTTAGCTGAACAGAATTTAATTGTAAGTCTAATGGACTCAACAAGAAGTGGAAATGGTAAATTGGTTGTGTAGAGAATAACTGGGTGAGAGGTCTGTCACACACCACTCTACTCTCTACTCTCAAAAGTACAGCAATTGACTCTTCTTCTCTCTATGTATAGTTCTCTACTCTATAAACAACACTCTATTCTCTTCTCTATATCTATATACAGTACTCGACTCTCTTCTCTCTATTATATACAGCATTTAACCCTTTAGCATTTACATTACTCTATACTATTGTATTTTTGTTGTAAAGACTTTATCTCTCATGATTATCTCACATAATATTGAATCTATGAGATTTTGATATTATTTATTTTGAGAACAATACCTTAACATTACTATGAGCAGCCAGTTATGGCCAGAAAGAGGTGAGATAATTCTGGCCGGATACGGCCGGTTTAAATGCTAAAGGGTTAACTATCTTTCTTTTATATATAGCACACTATTCTATCTATGTACAGTACTCTATTCTAATCACTCATCTAAATGCAGTACTTTAGTTTATAGATAATCTACTTTATCTGTATACAGTACTCTACTATCCTCTCTCTATGCATTTCCAGTACTCCACTGTCATCTCTCTATATTTGGTACAGGAAAGTCTTCTCTCTATAAAGCTTGTCTTTCAGTTTCCTCTCCATAAATCATACCCCTTCCATCCCATCTTACAATCATTTACATCAATATGATTATTGTGTTCATAATATCACCTTACTCTCGAATCTTTCGATCATTTATATCTATAGACATCACCTTATTCTCCTGTCATTCTAGAATGTTATTTTTACTGTCACGTACTTACAACTCTAAGATTACCAATTACATGGTTAGCTTCCTTCGTTCGTTGCTTTCAAATATTGTATATAAATTGGCTTTAAAACAACGTTGATGTGCTACTGTTGATTTAGCCTAAGGGATTTTTCAAAGCTGCATCCACAAACTACCGATGTAAACACCTTATAAAAGCAGGAAATTGCTTCATCTCATCCTCCAAACGAAATGGAATTGATATTTTCTTCAATCATTTTGTATTTATGAGTTTTCTTCTTTCTAAGGAAATTATGGATGGGCGGTGATTTTCTTAATTCTAACAATATAAGATTCTATGATTCCTTACAGATGTATACAAAACCACCAATTCACCAGATATTGTTGTGTATACAGAGAAGTTTTTAACAAGGGATTTAACAACAATAATAATGATGAATTGGTGATTGGTGTTGGTTGTTGGTGGTAGAGTGTGTGCTGGTTGTAGTACTTGTTATTGCTATAAGTTATTGTTTAGCCCTTTTAATACCAAACAATATGAAACTGGCCGGGACGCTGCATGTTGTGATGTGTTCTCCACTTCCAACTTAGTTGCTTCGGCCACAAACCCCAGTACTGTGACTTACAATGCAGACGAAAGGGAGACAAACAAATACCGGGGATTGTCTGGCTGCCCTAGGCCCAGAGTCCATCACTCTTCCCCCTCCCATTCTTCTGTAGCCCTAGAGCCTTTGCTTTTTCCTTCCTTTTTTCGTTTTTAAATATTTGTAGTTTTTAAAAAACTGTCAATCGTAATTCCATTTAAGAACTGTTATTGAGCTAAATAATGGAAAAATTAGTTATATGATGATTTTCAAAATTATTTGAAAATCATGGGCAGTGTGATTCATTAGAAATGCAGTTAATTAAAGAGTTAATTAAAGTTAGATTATACATAGCATTTTAGAATATTAGAGAGATAAGAAGAGAAATATGCTAGCAAAAGGGTTAGTATGGAATTTACCATGCTTTGTGAGTTAGCCATCCTGTCAAATATAAGAAACATTTGTTACTAATGTCCTATATCTACAAATTTTGTGAGATGGAGAGGAAAAATTAAAATTCAGAGAAGTAACTTTTCTCTCTTTTGCTAAAAATTGAACAAAGATTGTCCTTACTCTCAGTAGAATTGTTGGAAAAATTGGACGACTGATAATTAGATCTGTACTATCCACCACCACCACGACCACCACTACCACCACTGCAGCCACTACTACTGAAACCACAACTACAGTAGCCACTTCCACCCCCACTAACAACAACAATCACTACTGCAGTAACTACTACTAAAACCCCCACCACTGTAGCTGCTGCCACTATCACCACCACAGTAACCACCACCAAGTAAAAGAAAATTAGTCATGATTTTCTTCTAGTGAGAAAAAAAAAATGAAACAAATAAAACCCAAACTAATAACACAAAAAAGATAAGAAACGGAAGACAAACTTTGTTTCATTATGTTCGTTGATTGGTGTTTTTCTTTATTTAATTGTTTTCTCTCTCTTTTTTCCTTTCTCTTTCTTTTATTTTGCTGGTCATTATTTAATTTTAAATAATTACTTTCTTTATTGTGTACCAAAAAAATGTAAATAAAGTTTGACTGTTTTTCCTGTTTTAACCCTTTAACACCAACCTGTCCCAAACCACCTCTTTCTATGAAACAAAACTATTGATTTTAAAGAGTTTCTATTTGATTTAAAATCTTCCAACCTTTTAAGTGAAATCTCTTTTAATTGTAACAATAGGAGCTTTAACTAGTAGTGTACAATTAGTAAGTGGTTGAGAATGTATGTATATGTGTAAACATCTGAACAAGTATCCTCCACCTCCAACTATCTTACCCTCTGCCTCTTGGACCTGGTTGACAGGATGGAGAATACATTGCCCTGGAGGACGATTACAAATACCACTTTAATAATAAAATAATTAATCATTTTAGTAAATCTTTCAAACTTATTCATTAATTAATTCAAATACAGTGCATTTAATTAGAAATATGGTTATGAAAGAGTTAAATTATCCTAGAGAGCAATTCTCAACTCATCATCATTATTTCCATGCTTATGTGGATTGAATGAGTCTTCTCCACCATAGCTTTCTCTTAAATTGTGTTCTGTTATCACTCTGTATGTGGTACAGGCTGTTGAGATCAGCTCTCCCTACTTCCAGCCAGGTTTTTATGTTGTCTTCCTCTTTTTTAGCTACTTCCTATGTGTTGCTCAAGACACTTCTTCATCCATCAAGCATCTTCCATACACATCAAATGCCCTCCATATAATTCCTTTTATGCCTATATTTTCCTTCAAATTATCTGTACTTAGTTATTTATATTTACTAATATTACTCATCCAGTCAAACATACTAGCCTCATTCCTTTCTAGCCTTCACACATCTTCTGCATTCCATATTCTTACACTTTCTACACAGGAATCATAAATACATATTGGACTTTATAGTTTATAAAGTCCAAGCATCTAACCTAATTCATAACATTGAGAAAAATGTTTATTTCATATTCAGAAGATTGACACATGCCAGAATAAACTCTATCAAATTGAGTACAATTTTGACAACTATTAAATTACTAGTATATCTATGCTGCCAAAAATGATAACTATTTTTGTCTCTATTTTGGATGTATTTTCTTAATGATTATATAGATCAGACTTTTCCTGATGATTCCTATTTGTGTCTGAAGCTATTTAATTTGTCTTTCTTCCTACAACTCCAGTAAAATATTAACATTGTAGCAAAATTACCAAATATAATCATGGAAAGTAGTAATGTATTCAAGCAAAAAATCAATTGACTATACAAAAATTGCTTCTAATCATGGATAAAATGAAATGATTTCATTTATTTACTTTATTTATTTGATAATTATTTAAATAAACTTCATTTTAGAAGAATCATCCACAAATTTGTTAACATCTTTATTACTATATTTTGTAAGTAATACATTGTATTTGAATTAATTATAGTATTTGGTGGGATTTACTAAAATTAAGATTTCATTATTTGAATGGTATTTGCACTGTTTCTTGTAAGAATTATGTTGGAAGGTTTTCATTTATATAAGAACCCTTTAAAATGGGTAATTTTGTTTCATAGAACCACAGGCTGTTTTGGGTGGGATGGTATCCAAACGGTTAATGTACCCAAGAATTTTAGGGTTATAAATCTTAAGTATAGCAAGTTATTAATAAATATTGGTTTGGTTATGGATTTGTTCATTTGTGTATTAGTGATGATGTGCATAGTTGATGAGTAACTTATTGGTCGAGTAATGTCTAGTAAGTTTGTGAAGTGTGTCTCAGTGAGTTGATAGAAGTTTTGCCATTCTTGAGGAAACAAGTAGTTATACTTGCTTGTTGTGGTGTGAAGTGATATTAACATGGGGAAAATGATTTTCCCAAATCTCATGGATAAGAATTAACAAATGAACAAAACACTACTAATTTTAATGTTTTTATTTATAACATGATTTATTTCAAAATCAAGTGCAGCAATGAACGATGGAAAAAGATGCGCATATAGATGCAGTGTGCGAATGTAGAATACCAAAGTAATAATTTCACTAACCTTTGTTGGTAGCAAGTTCAACTAGTGTCAATACCTGCAGGGCTGGCTAGCAAGTGTATGTGTTTGTTAGTGGTTACATTGTGAGGGTTATCAAATAAGCTGTCTGTTGTAGAGTAAAAAAACAGACTCAGGTTCGCAGTCGTGCCCTTGGCAGTGAAGACTTCTGGTGTCCTTGACCATAGGCGCTGAGCTGGCCAGCTGCAGGTGTGAGCCTCGCAAGTTGGAATGGCTCTTCCAGCGCATCTCCCTTACCATCCTCCAAGGAAATGCCTTCTCCATCCTGTGCATTGGGGCTATTTGCTCATCATACGGATTAATATGCAAAGTTATAAACTATTGTTTCTACCAGTTTGAAGTCAGTGTTACAGTTCTGTGGTTTTCTGTTTTGGGAGTTGAAATCCTTGTATATATAAGAATCAGATTGGCCAGAAACATGAAACTGATGGCCTTTAGAACTGTCTTCTTTTTAGATAATCTGGCACTATGAGAGATCAGTATCAAAGTTTGTGGCTCTGAGGACATAGGTCAGTCGTGAGTGGCTGTGTTCTTAAATTAGAGACGTGTGTGTGTGTCATCTTTTTTAGGTTAGAGACATATATGTGTGTAGTCCCTTCCTTCCTTTTACACACACATATATTCACACAAACACACAGATACATTGTGTGATGGATGGATGAACAGAAGTCCCTCAAATTTATATACATGTGAATGGGGTTCTACTGAAACAGATAGAGAAGTTCAAGTATCTTGGTGTCGTGTTCATGAGTGATGGAAGGCAGGAGTCTGAATTAAGTGTAAGATTTGCAAAAGCTGATGCAGTAATGCGCCAGCCTCAGCATTCAGTAATAAGAAGAAGGGAGGTAGGTGTAACAGCCAAACTCGCTGTCTTCCTGGTATTCGTGCCAACCCTTACTGAGGGTCATGAATCTTGGGTAATGACCGAAAGAATACAATTGAAAATACAAGCAGCAGAAATGGGGTTCCTCCGAAGGATTAATGTTACTTGATAAACTGCATAGCTCAGAGATCAGAGAATCACTCCTGTTAGAGCTGCTACGAATAGAGAGATCATAGCTCCAATACTATGGGCATGTTTTTAGAATGTCTCTGGAAAGAATTGCTGGACAGATTTTACTGGCAAAAACCAACCAGCAAGAGACCCAGAGGTAGACCCTGAGCAAGATAGTTGGATAACCTCCATGAGCTTGGCTGGTCATGCTTTGGGATCCAGCTGGATCAGTTAGAGATGTTTGCTTCTGACAGACCCACTGGAAGAAGTGTTTGAGAAGAACTCTGCCCCCACAACCCTCTAAGAAATAAGTGGGCAAAGAAGAAGATATTGTCAATTTAATTTCAATTTACATATATCTATATGCATATATATTTGCATATAATACCAATAGGCACACTACATATGCTAGTATATATAATGTGTGCAAAGCTGAGACAACAAATCAGTAGTACTCTCCGTATTGGATGAAACTGGACAGGTATATATATATATACATATATATATATATATACATATATATATATATATATATATATATATATATATATATATATAGAAAGGATGAATATAAAATGAAAGTGCTTTTGTTAAAAAAGGAATTTATTAGGTATTGACATATGTTTCTGTAACAGACCGAATACCTATGTATCGCTGCTTGCGTAATCATATAATGTTAGCAAGTATTCGAAAGCAAATGTATAATCAGTTGTCACTTCTTCAGAGATTTTGGATAAAATCAGAAAAATTGAAGTATTTATATTAGTAAAAGAGGAAGGAACAGAGGGGATAGAATATGACAGATGGTAAAATAATTTACTGCTAAACAAGTATATAATGGGTTTTTAATGAGAATACCATGAGTAAATCTAAATAAGAATTTTGGGTGTGCCAATTTTAATCTCTACTTGACCAACTGGACAGTGGACAGGGCTGGTCATTTGGTGCAGTAGTATTAATTATAAAGTGTCAATTGGGGAAGGGGGAGATTTCGATTGCTACTAAATAACATCAAAGCTAGTAGCCAGCTGGTATATGCACTAGGGAATTGAATCAAGAAATCAGAAATCTCATTTTATCTATAGCAGTTTGTATTAAAAGGTAAATAATAGAAGAGTTGATAGAATTAAGACTAATAAAGAATGTTCATATCTATTTTGACAATCAAACGGGGATAGAGACAGGCGTTCAATCCTGGTAGTATTTATAATATGAAAATGTAGATTTTAGGCGATGGTTACAGTATAACGATCGCTCTATTCTGTTATTTAATAAAATGTTTTTGGATTTCATAATACAAAATAATTCTACATTACATAATTTACAAAATTCCTGTCCATTGGATTATGGGGGGGCAGCGCTATTATATCCCATTTTAGGTGAAATTGTTGGTTATTTTCACGCAGCTGCCAAGCCTTGTCTGCGAGTGTTGTTACATAACGCTGGTTTTCATGTTTTATCGAATAACGATGTCTATAAAGGCGTGATTTGAAGGAGGTGGCTGTAGATCCCACATAGTACCACTTCTGTCTATCCGATTCGATAGTACATTTGTATACGATGTTGCGTTCAAGACACTGATTGTTCAACGGACACATTCCTGGTTGGATACAGTTACAATTACAATTTTGCGTTGTTGTATTGCCATGGATGGGTTGATGAGGTTGCTTATGTAGGACAGGATGTTGTTTGTTGTTTTGTGATGTTATAGCTAATGTTTTACGTGTATTGTTATGTGTTGGAAGGCGTTTATACAACCGTTTTGCGTTAAGCTTTTTTATATGTTGTTCAATATTAGGGGCGGTTGAATATGAAAGTCGAATGGTGTTAGGGTTTAAGATTTTATTATATTTATGTGATGTTGGAAAGTGTTTTCTAACTAATCGAAAGAATTTTGAGGGTAGATTGGTTTTAATAGATTTGTTATAGACCGGGTTGTACCAGATATACTCCTTACATCGCCTTCTGTTTGGTGGTGTGCGACTATTATTGTGTCTATTGCGGTAGTGTATGTATGGTGGTGATTCTGTGCTATTTCTACTCCTATGTGATTTATTTTGGGTGTTTTGGTGTTCATTGACTATATACTCTATATTATCTAGGTGACCGGCTTTCCTAAGTGCATCATCATAATACTCGGCATATTATAAATACTACCAGGATTGAACGCCTGTCTCTATCCCCGTTTGATTGTCAAAATAGATATGAACATTCTTTATTAGTCTTAATTCTATCAACTCTTCTATTATTTACCTTTTAATACAAACTGCTATAGATAAAATGAGATTTCTGATTTCTTGATTCAATTCCCTAGTGCATATACCAGCTGGCTACTAGCTTTGATGTTATTTAGTAGCAATCGAAATCTCCCCCTTCCCCAATTGACACTTTATAATTAATACTACTGCACCAAATGACCAGCCCTGTCCACTGTCCAGTTGGTCAAGTAGAGATTAAAATTGGCACACCCAAAATTCTTATTTAGATTTACTCATGGTATTCTCATTAAAAACCCATTATATACTTGTTTAGCAGTAAATTATTTTACCATCTGTCATATTCTATCCCCTCTGTTCCTTCCTCTTTTACTAATATAAATACTTCAATTTTTCTGATTTTATCCAAAATCTCTGAAGAAGTGACAACTGATTATACATTTGCTTTCGAATACTTGCTAACATTATATGATTACGCAAGCAGCGATACATAGGTATTCGGTCTGTTACAGAAACATATGTCAATACCTAATAAATTCCTTTTTTAACAAAAGCACTTTCATTTTATATTCATCCTTTCTACATTTCTCCGGAATATAATTTATACTCGTTGAGCAAACCTGCACGTACGCTGTTCATCTCTAACGTAACGATATATTATCACTACATTATTGATAACCTGAAATTTTATATATATATATATATATATATATATATATATATATATGTGTGTGTGTGTGTGTTTAGAGAGAGAGATAGAGAGATGTAAATAGATATAGATATATAGACATACATACATACATGTGTCTGTGTATGTGTTTCATAGCTTTTCTAAACAAACATAACTTTCTAATTAAAATTATATTTTGTAATAATCTCTTAATTTTCATTTGACTTCAAAATCAGATAGAACACACTAGTGCTGGTTTTTAATATTATTTTCATCTATAAATCAAAAATTAACCCCTCTTCCCACCCCAAAAGAAAAAAAGCCCACAAAGATATTTAATGAAGAAATAAACTAAAAAATAACCCCCTAATTCTTTTCTTCAGTATAAAACAACTTGAGTCTTTTCTAACAACAATAACTTTCATAAGCTGCAGATTTATTTCTGCTCCGTCGCCATAATTAAAGATTTCCGATATTTTCATGGATACATCATTCAAATTTTGAAAACATGTCTCTATATGTTATTTGATTATTTTTATTGCAGCATCTGTAGAGTGATTTTGTTTATAGTCATGTTCTTATTGTTGTTGTTATAATGGTGCTGGTGGCAGTTGTCATAATGATGATGTTAAAAATAATTGATAATGGTAATGGAGTTGGAGAGATGATAGTCATAGTAATGGTAACTTAGAAATAGCAGTGTTTAAATAAATGTTTGTTTGTTGTTGTTGTTGTTGTTGTTTTTTACTGCTGCTGTTGTTGATGTTGCTGGTGTTGTAGCTGCTGTTGTTGCTATTGTTGTTTTTGCTACTGTTGATGTTGTTAGAGTTGTTTTCGTTGCTTCTGTTATTGTTGTAGGTGGTGGTGTTGCAGTTTTTTGTTGTTGCTGTTATTATTAGTGGAGTTGGTGTTTTTTAAAAGGCAATGAAATAAAACCTTTTATAGAAATAGATATTGATATTACCTTAAATATTATTTATCTTTTAAATGAAAACATGAACACTATTGCTGTTGATTTCACAAAACATGTATGTAAGTGAGTTGACATGAAACTGTACTGTACATTCTGCCATGCAGCATTTTATAATTTGAGAGGAAATATAGCAATCAGTTAGAAAATGTCTCATCTATATCAACACACAGATTACTTCTGTATGACTAACACAGGCATGGATGAGTAGTTAAAAAGTTTGCTTTGAAATCATGAGATCTCAGGTTTAATCCTAAGGTGTGGCATTATGAGCAAATGTTTTTTACCATAGCTTCAGTGTGACCCAAGCATTGTGAATGAAATTTGGTAGAAGGAAGCTCTATTGAAGCCATTTGGATGGATATTACCTGTGCTTCAAAAGTTCCGCAAGGTGGTGGTGGTGGCAGTGTTGGTGGAGGTTGATGTCATAATGATGATAAACATATTGGGCTTAGCTTTGGGGTGACAAAAACCTAAAAAGCCTGTCAAATGTATTATACCTGTAATTCAAAGGTCCAGCCTTGTCACATATAGTGTTATGTTAATGTGGCTTTGAAATTACATTAAGGGTACACCTATCTGGGAATACTCAACTGCTTGATATGGGGGAATGATCAGTTAATAAAAAACTGAATGGTCATCTTCGAAACCAACCAAAGATGCATCAATTATAAGATTGAATATTATGTGCACAGCACAACATTTTTCCTATATTTAGTATTTTGGTGAAATTATGCAGCCTAGTTGTTAGGACGTTAGATTTACAGTTATGAGGTCAGGCTTTCAACTCCCAGACTTAGTAGACTTGAGCATGACATTTCATTTCACACTGTTCCAGTCCATTCAGCAACAGTTGAGAGTTAACGCTGCAATGGAATGATGGTCTATCCAGGAGGAAGTCTTGTACTCTCATTCACTTAAAGTCAATGAAGCTGGGATAAGCTATGACTTGATGAGCCTCCAGGCTTGGAAAGAGTTTAACTTTTTAAATATGAATGTGTCTGATCCTATGGATCCATTTAAAATATTTGTGTTTAATTTCAAATCTTTCATCATTATTGTATGCAAGAAACATTTGCTAAGGAATGTTTAAAACATTAGCTTCATAATGACAAAGTCAGTCATTTTATTGAACACTTTCACATTTTTCATTATTTAAAAAATTAATTGAACCACATTTCTTTTAAAATATCAGGATGTAAGAGTTAATTATTGTTTAAGTATTGCTTAGGGCATAAAATGAAGTGGGGCACTATTTTATCAAAATTAAATGGATTTGTCATTTGAAAAAAACTATTTTTTTGCAAAGTTTATATGTCAAGGACACTATAATATTAGGTGCTTAGGGTCTCAAAAAGTCTTCTGACTCTGATTACAATGGAATAGAATTGACCACTGTGATTTTCGATTATGAGTGTTCCCATTGTCTAATCAATGGGAAATCCTTCTCATAGAATTAATATGTAAGTGGCTGAGTATTCTACAGGTATGTGTACTCTTAGCATAATTCTGAAGGAGATTCATCATGACACAAGATGTGACAAAACTAGCCCATTGAAATACAAGTACAGTCCATCTGATTGGGTTTTAAACAGTTTCCATCTACCGAATTTCATTTACAAGGCATTTATCACTGACACTGTCCAAAATACCATGCAGTGGGATAAGCCTAGAATTTTATGATTGCAACGTGAACTTCTTAATCATTTAAGCCATGCTGCATTCACTAAATATTGTAATGCTAGAATGGTTGCTAAAGTTTGCACATATCATTGTTGGTGAAGTTGAAATCTCTATTAACATTATCAGATTTTAAATTCTAGTTAATGTTATTCTCTCCAAAGCCACTTAAAGACTATCACAAATTTGTCACATCAAATTTGTACTATACATTTTCCATTAAATTAAAACCCAGCCCAGGCTAGCCTCAAGTGAAAGAAATAAAAGTGTTTTTTCAATTAAATGATTCAGGAAAGTTCTTGTGAATAATCTGTGTTTGTGAATATTGGAACCATTAATTTTAGTCTTATACAGTTATCCCTTTTTTTTTTTTCACTTTCTTGTAAATGTATAAAAACATACCATCATACATACATACACATAACTTTCATTTATCTCTTGTCTTCTGTAAGGCATTTATTATCCATACAATATACTACTTAGTTTACTTAGCCTTAGAAAAACATGTAATTGAAGTTAAGTAATCTAATCTGTGTAATTCATGTCACTATTAACACTATATGTGCTTGAATTTGTCCACATTTGCATCATCATCATCATTTTATGTCTGCTTTCTATGCTAGCATGGGTTGGATCGGTTTCCATGGTCTGAGACTAGACTGGTCAGATAGACCTCATCATGTATGTATGATTGCCTTAGGCATGTTGTCCTGTATGTATGAAGATCTATGATGGTATGTATGTATAATTGCCTGTATATATGAAGATTTAATGTGTGGTGGCTTGTATGTATAAAAACATGTATGTATAATGGCCTGTATGTATGAAAGCTTGCATATGTGATGGCTTATATGTATGAAGGTCTGTATGTATGGAGGTCTGTATGTATGAAGGCTTGTATGTATGGAGGTCTGTATGTATGGAGGTCTGTATGTATGCAGGTCTGTATGTATGCAGGTCTGTATGTATGGAGGTCTATATGTATGGAGGTCTGTATGTATGAAGGTATGTATGTATGGAGGTCTATATGTATGAAGTCTTGTATGTATGGAGGTCTGTATGTATGGAGGTCTGTATGTATGGAGGTCTGTATGTATGAAGGCTTGTATGTATGGAGGTATGTATGTATGGAGGTCTGTATGTATGAAGGTCTGTATGTATGGAGGTCTATATGTATGGAGGTCTGTATGTATGGAGCTCTGTATGTATGAAGGTCTGTATGTATGAAGGTCTGTATGTATGGAGGTCTGTATGTATGAAGGCTTGTATGTATGGAGGTCTGTATGTATGGAGGTCTGTATGTATGAAGGTCTGTATGTATGGAGGTCTATATGTATGGAGGTCTGTATGTATGGAGGTCTATATGTATGGAGGTCTGTATGTATGGAGCTCTGTATGTATGAAGGTCTGTATGTATGGAGGTCTGTATGTATGGAGGTCTGTATGTATGAAGGCTTGTATGGAGGTCTGTATGTATGGAGGTCTGTATGTATGAAGGTCTGTATGTATGGAGGTCTATATGTATGGAGGTCTGTATGTATGGAGCTCTGTATGTATGAAGGTCTGTATGTATGAAGGCCTGTATGTATGGAGGTGTGTATGTATGAAGGCTTGTATGTACGTTTGCTTGTATGTATGGAGGTGTGTATGTATGATTCCCTGTATGTATAATTATCTGTATGTATGATGGGCTGTATGTATGATGGTTGTATCTATGATGACTTGTATCTATGATGGCTTGTATGTATGAAGGCCTGTATGTATGGAGGTCTGTATGTATGTTCGCTTGTATGCATGATTGCCTCTATGTATGATTGTGTGTATGTATGATGATCTATATGTATGATGGCTTGTATGAAGATCTGTATGTATGAAGGTCTGTATGAATGAAGGTCTGTATGTATGAAGGTCTGTATGTATGAAGGTATCTATGTATGATGGCCTGTATGTATGATTGTATGTATAATGGTTTGTATGAAGGCTTGAATATATGAAGGTCTGTATGTTTCTGTGTGTGGTGGCCTGTATATATATATGTTGGTTGGTATGTATGACAGCCTGTATGTATGATTGCCTGTATGTATGAAGGCTTGTATGTATAATGGCTTGTGGGTATGAAGGTCTGTATGTATGATGGCCTATATGTATGAAGGTCTGTATGTATGATGGCCTATATGTATGAAGGTCTGTATGTATGATGGCCTATATGTATGAAGGTCTATATGTATGATGGCCTATATGTATGAAGGTCTGTGTATGCAAAAGCCTGTATATATGCAGCTCTGTTTGTGTGGAGGCCTGTATATTTGTTGGTTTGTATCTGTGAAGGCCTGTAGATATGATAACCTATATGATAACCCGTATGTATGAAGGCATACATACAGGTGTGTATGAAAATGATGATGACATATTTCATATATATACAACCATTATTATCATCACCGTTTAACATCTATTTTCCATGCTTGCATGGGTTAGATGACTATCACTTGCTGAGGCTAGGGTAACAGCATTGCTGGAGGGGTACTTGCCTTTAATTGCTGTAAGGGGGGATTCATGGTGGTGCCTGGCTTCCGTTTGTGACTTAAAAAGTGGGGCATTTATATACTGCTTGGAGCAAGTGGCTGGGTGGTGTGTGCCAGGCTTTTCTGAGTTGGGAAAGTGTTAGGGTGCAAGGGTTCAGCAGGGAAGGTGAATCACTTAAGTTTCCTCCTAGATTTCTATGCAAGCATGGGTTGGGTAAAGAAGTCAGGAGTATATTCATGGGTGAGGACCTGAGAGTTTGTTCATCTCTCTGTTTTTTTTTGTTTTTTTTTTTATTAAGGATAGAGAATGGGATCAGGGGCATGCTGGCAGGGATTTCAGGAGTATATTAGTAGTCCAAAGATGGGATCTGAGTGTTGTACCACCTCTCTGATTCGTTGGGTTTAAAGTGGAGAGAGGTAGGTGGGTTATCTATACTGTTTCTGCTGCTTCATTCCACTTGTACGAGAATGTGAGTTCCTTGTATTACAGAATATTGCCATTTTTCTTAGGTTTTTCCCTTCCAAGGTTTCCTAAGACTTCACACTCCCTACATTCCTTTATGCAGCTGCTATCCTTCATATACATTACATGTCCATACCATCACAGTCTTCTCTCTTGTACACTGCAACTAATGCCTTTTATGCCCAGTTTTTCTCTCAGCTCATTGATACTTTGTTGCTCAATATTATGTTCCAAACACCAACTAAATAATGAAAACATTAATTATATTTCTAAATCCTTCCAAATTCTTGATTATTTTCACAATTATTTGAAAATCATAGGTAGTGTTTCTCATTTAAATATGGAATTGAAAGGTCACCTATCAACAATTTCACCTATCAACTGTCCCTAGACTGGTACTTTAACGTTCATTGACCCCAAAAAGATGAATGGCAAAATTAACCCCAGCATCATTTGAACACTGAATGAAATGAGTTGGAAGAGATACTGGAGGGGGAGGGGTAATCTGATGCCCTAAAACCTTTGTCAAATCACCACCTTGTAATAGAAATTAGAACAAAGGATTTCTACTTTAGGCACAAGGCCAGAAATTTGTGAGGATCAGAACAGTCAATTAAATCAAGTCAGCACTTGACTAGAACATTATTTTGTCAACCCATGAAGGACGAAATTCAAAATTGACCTCAGCATGAATTGAAAATAAAAATTATGAGCCAGAATAAATACTTCAAAGCATATTTCCAATGTTCTAATGATTCTAATAATTAATCATGGTTAAGAATAAATCACCATAATTTGAATAAATTGAGAAAATATTTTGTTATGGCATTAAATTAGCAGAGTTGTTAGGGCAACAGAAAGAATATTTTGTGGTATTTATTCTGACTGTTTGGACTCTGAGTTCAACTCCCACTGACGTCACATATGCTTTCATCTTTTCAGCATCAATAAAGTACTACTATTTCAGGGGCAGTGGACTGGCAAAACTGTTAAAGTGTCTGTTTTCTGTTTTGACTTTTGCACTGGAAAAGCCATGATGCATCTGCCAAGAGTTGCAACTGGCAGATAGTATTGGCAATGAAAAGGCCAATTGAAACTAATGTTTCCCAGATGAGCAGACAGGAGCAACATGAGATAATGTGCCCTTCTCAAGGACTCAATGCATCACTCAATCATGTAATTAAACTCATGGCCTTACAATTACAACCCAAACAATCTAACCACTAGGCCACCCACCTTCTCACTTACATATCAATTAGTATTAATTTCCTACATATTTGCCAGAGAATAATTAAGCTATAATTGTATATAGCCATTGGAAATATGACTTAGTTAAACAGCAGACATTATTCATATACTGATTATATTACCGTTTAAAATTATATTCTAACATTTATCATCCAGATAGAATCTGCAACTGGCACAGAAATATCCAGATACATGTTAAATGATAGAGAATATATTTTCTTTCCTTTTTGAATCAAGATTTGTTTCACTTGTGAAGAATTATAAATATATTTTTGTATTTTTAGGCATTGGATACAATGAATAAAACTGGTAAAAGAATGAAATAGGAAAGTGACTTTGTATGAATGTATTTTTGTGCGTATATATGTATTTATGTATAAATATATATATATATATATATATATATATATAATCATCATTATCATCATCATCATCACCACCATTTTATGCCCATATATATATACATATGCAAAGTCATGGGTATGTGATTAAGATGTTTACTTTACAATGTCATAATACTGGGTTACATCACTATGCACCTATCAAGGGCAGATGGCAGATATTCTTTTTATTGGAAACTCAGATTGATCAAGAACCTGTAAGTGGAATTTGAGAGGTGGAAACTATATGATGTCTAAAATTCTAAAGTCTGTCTTGAGCCCAGAGGCTCATCAGGCCAGTGCTTATCCTTGGACAGGACACCAATGCTTGGATAGGACACCAGTCCATCACAGAATTAAACCTCCAGCTAATGTTGGTACTTATTTTCAGCTGAGTATACTGGAACAATTTGAATTTGAAACGTAGCGTTTTACTAAAGAACAAAACGCAGTCAACAAATTGAACACATGACATTATGATCGTAAGCACATGCACCATTATCTATATATAGACAATACCCTTAGCACATGCCCCATTATCTATATATAGACAATATGCCTCCATCCCCTCCCACTGAAAAGTGGTTGTGGAGGTTTCATGACAAAAAAGCACCCAGCCCACACTGTAAAGTGGCTGTGTAGCCGTAAAAAAAGCACCCAGCACTCACTGTGAATGAGGTTGGTGTTAGGAAGGGCATCCAGCGGTAGAAAGCAAGCCAAAATCAGTTCCCTGAATGAGCAACACAAGGTCACCCAACCTGGCACTGCCCACAACAGGACAACCCGTCTGACTCATGCTAGCATGGAAGAATGGACTAAAAGTGGTGATGATGATGATGATATATATATATATATATATATATATATATATATATATATATATAGTTATACTTTGGGAGGGTCATGTTGCCAATAAGAAACACACGCACCAGTTGTTTTCACTTCAATTTATTATATATTTATAAATTTATAAATTTACAAATCTACAAACCTATAAATTACTGGTTGGTTGTTTGGTTCCATGACCCTCCCAAAGTATAACAATATCGGTTTCAACACACGATTTCAGATAAAGAATCTTGCTAAACAAATTTAGAAACAAAATATATATATTTTATATATATATATATATATATATATATATATATATAGGAACAAGTAGGACCCCGACGGCTGAGCTCAAGCCGTTTCGATGGCGTTATGGTCCACCTGGTTCCTTACCACATTTCCTTCATTATATATATATATATATATATATATATAGTGTGTAGTTAATCTGAACAAAGTAGCATTTTAAAGATATATATGAAAGAATAATATACAGGCATATCGAGAAACCTCTACATCATGGAAACATGCATCATTTGTCTTTGTATTTCAGAAAACAAAGTTTAAAATATTTAGTATTGAATGTGATATGAGATGGTGTAAGGAAGAGAATTATGTATTTGTACATTTAGTTAGTTGTCTCCTTTCATTTGATAAAATACACTGATCCAAATATCAAGTTTACTCGTGTAATATATATGCATTTTCATACACATATAGGTCTAAACGTACATCTGAATTCACATGTATACAAGCACACACACATTTAAACACATAAATGCATGTCTCTAGATAAACACATGTGTATATATACATACACACACATACACTAACAAACACAAACACATACGGACATATATATATATATATATATATATATACAAATATACAAGATAGTGCTTGCGAGTTTTGTAAAATTCTTTTTAACAGTATGTTTCAATGATGCAATATTTTTATAATAGTGTTGCCTTAATTTGCCCTCTACCATCCCTTTATAGCTTTTTGCCCAGAGATAGAAATGATAGAGTGGACTTCAGTTTAGTATACTTCTGCTTGTGCATTGCAGTGGACATGATGTTGGTTTTCTACATTTAAAAAAGGTACTTGGTGTAGTTAATTCTCATGATTTGTGATGCAGCTGATTTTGAGATTCCCTATTTTGAATATACCAGATATTAAAGCATGGAATACTTGTCACTAGTTAGTAGTAGCTAATATTCCATATTTTAGTAGTAGCTAATATTCCATATTTTAGTAGTAGCTAATATTCCATATTTTAGTAGTAGCTAATATTCCATATTTTCTTTATGTAATATAGTCTAGCTCATTTATTGCCATCTGCTTAACTCACATAGACTCTCTCTCTCTCTCTCTCTCTCTCTCTCTCTCTCTCTCTCTCTCTCTCTCTCTCTCTCTCTCTCTCTCTTCTCTCTCTCTCTCTCTCTCTCTTCTCTCTCTCTTCTCTCTCTCTCTCTCTCTCTCTCTCTCTCTCTCTCAGAGCACTCCCTACTTATTAAATCAGTGTGCACTGTTTGCAAATGTCTCATATCTAGGGCCATGAGTCTTTACTCGATATATATATATATATTTTTTTTATATGCATGGAGGATCAGTAACATCGTCCCAGTGCCAAAGATGGGAGATCTCTCTAACACCAACAACTACAGGGGGATCTCACTGACGTCACTTGTGGCAAAGACCCTCAACAGGATGATTCTTAACAGGATCCAGCCCGAGATGGAGAAGAAGCACAGGGACAACCAGAATGGCTTCAGAGAGGGAAGATCAACCACCAGTCACATCCTGATGCTGAGGAGGATATTAAATGGAGCAAAGTGCCTTCCTGCGGTCATGGTTTTCATTGACTTTAGGAAGGCTTTTGATTCTGTGGATCGTCACTGCCTGATGAAGATTTTACAGGCTTATGGAATCCCCAAGAAGATAGTGGACCTGATATCACTGCTCTACACCAACACCAAAGCCCAAGTCATTACACCTGATGGGATGACAGAGTTCTTTGAGATACTGGCTGGAGTGCTCCAGGAAGATACATTCGCTCCCTACATTTTTATCATCGCAGTGGACTATTGTATGCGCCTTGCGCTGGAGAAACACCAGGACTCTGGCTTTACTGTAACACTGGCTCAGAGCAGGAGAGTTAAGGCATAAAGATATCGGATGCTGAGTTTGCCGACGACATAGTTTTGGTGACAAACACAGTGAAGGAGGCAGAGGATTTTATGCAGGATGTTGAGACTGTGTCGATGAGTGTGGGGCTGAGAATGAATGAGATTAAGACGAAATATCTGGTAGAGAATATTGAGAAGCCAGAGAAGATTACTAATGTAGGTGAAAAGCCGCTAGAATTGGTTGAGGGCTTCCTTTATTTGGGAATATGTAAGATGAATTGGTCAAGAGGAAGAGCAAAGCCCGGGCGGCGTGCCACAGCTTGAGATCGGTGTGGAAGTCAGACCTTCGTAAAGACCTGAAGATCCGCCTCTTCGTTGCTGTAGTGGAGTCTGTGCTGCTGTACGGGTCTGAGACTTGGACACTGACCAAGAAACTCACTCATATGGTGGATGGGTGCTACACGAGAATGCTGAAGATGGCTCTGAACATTAGTCAGTATACACTGAGGATGAAGAACTCAGAGCTGTACAGGAGCCTCCCAAAAGTCAGCTCAAAAGTGACACAGAGGAGACTGAGGTTAGCTGGACAAGCTCACCGACATCCAGAGTTAACACTGCACTCAGTGCACCTGTGGGAGCTCCTGCATGGACACACTGGAAGAGGAACACCGAGGTTAACATATGTTGATGCCCTAAGGACAGGCAGTGGTCTCTTGGAGACGGATGACATGGCGGCGATAATGAGGGACAGAGACCGCTGGAGAGAACTCGTCCATGGATCTCGGGAATTTTACCCGCTCTAGATAGATACATAACTATGTCTATGTAGGTATGTATATGTAGGCATGTGGGTATGTGTGTTGGGATTCATGAAAATATGTCTATTCTTCAGATATATAAGTGGATATATGCATCTCTCCCCCCCCCCCCCTCTCTCTCTCTCTATATATATATATATATATTAAAATAACAAATTAAAGTTTAAGCAAAAAATCGCTGCTTTCACCCTTAACTGGATCTTCTGAAACTAAAAAAAGCAATCTGTGAACGGAGAAGTAAATATTTCGAAAAACGTTGCAACCGAAGGAAAACAGGAAGACAAGACTTTGGTTTGTGATGACGTTCCCTGGTAATGAACGGAAAAAAGCGAAAATAATACGTCGTTATGTGGAGTGGTGAGAACAATTACAGACAAAGACAAAACCACGTTTATGGTATAAATGGGGTCGTAGACTAATATTCTATTTCGGAAACGGATTCTCGGCTTCAGAGTTAAGAATAATGTAAATAAATTAGTAGAACGAAAATGTTATTAAAATCATAAAAGTAAGTATAATAAATATATACATACAAGCATCTATATACGTACATACACGTGCATATGCGAAAACACCTGCCATGCATGCATATACATGCACGTACACATAAACACACGCACACATACATAAACCCGCGGAACACTCGGTCACATACGAACGTATACACCAAATACACAAAAAATATATATATGTGTGTGCGTGTATATATATACATATAATTATATAAATGTATATAAATATACACACATAAATACATATATAACGCATGCACACACATACCTACAGGTAAATACACATATGTTCACCAAACGCACGTCAACCAAAACACAATGTACACATATATACACCTTACATACATGCAAACACGCATACATGCATACACACACAAACACAAAATACACATATACACATAACCATATACACGTATACCAGTATATATAATATAATATATACACCTATAACAGATACAAACATATATACGTACGAGAAAGTATACGTACCTTCACAAAACATACGGGTAAGGTATACTTACCTATACAAATAAGTAATGGTATAAACATAAAATATACTTAGCTACCACATCAAGACGTAAAGTATCCGCATTTTGTTCGTACTATCCGTTAGTGTATAATGTGGGGCTGTAATACAGGAAAGTTTTATGCAATTTGTGTTTACAAGCCGAAATTGCCTCAGATTCTTTGTTTAAGATGTACTCATTGGCGTAGAGTATTTCCAGGGCTTCAGCGGCGCAAAGATCACATGGTCTTTTATTTCCGTTATACGATCTAACTTCCGCTAGGATCTCCCAGTGTAACCTATATTGGGTGTGGTTGTCTTTTAGACTCCAGATATAAGCTGAAAGTGACATCATATTCCTTCTTGAAGTTTTAAGAAAAGAATGGGTGTGCATGTAAAGACGCTGCTTGAATCTATTGGCGGTTAACCCTATGTAGGCCCTACTAGACGTGGGTATATCGACCTTACATTTGTAGACAATGTTACTGGAGAGGCATTTCCCGGATAGAGGGCAGTCAACCCGATTCCTACAATTACATTTAGTACTAGCTACAGGGTTGCACGTGTTCCTACGGCTAGGTAATTTAGCAAAATTTGAAGCAGTGATGTTATGTGCAATGGTAGGAGTCATAGAGTAAGATATTTTAATGGTATTTCTATTAAAAATGTTATTATATTTATATGTTGAGGGTAAATGCTTCTTAATGAGGGAGAGAGAGATCTTAGCTAATGGTGTGGTCACCTCCATATTATATGGTGGGTTATACCATATAATGCGTCGGGATCTATTTTTCCTTGGTTTGTGCTCATACTTAGTATATGCTACCTTATCGACAAATCCACTCCGAGCAAGAGCTTCATTGTAATATGTGGAATGGTCGGTGAAAATAGGCTCATTTGTAGATAGACGGGAAAGCCTCAAAGAAATGTTTCTTACCAGGTTCTGGGTTATGCTGGCAGGATGGTTAGAATGCTTACTTATGTAATTTGTGTACCCATTGTTTGCATTTGGGGAAGAGGATGGAGTTCAACCAACACATTTCCTACATATTGAGCAAGGCCATTTCCCTGAGGGGATCTGGGGTCTGTTTTCTCATCTACTTACGAGGACCTCAATCTTTGTCAGGTTGACTTTGAGACCCTTTCTTTCTAGTCCCTGCTTCCATGTTTGGAATTGCTTCTCTAGTTCCACCATAGATTCAGCTATATATATATATATAATATGTATTTCTTGCCATGTTATCATTCACTCACTCAATGCTTTAATTAAGCCAGCATCATTAAGATACTAACGAAAGTGAAAGCAGAGTGCACCCTAATACATTAGATATGTGCCTATATATATATATATATATATGTACCTATACATATATATATATATATATATATATATATATATATATAATATATATATATATATATATATATATATATATATATATAGAGAGAGAGAGAGAGAGAGAGAGGGAATAACCAAGTTATACTTAAAACATGATTTTAATTCAACATACATTTTAATGTATAATTTAATGTATAATGTCCACTGCTCAACATATCTTCAGGAATTAATGTATTGTTATAAGTTTCAAGAGTAATACATACTAGAGATAAGTTCATAGCATAGATGTTGCTCATAACATATCAATTGAAATATTGCAAATTACAAGTAATTCAAAAGCAACAGAAAAGCAGAAGCGGGGTTAAAGACAGGATATGAAAATTTAACACTTCTGTGCATCCGTACATTAACAGACGTTTTAGAAATTACATGAGTTTCCTAATGTGCATGTTGACAAGAAAAGGACAGTATTTAATTGTATTCTATTATAATATATATAAGAAAAATACCAGTGTTTTACCGTTAGACATGTTTTTGTGTACTGTTACAAATCTTATAAAGAATTCATTTTAAAGTTAAATTCGTACAAAATTATCAATCCTCTTTACCATTTTTTTCATTTTTGGATATTTTTATGCGACTAATGCATAATTGAGTTAATACTGCCCTTTTCTTGTCAATATGCAAATTAAAAACCTCATGTAATTTTAATAATATTTCTTTTCTTGTATGGATGCACAGAAGCACTAAATTTTCATATACTGTCTTTAACACCACTTCTGCTTTGCTGTTGCTTTTGTATTTACTTGTAATTTGCAATATATTAATTGATTTGGTATGAACCTCATCTGTGGTATGAAGTTATCTCTTGTATGTATTACTCTTGAAAGTTATAACAATATATAAATTCCTGAAGATATATTGAGTGGCAGACAGATGCCTCTTATATATCGTGGTATCGCCTGCCGTTATACATTGAAACATATATAGGATTAAAATTACGTTTTAAATATAACTTATTTATTCTGTCCCCATTTATAAATTTTGTGTTCTGCAGCCCTTGGCCTAACAGTCTACAACAGAATCTACAATGTTTGAGAACATCCACAGCCTTCTTTTAATTACTGCTGTATCAAGGAAACTGGTTAGCATAGAGCTTTTCTCATATTTACCAGGATCTATATATAGTAACAATAAATACAGAGACCAAAATCCAAATATTTACTTCTGTGTCTACAGATTGATTTTTCTAAGTTTCAGATGATCACGCTTAGGGTGAAAACAGAAATTCATTGCTTAAAATGCTAATATGTACTAATACTACAAATATGTATACACACAGAGACACACACACACATATATATATATATATATATATATATATAAACATGGAAGCACGGCCTAGAGTCAAAAGGACTTAAAATTAACCTGGCTAAGACCAAAGTACTAGTTTGTAGGAAAGAAAACAAGGCGGCGGTCGCTTCTGGGAAATGGTCGTGCTCGGTGTGTAGGAAAGGCGTAGGTAGAAACTCCATTTTATGTCCTAAATGCAAAGTATGGGTGCATAAAAGATGTAGTGGGATCACAGGTAAGCTAACTAAGAACATAGACTCTACATGTGGCCGGTGCTCTGGTGCAATAAGTAGCAGCAAGTGCCCACAAACTACTAGCTCTTTCAATTGCGCAGAGGGTTCTATAGAAATAGTGGACAGCTTCCGTTACCTGGGCGATAAAATCAGCAGTGGGGGAGGGTGCTCTGAAAGTACTGTAGCTAGAGTCAGAACTGGTTGGAAAAAGTTCAGAGAGATTATACCACTATTAGCTGCTAAAGGGTTCTCACTAAAAATGAAAGGCAGGTTGTACGATGCCTGCATACGAACAGCAATGCTGCATGGCAGTGAGACCTGGGCATTGTGTGCAGAGGATATACGCAGACTAGAGAGGAACGAAGCTTGCATGCTCCGCTGGATGTGTAACAGTAATATACGTGAACGGCAAAGCATAAACGAACTAAGGAAAAAATTAGAGATAAGAGGGATCAGATGTTGTTTACTCGAGAGAAGGCTACGTTGGTATGGACACGTGATGCGCATGAAAGTCGATAGCTGTATAACAAAGTGCAGGGCAATAAAGATAGACGGTAGTCACGGAATAGGCAGACCTAGAAAAACCTGGGACGAGCTGATAAACTCCGACATCACACACTTACACCTCTCCAAGACAATGTCACTGGACCGAGACCTTTGGCGGTACTCAGTAACAGAGAAGACCCGCCTTACCTAAATATATAGTAAAACCTACTCCAGCCAGTAGGCATCTCTAACAAAATACACCCCGTCCCACCACCACCACCCCCACCCGATCCACACCACCCCGTTCTATGTAAAGTTATGTTGGTGCCGCGCCATCGAGGCCGAAACAAATGAGATCGTGTAGGTGTCACGACAAAAAAACACACAGTCCACGCTGTAATGTGGCCGTGTAGGCAACACGGTAAAAACCTCCCAGACCCACACTGTAAATGTGGTTGGTGTTAGGAAGGGCATCCAACTGTAGAAAACCTGCCAGACAGTCCTATGCGAGCAAGACAATCACTCTTGCCTCAAGTGGGACTACCCCCGTCCAAACCCATGCAAGCGTGGAACACGGACGTTAAACGTTGATGATGATGATGATGATGATGATGATATATAGAGAGAGAGAGAGAGACACATATATATGAGACATACAGGAAGGTGTGGAAAAGAAAGGTCTGGAAGCTAAAAGACCTTTCATTAAGATATAAATTTAGCAAAGCCCTTCAAGATATGTATGACGAAAAAGAAGAGGATTTAGAGTTGTATGACATAGATGATAACTGGAATTTCTTGCGTGACAACTTACTGCAGGCTACTGAATAACTTGTGGTTGGGGCAGAGCTTCAACCAGACAGAGAGTGACCTGGTGGTGGAACAGCACGGTAGATAGGGTACAAGAGGCAATTAAGGAAATGAAGAATTGTAAGGCTGCTGGACCGTCGGGGATAGTTGCTGAGATGCTGAAGGCACCAGGAGAAGTAGGCACTAAACTGGTTGCACGCATCATCAATCAAGCTATATATGGTGGTGTCATATCCAAAGACTGGTGCAGCAGTATTCCCATAAATTGCTACAAAGGTAAAGGGGAAGAACAAGCCACTATACTTAGCTTTTGTTGACTCAGAGAAGGCCTATGATAGGGTACTCCGATCTGTCATCTGGTGGTCCCTAAGGAAACTAGGTGTAGAGGAATGGCTTGTGAGGACAGTGCAAGCTATGTACAGGGGTGCTGTCAGTAAAGTGAGAGTAGGCATGGAGTTTAGTGAGGAATTCCCGATACAAGTAGGTGTACACCAGGGTTCGGTCCTCAGCCCGCTCTTGTTCATTGTAGTCCTCCAAGCCATAACAGAGGAGTTTAAGACAGGATGCCCATGGGAACTTCTCTATGCTGATGATCTGGTTCTTATAGCAGAATCAGTAAAGGAGCTAGAGAATAAATTCTGGCTATGGAAACAGCAGTTGGAATCAAAAGGACTGAGAGTGAACATAGCTAACACAAAAGTGTTGATAAGTAGAAGAGAGGACAATACTCTCATTCCATCAGGTAAATGGCCATGTTCGATATGTAGGAAAGGAACTGGCATAAATTCCATAAAATATACGCAATGAAGATCTTGGGTACACAAGAGATGTAGTGCGATAGCAGGCAAACTAACAGGTAAGGAAAACTACGTATGCAGTAGATGTACAGGGAAAGTTGGCAGTAGTAATCGCAGTGATAGACACATTTTTCCAATGCAGGTGGGTTCTATAGAAGCTATTGACAGCTTCCAGTACCTAGGTGATCGGATTAGCATGGGAGGGGGGTGTTCCGAGGCCATAGTATCTAGAATAAGGATGGGCTGGAAGAAGTTTAGGGAGCTGCTTCCTCTGTTGACAAAGAAGGGTTTATCCCTGCATACGAAAGGACGGTTATATGATGCCTGTGTGAGATGCACGATGCTGCATGTTAGTGAGACATGGGCAGCAACTGCAGAGGATATGCAACGGCTGGAGAGAAATGAAGCAAGTATGCTCCGTTGGATGTGCAATGTCAATGTGTGTGAATGACCAAGCATTGAGAAAGGAACTGGGTATAAGAGGGATAAGCTGTGATGTGCAGGCGAGAAGGCTGAGATGGCATATCATGTGATGCACATGAAGGATGGCCGCTGGGTAAAGAAGTGCCTAGAAACCCCAGTAGAAGGAAGACGCAGTAGAGGTAGACCACAAAAACCTGGGCGGAGGTGGTGAGAGCAGACCTCAGATCGCTGACACTCACCGAGGAGATGACGAAGGACAAGTGGAGAGATGTTGTGCTGAATAGGACTTGTCACACCCTTGTAAGCAGGGAAAAGCGGACATACAATGATGATGATGATGATGATATTTATATATTTAAAAGTAAATGGCAACAAGAACGCAAACATAACAGTACAGCAAGGAAAGTTATTAGTTTAATGCTTGATATAGTAGGAAAAGTATCTTTACGTTTTGGACACTAGTTTTTCACCAGAAGATAGAAAGAGAACGATAGAGAGAGAGAAGAGGAAGTAATGGAAAACATTTTGGGCTGAAAAAGCATGTGTGATTTCAGTCAGCCATTTTGGAAAAATACTGGTCAGTGGATATTAGAGAGGTTTAGAGGTCTTAGATATTAGAGAGGTTTAGAAAGGGAGATCATTGTTTATTTTGTGTGGCCATGTATGTGTATATGCATGTTTTCAGGCATGTGTGTGTGTATGTGTAAGTGTGTACATGTTGGTTTGTTCATTTGTCTGAGCAAAGCTGTGTGAATGAGTGTGCATGTGTGAATGACCAATGCAGGGAGGTATAAAATAATATGTATATGAAATTCTGTGTACATACACGCAGAGAGAGAAATAGGCACAATGTGTTGTAAAGAAAGGAAGGTAGCATCGAATAAAATTAAGCTTTTATTATGGCCATAGGAAACATTGCTTGGCTTCAGGCAAGACAATATAATTGAACAACCATAAATGGCTGAACTACAAAGTATGGAGTCACTAGGTCACTTGCTGCTGGAGGAGGATAGCGCCAGGTAGTGGTGAGAGAAATAGATGCTGGGAAACTTTTAACACCAACAGCACCAAATTCCTGTCACTGAGTGTCACACAAACCTAGGTACATGTTCAAGAGATATGAGGGTGTGCAGAACAGTTCCTGACTTTAAGATTAGCGCAAAAGTTACTTTTACAGGAGAGGTAGGACTATTACAATAATTATGTGAATCAGAGGGGGGAATATGTTGAATAAAATCATAATTAACTGATCCTCTTGTATTTTCTTTTACCCAAAGCCAGGAACTTTTGAGTGCCCCCTGATACACATACACCCTCAAGCATGGACTGAGTGTGTTGGGGGTGTGTGATGGCACGTGTATATATATATATATATAGAGAGAGAGAGAGAAAGAGAGAGCGAGAGAGAAAGAGAAGAGAGAGAGAGAGATGAATTTTGATTAGCCAATATCCTTTTAATACCAGTAAAGGAATAAGACAGCAATATACATTGAATATACATGTATATATATATATATATATATAAATATATATATATATATATATATATATATATATATATATATATATATATATATATATATATATATATATATGTGTGTGTGTGTGAGTGTGTGTGTGTGTATAAATATAAAAAGAGAAGTGCCCACATACATTTTATTTCTTTAAATTTAATATCTTAGTAACAAAATAAAGTAGAAATGTTTGAATACAGAAAAATCAATGGGAAGACAACATTAATAAAACCCAGAGTGTGGTGAACATATTAGATTATTTGCATGTACTTTATATATAGAAATGTCATAGCACTTGTGTTTGTCTTTATTGAAAACCATGCACACACACACACACACACACACACACACACACACACACACACACACACACACACACACACACACACACACACACACACACACACACACAAGCATCAAGAAATGTAGGTGAGTGTGTTACTGTTATCTGTTAGTGTATCTGACGTACATCAGTCATATGTTCAGTGGTATATATATATACAGACAAATACACAGACAAACACGCACACAAGTATGTAGTGCTGTTTTATTTACATTAAAATATTAATATTTTTATATTCTGCTTCAGTAAAAAGACAAAAAGAGTGAGATGTAAATTGAGGAAAGGTGATTTCAAAAAGAATAGGAGTTGTAAGATTGAAGAAGAGAAACAAAGAAAGGGAGTTAAAGAGAGATTGAAGGAGAGAAACTGAGACAGAAAAAAAAGAGAGGTGAAAAAAGAAAGAGAGGTGTTTAAGGTTAAATATTTGTCTTTTAATGTCTTCGAGGGAGAAACTTCATTTGAAAGAGTTTCTCTGATTGACTAGATTCTTACGTATTGTCATAGAATGATTAGCAATTAAAATGTTCACAACTGACTTACTGCAATAAATAGATATCACACACACACGCACACACACGAACACACACACGCACGCACGCACGCACGCACACACACACAAATTTGGCTATGTAAACAGAAGAAACAAAACTCAATACATAGGTGAAGTAATGCATATTTTATTGTGTGAAAAGTATACTTAACCCTTTGATACAATATTTCTAATGCCAATGTGTTTCCAATAATTTTTCAAAATAACCCAGAATTTGTCAACCCATATCTATGGTATGAATCTTGGGTAATGACTAAAATCTTGGTAATGACTAAAAGAATACGATCGTGAATACAAATGTCTGAAATGGAGTTCCCCTGAAGCGTCTTTGGAGTAATGTTACTCGATAGGGTGCATTGCTTGGATATCAGTGACTCACTCCAGGTAAAACTGCTACTTCTCCAAATTAGCTCTGATACTATGGGCATGTGGTTAGAATGTCTGAAGAAAGTATCAGTGGACAGATTTTATGGGCAAAACCAACCAGCAGGAGACCCCAAGCAAGAGGATTGGATAACCTCCATGAGTTTTGCTGGTCTCACTGGGGATCCAGCCAGATCAGTTGGAGATGGTTGCTTCTGACAGGACCCACTGGAAGGAGTTTTGAGGACATCCCCTATGACCCTCTCAAGAATAAGTGAGCAAAGAAGAAAAAAATACCCAGATTTTGGAGGAATCCAGTAAAATTAATATTTCCAGTCACTTGAATGCCAAGAATTTCACCCTTTTGATAACAAACCACCTGCTCTGTGAAACAAAGCTCTTTATTTCAAGTGTTTATCTGAAAAGGTTTTCATACTTTTATGTGAGAACCTTTGTTAAGTTATGATCCAAACAACAACTTAATAATAAGACAATTAGTTATATTACTAACTTTATCCAAATTCTTGAGTATTTTCAAAAATTATTTGAAAATCACATGGTCTTACATTACATATATGGTAACAATCAGGTTAAATAATGAATCTCCTTGATAAATACTATAGGTGACACTGTTTCTAATCAGTGCTACTTACTATTATTAAGCATTAAACTGTAACATATTAGAGGAACCTCTTTCAAAATCAGGCTTGTGTTTCTTATGGTGAACATGAGTTAATATCATTATGATTATATAACTAATCCCGCCAAAGTTAACTTTGCTTTTCATCCTTACGGGGTCGATAAAATAAAGTACCAGTAATACACTGGGATAATTGCTGGCCTTGTGCCAAAAGTAGAAACAATTATGATTATATAATTAGTTGTCTAAGCTATTTCACCTCATAAAGTGTCTCATGTATATAACTACATGTGTTTAAATTACATTTTTGACACATTTATATTTCCAGAAAATTGCTTAATTACTTCTGGAATTGGTTGTAATTTTATTTTTATTATTAAATTTGCTGGCCTTGTGCCAAAAGTAGAAACAATTTTTTAATTTGCTTTATTCTTGTTGACTTGTTAATGATCAGAGATTGTGTTATTTTGTTCAGTAGATATTAAGACTCTGTAATCACGGTTGAAGAAATGATATATGGTATTTATCAACAATGAATAATTAATATATTTAATGAGACAAAAATATTTTTTTACCCTTTATAGATTAATCTCTTCGTCAGTTTCTATGACAAATATATTGTTTATTTCTCTAGAACAGACACACATGCAAATACTCACCAACAAGCATTTTAAAACCACTTTTGGAACTAAAACAGAGGTTATCCTTGCAGACATCTTAGCAGGTTTCATACTCATCATGAGTCCCTCTTTGAGGCAATATTTTATGGCTAGATGCTTTTCCTCCTTCCATAATTTTCTTTCTTTCCATACAAAGTACTACTGTTGTTATGGTGTAACATCTTTGTAGCTTTAGCTGGCCTTGATTTCCTGTGAGGTTGCATCTCATTAGAGATTTCTCTGGTCTTTTTATGATAGGAACCCCTATCTTATCATATACAAGCTGTAATAAAATGATAGAATTATCAAACAAGTTTGACCTAATGGTTAATGTCTCCCCTCTCTCTCTTTCTCTCTCTTCTCTCTCTCTCTCTCTCTCTCTCTCTCTCTCTATATATATATATATATATATATATATATATATATATATATATATATATATACAAGCAAATTATAAACGTAAACATGTAAGTATGTTTTTGAAATGGTGCGCGAGTTTGAAATTAGAAATTAGAAATTATAAACTTTCACCGTATTTTAGACTAAAGAAATGTCTAGCCTGATAGTGGGGTTTATAACCCTCGGAGAAATGGAAAAAGATGAGTGTTGCCGTATATATATACCTACGCTGTGCATCCTAAACCACTCAACTTTTACATTAATTTATTATAAAATACATTCTCCACATTTTCATATCTCTCTCTCATTCTTTCTTTCTCTCTCTCTCTTTCTCTCTCTTCCCCCTCTCCCCCCTCTCTCTCTTTCTACCTACCTATCTATCTACCTGTCTATCTATCTCTCTCTATATATGTGTTTGAGTGTGTGCATGTGTCCTACTTGATTGAACAAATCTGTAATTTCTACATAATCTATCAAACTTTCTTGTCCATTCATGTAGAACATCTTAGTATTTCATTTCCCAAGTTGAATGACTATCTAGAATAATCTGTTCTCCCTTTTTCATTTTCTTTTCTTTTGTTCTTTCTTACATTCATTCTGTTTACATTATTCATTTTTATCTCTTATTCTTTCATCCTTTCTGATTGAATTACCTGTAATTCAATGGGCCAGCCTTTTAATTCAATAGGCCAGCTGACTTTCCATGAGAATTATGTTAATTATATATTTGTAGGTGGAATGGTTAATCACATACACATTAATCTCATCAGCTGGCTGTTCCATTGAAAGAAGAACTAGCATATTCATCATAAAAATCAAAAGAGATCCATTTCATATATCTACTATATAAATGACAATTTCTGTCTGTCTGTGTGTAACCAGTTGGCATCTAAACCAGTGATCAAATCCTGATGAAATTTTACACACATGTTAAGCTAATATTCAGAAACAGGACTGGCTAATTAAATAATAGAGCCCATGAGGATATTAAACCCTTCCTCCTCCCACAACCCAGTCCTCCAAAATGAGGCAACAACTTATTTGTTTGTTTTTTTTCTTCATTCTGTAGAGAAAGAGAGAGAGAAGATAAGAGAGAAAGAGAGGGGATGAAAGAGAAGATAAGAGAGAGTGGGGGATGAGAGAAAGAGAGAGAAAGAGAGCCAAAGAAAGAGAGCCAAAGAAAGAGAGCCAAAGAAAGAGAGCGATGGGGGATTAGGAAGACAGAGAAAGAAAACAGAAAAATGATAGCATAGTTGGATAACTAACTTTTATTTATTATTTTTTAAATGCTTCTTAACTAACTCCTTTCTTAACATTACTTCTCTTTCTCTCTCTCTTTCACAAAATCGTAAAGAGAGTGTGTGTGTGTATGTGAGCGCATGTATGTGTGTGCACGCGCGCACATGTCTTGCTGTTCTTCAATTAGAGACAAGTATGTGTGTTTATCACTGTACTTAAGTTAGAGACATATATATCCCAGTCTACTGTCTCATGTATGGATATATATAAGAAGGAAGCAAAGAGGAAAGGTTGTATGTGATACCTCGATCTACTAGAAATATTAGTAAAATCCATTTCAAATCACAGTAAACAGTCTTACACACACAAACACACACAGATGCATTTGTGTGTATGTCATGTACCTAAAAGAAATAGAAAACAAATCTCCCTCAAACAAGATCCTACTGCCATAGAAGTAAAAGTTGGTGAAAGCTACAGTGTAAAAATTTTAATTCACCCAGGCTCTGCCGCACTTTGGGCCAAGGAGCGTAAACTCTCCAAATATCAGTCACTCTCCGACAGGTTTGTTGTTGAGCCCATAGCAATGAAGACTTCTGGTGTCCTTGGCTCTTGGGCTACCTCCCAACTCACTACTGTTGGCACAGAGTTGGCTACCTGCAAGGGTGAGCTTCGCAAGCTGGAATGGATTTTCCAGCATATCTCCCTTACCATCCTCTATTCCAACAGCCGGCGTTGGCCCCCATTTGCTCATAATAGTGAGTGATGGGGAGATAGGGAGAGATGGAGGCAGTGACAGTGGGAGTTTGTTTCCTGGTGTATATATTTACCACACTTACACACATTTAAATAAACTTTCCTGAATTACAGAAAGGAGAAAGTAAATTCTTCACTCATTCATAAACCAATGGTAAATTTATTTTTTTATTTTATTTTCTTCATGCTTTTTAAAATAGCCAACTCATTTTATTTGAATTTCAGAGGTTCTGATTGTGCAAAAAAAAAAAGGATAAATAAAATCTAAATATATTTTTTTGGCCATGCCCTTTTCACTGACAACATACCTAATGATTCTTCCAAGTGCAAAGCATTATATATGGTGACTGTAATAGGGAGCAGTATTAAAAAAATCACCACTGGACAAAACTAATAATATTTTTATCTACATGATTTGCTTTAAACAAACGGCAATAAATATTCTGCAATAATTCCTTCTTTAGTTAAAACTCAGCAATCATATTTTCATGGTCAAATATTGTAACTTTAATAAAATACCTAGGAATCACCAGGTAGCTCAGCTATATATATATTTATATATATATATATATATAAACAGTGGTGGACTGGCCAGGTTGCCAGGTTGCCCAATGGCAAGTGGGTAACTTCTCTTTTTTATGCTGATTTAGTTTGTTCATCAGCCAATCCCAGCCACTGCATATTAAAGTGGGACCACCCCCATTCCATATAGTCTCTGATTTATGACCATATTTACATTGTGCTTGTATGGTGGGCAGGTCTTTTCTAGCACAGTGAACCATATATATATATATATGTATATATATATATGTATATATATATATATGTGTGTGTGTGTGTATATATATATATATATATATATATATATATATATATATATATAGAGAGAGAGAGAGAGAGAGAGAGAGAGAGAGAGTGAGAGAGATAGGATTGGCTGTGTGGTTGCTAGTTAAGGTAGCTTAAAATGGAATGAGAATAAGAAGAAAGCAAGAACAGGGGGAGTTTTCCTCATCAGTTGTCTACTAGATATTTCAACGCTTTAAAGACAAGATATCTACCACCCAGGGCGTCAATAACTGGATAAGTTATTGGGAAAACAGAAGAGGAAGGGAAGGAAAATAGAAGGGAAAAGAGAAGCAAAAAAACAGCAGAAAAAACAACAAACCGAGCAATGTGTGAGCAACTTAAGGTAAGAAAATCCAAGACCACAGTGATAACAGAACTTAAGTTCAAGAGCGTGTGGGCGAACGAAAAGACACGTGTGACCTCCAGCGAGTGTAAGTGAGAAAAGGTCTGCCAGAGGGTCAGGCGAGGGAAACAATGAGATGGCTGGCAAAGTGGGGATGAGTGAAAGTGAGAGGGAGAAAGGGAGAGGAAAAGATGGGTAAGAGTAGATAGTAACGAAATAGGTAGGTAGAAGGAGAGAGAAGTCTGGTCACAGCGAAACATGATAAAATATATGGAGAATAGTATTGGCTGTGTAGTTGCTAGTTAAGGTAGCTTAAAATGGAATGAGAATAAGAAGAAAGTAAGAAGGGGGGGGAGTTTTCCTCATCAGTTGTCTACTTAGAGTCTTGGATATTTCAACACATTAAAGACAAGATATCTACCGCCAGAGCGTTCAATAACTGGGTAAGTTGTTGGAAAAATGGAGGAGAGAGGGAAGGAAAATAGAAGGGAAAAAGGAAGAAAAACAAACTGAAAAAAACAACAAACTGAGCAATGTGCGAGCAACTTAAGGTAAGAAAATCCAAGACCACAGCGATAACAGAACTATATATATATATATATATATATATATATATATATATATATATATATATATATATATATATATATATATATATATGTATGTATTTGTGTGTGTGTAATAATGGCTGAATAGCTAACTGGGAAAAGTTAAGACATTTTTTTCTTGTAATATGTTTCTACAAGGATGAACAGAAAAATAAGGGAGAAATAAAAATGGTGAAAAACATTGCTCAAGCTCTAATATTCATATATAGATGTAATATATATATATATAGACACAGACATACACATATATATATGCACATGACCATATCACACAGAAGCACTGGTTCTAGTCTTATATATATATATCTGTTCGACAATAATTTATAGCATTACTATATATGCCATTCTCCTTGTAAGTGTAATATAATGAGATCTGTAAATAGCATTAGTAATACTCCCATTGCTAATTAAAGCTTAAAGTCTCATATATAAATCGACAGTAAATGAAAGCACTGCAAGTCAAACACATCATTTCTATCTAATTTTGTTCTTCGCCAATATCAATATACATATGTACAGAGTGATTCACAAGAACACTCACACTTATATTGTCACAATATTACTCTCACTCGCTCTCTCCCTCTCTCACACACACATGTAAACAGAAATGCATATACATATAAATATATAAACATATGCACATATATTTGCATACATCCACTACAAGCACACATAGAAAACACAAATAAATGCATAAACCAAAAGTTGTATACATACATTGCTTCTCTCTCTCACTCACACACTCACACAATGTGTAAACAGAAACACACATGCATACACATATACATATGGATATATAGAACCACATATGCATATACTTTCACCACAAGCACACACAGAATGCACTAACTCTTCCAGATACAAATATATGCACAAACCCAAAGACTTATGCATGCATTACATACATCCAGCAACACAGAACCATTTCCATTTATGTAATTCTAGAGCTGTCACAGTGTACAGAACAGATTTACCATTATGAAAGTTTGTTGTTCTGCTAACTGATTGGTCACACAGAGTTTAGTGTCTACAGCACAGTTAGTTTGTCTTACTGATTTAAATAGGTAATCCAAGTGATGTTATTATAATCCTATGAATAATGATATGTGGACTGAGGGAATCGATTAAGAAGACAAATCAACTGGCATTATGGTATAATTTGAAAACATACTAAACAGAACACCAATAACAAGGATAGACTAATGAAGGATCATCTATGAAGCCATTCAACATGCAAGAAATAATAGCCAGATATTCCACAAATTATATCTTACATTTTAAACCCTTCTGGCCAAAAATGACTGATTCTTTGAAACAAATCTTCCTATTTTAAAAGGTTTCTAGTTCACTCTTAACATTCTATAATGCATGAAACCATATTAGAAAGATTAGCTTAGAAAGTATAAAACACTACTATGATTACATCTAGTTAAAAACTAAAGCTTTACCTCTAATACTGTAAATTTGCACAGCAACCAGTCCAGTTGTAAACATTTGAATTTACAAACCTGTTTTTAGATATTTTCTGCAAAATCATTACAGAACTAGTTGAATTAAAATCCTGCAACATAATTTTCTATATGTTAAGTTACTATCTTAGTAATGAAATAATTTATCATTTCAGTAAATACCTCAATTCCATGTATTCCATTAGAAATAGATTTACAGAAGGGTTAAATTGATAATCCAAGATATGCGAGTATAATTCCTTGATTAATGAAATGTGGACCAAAAGAATCAATACACACATAAATATGCACATACATACACACACACACATACACTCTCACACCACACATGCATGCACACATTCACAAATATATACAAACACACACACACATATATATAACCATACATACATATACATAAATTCCACACATATATAGGCAAATGTATGAACAAATACACATATATATATAAATGTACATACACTTATACATACATACATAAATGTACATACTCAAACACATACATACACAAAAATACATACACACACAAACACACACTACACACAAACACATACAAGTGTATGTACACATACACACATAACATAGCAAGAAATGAAGTGTGAAAGATTAATGTCAGACACCTTGAGATTTAAGAGAAGTAAATTTAAATTAAACCATTTGAAATCAATAAATATAATTGTTTATATTGGCCTTTAGCACATCTTTTGTTAATATTGTAACAAGTAGAAGATAAAAAAATATGACACAGATTAATACAAAAATCTTCATAAAAAGCACATAGTCTTAACTGGGGGTAGTGGACATCTTGTGCTCTCAGTCACTTAAAAAGACAAATCAATTGGCATTATGTTATAATTTGAGGGCGGGGGATTGGCAGTATCGGTAGAGGGTCAGACGCCATGCTTTGCAGCATAGAGTTACACCCCTTTATAGGCTGAGTTCAAATCCCGTCAAGGTTTGCTTTGCCTTTCATCCTTACAGGGTCGATAAAGCACCAGTAATGTACTGGGTAATTGCTAGCCTTGTGCCAAAAGTAGAAACAATTGTTATAATATAATTTGAAGACTTATTAAGCAGAACACCAATAATAATGATGAACTAATGAAGGAACATCTATGAAGCCATTCAACATGCAAGAAATAATAACCAAACATTTATCACCAATGAAATTGTGATAGGCTGCTGTCTAATGAGTCTCTGAGATCAAGAGAGACTTAATCTAATTTTTAGAGAGAAAATGAGTATCATTAAAATTTGGGAGTTAAATGTGTTATAGTTTAGCACCCACATATGAGGTAACTTATAATATTCTAATTACTTTATATCAATGAAATCAGGATAAGTTACTGTCTGATGAGTCTCTAAGTTGATGAAGATTTATTTTCATTTTTTTAAACTTAGGTAAAGAAGAAAATTAGTGTTAGAGCAGTAACTGGGGATTAAACATTTCATGGATTGGTATCCCATACAAGAATGGGTGTAGGTGGGGCGTTATAGTTCCAGTCATTTAAAACCAATGAAATTTGGTTAAACACCTGTTTGATTAACCTCTGGAGAAAATCAATATGGGGGGGGGGGGGGTAATTGATTCAATTGACTGGAATTGATCCCCAGAGTGATGAATGTCAAAATAAACTTAACAAGATTTGAACTCAGAATACAGTAAAATTGATTGCATGGTATTGTCACTAGCATTTTATATGTATGAAGCATGGACCCTCAGGGCAATTCAGTTGGGGAGAAGGTGGAAATGGAAAGAAAGTTAGTGACAATGATCATAAAAGTGAAATTTGTGATATTTTGAAAGCAGATTGTATTCTAATGGTTCTGCCAATGTACCATTATACATCTACTTAATAATGCCATTAGCTGTGTAATTCTGATCAATGATGCAGATATCCTCTAACACAAATCCTAATAAGGATTGTAAATAAATTAAGTCTGTTCAACATGTTTTACACAGAAAAAGAGAAATATGACAATTTTACATGTCTATATACTCAAAGTGTACATAATCTGAGCTGCCATACAGACAACCAAGAAGGAGAAAAGTCACCTGTGTGACTTGACCTGGCAAATACTTTCAGGTGAGTCCCACACAAACTGCTTGAGTTTGCTACGGACCACTTCTGGATCCCTTAGGAAAACTCATGATGAATTATTACAAGAATTTTACAATGGCATAGCAAAAGCAGGCGGTAGGAAGTACAGTTGGGTTCACAATATCAGTCATATGGTTTATTCTTGGAATGGATGTCATCCTGTGAGCTATAACTTTTCATCACCATGAAATGTAGATTGGCTCCCCAAAGAAAGTCTTCATGGAATACAGCATTGTTGGAATAGACAAGGAGTCATTGTGCAGAATGAATGAACTAATAAGTTGCGCAGAGTTGCACTTCAAAGCAAATAAATCCCACATTTGTCATCAGAAGGAAAAAAGAAGTGATATAAGTTTGCAGGCAAGGTCATGCCAACAATTTCAGAGAAGTTTGTGAAGAGTCTTGGGAGGCTGTACTGTGGATCACTCAATGATAGAAGTGAGGGACAAAAATCCAGAAGATGGCAGAGGATGGACTTTTACTGTTAAATAAAACAATACTGCCAGATAAGTTCCAGCACTGTTGAAGTTTGCACTGTACTCTAGATTGCAGGCCACCAATGTTGTATGAAGTCACACTAACACACGAGATCAGTGAGCAGAAATGAAAGATCAGATGCAAGGAATTATGGTCATTATAGCCAGCCAGAACCTGTTTAATGGTTCACTCTGTCGGACATGCTTCCTAGTCCAACAAATCTAAAAAGTTGGAAAGTAGAACAGAGTGGCCTGTGTAAATGTAGGAAGGCTGGAATAATGAGACACATACTGTCCAGTTGCCTACCAGGGCCTGAAGAACAGATATATATGGTGGCATAACCAGGTGCTTAGAGTACTGGCTGATGCAATAAAAGAGAGGATGAAGAGGATGAACAATGGTGAGAGATCACAAGTAGTGGAGAAGAGCAGGAGAAAGTTTTGTAAAGAAGAACACTGCAAGCTGGGAGAGGACTTGAATGGCCTCGTTTGGCTTGGATAGCAAATACCACTTGCTCCTTTTTATCACCGAGAGACTTGACTTTGTTTTGTGGTACAGGAAAGGAAGTTGGTGAAGATGATGGAGCTTACTATCTCTTGAGGGGTGAACATCGATGATGTATTCAGCAAGAAGACCAGGAAGTAGAGTGAGCTGGTTGAACTCAGTGAAGCCTGTGGATGGAGGCATCCTGTTTCCCTGTAGCGGTAGGTGTCAGATGATTTGTTGGAACCAGGCTTGACATGTTTCTAAGGAGTCTTGGACTGGGAACAAAGGAAAAGAAACACCTTTCAAGGGAATTATCAGAAGCAAATAAGAAAGTGAGTCACTACATCAGACTCAAAAGAGATAGTATGCCTGACACAGTGAGATGAATGGAATTGTCTTGCTTGTCAGAACACCAGACTAGTAGAATTTCATGCTGTTCTGACATTGAGATAGACAGTGTCACAACATCAGACTTACTTAAGATTGTGCTATTGTGCAGGGGTTTCATTGCCTATATCAGTGGGTGGCTATGAGTAGCTCTGGTGCCATACTGGAAAGAGTCAAATACACAGCATTATTTCATTGCTTGACGAGACATGAACACCTACATTTGGAGATGGAGTACAGCAGCACCATCAGCACAAATCTGTGTTTACAAAGCATTTAGACATTCACAAAGTCTCTGTTAATTGTGTAATGTATATATGCTGCTATGTAAATTTGATTTGGCCATGTGACGCATATGGACGAGAAACATTGGTTTAAGAAGTACCAGGTGGTAACAGCGAAAAGAAGCTTCAGTAGAGGAAATTCAAGAAAAACCTGGGCAGAACTGGTTAAAAGTGATGTCAAAATGATGAACCTCACTGAAATGATGATGTAGACATGCTGCCAGTCGAGAGAGGCTGTGCAGGAAAGCATAGAAAAGCAAACATAAAATGATAATGATGATGACGATGATTATATATATATATATATATATACACACACACACACACACACACACACACATATATATATATATATATATATATATATATATATATATATATATATATATATATATAATATAGAAATGGCTTCTACAGGACTAGAACTGTTTCATTCGAAGGAAATCATCAGTTTTTCCTAATGATTTCCTTTGAATGAAACATTTCTAGTCCTGTAGTAGCCATTTCTATATTAAATATTTATACTCTGTTATGCATTGAGTACCTTACTTACTGTGGTTACCCCTGTTTGAACTTTACATACACACACACACACACACACATATATATTTATAGTCAAGTTGTAGAAGTGTATCATATATAGGTATATGCATTATACATTGGTAAAACATTGGATTTAGAATTATATGAACTGTAGAGTTAAATACCTATATTTTATATCATTAAGGATGAGAGTTACTTATAAATTTCATCTGTATGCATATTAACATATGTATATATGAATGTGTGCCTTTTCTTCAACTCAGGTTCTCTTTTATTTATCTATTTATTTATTTTGTAATTTGCAATTCGAAATTTATGATGAATCATTCATATTTCAGAGTTTTTCCTTTTTTCATTCTTTTAAATGTTATTCAACCTTATTTTTCTTATTTTTTTATCACATGATATTTAGTTCTCTGTTGAATATCATATTATTAAACAGAATCAGTGTAGATGTGGACATTTTAATGAAGTTATTTCTGCTTTGGAAGAAGAAGCAACCCAAATGGGCACCTGCAGAAAAAATGTAGGATGGAATTAGAACTGACAGCATTTCAATATTTATGGACATTTTTCTTTCTCTTAGGAATAAATTTATGCAGTTGAAATAATAGCAATGACTTCAGAATATAGCTAGGCTTTTATTTTCTATATATATATTTACATAAAAAGGAAGAAGAGCAGTACCCATGAATTCTAGAACAATACAATAATAACAGTAAGCATTTTGTGGGGCCATGACAAGCTTCTCCATTTTGTATTATCATCACCTCTTACCAAGACCATAGTTTTCATTTCTACCTCTTCCCTCTTCACCTTTAGCAATGTCATTCTACAGATCTTCCAGAATTGGTAAGATTGATTGCAAGTGGTTTTTCTGTTTGACTATCTTTAGGTGAGTGTCTGCAAGAAAAGGTTAGTCAGCAAATATTGGGAGGTGTAATGAGTGATGGGAATGGTGGGTGGAGTGAGTATGTAGAGTAGAAGAACAGTATTCACTTATTTTCCAGTTTTGGAGAAGAGGGTGGGGTGAGCTTATAGGATCCAACCTCAGCCCCACTAACCTTAGCATACCTGTAGTTCCTTAAATCCATTTCCACTACTAGGTGAGACAGTAAATATCAAAGGGGAAAGAGAGAGATGGATAGAATAGGGATAAAGAGTATATGAAGTTAGCTTCTTCAGAATAGCAGAAGTTATTTTATTGGTTGTAAAATTGACAAAGGGTGTGAGGAACAACACATCTGTAAGCTACTGGTTGAATTATGTTAGTGAGAGAAGTTTTTTCAAAATGCTAAGTAACATATTTTTTTAGATATCAAATTTATTATATTTGTGTGTGTAGCAGTAGCACAATATCAGCAGTACTTCAAAATGGCGTTTTCCTTTGAATCATTTAGAGGATGTTATACTTCAGGAGTTATACTTGTTTGGTAATTGACTCTATCTAAAACTGAAACAATTAAACATCTGGGAGAGTTATTTTAAACATTTAAAGACACTCAAAATCTATTGAAAGTGGTCGGCATTAGGAAAGGCATCCAATCATAGAAACCATGCCAAAAAATGGAACATATAAGTAACATATCTTGTGACTGTCATAACCCATAAAACTCATGCTAGTATGGAAAATAAACATAAAATGACGATGATGGTGATGGTGATGGTGATGATGATGAGGAATGATGTTGACCATTATGTAAAACGAGTTTGGAGTCATGTCAGTGAGCATTTCACAGAAGTGTGACAAAACCTGTTGACCATTTCATTATTATCATCATTTTGCATCCACTTTTTTATGCTGGCATGGGTTGGATAGGTGATTACATGGGGCAGGGGTTGTACAATGACTTACTTTGAAAACATCACTAATGGAGTAAAGAACATCAAGATTCTTCAGATATCACTAGTAATTCATTTGCAAATTCTGAATGTTATAACGACTGAGTGGTTCTTACATGCTCAGTTCATACACATCATGTTCCTAGCATATCACCATCATCATCTTAGAGCAGTTTTTTCCTACAGTCATGGGGTAGATATGTGGGTTGTCACAGACCAATCAATACTTAACTAGAGGTTTTGTCTTTGTAGATGGTCTGTGGAATTATGTTTCATTTACATACATTCTAGTTTTAAGCATAGTTTGTATAGATGCATTCTCTTTCTAAAATCAACTACTTTACAGTGTGTATCAGGTGCAGTTTATCATGGCTTCAGTGCTAGTGAGGTTGCCATGTCATTGATGTGACTGAAAAGTCCTCTCAACTGCTTTTTGGCATATATTCTATGGCTGGATGATCTTCCTAACATCAAATATTTACAGTTCTATTTAAAAATAAGCAAACAGCGATTAATAGTTTTTGTATATTTCTTTTTTGATTATTATATACAGTTTGTGAGGAGAGGAGGCCAGCCTACCGTTCAAAACAATTCTTGTATATCAGTGTACAATTGCTTTAATAATTCAGCCAAAGATGATAAAAAATAATTAAAACTAAATCGATTTTCATAGAATTTGAACTCAAAGTACCATTGTGCAGTAGACTAAGTAAATATCCATTTTTACACCTGCCCAATATTTTGCAACTGTACTCCACACAATAACATAATAAACATCGAAATTACTACACAGCTCTGTTCTATTACTTATTTTTTCTCTTAATACAAAAATAAAGATCATTCAGTTTGTATACAATTTTATTAGGATTCTTGCTGGCATCTCTAAGAATTCTTGGCAAATATTTATGCTCATTTATTCAACTACATTCTAACGTAAATTTGTTTTTCGTGACATCTGTTAAGCTCGTGAGCAGCATCTCTGTCATCTCCAAATCTACTATCCTACTACATTGATTTACTTTATAAATATTGGCTGATTTATCTTACAGCTTTATCATTATTCACTAATGAGGAAATACAATAAAAATCTGTCTTAGAAATTCTTTTGGAAGTCAATCTACAGTTTCCTGTAACGATACAATTTGTCAAATAAGATTTTCTGCACTCTATAACAAGTTGTCACTACACTAAATACTACAAACATTATTTTAAATGTACATTTATATATATTTATGGATAAATATAATGAATAACTGCAATATCTCATTTATCAAATGTTAATATCAGCATTCAATGTGTAGATATGTTTTTTAAACAATTATAGTTTAATCATAAACTAATGGGACCTATTGAAATTTCACTGAATAAAAAAGATTAAAAGGAGCTATTTAAGAAAGAAAGGGTTATTTGCATTTTTGTTGCAAAATAATACAAATGCAATAAATTATACAAAAATATACAATAACAATCCATACAATACTTAATACACATATCACTCATTAGAATTTAATTCTATTGAAACTGTAGGGCCAATATCATCATCATCATCATCATCATCATCTTCGTTTAACGTCCATTTTCCATGCTAGCATGGGTTAATAATTGCATATCCCTTGTTACACAATATTTTATTATAATTACTTTACATTATATACAATTAATGTACACAAAATGGTACAGAGAATATAAAAACATGTCTCTCACACACACACAAAGACAGAAACACACACATATGACATTTTTTTCAACAAACATGTGGATGTTGACATCTATACTCTTAGAATTACCACTTTTTTAAGCCAGGTCAAACCATATATGTGTTTGTATATATATATATACATATGTGTATGTGTATATATATTCCCCTCCCCCTTCCTGCCTCTCACTATCACTTCACCTCACTCTCAATCCACATACGCCCTCTCTCTACCCCTTCTCTCTAACTAACATAAAAGTAATGGGCAAATGAACAAACAAGCAGAATTATAATATAGATTAAATAACAAAAAATAGTTGTTATTTAGACCCATGTCAATTCTGATTGTGTAGATAAAAAAATAGTGATTCAGGATTCATGTTGCATTTCTTCCTTTAACTCTTTTGATATCAAACTACCTGAATCTACTTTCAATATATGAAACAAAACTGCTCATTTTGAAATATTTATCCTTGTATTAAAACCTTCAATTGTAATTTTATTTTAGAGTAATATTCTAAATATCAGTTTACTAATGAAAAACTTTATTTTATTAAATTCCTCCAAACTTCTGATTATTTTCAAAATCATTGAAAATATACTGGCAATATAAGAAATGTGGTAATGAAAGGGTTAAGAAAGTAGCATGCATTTCTGGATTTGGCTGCCTTCTCCAGCAGGTTGTTTGACTATGTCTGAGTTCCCTCAATAAAACATAAAATAGATGTCAATAAGGGGAAACATATACTCCTTTGCATTTAAAAAGAATAATTCTGGGATTATAGTTGTTTCTACTTTAGGCACAAGGCCAGAATTACCCAGTGCATTACTGGTACTTTATTTTATCGACCCCGTAAGGATGAAAGGCAAAGTCAACCTCGGCGGGATTCTGGGATTATAGTGAAGTATATTTATGTGAAACAAATTAAGGAAAGTAAAATGTTTTTTTTCTTTTCATCAGCAGTTCTTATCTTCAATGCCACGATCTTCATCATGACACACTAAATAAATAATTTATTTGTAGTCAAGGTTATAACTGGATCTTTTACAGAAATCCTTGGTTTGTACGTTTCGTGCAAATTTGACTATAAACGATGTATTTTTACATCATGCAAAATGATGAAGATAATGATGAAGATGATAATAATTGTTAATTTTTTCTTAATGATATTTGGATTTTTTTCTATATTTATTGTGTTTAATCGAAGACTTCAGTAAGAATGAGAAATGCAACGATTCAATCACCAGTTATGGCTCTTTATTAAATTTAAGTTTCAATCTGATGATTTTTCATAGTAAAACGTTTGCAAAGATAACTGTTTATACTTTTGGCACAATGCCAGCAATTACCCCAGTGCTTTATTTTATCGACCCCGTAAGGGTGAAAGACAAGGTTAACCTTGGCAGGACTTGAACTCAGAAGGTAAAGAGCCATAACTCTATGTTGCAAAGCATGGCGTCTGGTGCTGATCAAACTTTTGAGACCAATCCATCTAAAACTGGCACTGGTTCTATGAAACAAAACCACCCATTTAAAAGAGTTCCTATTTAAATTAAAATCTCCCAGCATAATGTTATGTAAGAATCATGTTAAGTTACTTATCTTAGTAACATGGCAACTATGCAAATTGGATGTTTGAATGTACGTGGCCTGGGCATGCCCTGGAAACAGGGCCAGCTTTTAAATGATCTCAGGTCACATTGTATAGATGTGATAGCCATCACTGAGTCCAGGATTCACAACAAGCAGCAGCTAACCCCCATGTTTGATAATTTTGAGATCTACGCATCTCTCTGTTAGCCAGGAGGTGGAGGGGGGAGTTGCTGTTCTGTTTCGAAAAAACTTGGATCTCAAAGTACAGATGATTTACTTGGACCCGGAGGGCAGCCTGTTTGTCCTGGACGTGAATGGTAGTGAAGGTGGAGCTTTCAGACTGATGGCCGCATATGACCGACTGGGACATCGCGACCAGAGTTCTTCAGCGTCTGTAGCCATTCCTGAGAACGTTTCGCTCTACTTAGTGGGGGACTGGAATGGCATCTTAGACGCATGTTGGGACTATGTAGGTGCTTGTGATAATAGAGGGGGATGTAATAGCCTCAAAAATCTCATCAGCCATTCCAACTGGCTGATAGATATCGACTAGACTTCCCAAGTGTACCACTGAGGACGTTGAGCAACCGCACTGGGTCTTCTAGATCGTATTTAGATAGATTTTTAATTAGACAGAATGATAAGGAAACATTAAGCTGTCCACAAATGCACATGGTTGCCTATTCAGACCACAAATTAGTCACCTGTGTAGTCAACCTTGATAGAGCACATAGACAGGGACCCAGATACTGGAAGCTAAACATGTCGCTTCCGGCACGTAAGGCCTACAGTAAACGGATTAGCACCTTAGTTAAGTGCCAGTTGACGGGGGCGATCGTCAACAACAGGTGGTGGAGCACTCTCAAGAGAGCAATTAGAATAGAATTGATAGCATTTAGCAAGGAAGTAGCTTTAGAAAAAAAAAAAACTGAAAAGGAACTGGTAGCTAAAGTAGAAGAGGCACTTAGGAATGGCAGTACAGCTGACGAGCTAGCGGCGAGAACGGCACTAGACCTGTTCTTCAACGTGAAACACGAATGTTGTATTGTCAGAAGTAGAACATGTGCTCTAAGAAATGAGGGCGTCAAAGCTGTTAGCTGGGCCTGAGTGGCAGAGGTGAAAAGTGGCCATAAATCCACAATTCGGTCTTTGCATTCTACTTGAATCCAAGCAGATGTGCACGGCCTTCCAGCAGCATTTTGCACAACTGTTTGGGCAAAGCGGTACGTCGAGCGAGGTGATGGACTTCAGTTCCTACCTCAATGGCGTACCACGACTCTCAAGCACGGATGCAGGGAGCTGCGAAAGACCGATCACAACGGGCGAAATAAAAGATGCCCTAGGCCGCTGCGGGAAACGCAAGTCTCCCGGCTTAGATGGTCTACCCTATGAGGTTTACATAGGCATGCCAGACTTGTTCTCTGGCGTCCTCGAAGCGGTGTACTGCAACTGGCAGCAGAACGGGAGGATTCTCAGTTGTGTAGGCAGAGGCGTAGTAACACTGATCAGGAAAGATGAGAACAAGGGGGATTAGATAAGCAATTTCAGGCCCATAACTCTGCTCAACACAGAATTAAAGATTTTGGCCAAGGTGTTAGCAACAAGGCTGGTGCTTGTCGTTGAGAACATGGTAGGGGAAGCGCAAACGTGTGCAATCCCGACCAGGTCCATACATAACAACCTCCACCTCATACGATACATCATAGAGAGGGTAGGGTGTAAACCTGGCTTCAGTAGGGCTCTGATCAATTTAGATCAGTCTAAGGTATTTGATAGTGTCGACGATCAATACTTGGAAGCAGTTCTCAAGGCGGCCGGCTTTGGTCCCATCTTCAGAGGCTGGATCGCTGCCATGCACACCAGGATCTGCTCAGCAGTCAAGGTGAATGGCTACCTATCGGAGCCATTCCAAACCATGCATTCCATCCGTCAGGGATGCCCTCTCTCCTCCATTCTGTGTGTACTGACTCTCGAGCCATTACTCAGGAAGTTGGAGCTGTTGCAGGGCATCCCGATCGAACCAGGACTGCGGAATTCTTCCAGAGAAAGAGAGAAAGAGTCATAGAAAGGAAGTGAGAAGGAGATATAGAGGCAGAATTGAACCCAGTACTGGCATGGTATATTTTTTATCAGTCAAAAAGAGGATAAGCAAAGTAGACCTTGGCAGGCTTTCAATTCAGAGTGTAAAGAACTAGATGAAATACTTCAGAGCATTCTATTTGACATTCTAACGACTGCCAATTTGCTGCCTCTTATCATTCATACTACTCTTTAAATCATTCTTTTTTATTCTTTACTTCTTAATTGCATTATGTTCTGACTGCCATAATTTATAGTTCAGCTTGGTTAAACTGCATTATATTATAAATAACATAACAAACAATATACGACTGTAGTATTGCACATATCTCTACTATCACAAATAATACTATCATTGATGTTTATAATGAATGCTATGTCAACATATGACAGGTCATTTTTTGAGTATACATTTACCTATTGTATACATTTGAGTATACATTTACCTATTGTAGGTAACAGTAGTGTATAAATATATGAAAACATATATAAATGAATATATGAAAAATGAATAAAAATAATTGAATTCGCTATGCCTGCATTTAGCTAAAAGGAAAAATGATCCATAATGTTGCTCATGCTAAAGTATGATAATTATAGTGTTAAGGAAAGCAGTGATTTGAAAAATGAAAAAAAAAAGAATTTGAGTAAAGGGATATATATATATATTCGTATATGTTTATACCATTTGTCAAAAGGAATAAAGAAAGAGAGAAAAAGAAAATGTAACTTCATACAAACACTCAGAAGATTGTATATATATAGCAGATTATATATATATGTGTGTGTATGTGTGTGTGTGTGTATGTGTGTATGTGTGGGTGTGTGTATGCATGTATGTGAGCATTCCTGTTAATTGTTCTTTACCTCTCTATCCCTCTCATTGCCACTGCACTCAGTACGTATATTCTTCTTTCAATCCATGTACTCATTTTTTCACTTTCTCTAAATGTTGTTAAATGTGGCATTAGACTTACCAACCAACAGAGTGGGAATTATATATTAGAGTTTGGTTAGTCATATAACATCCTGAAAAAGCAACAAATCAATTCTCAATTTTTACCTTTTTAGTTTGAATTGCGATTAGCTGAAGGCCTTGAGAAACTTAATCCATGTTATTGCCAGAACTTTGGAAGCAAGAATTCAAAATCAAAAATAGAACAAAAATTTATAAGCAAACAAAAAGATTCTACACATTATTTTTAAGTGATTGAAAAAAATAGATTTATAACAAATTAATTATTCATATAATAATATTTCTGAAACAATGATTTAATTTGGGCAGGTATAATTTGCATGGGAGTTTTTTTTTTCATTTGTTGAATAAGCCTTTGTTATCCTAATGGTAATTATTGATAAATGATTAACGAGAAATCTCTAACCTTGTTAAAAGAAAGTATTTATTGTTAATAGGCAGCAAATTTGATAGTTGTTAGAATGTCAGACAGAATGCTTTGCAGTACTTGTTCTGACATTCTGTTGTTAAAATATCAGACAGAGCACTTTGCACTATTTGTTCTAGTACGCTTCTCTCTGAGTTCAAATCCTATCAAGGTCCACTTTGCTTTTCATCCTTTTGGGGTTGATAAAGTGTTGTTGGATCTCCATTGTTCCTGATAATGAGTGCTCTAGTTGAGCACTCATTATCAATGGAGCTGCCTGCTCCTGAAATTAATGTGTAAATAACTGAGCATATCAAAGATATGTGCACCTTTATCATAGTTCTCAGACAGATTCACTTTGATGCAATGTGTGACAAATAGGGCCCCTTAAATTACAACTACAACCAACCTTTGCTATCTGAGTAGATTGGAATAATGTGAAATAAAGTATTTTTGCTCAAGAGCATTATGTGCTGCCTAATCAAGGAATCAAACTCACAACCTTTTGAGCATGCACCCTGCATCCTAATCTCTAATCTCTATGTCACATACTTTCACCTGGGGATGTACCAGTCCAGTACTGGGATCAGTTCTTCCTTTATGGCTCTTTCTCACTTTCTCTTTTGACCTTTTTCTCTGGAAGAAATCAGTTGTATTTAGACATGGAGTGGGATGAGCTCTTACAGGTTAAAAACCGAAGATGTCACCCCTACAGCCACATCAGGAGTTGCATTCCTATGGCATGGTATCTAATGTTAAGTGAGCATTTGCAATATTAAACTTAAAGAATGGCATTGTCTCAATACATATATATGTAATATCTAAAGCCCCAAACAGAAGGATTCTGGTATTTATAAGTATGTTAATATATTTGATGTTCAATACAGGCACAGAAGCATGAGTCATTACACCTTTTTTTTCCATAACCATATGACCCCCCCTCCCTTTCCTGATTCCATGAGACAGAACTAATTGTTTTAATGTGTTTATATTTATCTGAAACCCTTCCTCATAATTTTATGTAAAAAACTTTCTTTGTTTTGTTATGCTCCAAGCACCTGATAAATAATAAGACAGTTACTTATATTAATAAACTCCTCAAAATCCTTGATCACATTTAGAATGACTTGAAAAGCAGAGGCAGTCTTTTTCATTGAAACAATGGGATTGAAAGAATTAAATATGTATAAAAAATACTACTTCTATTTCTAATAAAACCTCAAACCTTATGTTTTGAGATTAGAAATTGGATATTAAGGATTTCCATACCTTTTTCCAATTCATATGAGATAAGTAAAATAACTTCAATCATGAATTGAAATAATATAATAATTTCAGTTTGTCACACAAGATTACAACTATCTCTATATAGCTCACTATGTTCACATCTCTAGTAGAATTACTTCAACGTAACTTTTCAAAGTTTATTATGAAATATTCAGGTCTTATCACTGTTAAAAGCTTCATATAATTAGAAATTGGATGAACATGCCCATAATTTGAATTCCTTATCCAGCATGATGTCTAACTTTTTTCCTGTAAATAATAATGTATGACGGTCATATTATTTGCATGGCATATAGCTCTTTGTGTGACACCTCGGGTAAATGTCTTCTACTATAGCTTGGGAGAAGTAAGTTGCCAGAAACTCTATGTTTGTACTCCTATGTCTCCATCAGGAGTTAGGGTCCATACATACACTGTTTACAGTGGTCAGCTATTCCAATCTGTAATAACTACATAGAGGTAGACAGACTGTATCAGTTAGAATTAACTACGTTAGATATAGACATTGAGAGTTAATTGCTTTGGGCCATATAACATTGGTGGCAAAACATGAAGAGTAGCCCTTTGGTTTATTGTTCTCTAATCTACCAACTTCAACCGACAAAATTTCCCTATATATTAAAGATGAAATGACTAATAAATTTGAGGAATAAATAAATGTGCTTTATTGATATTTCATTTCAAAGTTCTTGTTTGATGTCAAATCAATATAGATTGTTAGCATTTATCTACAATGTAACACTTATATTCTTTTCCTGTAAACCAAACTAGAAACTATTAATGCTCACCAAAACCCTTTTGATACCAGACTGCCTAAAATCTCCCCTGGTTTGATGCAAAGATTTATTTTTAAAGCGTTTATTATTATTATTATTATCATCATCATCATTATTATTATCATCATTACCATTGCCATCATCATCATCATTTTATGTCTGTTTCTCCACGCATGCATGGGCTGGAGAGATCATCTCCAACACAGCCACCCTCCACTTTCAGCAATCCTTCATTATATCCTTTGTGAGGTTCAGCATTTTGTGACTAGCTCTAACTACTCATTCCCAGATCTTCCCCCATTGCAGTTTTCTTCGATTAGTATCACATAGTACCTTTTCACCCAACATTACTCATCCATATGCATCACATATCCAAACGAACACAGTCTTTTCTATTGCAAATTTCATTTGATTCCTCTTTTCTCTCAGTTCATCCACACCCTGTCATTCATGCACACTATATTTATCTAAAATCTTATGAAAAAGCTTTTGTTATGTTATGTTCTAAACACCAACTTAATAATGAGAAAGTTCATCAGGTTTATGTCATTATATGTATTCTTTTCTTTATCCCTTTTGATACCAGCCTTCTGAAATGGCCATTTGGCTCCATGATACAAAAATGTTTATTTTAAACTGTTTACACATATCTGGAAACCTGTAATTTTATTTAAGGTACTTTATATTCCAAACACCAATAAGAAAGTTATATTACCAAATCTCACCAAATTCTGGATTATTTTCTAAATGAGTGAAATTGAGGCAGATAGGAACTGTTTGGAAGCTTGCAAGCTGGACTATACCTGTAATTCAAATGGCCATCCTTGTCACACATTTTCATGCAGAATGCCTCTGAAAATTATGTTAATAGTATATGACTCTGTAGAATGCAAAGCCACTTGCAGATTAAATTCAGAAGCAGGCCATTCCTTTAATCGACCAACTAGAACATTTATCATTAAAACCAATAGAGATTCATTCCATGCTATATAATCAAGTCATACAAACTAAAGTTTCAATTCCAGTTATATCTAAAACGTTTGATCAATAACATAATTGTTAATAGAAAGTTTTTGTCACATTCTCACTAATGAGAAGGAAAACAGATTTTAAAAATATATAAAAATTGTCTGCAATGAATGCCAAGTAAAATGAAAAGAGTAAAAATCAATGAAAAAGACACATTGGATAATTTTGTCATTCTGTCAACTATATTAGGGTAACATTTTCAATATATGTTGGTGGATATTTTTGTGGTTTCTTTTTTTCATTTTATCCATTTGTGAAGTTGTTAACATCTTCCCAGCATGTTGTTCCTCTAAACAGCAAGTCATTTCATCTGTCTATATTTGCATTATGTATTGATTACTTCTGCAAACATATTGGCAGCACTTTAATTCTACAATGTACAGTGTACTGTGAGTATCCCTGAGATATAGACATAATGAACTAGACAGGGGACATTCATACATAAACCTACACCCATGCATATATAGACACACACACATATGTATATATACACATATGTACAGAACAAATGAAAGAAAATATATAAGACTGAAATAAAATGCTAAAGAAGAAAAAGCTAAATAAAAAGAAAAATGCAAAAACAAAACTCCAATAACTAAATAGAAAAAATTGAATAGCAAAATATTTGACATCACAGATATGTTGAACACTCTCACACACATATATATATATATATATATATATATATATATATATATATATATATATATATATATATGCATATATATATGTATATATACATATATATATATATATATATATATATATATATATATATATATATATATATATATATATATATATATATATATATACACACATTCATACAAAACATATACTAGACAGATTACTGCAAATAACTTCAATATATATATAGACAAACACACACATTTTTACTCAAACAAAACCATATATTTGGACAAATACATATACATATTTGACAGACTATTGCAAAACACTTAAACATATAAATACATACACACAAATGCATCATCATCACATGTAAAGAGAGGCACACACACATGCAGACACATATATACACATGTGTACATACATATATTTATATATATCTACCCAAACATATACAGAATCAAATTCACACACTATCAAACACACACAAAGATGCATGAGCACACCTATATATAGTAACACACACTCCTACACAAAAACATCCACATTTGACAGATATCACAAGTAACTTGAAGAATTTTGCCATGAGGAATTCTATTGTATACATATGGCTATCTTGTCTTCTTTTCTTTTATTAGCATGTACACAACGTGCTACATATGTTTACATATCTTATAGACAGTGAAGGTTTTGTCTGTCTTTCTTCTCCACAACTATCCTGTTATACTACATTGGAAAATATTATATAAAATGTTCGATAATGTGATAGCTAAACTGAAATAGCATTGATTAACATAATATTTGTGTAAACATATAGTTTTCTCTATATGGGTTTGTGTCTGTATATGTTAGTATGTCATTACCTGTTCTGTACTTGCGTGACTGAGTCTGACTCTCTGTATGTGTATATTATATATATACATATATACTATGCCAAGACTAATGGTATTCTACGATACTTCAAAAGTTCTGAAGTTTCTTGATAATAGATAGCTATATACAAAATATATTGGGATATATATATATATATAGAAAAAAAGATGAAATCGAAAATGCAACTGGAGTCTTATTTAAAAAAATATATATATATATTTATTTAGTTCCTTTACCGGTTTCGCAGTTCTGCTTTTCAAAAGTAGAGTTGAGATGGAAGGTCTGTGGTTTTTCTCACATCTGGTTGGTCTCTGAATGTTACTTGTTTTATATGGAAAAAGTGGCTCGAAATGCCAGGTTTTTAGAGAAGTAATTTGATTGGTTGGTCAATAATTATAATAAATTTCGCGCCAGTTCGCGTTACAAAGTTCTTCAAACAAGGGGGGAGGTGCTCAGGTTGTTTTTTCATATATGAGTGTTTGAATTTCTTTTTACTTTAAAAAAAGGGGCTCACGAAGGCTTTTTTTAAATAAACGTAATTTGATTGGTTAACAAGTTTTCATTAAATTTTCGCGCCCGTATTTGGAAATTTATTCTGTAGCCTTTTTAGAGAATTTTATGACAAGCAAAATATAATGGTCAAGAGAAATGGGATGGGAGAATTGTTCTGGTTCAGTGAATATGGTTAATTCTCTGGGGTGTCAGAATTCAGATTTTAAATAAAGAAAAGTAAAGATATGTATGTTTATTTGTGTGCTTGTGTGTGTGTGATTGAATTTCTTTTTACTTAAAAATTGATTAGGGTGTTTTTCACTGAGTGGACATCTCGTAGATTGGGTTCTAATGGTTGTTCCAGCTTTTGGAGCATTGCTGTTTCAATGGTTTCGATTAGTTTAGTTAATGCTGGAGTAATATTCGTCTCTTGGGTATTTTCTGTTTCTTCGTGGGGTCCTTTTTTATAGATTTGTATTTGGTCAACTTTGTTGGTCAAAATTGAGAGTTTAGAGGAAATCTCTTTGAGTTCATTTAAGATGTTCTGGTTCAGTGAGTTGTTATTTTGTTGAGACTTTGGTGGCATTTTCGGTCTTCGTGTGGTGGGTATGTATTAGAAAGTGAGGTTTCTTTTTTACAAAATGAAAAATAACCGAGATGTCCTACACGAATGAAAGTATAAAGAAAAACAGATGAAATCGAAATTGCAACTGGAGTCTTTTTAAAAAAAAATATATATATATTTATTTGGTTCCTTTACCGGTTTCGCAGTTCTTCTGTTTTTCAAAAGTAGAGTTCAGATGGAGGGTCTGTGGTTTTTCTCACATCTGGTTGGTCTTTGAAAGTTACTTGTTTTATATGGAAAAAAGGGGCTCGAAACGCCAGGTTTTTAGAGAAGTAATTTGATTGGTTGGTCAATAATTATAATAAATGTCGCGCCAGTTCGCGTTACATAGTTCTTCAAATAAGGGGGGGGGGGGTGCTCAGGTTGTTTTTTCATATATGAGTGCTTGAATAACTTTTTATTTAAAAAGGGGGCTCACGAAGGCTTTTTCTAAAAAAATGTAATTTAATTGGTTATAAATGAAATTATGGCTGTCACGTGAACAAGTTCATTAAATTTCGCGCCCGTATTTGGAAATTTATTCTGTAGCCTTTTTAGAGAATTTTATGACAAGCAAATGATAATGGTCAAGAGAAATGGGATGGGAGAATTGTTCTAGTTCAGTGAATATGGTTAGTTCGCTGGGGAGTCAGAATTCAGATTTTCTATTGAAATAAAGAAAGTAAAGATATGTATGTTTATTTGTGTGCTTGTGTGTGTGTGTGTGTGTGTGTGTGTGTGTGTGTGTGTGTGTGTGTGTGTGTGTGTGTGTGTGTGTGTGTGTGTGTGATTGAATTTCTTTTTACTTAAAAAAAGGGGCTCACGAAGGCTTTTTTTAAATAAACGTAATTTGATTGGTTATAAATGGAATTATGGCTGTCACGTGAGCAAGTTTTCATTAAATGCACTCACCTCATTGAAGGCAATACGTATACATTTAAATCAGTAAAAAATCACTTCACTTGCTCATCAAAAAATCTAGTTTATGCCTTAAATGTAAAGGATGCAATGAAGATTATATAGGAAAAACTAAACTCACACTCAGAAACAGAATGACAGTTCATCGCCAACAATTACGAGATCCAACCACGAGACAGATACCACTAAGCGCACATCTAGACATATGCGCAAATAATAAGACACCCAAATTCCAAGTCTTCCCATTTTACCTTTGCGCTGACAATACAACAGAACAAATACGAATAAATAAATAAAATATGTTTATTCAAAAATATAGACCAGCATTAAATATGGTTTAATATACATTATGTCAACACCATAACATGCTAACCATCCAAACAGACACATACACACACACATAACACCTGCTACTTTAGAAAATAAAAACCCGATAAATAAACCTTAACATACGTTTGCGCTGACAATACAACAGAACAAATACAAATAAGTAAGGAAAATATGTTAATTCAAAAATATTCCTACTAACGGAATCATTTTCCTACACACACACACACACACAATATATATATATTCTCTTCATCTTAACATGCTAACCATACTCCCACACACACATAACACCCATACACACACATAACTACCCCCACCCCCACACATACACAACTCCCTCCCCTATTTCTACTAATAGAATCATCTTCGTATACACACACACACACACACACACACAAATAAGCACACAAATAAAGATACATATCTTTACTTTCTTTATTTCAATAGAAAATCTGAATTCTGACTCCCCAGCGAACTAACCATATTCACTGAACCAGAACAATTCTCCCATCCCATTTCTCTTGACCATTACCTTTAGCTTGTCATAAAATTCTCTAAAAAGGCTACAGAATAAATTTCCAAATACGGGCGCGAAATTTAATGAAAACTTGTTCACGTGACAGCCATAATTTCATTTATAACCAATCAAACTACGTTTATTTAAAAAAAGCATTCGTGAGCCCCTTTTTTTAAGTAAAAAGAAATCCAAACACTCATATATGAAAAAACAACCTGAGCCCCCCCCCCCTTGTTTGAAGAACTTTGTAACGCGAACTGGCGCGAAATTTATTATAATTATTGACCAACCAATCAAATTCCTTCTCTAAAAACCTGGCGTTTCGAGCCACTTTTTCCCATACAAAACAAGTAACATTCAAAGACCAACCAGATGTGAGAAAAACCACAGATCCTCCATCTCAACTCTACTTTTGAAAAGCAGAACTGCGAAACCGGTAAAGGAACCAAATAAATATATATATATTTTTTTAAACAAGACACCAGTTGCATTTTCGATTTCACCATTTTTTCTTTATACTTTCACTCGTGTACGACACCTCAGTTATTTTTCATTTTGTAAAAAAACCCTCACCTTCTAATATATATATATTGTTATTATTATTAATTATTATTTCTACTTTTGGCACAAGGCCAGCAATTACCCCAGTGCGTTACTGGTACTTTCTTTTATCGACCCCGTAAGGATGAAAGGCAAAGTTAACCCTGGCGGGATTTGAACTCATAATAATAATTACTCAACATAGTTGTTTATTACATAAGGCTTCAAAGCCTTAGGTAGTAAGCAACTGTATTGAGTAATCATTAAAAGTAGTACACGTTCTTTACCATTAACATCATCATCATCGATTAACGTCTATCTTCCACACTAGCATGAACACCCATGTCACACATATCTTCATCTTACCCTCTCTCTCTATGTATATATTGTTATACTTTGGGAGGGTCATGCCCTCAATAAAAACACGCACCTTCTGGTTTTCACTTCAATTTATTATAAATTTATGGTTGGTTGGTTTGATAACCGAAAGGTTGTTTATATTGTCAAAGCTCTTTAGTCACACATTCTGTAACCACCTCAGTGTCTAGGCTTTTATTTTGTTTCTCTCCTTTCTTTCTTGTTTTTTTTTTGTGTGTGTGTGTTTTTATTTATTTATTCGTGTGTTTATTTACTTGTCACTGGTTGTTTGTTTGTTCTGTCTGTGTGTGTCTGTATGTCTTCATTTTGTCCTTAATTACTAGTTCTGATGTTGCTATTCCACTCATGTTTTCTGTTTAATTTTAGTTGTAGTTTGTTCATGTGTGTTGCCTCTGTGATTTGTCTGATTATTGCATCTTTTCTGTGTGTGGATATAATTTTTTTATCTCTATGTTCTCTAATGTGCCCCAATGTTTTATTTTGGCATGTTGGTGAAGTACTGATGAGTTTTTCCCATCCTGGAGACACACAGAGACATGCACAAAAACTCTATATATATATGTATATATATATATATATATATATATATATATATATATATATATGTATCTATCTATCTAGGGCAGGTAAAATTCCTGAGATCCATAGACGATTTCTCTCCAGCAGTCTCTGATCTTCATCATCGCCGTCATATCCTGCTTCTCCAAGAGACCTGTGTCTGTCCTTAGGACATCAATATATGTCAACCTTGGTCTCCCTCTTCTAGTGTGTCCGTGTATGGGCTCCCACAGGAGCACTGAGTGCAGTGTCAACTCTGAATGTCAGTGAGCATGTCCAGCTAACCACTGTCTACTCTGTGTTAATTTTGAGCTGACGTTTGGGAGGCTGCCGTACAGCTCTGAGTTTTTTATCCTCAGTGTATACTGATTAATGTTTAAAGCCATCCTCAGCATTCTCATGTAGCACCAATCCACAATCTGAGTGAGTTTCTTGGTCAGTGTCTAAGCCTTTGACCCTTGCAGTAGCACAGATTCCACTATAGCAATGAAGAGAACGGATCTTCAGGTCTTTATGAAGGTCTGACTTCCACACCAATCTCAAGCTGTGGCATGCCACCTCAGCTTTGCTCTTCCTCTCAACCATATCATCCTTTGTGTTCCCAATCTTTGCTCCCAGATACAGGAAGTCCTCAACCAACTCTAATGGCTTCCCGCCTACATTCATAATCTTCTCTGGCTTCTTAATGAAGATCTTATATATATATATATATATATATATATATATATATATATATATATATATATATATATTGAAAGTACAGTAACCAGGGTTCGGTATCCAGCTGTAGAAATCAAGTAAAAATCAGTTCCCGTATGAGCAAGACAAGGTCACTTGACCTGGCGCTGCCCCCAACAGGACAACCCATCTAACACATACTAGAGTGAAAGAATGGACGTAAAACGGTGATGATTATGATGATGATGATATATATATATATAAAGAAACAGTCAGCAAGGTTAGAATTAACAACGAATATAGTGAAGAATTTAGCGTAAAAGTTGGTGTCCATCAGGGCTCTGTCATTAGCCCCCTCCTATTTATTATTGTCCTTCAGGCTCTAACAGAGGAGTTCACGGCCGGCTGCCCATGGTAACTTTTCTATGCAGAGGATCTAATGTTCATAGCTGAATCGATGACTGAACTAGAGAAGAAATTCCAAACATGGAAACATTTCCTAGAATCAAAAGGCCTTAAAGTTAACTTGTCTAAGAGTAAAGTTCTAGTATATAGGAAGAAAAATAGGGCACAGGTCCCCTCTGGGAAATGGCCATGCTCAGTGTGTAGTTAAGGAGTAGTCAGAAATTCCATTTTATGTCCCAAATGCAAACTATGGGTGCATAAAAGATGTAGTGGGATCACAGGTAAGCTATCTAAGAACGTAGATTTTATATGTGGCCGGTGCTCAGGTGCAATAAGTAGCAAGTGCCCACAGGATACTAGCTCCTTCTATTGCCCAGATGGCTCTATAGAAATAGTGGACACCTTCCGTTACCTGGGTGACAAAATCAGCAGTGGTGGAGGGTGCTCAGAAAGTACAGTAGCCAGAGTCAGAACGGGATGGAAAAAGTTCAGAGAGCTTATACCACTATTGGCCGCTAAAGGTTTCTCTCTAAAAATGAAAGGCAGACTGTATGATGCCTACATACGAACAGCTATGTGAAATGGCAGTGAGACATGGGCATTGTGTGCAGAGGATCTGCGCAGACTGGAGAGCAATAAAGCATGCATGCTCCACTGGATGTGTAATAGTAATATACGTGAACAGCAAAGCATAAATGAACTAAGTGAGAAATTAGATATAAGAGGGATCAGATGCTGTTTACTCGAGAGAAGACTACGTTGGTATGGTCACGTGATGCGCATGAAATCCGACAGCTGTATAAAAAATGCAGGGCGATCAAAATTGACGGAAGTTACGGAGTAGGTAGACCCAGAAAAACCTGGGACGATTTGATAAATTCCAACCTTACACATTTACACCTCTCTAAGACAATGTCACTGGACCGAGATCTTTGGCGCTACGCAGTAATACAGAAAACCCGCCTTGCCTATGTACAAAGCGAAACCTACAGGCAGTAGGCACCTCTTAATCAAATATACACCCACCTCCCACTACCCCAACTCCCCCACCCCCATCAACACCACCCCTTTCTCTGGAAAGTTATGTTGGTACCACGACATCTAGTCCTAAATAAATGAGGTCGAGTAGGTGTCACGACAAAAAAACACACAGTCCACGCTGTAATGTGGCCGTGTAGGTAACATGGTAAAACCTCCCAGTCCACACTGTAAACGTGGTTGGTGTTAGGAAGGGCATCCAACCATAGAAAACCTGCCAGACAGTCCCATACAAGCAAGACAACCAATCTTGCCTCAAGTGGGACAATTTCTGTCTAAACCCATGTTAGCATGGAAGATAGACGTTAAATGATGATGATGATGATGATGATTATATATATATATATATATAGAGAGAGAGAGAGAGAATTTATTTATGAAAACATCACAAAATCGTGTCAATATAGGCTGAAGAACTATGTACTGTTTTAGTGAAAAATCTGAAAGAGGCAACCAGAGAAACAATTGTACCTAAATAACACCATGTCTAGTGACATATCATTCTATGTGCGTTATATGTATTCCTATTTGTGTGTTTGCTTGAATGACTATTTCCGGGAGTGTGTGTGTTTATGTGCATGCATATATCTATTATGTGTGTCTTTGTGTAGATGTATGTATGAATATATGTATAAGTGTATTTCAGTGAATATCATATCTGTGCAACTTATTTTTGGAGTTTATAGACATACGCTACTTAGGTGTGTTAATATTGACAGTGATACCATAGTATAACTATGATATAGTTCTTCTTTTAAAGTTTCTCAAACACACACACACACACACACACACACACATACAAATACACACACCCATGATGATGATGATGATATATATACATTCAATAAGTGGATTATTTTTCAGACATACTTCAGTTAATATTTCCATCACAAACCACCTTTCATTAACCCCTTCATTACTCTATTTCTAATGAACATTGTTGATATCTCTCATTCAATTTTGAAAGTAATTAGGAATAATTTAATAAAATAACTAACTCTTTAATTAATAAGCTGATAACTAGAACATTATTTAACAAAAAATTCATTAATAAAAGTACAATGGAAGGATTTAATAAGTATAAACATTTTTAAATGGGCAGCTTTGTATCATAAATTCAGGACTGTTTCAGGGGCTTTGGTGCCAAAAGGGGTAATTGGAAATTCGATAGGACAGGGTTCTAATCAACCTTTATTCTTTGATTTCTGAGATAACAATGAAGAAAAAGATTTAAAAAAAATTATTCTTGCATTATTCCTGCTGTATCTTTACTCTTTATGAAATGTGTTATTTTGTCTGAGTAAATTCAAACAACTGTATGCTGTATTTATAACATTCTCTATGTATTCTATTATCTCATGTTCTGTATGCTTTCAGGCAACTACTCTCTATTGTAGTGGTTACAAGCCTAGGGTCTGCAGATCCCTACTTATCTGCAAAGGTAACACTGGGAGTCTTTGAGCTAAGGAAGGGTGTAACTGTAGCAGGGTTTTGTGAGCAAATTCTTTACAATAAAGCGCTCCTTGGCACTGAAACACTTGGGAATTACTGCACCATTTTGTATATTTGAAACTTTTATTTACTAAGATTGTTATGGTAACAATGTTACATTGCAATATTAAGATTTAAACCAAGGGAAACATTCTGCTTTGGTCCCACATTGGTTTTAAAAGCACTTCCTATCTGAAAATATTTAGATGTTGATCTATCAGATTTTAATAGATTCATCAAAACTACACAATTCTATGTTGTACAATTAGATGCAAGAAAAAGAGGATGCACTCTACTTCACATCTATGGTAAATTGATTTTATCATCATCATCATCATCATCGTTTGATAGAGAGGTCATCACATTATGAGACTTGCCAGGTCAAGTGACAATGTCTTGCTTAGTTTCTATGGCTGGATGCTCCTCCTAACACCAACTACATTAGAGTGTGAACTGTGTGATTTTGTTGTGGCAGCAGCACAGGGAGAACAGGTGTGGATATGTCCAGTTCCCCATGCATGGGTTGTCCAAGAGAGATGTATAATGACTGTGGAAGGCAGAGGTGTTGAGTGGTGATGGTATACATATGCATATATATATATATGTATGGATATCATCATCATCATCATCATCATCATAATCAAAATCGCTTAATGTCTTTTTTCCATGCTAGCATATATACATATTTCTCATTTTATCTTCAATGTACTGAATTGTTTGGCTTTGCTATATTGTATATATATATATATATATATATATATAAATGAAAGGTATAGAAATTGTTTTAGCAAGAAGCTAACAGTGTTCCATAACATATATATGTGTACGCGCACACACACACATATATATGTGTGTGCGCGTACACACCCACACACAAACACCCACACACAAACACACATCAGGCTATAGTAGAAAACAATTGCCCAAGAGCTATATGCCACAAGGTTATGAAGTAAACTCCTCAACCTCCCAATCATATAGGTTCACACATATATGTATACATTTAAATTATTGATATAAATGCTTATATTATGAAACATAATGCAAGCATAAATCAGTGTCTTTCCTTGGTTAATTTTAATCAATATAACATTTGGATGCTTTATCAATTTTATTGTATGTCCTTCTGAATTATTTCAGATAAATATTATAAAGAATTGTATTTAATCATACACCAGACATGATAAGCAAATACACTGACAATGATGTGTACAAATAGAGGTCTAAATTTAGATTTTAATACAGAAACATACTCACAGACAAAATAAAACATTTTGTAGACAAGATTGGTGCACCTTGGATAATGCAAGAACTAATATTTATCTACTACTTTGAATAAGTTCTTTTAAGAAATTAAACAGTCATGCTCTTGTTGGAGAATTCATAACAGTTTTTTAATTATCCCCCATTACAGAGTGGCGATAATTTATTTAGTTTGTGGCTTCCTGGTTCTTACAATTTGAACAAAGTGATATATGCCATCATCATCACTCTTTAACCTCCATTTTCACATGCTAACATGGGTTAGACATATATATATATATATAAATGGACGTTAAATGATGATAATGATGATATATATATACATCGATAGTGACGGTGCATGGCTGAGTTGTTAGAGAATCGAATTCACAATCGTAAGGTTGTGAGTTCGATTCCTGGACTGGCTGATGCATTATGTCCTTGAGCAAGACTCTTTATTTCATGTTGTGACCAATAGATAGTATTAGCAATTGGAAAGACCAATGGAAACATAGTTTCCCCAGTCCAATTTGACAAAATTGATCAACTGTCGATATATATATATATCATCATCATCATCATCTAACGTCCATGATTGCATAGGTTAGACAGGTTGTCATGTTAAGAGAGAAATCAGATCCATTCCATGTCTTACTCATACGGATTTGTATTTTGTCTTGGTTTCTATGGCTGGATGCTCTCCCTTATATAAATATAACTTTGATAACTTTCAGCCAGTATTGGCCCAGGCCATGTCTAACTTAATAGCACCACCTGGTGAAATCTTTCAAATCAGGATTTGGCCATGGTCCACTGAAATAGAGAGTTATTGTTTATGGAGACATATCTGGATGTAGGAGATTTATCCCGGATCTCTTGGAGGAATTTGTCCAAAAATGTTTTGAATTTTATGGGATCTGTTTCTGTTTTAATGTGTTTTGTGTAATTTTAAAGATGCAGGACCAATTGAGGTGAAATTATTGTGCCGTAATGTTATGAGATGCACATTTCATTTTTGTTGTGGGCAGATAGCATGGCACACAAGCCTTAGGTGTACTTTAAAGCTGATGCCAACATCATTTGGGCAATGCTGATGGAATATTTTTCACATCATGAAGATAATATAGTGTTCACAACAGTAGTAAATTAACAGGGTCATCGGGGCATCAAATAGAATGCTTCACAGTATTAATTCTGGTTTTCTGAACTCTGTATTCAAATTATGTCATGGCCAGCTTTGCCTTTCATCCTTCCTAGGTCAGTAAAGTACCAGTCAAGTACTGGGTTCAATTCTTCACTCCACCTATCTCTTTCTTTCTCTCTCTCTCAGACTTTCTCTCTATTTTTCTCTCTTTATTTTCCTCTTTTTGTCTCTCTCTGTCTCACTCACTCTCTTTCTCCCTCTCTGGAAGAAATTTGCTATTGACAAACTTGGAAATGGATGGGCACTGCCAGGTTTAAAACCCTGAGACATGCTGTATGTCACAATGGTGTCCCTACAGCTCCATTAGGAAGGAAAGGACCAGTGATCAATAAAGTTGACAGCTGCAGGAATTAAAAAAATGTACTAAGGATCTATGAGGCAGGACAAGGCATAGTGATTAATGAGGAGCTGATGAGGATAGGGATACAAAAATACTGAGCACTGAAGGAGCACTGGTGACAAAATTGAAAATGCCAACCCCTCTATTGGTTGTCCAGTATGTTGATGATAACTATCTAGAACTTCTCACAGTAAAATGGTTCAAGACCATGAGATTATTAGATCAGCACCAAAGAGTTTGGTTGGATACTTTGTAGTACTAGATCTAGCTCTGTGTCCTGATTTCAAATCCTGCCTCCTTCTGGCAGGAGTTTCACTTGGTAGATAGTATCAGCAATAGAAAGACCAGTGGAATTATTGTTTCCTTGGTCTGATCTGGCAATCAGATATTTTGCTTTATTTATTTATTATTATTATTTTTTTTTTAGATAGTTCTTAAAAATACTGAAAAAAATATATGTAAAAATATTACCACTAACATTGAGAAAGAGCTTTTCAAAAATCAATTAAAATGAAGCCTCATTATTTGGATGTACAAAATTATGATGTTGCATGCTTACATGTGAAATTTTATATTAACAATTTCATGTTATGTTAGAAGAGAATTTCCTTGATTGACTAGAAACCAATTAAGTGGACTGGAATCTGATGGTGGCAGACATGCTTATGCATTCATATTGCTGACTTATATTTACCATCCAACATTTTCTACTTCAGTTGTGAATATTTGCTTGATATAGAATTAGAAACAGAAAATAGTGAAAGAAAGCAGTAGGATGGTGAATGTTAAACTAAAGAGAGAGAAAGATTGAAAGGAAAAGAAGGGTGGGAAGAGCATGTAAGATGGAAAGAGTGAAAAAAGAAAGAAAGAGGTGGAAAAAGGAAATATGGAAAGTGATGAGAGATGGAAAGAGAGAACAAAATAAAAAAAGAGAGAGATGGAAAAAGAGTTAGAAGATAAAACAATTGTTAATTTAACCCTTCATAGTCTAATTGAAATAATATATTTTTGAACAATAGAAAAGTTTATTAATAAAATACTATATTTGAATTATTTCCTCCTCTACTAAATTTAACATTATACTATTGCAACATTCAACCCTTTGCTGTTACAAGTGGGTAATTTTTATATTATCATCATCATTGTTTTAATGTCCAGGGATGGCTGAGTGTTTAACCCTTTAGCATTTAAACCTACTATATCTGGCCAGAATTCTCTCACCTTTTTCTGTTCAAACCAGCCTTAACTGGCCACTCATACTGATGTTAAGATGTTGTTCTCAAAATAAATAACAACATAATCTCATAGATCTGATATTATGTGAGATAAAGTGTTTATTGTGAAAATACAGTAGTATATATAGAGTAATGTAAATTTTAAAGGGTTAAGAAGTTTGTTTCATAATTGTGAGGTCACAAGTTTGATCTGTGTATTTCTTTGGACAAATGTCTTTACCTTAGCATCAAGCCAACCCAAGCCTTGTGAATGAAAGTAGGTAGACAGAATCTGTGTGAAAGCCTGTCAGATGCATTATACCTATAATTCAAAGATCCAACCTTGTTGTTTTGCATCAAACTGATTTGGCTTGTTAAGGATACATGTCTCTGTGGAATACTCAAACATTTACACATTTACCCATGAGTTGGATAACTGAATGTTTTTGTGAAACCCAAGAAAGGATCCACCCATAACATTCTATTCTTGTGTATATGAGACAGACAAGTATACGGCATATAGGCATTATTCTTTATTCTGTATCATCTTGTATGAAGATCCTTGGTTTAGTGTTCATGGTGATAGGCTTATGATCCTTATCACACAGTCACAAATAACTTCCTTGAGGATTATGTTAAAGATACATATGGAATACTCAGCTACATGCACAGTAATATCATGAGCAGAACTTTCACAGGGCTGAATTAACCATTAAACAAGAATGCACATACTTAGGGGATCAGCTGTAGTGGAGCGCCATTTTATTCAAATTAAATATATGTATCGTTCCAGATTTTCTTTTTTGTGGAATTTATGCATGTGGGGTGGAACGCCATGATATTTTAACTGCTTAAGGCTTCAAAGGGGCTTAATCCAGATGGCTGTTCCATTCATGATACAACTAGAACTCTCGTCATTGGAACCAACAGAGGTCTTAGACACACACTATGTAATCTAGTTAGTAGATTCCAGCAACCTCAAAATCTAGCCTCAATTCCTTTCTCCAAGAAACATTTGACCTTCTATTTTGAAATACATCTCAAATATCAGTCAGCATATGATGTATTTTAAAACTACAAATATTATAATTTTCTATCATGAGGCTATGTCAGTAGAGCAATCTATTTCTGTATTTCTGTATGTCAGAGAGAGAAGCAGTCATAGTTTGGTGTCCAAGAAGATCACAAGTCATGGAGAACTGAAACACATGTGCTTTTTCTCCTTTCCTCTTCTCACTTGTTATTTTTCTATCTCATCTTATATTTCTCATTCTATTTTCTGATGAAAAGTAAAGACTCTTTTCCTACTATATCAAGGGTCAAACTAATACAGTTTGTATTGTACTGCATCTTCACTGTCAATTTGTTATTGTGTGTATAGTGTGTCTACCATCCACCGACCAACAAACAACAATCAGGCAGACTACTAATACAATACCACACCTGCCAGTATCAAAGACTGAAGAAATTGAGTACGAAGATGCGTACGTACGGACACATCACCATCCCACTACTCTAGTATAGAAGAACTGCCTTGACCTTTGTCTGACCGCAGCTATTCCACATGCACGCGCACCCTACAGAGTAATTCAGTTGTACACACACGGTAGACAACAGAGGCCACATGTTGTTCCTCTCCAACTAAAACTTTCCCACTTGGAAAAGTTGATGGATGTGAAATCCGAAATATAAGGACAATTAAATCACTTCCAAGGTAACTCTATCTCGTGTTATTATTTTTACACTCTTTCTTACGTTCCTCTACATCTTATACGTCTCATTCTACATTTCCTCTTACATCTCTCTCATTACCACCTGATTCTGTTACCTGGAGATTTACCCATCTGCATTGTTGAGGCTTACAAAACGACCAATTTTATTATTCCACAATGCTTCAAGCAAACTTCAACACTCTCTTATATATAATTTCATCATCATCATTTCATTTTACGTCCGCTTTTTCCCTGCTTGCAAGGGTGGGACGGGAACTGATTCTGGCTTGATTTCTACAGCTGGATGCCCTTCCTAACACCAACCTCATTTACAGTGACAGCTAGTTGACTGCTGTGTGCCTTTCTGGTACCAGAAAGGCACACAGCAGTCAACTAGCTGTTACCAAGATGAAAACTACTATGAAATCCCACAATGAATTTTATACTTGAATTTTCAAATCTCAAATTTTAACTCTTCTTATTATTAATTTTTCTTAATATTAATCAACATTTGAAAAGATGGCTTTTGCAGACCCATCGAAACCGGTCATTTTTTATACCCTTTATTATTTCCTTACCTTATAAAATTATATGTTTTTTCACAAAAAAGTATTCTGTCTCTTATATATTCCATGTGCCATTACCAACCTCAATTTTCTCTATAACCTTCGTTTTGTGTAGTAAATTACACTTTTCATATATATATATATAATGTAATTTGTGAAAATAAATTTTACATTAATAATACATTGAAATCATGTTCTTGTGATTAAATGAAAAGATAAAAACCTCTCTCTCTCTCTCTCTCTCTCTCTCTCTCTCTATATATATATATATATATATATATATATATATATATATATATAGAGAGAGAGAGAGAGAGAGAGAGAGAGAGATATATATATATATATATATATATATATATATATATATATATAGAGAGAGAGAGAGAGAGAGAGAGAGAGATATATAGGCATGGAGGCACATGGCTTAGTGGTTAGAGCATTGGTCTTGCAATCTAAAGGTTGTGAGTTCAATTCTCAGACCGGGTGATGTGTTGTTTCCTTGAGCAAGACACTTTATTTCACATTGCTCCAGTTTACTCAGCTGTAGAAAGGAGATAATAGGGACTGGGGTCCCTATCATTCCACTGCAAAGTGGTCGTGTAGGTGCCACGGAAAAAAAGCACCCAGCACTCACTGTAAATGAGGTTGGTGTTAGGAAGGGCATCTAGCTGTAGAAATTAAGCCAGAATCAGTATCTATCCCACCCTTGCAAGCAGGGAAAAGCGGACGAAAAATGATGATGATGGTGATGATGATGATAGATAGATAGATAGATAGATAGATTGATATAGATATATATATATGCAAAAGGCAAACTGAAATAACAACAGAGTACAATGAAAAAATATGTTTTATACTTGATGTTTTGGACGCTAACCCTTCATCAGAAAATAGAATGAGAAATTAAAGATGAAATAGTAAGACAGAGAGTGAAAGAGGAAGGAATGGAGAGAGTGAGCAGTAGCAGAATCAAAAAAAGAATTTATTAACGTGTATTTATTAACAGATTCTCTCTCTCTCACACACACACATACATACATACATATTGATATTTGTGTGTTCAATATCTGAACCTCCAAGTCAACTAGTACAAATGTAACGAATTTATTTCATAAAGATGATCTTAATTTCATTTTAGATGATTAATTAATGTGGAAGTTTCCCCTATAATTTCTATCCATTTGAATAGGGATTTAGAATATGCAATTTATTTACAATTTGAGACAAGCTTAAGATTCTTTCTTGTAAAGAATCTTTATTAATCCCAACCATTTTGAAATATTTCCAAAGAATTTAGATTGTACTCACATGACTTGGCTTAGACACATTTTAAACAGAACATAATGTAATTTGTGAAAATAAATTTTACATTAATAATACATTGAAATCATGTTCTTGTGATTAAATGAAAAGATAAAAACCTATGTATTTCTAATACATTTCTAAATAAAAAAAAATGCAAAACTTAAGAACCACAAATTTATGTCAATTTTTCTTTCTTATGGCTTTGATTATTTTCTCATTATTATTCATTCTGATAATTTCTTGTAATACACATTGAGTTCAATTAAATTTAACTCATCTAATTATTTAAACACAAGATCGAAGCATGTGCCTTCAAACACAGTTTGTATTTGAGAAGATATATTGACTTGAATTTAATAAACACTGGTTCAATTTCTTCTTCTTCTTCTTCTTCTTCTTCTTCTTCTTCTTCTTCTTCTTCTTCTTCTTCTTCTTCTTCTTCTTCTTCTTCTTCCCACTTTATTCTCCTCCTCCAACTACTGCTACTGCTGCCACCACCACCATCACCACAACCACTTCAACTACTACTACAACATTATTTTCATGTCATTTTAAGAATAATGATCATATACTTTCATTGTTATATTTCTTCTTCAGAGAACTCAATGCCTTATATCTTGTTTTGTTTTGTTTTACCAATAACAGAATGGCATCATCTCTATAGATTTATAAATTACAAAATTATCATTAATTATCCGGTAAACATTTTCAATTAGCTTAATTTATTTGTTATTTTATTTGGAATTTATAAATATGGAAATTTTACCTTCCGACTTTCTGATAAATATAATCAAAGGTGATTTTTATCATATAATTTTGAAGATAACATCTTTTTCAAACTGTTATTTTTGTGTTTAAATTTCTATATCAAACTCTTTCCTTTTTGGGGGGCACTTTTGAGAGATGAGAATGATATTCATATGCTTACCCTATTCATTAACATATTTTAAATGAAAGACATTTTGAAAATAATCAATAATTTGGAGGGAGTTAATATAACCACATTTCTTATTAAGCTAGTATTTTGGAACATAACAACATGACTAATATTGGTGGTCTACATGATTAATGTATGCAGTACAATCTGTAAAATGATTGGTGACAATAGGGTACCAAGCCATAGAAAACCTACCAAACAAAGTGCTAAAAGGACTCTGAAATTGTGTAAAAGATATTACATCCCTAATACCATAATAAAATACACTTGATAGAGCATAAACATGTATGTGGATAAAATGTGGGCCCATGTCCTAGAGTGTGAGATGCAGGCCTGTGGCCCATCTTGAGGTCAATAGCTTGGCTTTAGTATTGATCCAGTCTTTGACAACCCGTCAAATGCTAGCAAGGAAAGAGAACATTAAATGATGTTGATATATTCGTATATATGTATACACATCTGCACACACACACAAATTTATATATACATATGTAATGGGTCGATTGCTCTCCCACTCCCATAGCAAGTAACATGTAGCCTGGTATTTGCTCTCTCATTTCACGTGATAAAGAAAGTTGGCACCGGGAAGGGAGTCCGGCTGTAGAAAACCAAGCAAAAAATGAAGCAAACGAGCAAAACATGGTCACCTGTCCTCTATGGATTCATAATGTGACAGCCTGTCTTACCCATGCAAATATGGAAACTGGACTTTAAACAGTTATGATAATGATGATTATATCATCATCATCATCATCATCATCGTTTAACGTCCACATTCCACGCTTGCATGGGTTTGGACGGGAGTTTTCCCACTTGAGGCAAGAGTGGTTGTCTTGCTTGCATAGGACTGTCTGGCGGGTTTTCTACGGCTGGATGTCCTTCCAAACACCAACCACATTTACAGTGTGGGGCTGGGAGGTTTTTACAGTGTTACCTACACGGCCACATTACAGCGTGGACTGTGTGTTTTTTTTGTCATGACACCTACACGACCTCATTTGTTTTGGGCTGGATGTTGTGGTACCAACATAACTTTACATTGAAAGGGGTGGTGTGGATGGGGTGGGGGTAGTTGGACGGGGATGTATTTTGTTAGAGGTGCCTACTGACTGTATATATATATATATTAAATATTGATACTCTGCTATGTATTGAGTACCTTACTTACTATGGTTACCCGCGATTGAACCCAGGATAAAATATATATATATATACACATACCCACATATTTACATGCATACATATATACATATCATACATACATTCATACATACATATAATCATACATTCATACATACATACATGCATGTATAAAAAAGAATTATTCTCACATTTTCTTAGTCACCTCCAAATATGAATTTATTATATGTATGTCATGAAAATATATTTCCATTAAGCCAATAGTTTGTATGATATTATTTAAAAAATTTTTTTTTCGAATTTCCAATAAAATGTTTTCTTTCATATCATGTCTCTTGCAAAGACATCTCACTGTTTGTGACACAATTATCAATTATATACGTCAATACATCTGCTATAGCTACTATCACTTCAACTAAATCTACCACATGATAACCAACTTTCTTTCATTGGTTTACATTAAAATAATAAACAGGATAGTATACTCAGATGCTGCGGGACTTGACTTTTCCTTTAATTTTTCCTTTAGCAGAGTTTCATTACATTCTGGGAGGCAATGAAAAGAAATATATTTTCACAGCATGTATTTGACTTCAAGGCTAAATTATAAACTATATGTGTGTGTGTGTATATATATATATATATCTATATATATTTATTAAAATAACAGATTAAAGTTTAAGCAAAGAATCACTGCTTTCCCCCTTAACGGGATCTTCTGAAACTAACAAAGTCAATCTGTGAATGCAGAAGTGGATATTTCAAAAATTGTTGCAACCGGAGGAAGACAGGAAGACGATACTTTGGTTCGTGGAAATGTTCCCTGGCAAAGAACGGGAAAAAACGAATATAATACATCATTAATAGGAGCGGTGAAAAACAATTACATATAAATTGTAGTATAATATCTAAGGTGTTGGGGCACTCTGTCCATAGGACAAGTTATGATAAACAATATATTGAAATACAACAATGGTGCCACAAGACAAATACTCAAGTAAAAGATCCAAATCTGGAAAGATTGTTGATCATATTGTCATTATCATCATAATCATCATCACATCCATTTTTCACACTTGCACGGGTTAGATGGGTCCTTCTAAGCACAACATCTCTCCACCCATCGTGATCCTTTGTCATCTCCTCTGCAAGTCTCAGTAATTTGAGATTAGCTCTCAACCTCTGCCCAAGTCTTTTTTGGTTTACCTCTATTGTGGTATTTCCTGGCACTTCTTCACCCAATGATCATTGTCCATGTGCATTACATGTCCATACCAATGCCGTCGTCTCTTCTGCATACCACCTCAGATTCCTCTTAAACCCAGCTTTTCCCACATCAAAGCTCTGACTTTCTCTCATTGCACATCCAACAGATCATGTTAGCTTCAATTCTCTCCAGTCTACATATGTTCTTTGCAGTCACAACCCATGTTTCACTTCCATGCAGCCCCACACTTTGCATGCAGGTGTCATACAGTTGTCTATTTGTATGTTGGGAGAAATCTTTTGTGGTAAACAGTGGAAGTAGCTCTCTAAACTTGTCCATCCTATCCTTATTCTAGCTATCATGCTCTCAGAGCATGCTCCTCCATGGCTGAATAAGTTGCCTAGATAGCAGAAGCTATCAACCACTTCTATAGGTCCTTCCTTTGACTGGAATAGGTTTACATCACTGGCTCTCTTCCTCTCAGTTACGCCTGTACATCTTCTACATACAAATTCCTGTCTTCCTGTTAGTCTACTTGTCATCCCACTACATCTCTTCTGTACCCAAGATTTACATTGTGTACATCGTATGGAGTTTATGCCTACTCCCTTTGGCCATGGTGTCCCTGATGGCTGGTTTGAGAGCCTCCTTGGTGTTGTTCACCTCCCATTCCAAGATGCTCCACACAAAATAGTTGAGAGGATTACGGTTTGATGATGAGATGGCACATCAGCAAAGAGCCAGGCCTGGGTGGTTATGGCCATGAAGATGGGGGCTGAGTCCTGTTGAAAGATGTAAGGCCATCCATTATCCACCCTATCAATCCAGGGCTTGACGTGCTCATCCAGGCACCTCACGTAGCTATTACCACTGAGGTGGAGGCCATCAACAATGAAGATAGGCTCCATGATGTACCCCTCCCTGCTAAAGATGCCAAGCATGATGACATGGGTCAGAGACTTCAAGTGCATGATGATAGGCACTTTGTCAGTGGACTCATCCAACCACCTGTCATTCTGTCAGTTTGGTTTCATGTCCTGGACAACATTCTTTTCATTGGAAAAGAACGTCAGTATCCCGGTGTTTGTGTGTTTGAGGTCGTTGATCAGGTCGCTGACACTTTCAGCTTCCACCCCTCCTTATGTACTTCGGTGAGCAAGTGGCACCTCTTCAGCATATAAGATTTATAATTCAAGTCCTCCTTGGCAATATGCCTGATTATTCACCTGCTAGTGCCCATTTTCTTAGCGATTTTCCTCATGCTTTTACTGGGGTCCTCCCTAACAACCTCAGCAACATCAGCAATGAACTCAGGCATCCTAGTGGTGCCAGAGCTTTTATTATGAATCTTGCATTCTGTCCTAAAATTGTCCTTGTTGACTAAGGCCCATATGCCTTTGCAAGGTCATAAACCATGATTTTAGGGTATTTAAACCATTCAATCATTTCCTTGGCTTTGTGGCCAACATGATGACTCTCCACACCAGCAGCTCAACGATTGTATTCTGAAGACATGTCAATTATTAAGCACCTTGTGCGTCAATGGCCAGACAGCTACTGAGGTGTAGTACTTTCTAATGGCTATCTCAAAACCTTGCTGTTCTGTGATGTCACAGCACTGTTGTCATGTAAACATTTCAGATTTATCTGCATCACACTGTATATATATATAATTTTAATTTACCTTTGAAGTCAAATACATGCTGTGAAAATATATTATTGATGAATGTGTAGTAAATTGCTTAAAAATGTTAATGTTACATTTTGGTCAGAACTATATTTTGAACTCATACTGATGTTATTTGATTTTATGCTTGAATCAAATATCAAGGGATGAGAAATGTTTCATGGCTGACACAGCAGCAGGAGAAGATAGACACACATACACAAACAATGTATTCTAAATACATCTACCCCAATGGCCTAATTGCACAGCCATTCTTCCTCTAATCTGCTCTTCCCACTGCATCCAGTACCCTTCTTCATCCATACATGCACTGACACAGATACAACATTGCTGCACCACATAGAAATACTCACAAACACTCAGATACATTGCACATACAACAAAAGAACTTTAACACACTTATTAATAAACAAACATGTAGAAATGCATACACAGACACACACTCATCAACACATATATACATGTATTTTTCACTTAGCATTGTATTGTGTGGTTGCTATGACAATTTAACTGGGTTTTTATATATATTTTAACTTCAGCTGACCACCTTGCAGATCAGTTTCGTTTTTTTTAATGAATAGATACATATTTGTTTCTAATAATTTCTTTTATATTTGATACGTACACTGACATCCACCCTCATATGCAATGTTAATACAGCCAGACACACTTAGACACCATCGTGAACAATGTATAGACCATTTCACCAATATATATGGTGATACAGACAAAAATTAAAAACAACACACACAATCGCATGTCCCCCTTTTTCTAATCTATCTATTATTGTACTCTCCTGATAAATTACTAATGTCCGATGTGCTAAACTTCTTTTCTCTTTTTTATCCAAAGTGTGAATCTAATAACACTAATTGTTTTTGTATCTCTGCTTGTTATTTTTTATAATACATATATGTACAAATAGGTTTATGAAATCACACTCCACAGATGCTTCGTGCCTCTATGGCACTGTATACCACATTCCACATTCCACACACTATTTTACTCAATGACTACTGAAATGAATTTCAGAAGCAGAGTATACTTCAGCATTCAGTCGCCAAAAAAGGGAGGTGGCTGTAAACCCTAAAGTCGCTATCTTCAATTCAGTATTCGGGCCAACTTTTACCTATGGTCAATAATCTTGGGTAATGACGGAAAGAATACCAAAAGCCAAAATGATAGAGTGCATAGCTCGGAGACTAGAGAGTCACTCCAGGTAGAGTCACTATGTCTCTGAATTGAGAGATCACAGCTCTAATAGGCATGTGCTTAGAGTGACTCAAGAATGAACCGCTGAACAAATTTTATGGGCAAAATCAACCAAATTATGTATTTGTGTTGGATATCATCCATAAGCTCTGTTAGTCTTGCTTGGAGTTCAGTTAGATCATGTGCATGGAAGTCATGTTTGAGAACTTTGAAACCCTTCCCCACCCCACCCCACCCCACCCCACACACACAAGAAGAAGAAGAAGAAGAAGAACACGAAGATGATAATGATTTTGTAGTGTGTTGGCAATAATGGAACAAATCAATTCGGGTTATCAATAAAATCAATTCAACTAATATCAACCAATTAATAAATCAGTTAATAAAAGAAATATCAAATATATATACTGTATATATAATTATCATCATCAGTGTTTAACATCTATTTTTCCACGCTTCCACACAAGCCAAAACTGCTTGGCACCATGCTCTAGATTTTACCTATCTATCTATTTATATCCATCTCTCTCTCACTATATATATGTATATATATCATCATCATTTAACATCCATTTTTCCATGCTAGCATGAGTTAGATAAGCTGTCCTGATGTGAGAAATGCCAGGTCAGGTGACCATGCCTTGCTCATACAGTTCTGCTTTGGGCTTGGTTTCTACAGCTAAATGCCCTTCCTAATGCCAACCACATTTACAGTGTGTGATGGGTGCTTTTGTTGTAACACAACCACTTAACAGTGTGGACTACACACACACACACACACACATATATATATATATATATATTTATTCTAAATACATCTACCCCAATGGATAAAAATATCTCTTACATCTACCTCAAATCAAACTTATTCACTTTTAGTAACTTGGGCTTTCACCCAAAATAATCTTCACAGTATGACTAAATAATGCATTGTTACTCACTGTTTAGTTCAAGGTCTAATTACTGAATGTTAATAGGAAGTTTTAGTCACCTTAACATCTATATATTTATATAGTAAGATGGATAGCAGGTATAAATGGAACTAAACTTCCAAACTAATTTACTCTAATAAATATGTAGTCCATCCAGCCTCTTTCTGTCATATTACACATTATATTCACAAAAGTAATGAATTATGTGCATAATCAGTACAAAAATACACAATGTTTTCTGTAGAATAGATAATGGTTATTCTCAGGGGAATAGATATAGCACAACCTTTGTGATCTTGATGTATTCTTTCTGATGTATGTTAATTCTTAGACACCTATGACATTTAATACCTTGTCAATGGCATTTGACTTCTGGTGAAATCATTCAAGGCTGTTTAGAGGTTTAAGCTGCTTTCAGTATCTTATTACATACATTTCTGAATTATCTGGAGTATGTATGTCTTGCTTATCAAATTGCCTATGATATAGTAATGGAATTGTTCTGATTTTCCTTCAGAAAGGCGATAATATCAAATTGAAAATATGTTTCTAATTGCATTGTGACATTTGCCAATATTCTATCAACCATATGTGGATGATTGCCAAGTTCATATCCACTGAGATATTTCAATTTTTATCTAGAGAATCCTATTTCTAGATATCAGCTTTATTTATCATAATATCATATTTATGATTATTAAGATATAAGATGAAGGTTTTCTTTAACTGTAAAGAAGATGATTATTCCAGATATTTCCTTTCATTTATTTCTAATCTTCCATCCTAAGTATAAAACTCTGCTTTATATGCAGACAATACACGCTATTTCTCAGTCTCTAATACTAATTAGCATTGAAATGCAGATATTTCAGATACCTCGAGTAATGGTGAATTTATGTCTATCTGTGACCTAATAACCTATTAAATTGTTGGTGAAATCATTGGAGCATTTGACAAAATGCCTTTATGTTTTGGGTTCAAATCCTGCTGAAGTCATCTTTACCTTTTTTGTTACAAGTTTGTTAAAAAATAAAGTTCCTGTAAAGTACTTGGGTTGATTTAATTGACTTTTCCTGCCTCCAAAATGACTAATTTTGGGCCTCTATTAGAAACAATTATTTCTGCCTTATATGTAGAGCACGCCATACTGGTAGAATTCTCCCATCTCCAAGTTGCATTAAACAGAAAATGTGTGTTTAGTTCAGTAAACTAAATCAGTTCTCATCATTATACCTCCTCTAGTATGTTATACCTCTCATAATAATTTACACTTCCTATGGTACATTATATTTCCTATGATACATGCTTATTATTTTTACTTGTAATTGTGTTGGAATTCACCCAGGGTAGGCTGAGCCAGCTCCAACAAGGGAATCTATAACATTACAAAGAAGACCAGCCACCATTGTGATTACAGACATCTGGTGTGGAATCGTCAAATATATTTCTAATGAAAAACACTGCCAATGGTTTTCAAATTATTTTGAAAATCCAGAATACAGAGGGATTTAGTAATATGACTAACTCTCTCAATTTTAAGCTGGTGTTTAGAATATAAGTTAAAGGTTCTTACATAGGATTATGATAAAAGGCTTTTAGATAAATATGTACATATTGCCTTTTTCATTTCCTTATTTTGAATGAAAGACACTACCTATAGTTTTCAAATCATTTTGAAAGTAATCAGGAACTTGGAGGGATTTAATAATAATAAATAATAATAAAAAACAGGATGAGAGCAGGAGTAGGTGTTGGCATGGGTCTGAACCTAACAAATGCTTTCATTATTAGAGATTAGCTTTGCTTTTTATCCTTACGGGATCAATAAAATAAAGCACCAGTAAGATACTGGGGTCGATTTAATCAACTTTCCCCTCCTCTTCAAATTACTGGCCTTGTGCCTAAAATAGAAACAATTATTAAGCTGATTTTTGGAGCATAACTCAACAAAGCTTCTTACATAAAATTATGATGGAAGGTTTTTAGATAAATATAAACACTTTTGAACAAACAGATTTGTATTGTATAATTAGGGGCTGTTTCAGACATTTTGCTACTAAAAGAGTTACAATAGAAAGTAAAGAGAACACTTTTTACAAGTAAAATCTTTAAGAAAATATATGAAATGAAGATAAACAAAGAATTCTCCTGGGATGTATAGTCAAAAGAGATATTTTCCAAGCTCTCATCATTCATTCATTCCAGTCTATATAGAACTTGTTCCCATGGTACTTAAAGTTTCCATGGCAGATATCCAATACTGTCTATTTGAAAACTAAGTCAAAAGACATCTAAATTTTGTCATAGGAGATATCCGAAGATAACTGATATACAGAATGAAAATTACTATTTGACTCTAAGAATCATACCAAATTAAATGTACAGACTATGTCTGTATATCTGAACTATTTAGTCTACCTCACCTACATACAAATATGTTATCCAGATTTATTTATTTTGAGGTGCAGGCATGGCTGTTTAATTAAGAAGTTGTTTGTTTCAGTTCTATTCCAATGTATGGCACCTTCAGCAAATATCTTCCATTTCAGCCTTAGACCAACTAATGTCTTGTTAGGGAAATTGGTAAAGACTCTATGGAGCCTGTCATATATATTTCCATGAGTGCATGAGCACTGTATGCATGCATATGCATGTCAGTCATTGCGAATATCATATTGAGACTGTTTATAAAAAACTGCAGTGACAATGGTTTATATTCCCTATCAATAATATGTTTGGCAGCATAACAATTGAAGAAGGTTTTCAGCATATACCATACTTAGAATGGGGTATGGGTTGGTGTCAGGAAAGGCACCAAAACTATCGAAGGACATAAATCAGTAATGATGATCTTACACAAACTTTGTGTAATCTGCTAGTCTTTCTTCCATTTTTTTACATGCTAGCATCTCTATGATATGCAAATCATTTTAAAAACAAAAAACATTTTGGAGGGATTTAGTAATATAACAAAAGAAATCAGTTAGCCACTGCTTGGTGCTTGTTTATCTTCCATTCCTCTGCATTGTAAGTGGTAACACCCAGTTTTATGGCTGAAGGGATGAGTTATACCCAGAGATAGTTTACAACATTGGTGCTGATCAGTTCTCAATTGTTAATTTGGTTTATACCTCTATTTAGATTCATCACCTAGGTATTTAATGCCCTAGGTGTAACCAACTCATCCAGTTTTGTGCTCCATTCTCCCAAATAATTTAATTTCAACTTACAGTTTTGTAATCTGACATACCTAATTGTTGATGCTTTTTGCCCTGACTACATTAAGAATAATACTATATATGCATTTTCCACTACACAGTTCACACTCACCTGCATCAAATCATGCTACAGGTTATATGACTTTCTCCTCTGCTTTGAATATCTCCTCAATGCTGCAACATGACAAAGATGTTTAGTGGCATATTTATTGATTGCAAAAACATCTTATAATATATTAAACAAATTTGTATAAAACTGTGATTCTTTAAAGCTCAGTAATGTTCTTCTCTGGGGAATACATTTTAGGAGTAAGGCCAGATTAAGTCCTTTTGGGGTCCTAGAAACTTAAAAGATTATGATGCCCCTCATTTATAAAGGCACTAAAAATATTTTCTTTAATATCAAATACAATTAATATGAATAAAATGGCATCCCTCTTCCCTTGGTGTCACAAGCATGTGCTTATTTTGCTTAATGGTTAATTCAGCCTTGCCTTTGTGGCTACTAAGCTGGGCTTAATGTTAGTACTGGTTCTGACAATACCTTCAGATATTTCAGCCATTTACTTGTTGGTAGGAAGCTCAATTGATAGGTAAGTTGGTAGGTAGATTGGTAAGTGGTTAGGTAGGGACGTAATTATTTAAAATCTGTCACTTGGAAACTTATTACATTACAACATTTACGTCCGAAACATAATAGGAGTGTTAAAGATGAAAAAGGAGAATGCAATTCTATTATTTCCTGCTAGATATTATTTCATTGAAATAACAGTTTTGGTATCATATTTCTTTATATATCAACTGTTAATTTTATTTTATTTCCGTTTTATGGAAGAAATTAACAAATAACACTGTTAGGATATTCAGTTTCCAATGTTTTTATCTTTTCATTTCTTTTATTCTTTTACTGGCTTCTGTTATTAGATTCTGGCCAGGCTAGGGCACCACCTTAAATAGATTAAGCTGATCATATCGATACCATTACTTCTTTTCATGTCTGGTACTTTGGTACTTATTGTATTGATTTTTATTTATTTTATTTTTTTTTGTCAACCCACTCAGTTACAGGACAAACACACAGACATAGATACAATTGTAAACAGGAACACACACACACACACACACACACACACACACACACACACACACACACACACACACACACACACAAACACACATGTGTATATATGTATATATATTTGCCACCCTCCCTCCTCATCTCTACAACCCCTTGTTACTGTTTCTGCTTGTGTATGTATGTGTTTGCAGAATTTCACATACATACTTGTATACCTCCCTGCATTGGTCACTTCATGGATGTGTGTGTGTGTGTGTGTGTGTTTGCACATGTGTAGGTTTGTTCATTTGTCTGTGCAGTTGAATTTGCTGCTGTCAGTGTATACAGTCTATACACTGACAGCAGCAAATTCAACTGCACAGACAAATGAGCAAACCTACACACACACACACACACACACACACACACACAAACACAAACACATCCACTCAAAATATTCAATGATTATGTCCCTTCCTAAACCTCACTGATACCTAAGATACACACTGACCAGCATTTCCATCAATAACTGACTGAATACACACATGCTTTTACTCAAACCTTTTTCCTTTCCTTTCCCTTCTCACCCTCTATCTTTCTATTTCTACTTTTATTCCTCATTCTATCTTCCGATGAAGGACTATTGATTGAAACGTAAATACTCTTTTTCCATTATACCAAGCATTAAACTTATACATTTCTTCATTGCACTGTGTTGTTTGCTTTGCTATAACTGTTTACTTTTTGCATATATATATATATATATAACACATTTATATATATACAAATATATACAACACCAACTACCTTGGATATATATATAAGACATAGTTGAGGAAAATGAATACCAGTTATATTCTGGTATTATGTCATATGTTTGTTTTTTGTTCTCATAAAAGATAAGATGGCATTAGGAAACTGTTACTACTTTAGTATCATCCCACCAAAACCAGTTTTAGCTCTATGAAACAAAACCACTCATTTTAAAGAGTTCCTATTTAAATTAAAATCTTCCAACATAATTTTATATAAGAATCATGTTAAGTTATTATTTTGGTAATGATATATATATATATGATATATATATATACATATATATATAAATATATATATATATATATCATCATCATCATCATCATCATTTTACGTCCGCTTTTCCCTGCTTGCAAGAGTGGGACAGGTCTTATTCAGCACAGCATCTCTCCACTGGTCACGGTCCTTCGTCATCTCCCCCGTGAGCTTCAGCGATCTGAGGTCTGTTCTCACCAACTCCGCTCATGTTTTTCGTGGTCTACCTCTACCACGTCTTCCTTCAACTGGCATTTCCTCGCACTTCTTCACCCATCGGTCATCCTCCATGCGCATCACATGTCCATCAGTGTCCTCTCTCGCACACTACATTCTATCCCTCTCAACACATTCATGCCGGGTCGTTCTCGCACATTGACATTGTACATCCAACGGAGAATGCTTGCTTCATTTCTCTCCAGCCGTCACATATCCTCTGCAGTTGCTGCCCATGTCTCACTACCATGCAACATCGCGCTCCTCACACAGGCATCATATAACCGACCTTTTGTATGCAGGGAGAAACCCTTCTTCATGAACTTCTTCCAACCCGTTCTTATTCTAGATACTATGGCCTCGGAACACCCTCCTCCCATGCTAATCTGATCTCCTAGGTACCGGAAGCTATCCACCACTTCTATAGCACCTGCCTGCATTTGAAAAATGTGTCTATCAATGCGACTTCTACTATCTAATTTCCCCATTCATCTACTGCATACGTATTTCTCCCTACCTGTTTGTTATCCCACTACATCCCTTGTGTACTCAGGATCTGCATTGTGTGCATTTTATAGAATTTATGCCAGTTCCTTTTCTGCATATCGAACATGGCCATTTCCCTGATGGAATCAGAGTATTGACCTCTCTTCTACTTATCAACACTTTTGTCTTAGCTAGGTTCACTCTCAGGCCTCTTGCTTCCAACTGCTGTTTCCATAGCCAGAATTTATTTTCTAGCTCCTCTACTGATTCTGCTATAAGAGCCAGATCGTCAGCATAGAGAAGTTCTCATAGACAGCCAGTCTTAAACTCCTCTGTTATGGCTTGGAGGACTATAATGAACAAGAGCGGGCTGAGCACCGAAACTTGATGTACACCTACTTGTATCTGGAATTCCTCACTAAACTCCATTCCTACTCTGACTTTACTGACAGCACCTCTGTACAAGTTTGCACTGTCCTCACAAGCCATTCCTCAACACCTAGTTTTCTTAGGGACCACCAGATGACAGATCGGGGTACCCTATCAAAGGCCTTCTCTAGGTCAACAAAGACTAAGTATAGTGGCTTATTTTTCTCTAAGAACCTCTCTTGTAATTGTCTCACCAAGAAGAGGACACCTGTTGTACTTTTCCCAGGCACAAAACCATACTGCATCTCATCTAGTTTGACCCTTTCTCTAATTAGTTGTGCTAATATCCTTTCTGCCACTTTCATAACCTGATCCATCAGTTTTATACCCCTATAATTGCTCCTCTCCAAAGCATCCCCATTACCTTTGTAGCAATTTATGAGAATACTGCTGCACCAGTCTTTGGGTATGACACCACCGTATATAGCCTGATTGATGATGCGTGCAACCAGTTCAGTTCCTACGTCCTCTGATGTCTTCAGCATCTCAGCAACTATCCCTGACGGTCCAGCAGCCTATAGACACACACACACACATATATATATATATATATATATATATATATATATATATATATATAGAAAGATTTGAATGGATACAGTTTAGTTAAAAGGAGTTTATTGACACGTGTTTCTATAACAGTTACATAACCTGAAAACAGCTGCTATCTACAAAGTATTAGTTATGCAGACATTCAATATTTCAATGTTATTATTTACTGTCATTTCATCAGAATAATATTACTGAGGACCTGTTTGGTTTTTATAGAGAATATTAGGAGGGAGGGGTGAAGTTGTTAGAAGAATAGTTGAGGGAGTGGTTTTTTGATAGCAGTGAGAATTTTTGGTGGCACTGAGTAATTAGATTCCCATCTGTTGTTTTGACATTTTTATAGAATATATTATTGGTTATTTTTCAAAAATTCTCACTGCTATCAAAAAACCACTCCCTCAACTATTCTTCTAACAACTTCACCCCTCCCTCCTAATATTCTCTATAAAAACCAAACAGGTCCTCAGTAATATTATTCTGATGAAATGACAGTAAATAATAACATTGAAATATTGAATGTCTGCATAACTAATACTTTGTAGATAGCAGCTGTTTTCAGGTTATGTAACTGTTATAGAAACACGTGTCAATAAACTCCTTTCAACTAAACTGTATCCATTCAAATCTTTCTATTTTTCTCTGGATTACTTTTGGAACTACAACTGGAACCGTCGAGCAAACTCTACGTGAGCTGTCAATCTACTGTGTGTAATATTTATATTACAACACAACGGAAAATACTGTATATATATATATATATATATATATATATATATATATATATAATGTGGCCGTGTAGGCAACACGGTAAAAACCTCCCAGACCCACACTGTAAATGTGGTTGGTGTTAGGAAGGGCATCCAACTGTAGAAAACCTGCCAGACAGTCCTATGCGAGCAAGACAATCACTCTTGCCTCAAGTGGGACTACCCCCGTCCAAACCCATGCAAGCGTGGAACACAGACGTTAAACGTTGATGATGATGATGATGATATATATATATATATATATATATATATATATATATATCATCATCATCATCATCATCATTTTACGTCCGCTTTTCCCTGCTTGCAAGGGTGGGACGGGAACTGATTCTAGCTTGATTTCTACAGCTGGATGCCCTTCCTAACACCATTCTCATTTGCAGTGATTGCTGGGTGCATTTTTGCCGTGGCACCTACACGACCACTTTGCAGTGGAATGATAGGGACCCAAGTGTTTCTCTGACACAGGATTCTATCAGTTTGGCAATACAGCTAGTAAGACTGACTGGACGATAGTTGACAGGTGACGTGCGGTCGCCCTTTTTCAACAGGGGAATGACACTGGCAGTTTTCCACTGCTCCGGAGTAGCACCATTGTTGACACAGTATTGAAAGAAGAAAGAAAGCTGGTGCAAAAGGAAATACCCGCCACGTTTGAGAAGCAGGTATGTAACACCATCAAGACCAGGGGAGGCATATATGCGCTTATTTTTAAGGTGACGTTGCAACATTGCAGGTGTAAATTCCATAGTTGTTATGGAATTTGATGTTAGAGATGGTGGAGATGGTACATTCTAGTTTTCAACAGTAAAAATGCTTGCATAGCACTCAGCAATGATTTCTGCGCATTCTTTGGGGTCGTCAGTGTTCTCGCTGGTGTGGGGATTGTGAAGAGGACCAACTGGAGAGTGAGGTCTCTGATTTGAATGAACATATTTCCAGAACACCTTACTGTCAGGATTGGTTGTTATACACTGTTCAAATTCAAGCACTGCCTTTTTGTCACTGCCCGCAAGAGCCAGATTGGCAATGATCATAGCATGATCAGAGTCGAATAGAGGTTCCTCAGTAGTACAACTGATAACCACTTCAGGAGTAGTGGTGAAGATCAGGTCCAAAGTGTTGTCACCTCTTGTTGGAGAGGTGACTACTTGTGACCAGTTTGAGTCCAGCACTAGCTCAAGGAAATCGTTTGTACTTTGTGGCCAACGAAAGGTTTCCCAATCGATCTCAGGATGATTGAAGTTACCTGCAATAAACACATAAGTGGCTGTTTTCCTGGCAGCAGCTCTGAGGATATCGCAAAGCTGTGTGTCCTGATGGTAGTTTTTTTTTGGGGGGGGTGGGGGGGGGATAAACAACACCAAGCAGAAGTGTTGACATGGTCATATATATGTCACAAAAACACTTCTTGTGATTCGTTCGAATCAACGCAAGGAATTACCGAAAAGTTTGAATGAACGTAGACCATCACACCACCACCACGGCAATTAATGTGGTCCTTGCGGAAAAGGTTGTACCCAGTAATGCTGAAAACACCATCACAGAGTAAGGAATGTGCCCATGTTTCCGTGACTGTGATGAAGTCAGGGTCGATGCTTCTGACTTAGGAGTTAAACAGATGTATCTTGTTGCATAAATTGCGAGCATTTAAGGACAACAATTTATACTCTGCTTGCAGTTTATGATGGTGTGTAGAGGGTGGCAGGTTGTTCTGGTTTAGTTTCCCAGAGTTGTTGCAGTTTTTTCATTGTCAGTTATTGTGGGTAGAGCACACTCAGACCAGCTGGTATCCCTCTTTCACTTTTCACCAGCCATATATATATATATATATATATATATATATATATATATATATATATATATATATATATATATATACACATATATATATATACATATATATATATATATATATACACATATATATATATACATATATATATATATACACACATATATATATATATATATATATATATATATATATATATATATATATATATATATACATATGGGTGTCACTTCTGTTATAGCTTGGAGTATGATAATAAACAGTAGAGGGGTAAGGACAGATCCCTGGTGGACCCCCAACTTTCATGCTAAATTCTTCACTGTAGTCATTATTAATTTTATCTTGCTGACTACACCTCTATTCATGGTTTGTACTGCTTTCAACAGCCCCTTGTCCACCCCTAGTTTTTTTAGTGCCCACCAAATTACAGAATGGAAAACCCTGTCAAAAGCTTTCTCCATGTCAACAAACGCGAAGTAGATGGGTTTACTTTTTGTTAAGTACTTCTCCTGAAGTTGCCTCACAAGGAAGAGAGCATCTGTGGTACTTTTTCCTGACAGAAATCCGGGTTAATTCATCTAGGTTAATTCAATCCCTAATCAGTTGTACAATGACTCTTTCTCTAATTTTCATGATTTGGTCCATCATTTTGATGCCTCTATAGTTTCCCCTGACTAGTGCATCACCTTTGTACTTGTAGCAATTGACAATGGTTCTTCCCCACCAGTCATTGGTTCTAACTCCATTCTGTAATATTGATTTACAATATGGGTGGTTATGGTGTGGCCTACCATCCCAGAAGCTTTCAGCATCTCAGCAGCTATTCCCTATGGACCAGCTGATTTGCCTGTCTTCATATCCTTAATTGCCTCTCTCTCTCTCTCTGTATATATATATATAAGGAAAGACATCGAAAATGCAACTGGAGTCTTTTTAGGAATATTTATTTGTTTCCTTTACCTGTTTCACAGTTCTTATGCTTTTCAAAAGTAGAATTGAGATGGAGGGTTTATAAACTATATAAAAATAAAACAATTGAAATCCCCATCAGAGGGGGGGGGGGTATCGCTACTGCGGGTTTTTTTTACACCCTGTGGATAGAACCCTCAACACCAGGAACACGTTTTGTAGGTGTTCCCGTCTTCCCTCTGTTTATCTTCCTCAACCTATAGGTTTATATACAGAGAAGGCCCATTCACCCGGGCCATTTTCGCCACATTCACCCACCTTTCAGCGAATTTACTGGGGTGTAGCACCTCTCTCTCCACTCTCACCTTCCTTCTGAAATGGTACTTAAAGAAGGGGATGAGTTGTTGCCCAGAGAGAAATGTGCTTTCCCTCAGTCCTTTTAACCTCGTCCACCATATTACCTCTTTCGCCATCGCCACCAGACAGCGGAAGACCGCCCCTCCTTCATTCTTAAATGAAGGCGGCGGGGTGATCCTCACGATGGACTTGGCTGACAACTGGATGCGTCCCACACGTGACAGTAGCTGTTTGACATAATTCCACAGTTCGGTCACTTCTGGGCACTGAACAATTGCATGCAGAACGGTTTCGATGTCCTGCTCACATCTCTGCCAGGGCGCCCGTGCCAGGGATCTCTGCCAGGGCGTCCGTGCCTGTAGATTTTGTCTTGAACTGGTAGAGCTCCTCGGTAGCACTGCCAGGCCAGAGACCTCTGGAAGTTATCCATAGGCCCTGAACGGAAAGTCCTCCCGAACAGACTGGTCAGTTCGTTTTCCTCGATGCTTAGAGTTTCACCAAGAATGTTGTCGCATTTATCCTCCACTAAACCCCTATAGAATGTCGAAGTGGAGTCTCCGCTGATTGCCATTTCTGCTTGGTAGAGGGCTGTGAGCGCCTGAAGGCACTCGAGGTGCCAGGCGCCCATTTTCGGTCTTCGCTTGACCCAAGACTGCAGCTCTGTTAGTGAGACGAGTTGTGGAAGAGCTCATCTCACAAACGACAGCCACACCGGTTCGCCGGTCAGGAACACATGGAGATGGCGTAGCCTCAGCGTGTGTTTCCACATCATCAGCCACGGCATGCCCAGCCATGCATTAGAAGGGTGTTGACAGCAGATGGATATCTCATCACCAATAGAAGATGGGAAACGCAAATCACCCGGTTTAGATGGTCTACCCTATGAGGTTTACATAGGCATGCCAGACTTGTTCTCTGGCGTCCTCGAAGCGGTCTAATGTAACTGGCAGCATATTCCCAGTTCTGTAGGCAGAGGCGTAGTAACGGGGGGGGGGTCGGTGAGAACATGCGGAAGGGGCTGATGGTTCTGGGGACGTGCTTGGAGGCTGAGCCGCGGCTGCGGAGGGCCCCAGACCTGCCAGCAGAGACCAGCTAGTGGTGAACATTGAGTCCACCACTCCGCCAGAGGACCACTCGAGGACCGGTGAGAACACAAATAAGACGCCAGGACCACGTAACGGGAGTTGCAAAAATGATGCACGGACATGTAACTGCCGTGTCCGTGAGGAGTGCCCTCTGCAAGGAATGTGCCTGACTAAGGGCGTTGTCTACAGATGTGTGGTTACCACGCATAACGATAGGCACACATACATCGGAGCAACATCCACGACTTTTAAGTTGAGGATGTACAACCACAAGAGCTCGTTCAAGGGCAGGAACAAGAGACATTCCACCAGATTGACGGACTTAGTATGGAGACTCAAAGACAGTGGCATTGAATACGACCTAAGCTGGGGTATTGTACAGCATGCGAATGCGTACTCAGCCGGAGGCAGGACGTTCAAGTTATGCCTGTCCGAGGCTATGGAGATAATAAAACTTAAGGGCGATGCAGTCAACCTCATGTCTGAAATAATCATGGCATGCAGACATCAACGTAAATGCACACTCTCCGCCCTAGTGATACCGGATCGATCTGCATAACACACCACCGGCACCGCAACACCAGGTGGAGCGCATGCAGCAGACCACAATTGAACACTTTATATCTATGAATGCATGACAGCACAAGCTGATAGCATGACAGTTCAAACGTTGCCCACCTCGTAGAACACCCTAATAGCACACCACACCAATTTTCGAACGCCGACTCATTACAAGTAGGATTGGGTCTACAAACATGTGTGTGGTTTTAAATTTTCAAATTTCTAAATTTTCAAACTTTTAAATATTTGAATTGTTGATTTCCGATATTCGATTCACGGTGCTTAATCCGCTACTTGGATGGTGGACATGATGCTGGTCCTAAGGTTAATATCGCAGCTAATTGTAATGTTGATGTTAATTTTAATTTTAATTTTGATTTCAAGTTTAAATTTTGTCATTCCATGCCGCCGATATTCACATGCACACAACGCATGCCGTTGGCACATTTCATCATACATACACTCCATGTGTAATTCCCGGTCCCCCTCTGCATCCTTATCATGTATGCATTCTCTTTTTCCAGCATTTTATTTTATTGTATTTTATCTTATTTTATTTTATTGTATACAATTTCATTATTTTATGTTATGGCATACATGTTTTTTTTTATATATGTGCCACCCACGCTATATGCGATTAGTGCAGGGATATTGTACTGCCGTAACATTTAGGCATATTGTGCAGGCACCCTCGGACTCACACCGCCACGGGTTGGGTCAAGGCCTCGTATGCGTTGTCCCATACAATAATGTGTGCACCATCTGCGCAGTGGTACGTGGGTGGATGGATGGGGGGGGAGGGTACTAATCAAGTATATGCATCCGGTGTGGGAGCACGTGGGTGCGCGTATGTATGTGTGCCCACACAGACATGCATAAGCACGGGTGTTAGCATGCATGGGTCGATGTATTTGTCTGAGCATGTATGCGTGGGGGTACGGATGACTTTCCATGGATTTTTCTTTTCTCATCTGCCTATATATGTGCGGTGTCTTGGCTAAACACGCTCCCCTGAATCCAATGTGTGAGTGTAGAATTGGGTCTATTTGTTGAAAACACGTTTGATATAACCCTTCCGTTTGAATGGCTGTTGAAAGCTTTCTTTTAAAAACGTTTTTTTAAAAAACGTTCTTGCTACAGGTTCTTTCTTTTTCTATTTCCTTTTCTTTTTGAAATATGTATGACGGAGTGTATCCTAAGGTTGTGTCCTACAAATGTTACGCTAAATATCCCCATGATTTGTTTGTTTTTTTAATTCCCGCAAATCATTATTTATGATGAATGCCGCATACAGAATAATTGCGGGGATGTACCTGACCGATGTAGACTAAGGCGCCTAGGGGCAATGAAGACGTCGAAGTGATGCCAGCCGTTCGAGATTACAGCCACTCTCCCACCACAGTAGTAATTCTGATACATGATGACATTTTGATTGACAGGTGGAGAACGAGAGGAAGCAAGAAGTGGGCAACCATGTGTGGCTAGAAATACCGGTGACGTGTACAATTCTTGACCACTCATCGAATGACAACAACAGGATCTAAATCAACAAACGAAGAAATTCGATGTTAAAGGACTATAGGGAAATCTGCTTCGTAGAATTGAGAAGTATCCCACGACCGTGTTGATTTCAGAGTCAGGTGTGATCACCATATCGATCGTGCCTCGAGATGGCCGCCCGAGAAACATTTGTAATATGTCCAATAAATTCCTTTCGTCGCAACACTGATTCTCTTATTTCTGTGATATATATATATATATATAACGGCGATGAATTAGATTTGCGAGGTTTTTGATATGAAATCGTGTGTCGAAACAAATATTGTTATACTTGGGGAGGGTCATATTTGTGTAATATTGCCAGAATTAATAACAGAACACACTCACTGTTTGGTTGGTTTTCGCTTTTCGCTTCTGTGTCTTTTATATCGGTAATCTAATTTATTCGGTCTTCAATGTTGCCATTGACTGACCAACGGTCAAAATAATACAGATACAATATAGACACAAACACATATATATAGTTTATCAAAGTTCTTTCGTTGCACATCTGCAACATCGTCAGTGGTGCTATTGTTTCCTCTCGTTGCATTGTATTTTCTACGCCATCTTTATTAATAAAATGGCGTAGAAAATACAATGCAACGGGAGGAAACAATAGCACCACTGACGATGTTGCAGATGTGCAACGAAAGAACTTTGATAAACTATATATATGTGTTTGTGTCTATATTGTATCTGTATTATTTTGACCGTTGGTCAGTCAATGGCAACATTGAGGACCGAATAAATTAGATTACCGATATAAAAGACACAGAAGCGAAAAGCGAAAACCAACCAAACAGTTCTGTTATCAATTCTGGCAATATTACACAAATATGACCCTCCCCAAGTATAACAATATAAATATATATATATATATATATATATATATATAACTGTTTCATTCGAGTGAAAATGTTCTAGAACTGTAGAAGTCATTTCTACATTAAATTTTGTTTTATACACTCTACTAATGTATTGAGTACTTTACTTACTGTGGTTACCCCTGATTGCACCTGGGACCCACATATGTATATATAATCAGTTACAACAGTGGCATTATGCAGATAATTAAGTTTCGTTGGATTTAACACCAACCCATTCAGTCTGCCTTATTGTTTGAGTTGATGTTAAACCCAACATAACTTAAGTATTTTTGTAATGCCACTGTTTTAACTGATTATACATGATTCGTCCCATGGTCTGAGTGTTCTATATATATATATATAAACAATGAGTTATTTGGTTTGTTGATTATTCAACAAAGTTAATTTACAACAAGTTAGAAGCACTCAACGGAATTTTTCTGGAGTATCATTAATATCAATAATATTAATAAATGGAAAATATCTTTATAAATATGGTTTTATAAAGATATTTTCCATTTATTAATATTATTGATATATATATATATATGAGAGACGTAAAATAAGAAAATTATAAAATTAACTTACTTACTAAAATATCACTTCCAACTAATTAGTTTCTGGAATGGAATAAATATATTTTCCGAAGAAGATACAGAGAAGCATTCCGTCGTCAGGGAAGTCTATTCTCATCTAAGTATCCAGGCAAAGCGTGGACACTGGAAACTTATTAAAAAATAATTCAGTGGATAGAAAATAGCAAAGCGTGGACTGAATTCCTAGCCATTGAGAAAATCACTGCCTCTGCGTCGGTGGAAAGTTCAAAAAGAATCAATCACGTGACATCGAGGTCAATCAGTGGAAAGTGGTTTGCTAATAAGACAGCGGCCTGCCTGCTACCATAGCAGCAGTCATGGCCAATATTGCTCGACAAATAATTTGGAGATAATTATAAAGAATTAATATCTAGTAACATATATATACATACAGATGCATATCAATGCTAGCAAATATATAGGTTTTGTCTTAGTAACTTTGTGGTTAAATGCATGGGGTTGCAGAACAATAATATGAGAGACGTAAATTATGAAAATTATAAAATTAACTTACTTACTAAAATATCACTTCCAACTAATTAGTTTCTGGAATGGAATAAATATATTTTCCGAAGAAGATACAGAGAAGCATTCCGTCGTCAGGGAAGTCTATTCTCATCTAAGTATCCAGGCAAAGCGTGGACACTGGAAACTTATTAAAAAATAATTCAGTGGATAGAAAATAGCAAAGCGTGGACTGAATTCTTTGCCTGGATACTTAGATGAGAATAGACTTCCCTGACGACGGAATGCTTCTCTGTATCTTCTTCGGAAAATATATTTATTCCATTCCAGAAACTAATTAGTTGGAAGTGATATTTTAGTAAGTAAGTTAATTTTATAATTTTCTTATTTTACGTCTCTCATATTATTGTTCTGAAACCCCATGCATTGAACCACAAAGTTACTAAGACAAAACCTATATATTTGCTGGCATTGATATGCATCTGTATGTATATATATGTTACTAGATATTAATTCTTTATATATATATATATATATATATATATATATATATATATATATATATATCAATAATATTAATAAATGGAAAATATATATATATATATAGCAGAGTTTTATCACTTGCTTGAAGCATTGTTGAATAGGAAACAAATTAAAAAATGGTTTTCAAAATATGTGTGTGTATATGGTGTGTATTTGTATGTATGTATTCATATTATTATTATTATTTGAAACTTCCTTTGAATTCTGCTTCTTTCCCAAATAATTCCAAGTGTTAACTTGTCACCTGAGGCAAAATTTGATAATACACATATTTTATAATCAATTGTCATACAGATGATACGATAAAGGCACAAACATAAGTAAACATCTTTGCAAGGTTTTTAAATTGATAATGCTCATTCTGGGACATGAACAGTGCCAGTCAGCACTATTTTCTCTATCTCTTGCAGAGATCGTTTTCCAGGTATCCAGTTCAAATATTTTTCAGTTCCCTTTTTATCATTCCAAGTGTGCTAACTATCACTGGTATTGTACAAGCCTTAAGATGCCACATTTTCTCAATTTCAATTTCGAGAAGATGTTAGGATTTGATGGAATGCTCATATCAATTAAGAAACATGTTTTCTCTTTCCTAAGTAATGACAACAGTCTGAGTAGAGTATGAATTATGTTAGAAAATGGGAAGATAAGTTAATTGCCATATATAGAGTGAACGACAGAATCATTAAAATTAGACTAGTTCTAAATAGAACAACCGTGACAATTATATCTGCTTATGTACCCCAATCTGATCTAGCAGACATTATAAAAGACAGGTTCTATGAGTCCCTCATGCAAACTACTGGTTTTATTATTACTTTTTATCATTTGGGAGGGGTATAGGGAGATCTTTTTTTGTTTGGAGTTCTTGGATTATTTTTAGATTTATGCTATTGTGATCTTGAGTTTCGCCTTGGGGTGAGGGGCTTTTTCTACACCTTTCTCCACACCTTTTCATTTGTATTTCTGGATGTGTTTGTTTAATTTATCTGTTTTGGATATGTTGGCTTTTCTTCATATTTTATATTCTCAACATATTCATGTTTGTTAGTTTTTTGTGTTTTTGTTGTGCATGTCTGATATTTGTTTTTAATATGTATCTCCTTAAATTTTCTTGTTTGTTGGAGTCAAGTTTTAAATTAGAGTGTGGGTTGGTTTTTTGCCAAATTTTGTGTGTGTTGTTGTGTTTTAATTTTTAGAGTATGGGGTTGCTGTAAAATATGCAAGTAGAATCGAAGCATATTCCTCATGTGTCCATTTGTGTCTTTTTGATATTATTGGTGTCACTTGAGAAGTAAAGCCCAACCCATACTTTAAAATATCATCATTTTTGGTGGGTATCGGTCTTTGTGCTTCTAAATTTGTCCGTTTTTGCATGCATTGGTTTTCGTACAATTTTTTCTTAAGTTCAAAGAACAAACTTCTGTACATCTAAATGATGTCTTTGTATACATATTTCGTTATTTTCATAATATAAGCATCTTTATTCGAATTAATAAATTTTATTATCATTTTCCTGTACTGTCCTTAATGTCTACTTTGTGTAAACCCTTGTGGTTAATAAAGAAAGCATTATTATCCTTATTATCATTATTATTATTATTATTATCAGTATTATTATTATTATAATTATTATTATTATTGGCGACCTACGTTGTAAATCGTACTATCGTGAGGTCCGCAAAAGTTTGTTATTTTCAGTTGTTTAAAATTGCCATTTATGGAAAATTTTATTGTTAACTGTATAGAAGTGCACATACATTGTTTTCTGAAAAGGACACTCAAAAAGATTGGGGCCTTGAGCACAAAATTTAAACTTTTATAATTATCAAACAAAATTTTTCTTTGAAAAATCATGGACGACTCGGAGTCACACCTTCCTCACAAACTAACACCTCACACCGACACCACCATTGTAAATATTACTACGTTTGCCAACACTAAAAATATAAGCAGTAGCAATATTTTAAATTTGTCTCAGGCAGACATACATTTCCCGCCATTACCAATGACTGCAGGTGTTAAAGCCGCCACCACCACCACCGCGACAACCACCACCCCTACTACAAACCGCGACAACCACCACCCCACCACCACCGCGACAACAGAAACAAAAGAAAAAATAAATTAACTCGTGATATCGAATTCAACCAAAATGAACTCTTCCACACCGAACACCACTGACGCCACCACCACCACAACTGAAACTAAAATTAACAATAACAAAAATAACGATAACAACAACAATGAAATTAAGAAAACCACCCTGAGTTTTGCCAGAGTAGCAAAACAGTGCGAAGTATTTCAGGTAACTCAGAGGAATTAGAAGAAGCCAAAAAAATGGTAAAGTAAGATGGGTACAAGGTCAACCTCACCCCCACCTAATAAAATGGAGCATCGGCGCCTATGCACCGTGTCTTATCGAACAATTAACATAAAATCGCGCCAAGTGGAACGAGCATCCGAGTCCCAAATCCAAAAAGCTTTGGGACATGTGTCGGCAAAATAAACCCACATCAGACGTGGGCAGGAATATGGAACCGTGGACGTGTTCTTTGAAACACCACAGGAGGCCAGAGAACACTCCATGGCCCCATTAAGAAGTGACGACTTCACACTCGTCCCAAGCTATTGTGGCCAGAGACTCGTAAAGATCAGGGTGACCCACGTTCCACCGGCCATCGAAATTCCCTGGCTAATAGCAGCCGTCCTCGCCGGCATCGAAGCCAACACCAAGATAATCGAAATAGCGAAAGAAAAGCAGGAGAACTGGTCCGGATCTGGGATGGAGCTCCTGATCCAAGCGGACCAAAAAAGAATTCAGGAGATCCCAGAGGTAATAGACCTCACTGACGGCAGCAACCTCACCGTAATTGTCGAGGGCAGAAGACCTAGGTGTGTCGTTTGTGGTGAAGGAACCCACCTAAGGGCTTTCTGCCCTCAGGCTAAAAGGATGAGGCCGCCTCTCTTACCCACCCCAGTGACTCAACCATCAACGCCACCAGCAGCAGAGATGGCCGCAACAACTGTAGCAGCAACAACAGAAGCAACTGTAACAGCAACAACCCCAGCAACAGTAGCAAAACAAACACCCCCACCACCCAACGCGCCAGAACTAGCACCAGCCCCTACACCATCCACCACGCCACAACCAAAGCCAACGCCTTTGGAGGATTTTCCACACCCCGGCCTATCACAACTGAAGACAGATTGTGACGACGAGGAGTGGGAAACGGTATCAGGAAAAAAGAAAAAAAAGAAACCAAAAAAGAAAAAATTCTCTTCCCTCCCCCCTCCAAAAACAAAATACAGAGGGAAACAAATAATCTATCAAACAAAAAAGTTAGGACAGATATGCCACCATCCACACCAGCATCACCAACCCCATCACCACAAACACCAACACCATCACCATCATTAACCCCAACACCACCATCACAAACACCATAAAAGTCACCAAAAAGCGAAACAGAAACAAACCCACAACAAACGCAAACAAAACAAAACAACCAAAACGATACACACTACACAGCATTAAATTTGAACAACAACCAATTATTACACTACATCCAACAAAACACCAGCATCACAGAAAAAGACTACACAACAACCCAAAAGTTCACACCACCTCCACACATACGAATCACTCGCATCACACAGAAAACGTACACGACACTAAAACAAAAATTCCCAAAAGACATCGGAGACTTCCATCAAACACTCTCCAGGAGGATTTATAAGGACATCCTTCCGGAGGAGGCCACAATCAGGGAAAAGGATGGAGAAACCATCCTTCCTCAACGAGAAGTAAGGTAAGTGGTCTTTCCCATCTTTTCCACTCCATTTCAACATGACCTCACTCAGAATAGGCAGCATAAATGCGCGTGACTTGGGGTCGTCATGGAAGCAGGGCCACCTGCTCAACGACCTCAGGGCACTAAACATAGATGTAGTGGCCATCAGCGAGACCAGAATCTCCGAAGCACGGGCCTTCGCACCGATCTTCGGCGGCTACGATGTGTACGCATCTCCCAGCCGTCCGGGATCGGGGGGTGGAGTTGCTGTGCATTTTCGGAGAAGTTTGGATCTCGCCATACGGGCTATCTTCCTGGACCCAGAAGGTAAGTTGGTGGTGCTAGACGTGACCAGCGGATACGGGCAAGCTTTCAGGCTAGTGGCCGTCTATGCCCCGACAGGAGCAGGGCGGCTTGATTTCTTCCGGCGTTTGGAGATCTTTCTTGGAACGTCCCGCTCTTTAGTGTTAGTGGGTGACTGGAACGGAATCTTAGATGCACGCTGGGACTGTGTGGGATTAGCGGAGGGGGGAGGAGGGTGCAAGAGCCTCACCAACCTGCTCAGGCGTTTTGAACTGTCTGACATGTACCGATTGGATTTCCCAAATGTGCCAATGTGGACTTGGACAAATCGCATAGGGTCATCCAGATCATATCTAGATAGAGTATTTTGTAGGGAAATAGATAGGTCTAGAATAGGCTGTCCTCAATTCAAGATAGTCAGCTACACGGACCACAAATTCGTGATCTGTGTTCTTGACTTAGATATGCTTCATAGACGAGGACCCGGCTACTGGAAGCTAAACGCGTCGTTACCAGCGCGCAAGGCCTACAGAGACCGGATTAGCGAACTAGTTAAGCGGGCGTTGACGGGGGCCATCGTCAACAACAAGTGGTGGTTTGCTCTGAAAAGAGCAATTAGAATACAGTCCATTAGGTTTAGTAAGGCTTTAGCAATAGAGAAAAATAGAGCAGAGGGAGAACTAGTTAGAAAAGCATTAGCAAAGTAGGCGCTTAGCAAAGGCATCGCCACCGACGTACTTGTGGCGAAATTGGCCCATGACCAATTTTTCAATGCAAAGCACGAAGGCTGCGTTTTCAGAGCTAGGGTGCGTGCTCTCAGACACGAGGGGGCGAAAGCCGTTCAATGGGCCCGAGTGGCGGAGGCGCGTCGTGGCCACAAAGCCACGATCCGGTCTTTGGTGGACCACGACGGGCGATTGCTACTCGATCCCGGGCAAATGTGTTAATCTTTTCAGCGACACTTCTCACAGCTGTTCGGGGGCAGCGGCGGGGCGGATCGATGGATGGACTTTAGTGTCTACCTCGACGGACTGCCGCGGCTCTCGGCCACTCAGGCGGAGTGTTGCTAAAAGCCGATAACAGCCGCTAATGTACGGGAGGCAATGACTGGCTGCTCAAGGGGTAAATCGCCTGGTTTGGATGGTCTGCCCTATGAACTTTACGTACAGATGCCAGACTTGTTGGGAGACCTCTTGGCGGACGTCTACTGCAACTAGCAACAGAACGGGAGAATTCCCAGCTCTGTGAGCCGAGGAGTTGTGGCGCTGCTGAGAAAGGATCCGAACAAGGGGGATAACATAGATAATTTCAGGCCCATAACTATGGTAAACACAGAGTTCAAAATTCTGGCCAAGGTGCTAGCAAAGAGGTTGGCGCTTGTCGTTGGTGGTCTGGTGGGAGAGGCGCAGACATGCGCCATTCCCGACAGATCCATCCACGACAACCTCCACCTCATGCGATGCATCGTAGAGAGGGTAGCTAGGGAACCTGGCACGGGTGGTTCCTTGATCAATTTAGATCGGTCGAAAGCTTTCGATAGGGTCGACCATCGTTACCTGGCGGTAGTCCCGAGGGCGGCTGGATTTGGTCCCATCTTCAGGGGCTGGATCGCTGCCATGCACAGTGACATCTGCTCTGTGGCGAGAGTGAACGGTCACCTTTCGGAACCGTTCAACATCATGCGCTCGGTCCGCCAAGGATGTCCCCTCTCGTCCCTCTTGTACGTATTGACTCTCGAGCCATTACTGCACAAACTAGAGACGTTGAGGGGGGTCCCGCGCGAACTAGGATGCGGAAGATCCGTGTCAGCATATGCGGACGATGTCACCGTATTGGTGTCGAACGCCAAAAATATCGAGGCGATCGGCACTAGACTAAGAGAATACGAAGCGGTGACAGGAGCAATGATCAACCAGGATAAGTCAGTGGGCCTGCAGCTCGGCACCTGGAGGGGAAGGTCCATGCCGTCCAACAGCGTCGTCGGGCGCTGGACGGACGGACCGGTTAAATTGTTAGGGGTCTGGTTCGGTCCGGACCTCCAGACGGACAAAATATGGGACGAGGTGACGAGCAGGGTGGCTTCTCTCACCCAGAAATGGGCGGAGTGGAAGCTATCCATGAAAGGTCGAGCGGAGGTGACTAACGCGTACATCGCGTCCGTCATCTACTACCGCTTGACCGTCGTACCTTGTCCTAAGCCCCGCCTGATTGCGCTGGAGCGTTTGCTCTTTCGCTTTTTGTGGAAGGGACGCGCTCCAATGGTCAGGCGGTCCATCTGCTGTCAACACCCGCTACGTGGAGGGCTGGGCATGCCGTGGCTGATGATGCGCAGACACGCGCTCAGGCTACGACATCTCCACCTCTTTTTTCCTTGTCCAAAATCACCAGGTCAGGCCTATTGTGTTCCAGTTTCCTGTCCGTCTGTATCCTAAAATCCCATAGCACCTTCATCTGATCGTTTTTTATCACCGACTCTGGCTTATGGTTCTCAGAATGTGGTAAATTGCTTACTTTGCATAGGTGCCAGTGGATCACCCTGCCTATCACATCATGTCTCCAGCCTTTATAGTGAGTCTGGGCTAGGTGTTTACACTCAGATACAATGTGAGCCACAGTCTCCTCTCTCTACCGATTCTACACTGTGGGCTAGCCTCCTCCTTGTAAATATGGTGTTTCACCCACTTCGTTCTGAGAGCCTGCTCTTGCGCAGCCATTAGCATTCCTTCTGTAGCCTTTTTAAGGTCTCCTCTTTTCAACTAGTTCCATGTCTGTGGATCTCTAAATTCAGTTTTCTCAAAGAAGGAACTATGAAGGGATTTTTCATGAAAGTTGGTCTTCCTCCTTGTTGTTATTTCCTCCTTGGACATCCCCTGGTCTATTGTCCTCTCCTTCAGTACAATTCTGAGCATTGGCTCCCTACTGTCAGTCACGTATTTGTGCAGGTTCTTTTTCTCCATCTGAACACAGTCCTCTATGCTGATAAGACCTCCTCCACCTTCAGAACTCTTTAATTTGAGTCTATCGACATCACTCCTCTTGTGGAACATGTTGTAGATAGTCAATAGCTTCCTACTCTTCCTATCCATTTCTTTTTGTTCAGCAACATTCCATTTCAGAATTCCCGCACTGTACCTAATAACAGACACAGCTCGGGAATTCACTGCACTTATGACATTTCTACTATTTAGATGTGATTTTAATATGCTCCTTAATCTCCTAGTGTACTCAGATCTTATCAATTCCTTCATTTTTTTGTTCTTGATGTCATCTGCCTCCAGAACACATAAATATTTGTATCTTTCTTCAGTGTCAATTTCCTTTATCATCTCACTTGTTGGTACCTGGATTCCGTTGCTTCTGCTCAATTTACCCCTCTTCATCACTAGAACTCCACAGTTATTAATACCAAATTGCATACACATATCACTGCTGAAAAGACGGACAGTGTCAACAAGTACATCCAACTCCTTCTCACTCTTCCCAAAGAGTTTAAGATCGTCCATGAACAGGAGGTGGTTGATGGTAAGCTCTCCTTTTCACAACTTGTATCTTGCTCTCACTTTTCGCAATATAATGGTCAGGGGTATCAGGGCAAGGACAAACAACAGAGGGGACAGCCTATCTCCCTGGAAGATACCTCTCTTGATCTTAACGCCTCCCAAGGATTCTCCACCCGATGTTAATTCTGTTTCCTAGGACTTCATACTTTTGCTCAACAACTGTCTGATGTTATCTGCCACTTTGAAGATCTCTAAGCTTTTGGTTATCCAAGAATGAGGTACCATGTCGAATGCCTTTTTGTAGTCTATCCATCCCATGGCAAGACCAGTGTGTCTCCTCTTGCAATTCCTCATTACCATCTTATCAATAAGTAACTGGTCTTTTGAACCACGGGACTTCTTTCGGCATCCTTTCTGTTCGTCCGTTAACAAGTTGTTTGTGTGGAGGTGATGGTAGATTTCATCAGACACAATGCTTGTTAACAGTTTCCACATTACGGATAGACATGTGATAGGTCTATAGTTGGTAACATCATTACCCTTGATTCCACCTTTCATTACCATGACTGTAAACCACTCTGGTACCTCATCCGACATCAAGCAGTCATTGAACATGGTTGTCAGTTTCGGGTGGAGGGATGTTATATTTTTAATCCAATACCCCTGCACACCATCTGGGCCTGGTGATTTCTAGTTGGTTAGTTTTCTGGCCTGCCCTTTAAGAGTTTCAACTGTGATACTTAAATCAGTTTGTTGGTGTGCTTGTTCACTAATCTCCTTTTGTACTGTCTCAATCCACACTGCCCGATCATTATTATTATTATTATTATAGTTGCATTTATCTTACTTTATGTTCATACGAGTTATCACCAAGTTACAACCAGTGACCTCAAGAGACAACAAAGTCCGCCATGTTTAAGAAAGAACATACATACACACACATGCATCTTTAGGTGTTTAGACTTGTGATGTACTTATATTGACAGAATCTTACTTAGTATATGGGCAGTTCCCATTAGTACTATCTTTTGTATTTCTCCTATACGCGGGTTTCCTGGGATTTGCGATAAGTAATCATTAGACCCCTTAGGTATCATTCCTAGAGCGCCTACAACCACTGGTATTGTTTTAGTTCTCAATTTCCACATTTTTCCAATTTCTATCTCCAGGTCCTTATACTTGCTCAATTTTTTCAAATGTTTTTATAGATACATTCTTGTCTATTGGAACGGACATATCAATTAGCAGGCATACCCTCTTTTTAAAGTCCTTCAGTATTATATCAGGTCTATTTGCATCTATTTTTCTGTCTGTTTGGATGCTAAAGTTCCACAAGATTGAGATGTGATCTTTTTCAAGTATGGGAGGTGGTTGATGCTCCCACCAATTCTTTTGATGGGGCAGGTCAAAATGCTTACACATTATCCAATGTATGCATTGTACAGCTCTGTCATGCCTGTTTAGGTATTCGGTTGGAGCTATAGTACTGCACATTGAAATTATATGATCAATGGTCTCTGGTTGTTTTTTACATACACGGCATAATGGGTTGCATCCATTTTTTATTATGTTGGCTTGGTAATTTTTTGTTGGCAGACACTGATCTTGTGCTGATATAATCAGTCCTTCAGTCTCTGATTTCAGTCCAGAGGATGCTAACCACTAATGGGTTAAAGTTTTGTCAACATCAGGATTGTTAGCTCTTTCTGGGTATTTTCCATACAGAGGCTTTCTTGCCATTTCTTAGCCAGTTTCTGCAAAGTTTCTTTGCAGTTACTTTTACCTGCTTTGCTTTTTCTGTGTTTTCCATTTCAGCAGTAAATGGGACTTCTGAAATTTGTAGTTCATTACTGTATCTTTGTGCATCTTTTGTAATGGAGTATGATCTTTTGATGCTTTCGTGTTTCAAAACGAGTTTGATCATCCAATCATGTGATTCCCTTAGATATGTAAATAATCAAATTGTTGCAGTTTTCAATGCAATATCTAACTGGATTAACCCACGTCCTCCTTCTTTCCTAGGGAGATATATTCTATCTGTATCTGCCTTAGGGTGATGCATTCTGTGCATGGTTAAGAATTTTCTAATTTTTGTATCGAGTTCACGGATCTCTGTGCTTGACCAGTTGATGACATTGTAACTGTAGGTTATACTGGAATGGCAAGCGTGTTTATGGCATCGATCCTATTCCTTGCATTCAATTCCGTTCTTAAGATTGCTCTTACTCTGTGGTAACATTCCTTCCTTATCCTTTCCCTCATTGTCGAGTGCTTGATTCCGTCTCCTTCACAAACACCTAGATATTTGTAAGTTTCCTCTTGATCAAGTTCTCTTATCACATTTCCCCGATCAAGATTAATGTCTGAACTTTTCAGCAGCTTTCCTCTGGTGAACATTGCTTTGGCGCATTTATCTAGTCCAAATTCCATTTTAATGTCATCACTGAACTGCTCCACAGTGGATAATAGCCCTTGCAATTGTTTATCACTTTTTGCAAATAGTTTCAGGTCATCCATGTAGAACAAGTGATTAATGGTTTTTTCATAGATTTTATATCCATGTTTTGTTTCATTGAGCTTTTTACTTAATGGTATAAATGCGATGCAGAATAAAAGCGGTGATAAAGAGTCACCCTGAAAAATTCCACAATTAATATTAACTTCTCCAGCTTCCAGTGATTCTTTTTCACTATTCAAAAGGAGTGTCTTCATACTGAATGACAGGAACCTCCTGACAACGGGAGATATTTTGAAAATCTCTAAACATTTTTCAATCCAAATGTGTGGCAAACTATCAAATGCTTTTTTATAATCTATCCAAGCAATTGATAGATTTTTGTGTCTATTATGACAATCTTCCAGTATCATTTTGCTAACCAAAAGCTGATATTTGCAGCCATATGAGCATCATTGAGAAATAAATCATTTGTTATCAGGTGGTCATATGTATATTCAGTTAGAACTGATGTTAAAATTTTATACATTGTTGTCAAGCAAATTATCGGTCTGTAATTTAGGGGATTGTTTGTCTCATCATTCTTCGGAAGCAGGAATGTAATGCCATTAACTAGCCATGATGGTATCTTTTCTTACTCCTTAACTATTTCATTGTAAAGTTGGGCTAACAGCTCATGAGACTCTGTGAAGGCATTTATCCAAAAATTTTGTATTTTGTCTTTTCCTGGGAATTTCCATTTGCTGTATCTTTCATTTGTCTGTCTATCCATGGGGCATGTATATTATGAACTTTTTCTTCGGCCCAGATCTTTTCCCAGAATTCTTGTACTTCCTCCTTGGGTGGTATTGATTTAGCAGTTATTGTTGACTTGCCAATGTTTCTGTAGAAGTTTCTTTGGTTGTTTTTGAACATATTGTCCTTATAGAATCTAGATCGTTTTTCAAAGCGCCTTATACGAGCAGCTTTGGCCGACACTTTTTGCTTGATTATTTCTATCAGCATGTCTCTGTCACTTGTTGATTTTATACTGTATTTCCTTTTCAATTTTCTAATTAACATGTTCACCTACTTTGTAGGTTGTTAACATTTCTATGTCAGATCGGAGAAGGTTTATTTGGCGATTGATGTTCTCTTGCCAAGTAGATTTCTTGTGGGAATTCCTTTTTTTCATTTTCACTCCACATAAGTGAGTGGTGACTTTAGCCGATGCATAATACAGATGATTTAAATCAGTAATGTTTAGTTTGTTTGTGATGATAATAATTTTGAGAATTATGTTAGTCTTGTGTATTATCTTTTGGTTCTGTTTCGAGTTCTGGATCTTAGGGAGAGTGTCTCGTTCCCACATGTCAGATTCTTTCATTTTCATCCATTCGATGATAATTTCATCCTTCAAGTTGGCAAGTTCATTCTCATTCATTTCTTTATCATTTGCGATCTCATTATTTTCATTTTGAATTTCATCATGAGCATGCACTCCCTCCACTTTTTCGATCCTTTCTTTAATTTGTTCTGTTGTCAGTGATTCCGCCCCAACCCTGGGATTCGAAGTGTTACAATTTACCTCGTTTTCACTGACACATGTTTCATTTTCCTTTCGCTGACTTTGTGCTAATAGCTTGATCTTTTAACAATATTTCTTCGTATATTGGCTAGTTTGTTACTGTCAATATAGCCTCTGTTTGCAGGATGTTTCTTTTTCCAGTTGATATATGTCTGTTCTGTATTCGATCTATTTGATGGGTAGTACATGGCAGTGTAGAAAGCCTCAAGGACTTCTTTATTGTCTTCCCTTGACCATTTTTCTCTCTTTTTCTTTGGATTTCGTGGTGGTGAGCATGGAGGACCAACAGTAGGAGTATTCCGTTTATGGGAGGTCTCCAGCTCCGAAGTGATGGGAAGGTTTGAACCATTTGCTGATTTTTCGACCCCAGTCTGGTTCTTCTCTGACGGACGCGGCCCTTTTTGACCCGTGTGACGGCCGATCCGGTATGAGATTTTATCATTTGACATTTACTTTATTTTGTCGCGTTTTATCCTTAACCGCCAAGGGGTAATCATTTCGCGTTACCACTTCTAGGACGAGTGTCAACCAAGACTAGAGGGGTCGTCCTCCCCTAGAGACACGGCTATTCCCCGCCGGCCACCATCCCGGTATTTCTTGGTCACGGGGTTTTCTTTTTGTTGTTTTTTTAAATTGTCATTATCGTGAGTGGTTCCTTAATGTAAGCATTGCGTGGCTTAAGAATGAAATTATTATTAATAATATAATATACTTTTTGTTGAAGTTGCCTGTTATTGTTGTTGGCTTATTTGGATGGTGGTGCTGGGTCTTTTTCTATTGTTGGTGGGGAAGGGGAGAGCCAGCAGTGCCATAGTCGTTGACGTTTGACCGAGTCACTAAGTCAGTCTATTTATATCTTTTGCTAGCCTCTCCCTTGTCTAGTGATACCGCCACCTACCCCTTTCTTAAGTTAACAGAAGATAGTGGGGGAATAGTGGTGGTAGCAATGAATAGTGGTGGTGGCTGTGATGGGATAGTGGTAGCTATGATGGAGTGTGGCGGCGGTGACTATAGTGATGGGACAGTGGTAGCAATGATGGAGTGGTGGCGGCGGTGACTATAGTGATGGCGTTGTCGTTACTGAGTTTTGTTGAATAGACTGTAGTAGTATGCGTTTGTTTGATATGTGTATCTATGCGGTTTGTCGTGTATGTTTAATATATGTGTTGACATATTTTCTTAATATTTGAATTAAACATTTTGAGAAAACTTGAGATACAATAATAGTAATTATTATTATTACAATTATTATTATGCTGGGATTGGTGGTGGTGAAATTGCCGTTATCTGGCTGTTGTATTTAGTGTACACAGAGGGGTGATGGGATAGGTGGTGTATCTAGTTTGTGGTGTTGGTGAAATTGCTGTTATTTGACTGTTCTATATAGTGTAGACAGAGGGGGGTTTTCTTCCATTTATAACCATTTTCTTTTTTGAATATAAAATTTATAATACAAAATTGAATATTTGAGCGATATAACAGGTATTATGGATCCAAATTTTCTGAGAGCTGAGTCTGGCGCTTTATGTCTCATTTGTACTAAGAATTGTTATATCACAATTGTTTTAAATACGTTAAAAATCAAAAACTTACGGGAGCGATTCCATAACATTCTGTCCACCACGTGCGTTATTATTATTATTATTACAACTGCATTTATCTTGCTTTATGTTCATACGAGTTATCACCAAGTCACAACCAGTGACCTCAAGAGACAACAAGGTCCGCCATATTCAAGAAAGAACATACATACACACACATGCATCTTTAGTGTTTAGACTTGTCATGCCTGTTTAGGTATTCGGTTGGAGCTATAGAACTGCACATTGAAATTATATGGTCAATGGTCTCTGGTTGTTTTTTTACATACACGGCATAATGGGCTGCATCCATTTTTTATTATGTTGGCTTGGTAATTTTTTGTTGGCAGACACTGATCTTGTGCTGATATAATCAGTTCTTCAGTCTCCGATTTCAGTCCAGAGGATGCCAACCACTAATGGGTTAAAGTTTTGTCAACATCAGGATTGTTAGCTCGTTCTGGGTATTTTCCATACAGAGGCTTTTCTTGCCATTTCTTAGCCAGTTTCTGTAGCAGTTCTTTCTTTGCAGATACTTTTACCTGCTTTGCTTTTATTATTATTATTATTATTAAGGGCGGTGGATTGGCAGTATCGGTGGAGGGTCGGACGCCATGCTTTCCAGCATAGTTACGTCCCTTTACGATCTGAGTTCAAATCCGGCCGAGGTTGACTTTGCCTTTCATCCTTACGGGGTCGATAAAATAAAGTACCAGTAATGCACTGGGTAATTGCTGGCCTTGTGCCTAAAGTAGAAACAATTATTATTATTATTATTATTATTATTATTATTATTATTATTATTATTCCTTGAATCTCAGTCATTGATGTTAGTTAACTGGAAAGTCCGTTGGAATGAATATCAAGCCACTACCTGCAGCCTCAGATATTCAGGACGTATCGGAGGGTTCTTGCTGTTCCCAGCAAGCATGCCTTTTGAAGCGTTCCAAAAAGCGTGAAGGGACCGATTTTCTTTAACCATCCCTGGAAACTTTTGGAGATAGTCCCCAGTGCGCCTATTATTATTATTATTATTATTACTATTATTATTATTATTATTATTATCTCTTCGATAGTTTCATGCAAGTTTCTACTGCATCACCAGATGCACCTCCATGTTCCTGAGTTCTGTGCAGTATTGTGTGGGCAACACTGGTGTCGTAGAAAGGGGAGACTTACATTCGTTGGCGGCTATTGATCTTCCACAAAAAAAAACCTGTCCAAACTTGTACGTCAGTAAGTTTAAACCATGGTCTGTCAGTTATGAGACAGTGACTTGCATGTCCTTTGGTATCCACAAAATTTATGCAATTTACTCTTTGTCTCTCATTTCATTCATGATAGCCATCTTTACATGGAGTTTTTTCTCTAAGATTTTCTGCTGAGTGTACTCTATCATAGAGGTAGGAATTGCCTATTTGGCAAGTCTATGGAGAAATCACATTCTTTTACCACCTATTCAGTATTAATAGAAATTATTCAAGTGATGAATGATGTAAATAATGACAATAATTCTTATGCTATAATAATTATAAACAAATGAAGACAATATTTTTATAGCAATAACAATTATATTTATTTTTGACACTTTCTGAAAATTTAAAATGTAATTGTTTTAATTCCAAATTCTTAAGGATAAAATTGTAATTGCAGATACAAACTACACTTACATTCTTCAAAGAGAATCAAAACACATTCAAACATTTCCAATACAAAAAGAATATATTTATATAATTTAAAGAGAAACGATATGTTTTTTATACACCTCAAATACAAAAATGCAAAATATAGTATTATTTTGAATTTTAAAGGGAAAAAAATCATTTTACTTTTCAATTTAAAAACACTTTTGCAGATTCTAAATCTGAGATGTTGAAAATGTAAAAGCTCTGAGGTCAGTTTCATAAACAAGGAAAATATTAAAGGGATTTTTAAAAATTCATAGCACAGCTGGAATAAATTGTTCCTGTAAATTGACAGCTCTGAATATTAAAAGTATGGAGGATATCAAAGATATAGTTGAAATGGTAAATACTTTCTTCTTGTACATATTACAAAACAAAATGCTGTTTATTGGCTTCACTAATTTTATAAGATATGTAAAATATATGTCTATGTGTATAATCATACACACACAAATATGCACATAAATTTAGCAAAGCCCTTCAAGAGGAAAAAGAAGACGATTTAGAGTTGTATGACATAGATGATAACTGGAATTTCTTGCGTGACAACTTACTGCAGGCTACTGAAGAAACTTGTGGCTGTGGCAGAGCTTCAACCAGACAGAGAGTGAACTGGTGGTGGAACAGCACGTTAGATAGGGCCATTAGAGACAAAGGACTGGCATGGAAGGCTTTGAAAAATGGTGGGAGTAGAGAAGGATACACAGCCGCTAAGAGAGAAGCTAGACGCCAGATGTACTTAGCACGCAGGGAGGCTGAGAATAGGAGGTTTGCCAATGTTCTGCGACAGGAATATCAGAGACGTGCGGTGTTGCAAGGTGGTGTGTCAGTGCAAATCAGGATGTTGTTGGAGAAAAGTGTGAATGATGCCAGTGTACTTAGTGTCACGAATGATCAAAAAAAAGGAGGCCTAGAAATGTCACTATGAGAGACTGATGAATGTGGAGAACGAATGGGACAGAGAGAAATTATCCCCAGTATACTCGACAGAGGGACCAGCTATTGAGATTGACGAATATAGGATACAAGAGGCAATTAAGGAAATGAAGAATGGTAAGGCTGCTGGACTGTCGGGGATAGTTGCTGAGATGTTGAAGGCATCAGGAGAAGTAGGCACTAAACTGGTTGCACGCATCATCATTCAAGGTAAATATGGTGGTGTCATACCCTAAGACTGGTGCAGCAGTATTCTCATAAATTGCTACAAAGGTAAAGGGGATGCTCTAGAGATGAGCAATTACAGGGGCATAAAGCTGATGGATCAGGTTATGAAAGTGGCTGATAGAATATTAGCGCAACTGATTAGAGAAAGGGTCAAATTAGATGAGACGCAGTTTGGTTTTGTGCCCCGGAAAAGTACAACAGATGCCCTCTGCTTAGTGAGGCAACTACAAGAGAGGTTCTTAGAGACGAACAAACCACTATACTTGGCTTTTGTTGACCTAGAGAAGGCCTTTGATAGGGTACCCCGATCTGTCATCTGGTGGTCCCTAAGGAAACTAGATGTAGAGGAATGGCTTGTGAGGGCAGTGCAACCTATGTACAGGGGTGCTGTCAGTAAAGTGAGAGTAGGTATGAAGTTTAGTGGGGAATTCCAGATACAAATAGGTGTACATCAGGGTTTGGTCCGCAGCCTGCTCTTGTTCATTATAGTCCTCGAAGCCAGAACAAAGTAGTTTAAGACTGGCTGTCTATGGGAACTTCTCTATGCTGATGATCTGGTTCTTATAGCAGAATCAGTAGAGGAGCTAGAAAATAAATTCTGGCTATGGAAACAGCATTTGGAATCAAGAGGTTTGAGAGTGAACATAACTAAAACAAAAGTGTTGATAAGTAGAAGAGAGGACAATACTCTGATTCCATCAGGGAAATGGCCATGTTCGATATGTAGGAAAGGAACTGGCATAAATTCCATAAAATGTATGCAATGCAGATCTTGGGTATACAAGAGATGTAGTGGGATACCAGGCAAACTAACATGTAGGGAAAACTACGTATGCAGTAGATGTACAGGGAAAGTTGGCAGTAGTAATCGTAGTGATAGACACATTTTTCCAATGCAGGTGGGTTCTATAGAAGCTATTGATAGCTTCTAGTACCTAGGTGATCAGATTAGCATGGGAGAGGGGTGTTCCGAGGCCATAGTATCTAGAATAAAGACGAGTTGGAAGAAGTTTAGGGAGCTGCTTCCTCTATTGACAAAGAAGGTTTTCTGCCTGCATACAAAAGGATGGTTACATGATGCCTGTGTGAGATGTATGATGCTACATGGTAGTGAGACATGGGCAGCAACTGCAGAGGATACGGGACGGCTGGAGAGAAATGAAGCAAGTATGCTCTGATGTGTCAACGACCAAGCATAGACGAGTTGAGAAAGAATCTGGGTATAAGAGGGATAAGTTGTGGTGTGCAGGAGAGAAGGCTGAGCTGGTATGGACATGTGATGCACATGGAGGATGACCGCTGGGTAAAGAAGTGCCAAGAAATCCCAGTATAAGGAAGACGCAGTAGAGGTAGACCACGTAAAACATGGGCGGAGGTGGTGAGAACAGACCTCAGATCGCTGAAACTCACCGAGGAGATGACGAAGGACCATGACAAGTGGAGAGATGCTGTGCTGAATAGGACCCATCCCACCCTTGCAAGCAGGGAAAAGCGGACGCAAAATGATGATGATGATATATATATGTGTGTGTGTGTGTGTGTGTGTGTGTGTGTGTGTAACTTCATTCATTAACACTTTATATTTTTAATAGTTAGATAGACAGACTGTTGAGTAGGTGGACAAATTGTGAATTCTAAAATTAATTCTGTTGAATTAATAGTGATTCAGATGATTGAAATACACGCCATTTCAATTTACAGAAAAATTACCAAGATAATGAAAAAAGATAAAAATGACAATAAAAATGTTCTTTCTACTATTGACATCATCATCATCACCATTGTCATCCTTACCATCATCATCCTCATTATCAATAGTATCACCATCATCCTTGTCATCACCATCCATCATCACCATGAATTCTACCATCTTCTTCATCATTATTATCCTGATCACTAACTCCATCATCACCATGTCCTCACTATCATCATTATCACTATTACCATCGGTATTATTACCAAGCGGTGAATTGGCAGTATTGGTAGAGGGTTCGACGCCATGCTTTCTAACATACGTCCCTTTACATTCTGAGTTCAAATCCCGCCGAGGTTAACTTTGCCTTTCATCCTTACGGGGTCGATAAAATAAAGTACCAGTCACGCACTGGGGTCGATTTAATCGACTTTCCCCTCCCCCAAAATCGGTGGCCTTGTGCCTATATAAGAAACCATTATTACCATCGTCATCACTGTAGGCATCAGTATCATCACTACTACCATCCCCATTACCATGGTCCACATCACCTCCACCACCACCACCACCACCACCACCACCACCAACACAACCACTACTACTACTATTACCAACATTTTGCATCTGTCTAAATCTAAGAAAACTATGTTGCTTCCTATAGAATTCACAATGGAGCTTTGCTTGTCAAAACTGTAGAAAGAACAGATGGAAGCAGAGGGTATGTGGCACATTGTAGATAGTATATATCTTTGATTCTGTTATATAGGATTGTATTGATGGTGGTGGATAGGTGGATGATAAGGGTGGTGGTAAGAGGAAATAAATGAATAAATAAACAAAAGAAAATTTTCAAAGAATTGAAAGAAACCATTTCCTAACCACTTAAAATTAATGAAATCAATTTATGTATCAAATAGCCAGTAATGAAAATAATTTCAAAAACAAAATAGCAATCTTTATAATTAAAAAAGAGTATGATGATGATGTTGATGGTGATGATGATGATGATAGTGATGATGATGGTGGTGTTGATGATGATGGTATTGGTGATGGTTGTTGTGATGATTGTTGTTGTGGCGTTTGTATTTTTATTGGGGGTGGTTTTGTTTGTATAGCTAGTGATGGAGGTGATGATGATGATGGTTACTATTGTGATTCTGGTGTTTATGATGATGATGATGATGATGGTAGTGGTAGTGATGTTGCTGGTGATGATGTTTGTACTGTTCATGGTGATGATTGTTGTGGTGGTTGTCATAGTGGTAGCAACAGTAGTGGTGTTTGTTGTGCATGGTGATGATGAACACAGTGGCTGTGGTGTTGATGATGGTTTTGGTGGTGATCATGATTTTGATGGTTGTGTTGTTGGTGATGATACTTATGATGACTGTAGTTTTGATGGTAATGTGGTTTTGATGGTAATGATGGTGATGATTGTGTTGTTGATGGCATAGGTAATGAAAATGGAGAAGGAATGATGAAGAAACTTTATCTCAACAAATTAATTAGGCTTGATGGAGAAGATTTATCAGGCTATGTACTCAAATATTTAATCAATTTAAATGCTAAGCTGTTGCTACCTGCATTCCTTACGTTTTGCTCTATACACACATTTTTACCCTAATACAGTAATTCATACATATCTTTTACTGTATCCATTTTACATATTCTCACACATACACCTACAATCATACATATATAGCCACACACACACACACACACACACACACACACACACTCAGACACACACACATATATATATAAATATAAAGATATCTGTATATATATATGCATGCATGTGTATATATTTATACACATAATACATATATATATATTATTTAGAAAGCGTGAAAGAAACACAAGGACAATTCCTGCTCGTTGACTGTCTTCTGTGGATCACTGATGTTTTGAATGCATTAAAGACAGTACATCTCACTTTCATAGCTAAAATTGATAACTATCCGGGAAGAGACACAACAGACGCTAAAAAAGAGAACATATATACATATATATATACACAAACACACACACATATATATATATATGATACGAAGGTTGTCTGCTTTATACAAAGCTTGACCAGTTTTTGTACTTTGTGCCTGTTCCTTCCTGGCATGAGACCTCAAGTGGTTATGCATCCTGAAAGCCTGTGAAAGACCCGTCTACAAATAGTACAATGATGTCTCATTTTGTTCTTGTTTCCACTTTCAAGTTGTTTATTCTGTATGTTCAGATGTTGCTTCAATACACCACCTGATATGCAAATTGTCTGGCAAACATGGCACTGGAACTGATTCTCTGTAACAAAGTTTGAATAGTCAACTTGGACTTTACCATCATGTGCTCATTGGTGTAACTTGAAGCCAGCATTTGAAAGGTACACCTTAGGGCATGCAGGGCATTTGAAAACCAATGCTGGATAAGATTCATCATTATTACTGTTAGTGTCATTCTTCCACACTTTTCTTTTCAGTTCTGCATGTTTTGCCCTTTCCATTTCAAATGATTTAATTCAATTCCAAATGGCATTTTTCCAGGCTAGTCTATCTGATGCACATGATTCTATATTTTTCTAGGATATGTTAAAAACATTTAAAATTCACTTTTAGAGTCTCTCTATCTCCTCCTTGGCTTACTATATAACCTTTTGCTTAGCTTGAGTTCACAATAAAACATTTTCTTGTGGATGTGCCTGTCACCCATACAAATCACGTGACCTGTCCATTTTAACTGATTCCTAATAAGCATACCTTGTGCAGATGTAAATGTTGACTATCAAGAATCTCAGTGTCTGGAACAAATGTGTTTCAGCTTACTTTGGGTCACTGATCAGGTTTTGCAAGCCCTCGTCCATGTGAATTATTAGGTCACAGTCATTGGCATATAGAAGGTCACGGATCAAAGAGATGAAGAGTTTTGAGTTGTATCTCATTCTAGTCAAACTGAACACATTGCCTGAAGAGTGATATAGGATAAAGCCTGTGTCTGTCGATGTTGCAAAGGCATTTGACAACATTGCTGCAAAATAGCTGGCAACGAATCACCCTGTTTTACCTCATTTTTTACTGCGAATGGTCCTGAAAGAGTACCAACAAAATTGATATGGACCTTCACATTCTTATAGGGGGGCCTTAATAAGATTCAAAACGTCTTCAGGACAGCTAGTATTTTTTAACACCAACCAGAATGCAGTCCAGTTAACAGTGTGGAATGCTTTGCTAAGGTCTACAAAGCAGTGATATAACCCCATGTTTTGCTACATGCATTTTCATGCCAACTGTCCTACAAGAAGAGTGAAAACCACACTGTGATTCTGACACAGCTCTTGGCATGATGAATTTGGGAATATGTTCTGAAAGAATACACAAGAGTACCTTCCTAACAGCAGATAACAAAGATATGCCACAAAAGTTACCACATAAATATTTAGGACTAGATTTAAAAAAGAATTTGGCTGCTATTTTTATTAGGTTAAACAACTATTTATAGGTTTTATGATTGGCTGGGATATATAATGCATTAGTTTGGTCAATCTTTATTCAAACAGTCTTTTAATGGTAGAGCAATGATTCTGGACTATATTATCTTCTTAATCATAAAGGTTAATGAAGTTGGTGATTATTTTATTTCCAATTTCTTAGTTGTTAGAGTATTGATTTCACAACTGTGAGTTTGTGAGTTCAATTCTTCACTTGGTTGGTGCATTGTACTTTGAGCAAGACATTTTATTTTATGTTGCTCCAGTTCACACAGCTGGAAAATATGAGTTGCAACATTACTGGTGCCAAGCTGTATTGATTTTTGCCTTTCCCTTGGATAACATGAGTAGTATAGAGAAGTGGGTCCAGTATGCATGGGCAACTGCTGGTGTTCCATACAAAAAAGACCTTGCCTGGGCTTGTATCTTAAAGAGGAACTTTCTAGGTTCAAACCCACGGTCAGCCATGACTGAAGTGTCTCCTCTTCCTGCTCCTCCTCCAGAAGATTAAGCAGATGGAAGGCATATTATCCCTGGGATAGGATGGTCGTTTGTTGCAGCTAGGACGTTTCATGGCAAAAATTTAAATTAAAACTACAAACCAATAAAATCCATATTAGTTCCAGCGTTAGAACTGCTACACTCTTCTATGTTCTCATACTATAGACAAAATGTGTTAACATTACCAACTTAAATATTCAGTTGTGTTTTTGTAGAAAACTATAGGATTTATAAAGAGATTTGGTTACTACTTAGTAAAGTCTGAATGAGTTTATAAAAGTGTCTAAATATGCTATGTGGGTGTTATAACTAACTCACCTTCATAAAAGCTCTCCACCTGACTTAAGTAAAATGAGATGAAAAGAATTGCTGCAGGATTATATAAGTAGTTGTTTCTTTGCAATTTAGAAATCGTACTGTGTCCTGAAATAGCAGAGATATATGTGCAATGGTTTGCATGATTAGTTATTGGTAATATTAAGAATAGTTCCCATGTTTAATTTTAAAACTACTTATATGTTTCCTTCTCTTCAAACGTTAGTCTAAAATTGTCTATCTTTGATTTGTTAAATTATTTGTTAAATTACATCTGGAAGGCATTTCTTGAAAAGTTTTAGACAAATTAGTTTCTGTGTAAGAATGTTCCAGAAGGTTGGCTGTAAAGCATAGCTAAATGAGGATGTATTGTGAGCAAATATTAATTCAGTCCAGGAATTTTTATAATTGATATAATCGTCAGTTCATATCCTATAGATTGATCTGTGTCATTTAGATGAATAAAACACTAAATACTAAAATGATAGTAAAAGGCTATAAATAGATTTCGCCAATAAGAAAATATTCTACTCTATTACCACTGAATAATTAATTTTTGTTTTGTTAACTTGTAGCACTGAGCACAAATCATATCATGTGTAATGGAAGCTCTACTAAATTGATTTACTAATCCTTTTCATACCAATGCAGTCAAAACTGACTTTGGTTCTATGAAGCAAAATCAGCCATTCTAAAGGGTTCCCATTTAAATTTAAATCTTTCAATATAGTTTTATTTAAGAAACACCAAAATCAACAGCAGCAACAACATTATCCAGCAACCAGTTGTCAGCATTCTTCATTTCATGATTTCAAGAACTGATAGAATTAGTGCATTGCTAGCAGTTGAGATATTGTAAAAGTTGTGATAGTAATATAGGGATTGTGAGAGCAATGGTATTAGTAGGTGAACTGAGAATTGAAATTGAACCTGATTTGAGGAATTAGTCCTCCAATCGCTTACCATCTACATAACTCATTTTCTCTCACTCTCACCAATACATACATACATTTCCTAATCACTCTACACATACAGACTCCCACTCGGTCTATGTGGTTTTTATGTTTTTGTAGATAAGTCTCTTCCATCAACTCAATGAAGAACGGTTTTGAAAGTATCAAACAAAATTTCAATAAAGATACATTACAAATGATTTATATTAAAAATGACAGTTTCATTAATATATTTTAGATCACAGTTAATTCAATAATATTGGGAGGAATTGCAATCAATAATTATAATTTATCAATATAAATGAAGTATATCATTATTTATGTGTTGTGAAAAGATTGTTAGTATTCTACATTGTAGTATCTGACTTAGATGGCTTGTCACTTCATAAAATTAATGTTTATGTCATTTAAGAGGTTCAACCTAGCTTACAGGAGTCAACTTTAAAAAAAATTCATAAGATATTAGACATTAGACTACAAAATAGATTCCATGGCATGTATGATTATCCTCTAATGAGTTCTGCAAGGAATATGGCCTTAACCTTTTGATATTAAACTGCCTGAAACTACTCTTGGTTCCATAACAAACTGTTGTTTTAAAGTATTTATACTCATTTAAATAATTTCCATCAAAATTGTATACAAAAAACATTTATGTTATACACCAAGTATCATAATGAGAATTTTATTTCACTAATTCTCTCACAATTCATGATAAATTTCAAAATCATTTGAAAAAAATTTACAAGCAGTGTTTTTGTTTTCATCAGAAAAATGATTATGAGAGGGCTAAACTGTAATACTCGTACTTGTTTCTTTATGTTAAAGATTTCGATTGTAGCATTGATTTTATTCCATAGTTGTGATTGTTTAAAGTGTAATAGCCAATCACAGAAAAATCATAGCAATAATAATTGTTTCTGATTTAGGCACAAGGCTAACAATTTTTATAGGGGGAAGGGAAAGTCGATTAAATCAACCTCAGTTCATTACTGATGCTTTATTTTATCGACTCCATAAGGATGAAAGGAAAAGCTAAACTCTGAACTGGACACTAAAAGAACTAACAGGAATAGACAGAAGAACAAAAAAAAATAATGACTGCATTTATAATATGCCATCCAAAATCAGATGTCAAAAGATTATATATAGAGAAAGGGGCCTTATGCAACCAAGAAACTACTGTAGAACAACAAAAATATCAAATGAAGAACAAAGAAATAGCTACAAAATATAAACAAAACAAAATTGTACTCAGTCTTCAAGGAGGCCAATAAATTCAAATTCAAATTAGAAACTGGATTAACAGATAGCTGTGAGGGAAATGAAAACAAACAAGAAACAACAATAGGAATTGTGAAAAACTTAAAATCCAAACTAAAAACAGACCTCCAGAATGCCATGTTAAAATGTGGCAAGAAAAATCCTTAGATGGTCAATACCTGAAAAGACTGAATAGAGAGGAAGTAGACAAGCAAAATACACAAAACTGGTTATGGAGCACTGGATTAAAAGCTGAGATGGAAGGATTTCTAATTGTAGTACAATACACCCCCCCCCCCCGAGGCCTGCCAGATGGATTGTATTTGTAATTCAAAGGACCAGCTTTGTCACACAATTTCACACCTCATATCTGAGGAATACTAATACTCATACTCAACTATTTGTGTATTAATTTCATGAACAACCTGCTCCATTGATCAAAGAGCTGAAAGACATGTAATCAAATCTGGTGGCAGTCTATTCTATGACTTCCTCAATAATTATTTTTATTATTTATGTACATTAATCAAGGGAATCATCTCTTTGATTCTTACTATTTTCAGGTATTCTTATCTTAAGGAAGGAATTGCAATAACAATTTTTTATGGCATCATGACATGAAAGAAATCAGATCATATCTTATGCAGGGCATATCGATTGAATGAAAGACATTTGAAAAATGTCAAAATTGTGTGATAACATTGAAATTATATCCCCACTATATTATTCCTAATATAATAATATATAATACTTAACATCTCTACGATAACTATATATAATATCTCCATTATAATATAATATCATCATCATCATCATCATCACCGTTTTATGTCCGTTCTTCCCCGCTAGCATGGGTTAGACGGGTTGTCCTGTTGTGGGCAGTGTCTGGTCGGCTGACCATGCCTTGCTCATACAGGAACTGATCTGGCTTGATTTCTACAGCTGGATGCCCTTCCTAACACCAACCTCATTTACAGTGAGTGCTGGGTGCTTTTTCGTGGCGCCTACACGTCCACTTTACAGTGTGGGCTGGGTGCTTTTTTGCCGTGGCACCTCCACGACCACCTTGCGGTGGGGGGGGGGGCATATTGCCTATATGCTTCAGCTTGTACCCATGGGAGGTCGGGTACTCTGTATTACTGCGTGACGCCAGAAGTCACGGTCGTGTGTCATTGTCTTTGAGAGGTGTAATTGGGTAAGGTCGGCTTTTATCACCTCATCCCAGGTCATCTTGGGTCTCCCCACTCCGCGGTTTCCATCAACTTCTAGTGCTCTGCACCTTTTTATGCAGCTGTCATCCTTCATACGCATCACATGTCCATACCAGCGCAACCGCCTCTCCTGCACACAGCATTTGATTCCTCTTATGCTCAGTCTCTCTCTCAATTCATTTATGCTTTGTCGTTCACGTATATTACTGTTACACATCCATCGGAGCATGCAGGCTTCGTTTCTCTCTAATCTACGTAAGTCTTCCACCTTCAGCGCCCAGGTCTCACTACCATGCAACATCGCTGTTCGGATACACGCATCATACAATCTGCCTTTCATTCTGAGGGAGAAGCCTTTTGCAGCTAGCAGTGGTAGTAGTTCCCTAAACTTCTTCCATCCCGTTCTTACCCTAGTTATTGTACTTTCTGAACACCCACCTCCGTTGCTAATTCAGTCACCTAGGTAGCAGAAGCTGTCTACTGTTTCTACAGAGCCCTCCCAGAGATTGGTAGTACTTGTTTCCTGTGGCTGTTTGCTGCTTGCTGTCTCAGCACAGCTGCTGCATGTGAATCCTACATTCTTAATTAAGCTTCCTGAGATCCCGCTACATCTCTTGTGTACCCATTGTTTGCATTTGGGGCAGAGAATGGAGTTCCTACCTACACCTTTCCTACATACTGAGCAAGGCCAGTTCCCTGAGGGGATCTGGGTTCTGTTTTCTCGTCTACTTACAAGGACCTTAGTCTTTGTCATGTTGACTTTGAGACCCTTTCTTTCTAGTCCCTGCTTCCATGTTTGGAATTTATTCTCTAGTTCTACCATAGATTCAGCTATGAGTGCGAGGTCATCAGCATACAGGAGTTCCCATGGGCATCCGGTCTTAAACTCCTCCGTTATTGCCTGCAGGACTATGATGAACAGGAGAGGGCTAAGAACAGAGCCCTGGTGGACCCCAACCTGTACGCTAAATTCCTCGCTATATTCATTGCTAATCCTAACTTTGCTGACTGCTCCCCTATACATGGCTTGTACCGCTTTCACAAGCCATTCATCTACTTCTAGTTTTCTAAGAGCCCACCAGATTACAGCATGTGGAACTCTGTCAAAGGCTTTCTCAAGGTCGTCATGATATTTGTCATCATGAAACCAGCTTTCAACACTTCTGCCTGTTTTCCTTGGTCTTTCCTTTCCTAGATTTTCTTCCATTTGGAACACCTGGCACATCTTTACCCAACTCTTATCATTCATACATTATATCTGCCCCAATTTTGTCTTTTGCTTAGCACACAACATCAAACTCATCTTTCAATTAATGGTGTTAAAAATCTTAAGTGTATATAAATATCTGTCTATCTGACTGTTTGTCTGCCTGTCTTTCTGTTTGTCTACATGACTGTTTGGTTAAAGAGGTTGCTTTGAAACCATGTGCCTTCAGGTTCATTCTAACTGCATGGCCACATGGGCAAGTGTCTTCTACTACAACCTTTTAAGTGAAATTTGGTGGACAGACATAGCAGAATTCCATCATATATATGTGTGTGAGAGAGATAGTGTGCATGTGTTTGGTGGTTTCATAAAAGTAGATCAATGTATTAAGTACCAGGGTTGAGAAAATGCACAGGGATCAATAACTGAAACTAGGAAACAGAATATGAATGTATATATACATATACAATTATGTAAAAATAGATACATGTATACACATTATCATCTTTGTTTAATGTCTATTTTCCACACTAGCAAGGGTTAGATGGGTTGTCCCATTTGGGGCCAGTAAGGTTAGGTGACCATATCTTGCTCATACAGACTGCTTCTGGCTTGGTTCCTATGGCTGAATGCCCTTCCAAATGCCAACAACATTTAAAGTGTGTGCTGGGTGCTTTTTGTCATGACACCTACATGACTATTGACAGTGTGGTTTAGGAACTGGGGCAGGGGCGTAAAGGCATGGTAGAAGGGTTGGGGTGATCAGGATGTAAGTTGATGAGTTATGATTTGGAAGGTATATAGAAGGGAGAGGTATGATAACATTTAAATGGTGCATATATATACAAGTATCCTTGTCTGTGTGTGTGTGTGTGTGTATACAATTATACACCCCACACCACACACCCACACACACACACACACACACACAATTCTCATTCACTATTGATGAGTAAGAAATAATAACACTTATAGACAGTTGAATCTCATGGGGGAGATGATGAAGGACCAAGACAATTGGACAGATGCTGGAAAGAACTCATGCAACACAGGCAAGCATGGAAAAGTAGACATTAAACAGTGATGATGATGATGATGAGTTTATCCTGAGCTGGAAGGAATGTTAAAGAGAATTTACAAAATGATCTATCCCATTACTGGAGGTCTGTACTGAAGTGAGTATCACTAGTCTACAAGCCATATGATGGAGGTCTGTACTGAAGTGAGGATCACTAGACTACCAGACATATGATGGAGGTCTGTACTGAAGTGAGTATCACTAGACTACCAGACATATGATGGAGGTATGTACTGAAGTGAGGATCACTAGACTAACAGACATATGATGGAGGTATGTACTGAAGTAAGGATCACTAGACTACCAGACATATGATGGAGGTCTGTACTGAAGTGAGGATCACTAGACTACCAGACATATGATGGAGGTCTGTACTGAAGTGAGGATCACTAGACAACCAGCCATATGATGGAGGTATGTACTGAAGTGAGGATCACTAGACTACCAGACATATGATGGAGGTCTGTACTGAAGTGAGGATCACTAGACTACCAGACATATGATGGAGGTCTGTACTGAAGTGAGGATCACTAGACTACCAGACATATGATGGAGGTCTGTACTGAAGTGAGGATCACTAGGCTACCAGACATATGATGGAGGTCTGTACTGAAGTGAGGATCACTAGACGACCAGCCATATGATGGAGGTATTACTGAAGTGAGGATCACTAGACTACCAGCCATATGATGGAGGTATGTACTGAAGTGAGGATCACTAGACTACCAGACATATGATGGAGGTCTGTACTGAAGTGAGGATCACTAGACTACCAGACATATGATGGAGGTCTGTACTGAAGTGAGGATCACTAGACAACCAGCCATATGATGGAGGTATGTACTGAAGTGAGGATCACTAGACTAACAGACATATGATGGAGGTATGTACTGAAGTAAGGATCACTAGACTACCAGACATATGATGGAGGTCTGTACTGAAGTGAGGATCACTAGACTACCAGACATATGATGGAGGTATTACTGAAGTGGGGATCACTAGACTACCAGACATATGATGGAGGTATGTACTGAAGTGAGGATCACTAGACTACCAGACATATGATGGAGGTATGTACTGAAGTAAGGATCACTAGACTACCAGACATATGATGGAGGACTGTACTGAAGTGAGGATCACTAGACTACCAGATATATGATGGAGGTATTACTGAAGTGAGGATCACTAGACTACCAGCCATATGATGGAGGTATGTACTGAAGTGAGGATCACTAGACTACCAGACATATGACGGAGGTATTACTGAAGTGAGGATCACTAGACAACCAGCCATATGATGGAGGTATTACTGAAGTGAGGATCACTAGACTACCAGCCATATGATGGAGGTATTACTGAAGTGAGGATCAGTAGACTACCAGCCATATGATGGAGGTATTACTGAAGTAAGGATCACTAGACTACCAGCCATATGATGGAGGTATTACTGAAGTGAGGATCACTAGACAACCAGCCATATGATGGGGGTATTACTGAAGTGAGGATAGCTAGACTACCAGACATATGATGGAGGTATTACTGAAGTAAGGATCACTAGACTACCAGACATATGATGGAGGTATTACTGAAGTGGGGATCACTAGACTACCAGACATATGATGGAGGTATGTACTGAAGTGAGGATCACTAGACAACCAGACTTATGATGGAGGTATTACTGAAGTGAGGATCACTAGACTACCAGACATATGATGGAGGTATGTACTGAAGTGAGGATAGCTAGACTACCAGACATATGATGGAGGTATTACTGAAGTGGGGATCACTAGACTACCAGACATATGATGGAGGTATTACTGAAGTAAGGATTACTAGACTACCAGGCATATGATGGAGGTCTGTACTGAAGTGGGGATCACTAGACTACCAGACATATGATGGAGGTATTACTGAAGTGAGGATCACTAGACTACCAGACATATGATGGAGGTATTACTGAAGTGAGGATCACTAGACTACCAGACATATGATGGAGGTATGTACTGAAGTGGGGATCACTAGACTACCAGACATATGATGGAGGTATTACTGAAGTGAGGATCACTAGACTACCAGCCATATGATGGAGGTCTGTACTGAAGTGAGAATCACTAGACTACCAGACATATGATGGAGGTATTACTGAAGTGAGGATCACTAGACTACCAGACATATGATGGAGGTCTGTACTGAAGTGAGAATCACTAGACTACCAGACATATGATGGAGGTATTACTGAAGTGAGAATCACTAGACAACCAGCCATATGATGGAGGTCTGTACTGAAGTGAGGATCACTAGACTACCTGACATATGATGGAGGTATTACTGAAGTGAGGATCACTAGACTACCAGCCATATGATAGAGGTATTACTGAAGTGAGGATCACTAGACTACCAGCCATATGATGGAGGTATTACTGAAGTGAGGATCACTAGACTACCAGACATATGATGGAGGTCTGTACTGAAGTGAGGATCACTAGACAACCAGACATATGATGGAGGTATTACTGAAGTGAGGATCACTAGACAAACAGCCATATGATGGAGGTATTACTGAAGTGAGGATCACTAGAATACCAGCCATATGATGGAGGTATTACTGAAGTGAGGATCACTAGACTACCAGACATATGATGGAGGTATTACTGAAGTGAGGATCACTAGACTACCAGACATATGATGGAGGTATTACCTAAGTGAGGATCACTAGACTACCAGCCATATGATGGAGGTATTACTGAAGTGAGGATCACTAGACTACCAGACATATGATGGAGGTATTACAGAAGTGAGGATCACTAGACAACTAGACATATGATGGAAGTCTGTACTGAAATGAGGATCACTAGACTACCAGACATATGATGGAGGTATTACTGAAGTTAGGATCACTAGACTACCAGCCATATGATGGAGGTATTACTGAAGTGAGGATCACAAGACTACCAGACATATGATGGAGGTCTGTACTGAAGTAAGGATCACTAGACTACCAGACATATGATGGAGGTATTACTGAAGTGAGGATCACAAGACTACCAGACATATGATGGAGGTCTGTACTGAAGTTAGGATCACTAGACTACCAGACATATGATGGAGGTATTACTGAAGTGAGGATCACAAGACTACCAGACATATGATGGAGGTCTGTACTGAAGTAAGGATCACTAGACTACCAGACATATGATGGAGGTATTACTGAAGTGAGGATCACTAGACTACCAGCCATATGATGGAGGTCTGTACTGAAGTGGGGATCACTAGACTACCAGCCATATGATGGAGGTCTGTACTGAAGTAAGGATCACTAGACTACCAGACATATGATGGAGGTATTACTTAAGTGGGGATCACTAGACTACCAGCCATATGATGGAGGTCTGTACTGAAGTGGGGATCACTAGACTACCAGACATATGATGAGAGGTATGTACTGAAGTGGGGATCACTAGACTACCAGAAATATGATGGAGGTATGTACTGAAGTGAGGATCACTAGACTACTAGCCATATGATGGAGGTATTACTGAAGTGGGGATCACTAGACAACCAGCCATATGATGGAGGTATGTACTGAAGTGAGGATCACTAGACTACCAGCCATATGATGGAGGTATGTACTGAAGTGAGGATCACTAGACTACCAGCCATATGATGGAGGTATTACGGAAGTGAGGATCACTAGACAACCAGCCATATGATGGAGGTATTACTGAAGTAAGGATCACTAGACTACCAGCCATATGATGGAGGTATTACTGAAGTGAGGATCACTAGACTACCAGCCATATGATGGAGGTATTACTGAAGTGAGGATCACTAGACTACCAGCCATATGATGGAGGTATTACTGAAGTGAGGATCACTAGACTACCAGCCATATGATGGAGGTATTACTGAAGTAAGGATTACTAGACAACCAGCCATATGATGGAGGTATTACTGAAGTGAGGATCACTAGACTACCAGCCATATGATGGAGGTATTACTGAAGTAAGGATTACTAGACAACCAGCCATATGATGGAGGTATGTACTGAAGTGAGGATCACTAGACTACCAGACATATGATGGAGGTATTACTGGAGTAAGGAACACTAGACTACCAGACATATGATGGAGGTATTACTGAAGTGAGGATCACTAGACTACCAGCCATATGATGGAGGTATTACTGAAGTGAGGATCACTAGACTACCAGCCATATGATGGAGGTATTTACTGAAGTGAGGATCACTAGACTACCAGCCATATGATGGAGGTATGTACTGAAGTGGGGATCACTAGACTACCAGAAATATGATGGAGGTATTACTGAAGTGAGGATCACTAGACTACCAGACATATGATGGAGGACTGTACTGAAGTGAAGATCACTAGACTACCAGACATATGATGGAGGTCTGTACTGAAGTGAGGATCACTAGACTACCAGACATATGATGGAGGTCTGTACTGAAGTGAGGATCACTAGACTACCAGACATATGATGGAGGACTGTACTGAAGTGAAGATCACTAGACTACCAGACATATGATGGAGGACTGTACTGAAGTGAGGATCACTAGACTACCAGACATATGATGGAGGACTGTACTGAAGTGAAGATCACTAGACTACCAGACATATGATGGAGGTCTGTACTGAAGTGAGGATCACTAGACTACCAGACATATGATGGAGGTATTACTGAAGTGAGGATCACTAGACAACCAGCCATATGATGGAGGTATTACTGAAGTGAGGATCACTAGACTACCAGCCATATGATGGAGGTATTACTGAAGTGAGGATCACTAGACAACCAGACATATGATGGAGGTATTACTGGAGTGATGATCACTAGACAACCAGCCATATGATGGAGGTATTACTGAAGTGAGGATCACTAGACTACCAGACATATGATGGAGGTCTGTACTGAAGTGAGGATCACTAGACTATCAGCCATATGATGGAGGTATTACTGAAGTAAGGATCACTAGACTACCAGACATATGATGGAGGTCTGTACTGAAGTGAGTATCACTAGACTACCAGACATATGATGGAGGTATTACTGGAGTAAGGATCACTAGACTACCAGCCATATGATGGAGGTATTACTGAAGTGAGGATCACTAGACTACCAGACATATGATGGAGGTATTACTGAAGTGAGGATCACTAGACTACCAGCCATATGATGAAGGTCTGTACTGAAGTGAGGATCACTAGGCTACCAGACATATGATGGAGGTCTGTACTGAAGTGAGGATCACTACACTACCAGACATATGTAGGAGGTATTACTGAATTGAAGATCACTAGACTACCAGCCATATGATGGAGGTCTGTACTGAAGTGAGGATCACTAGACTACCAACCATATGATGGAGGTATTACTGAAGTGAGGATCACTAGACTACCAGCCATATGATGGAGGTATTACTGAAGTGAGGATCACTAGTCCACCAGGCATATGATGGAGGTCTGTACTGAAGTGAGGATCACTAGACTACCAGACATATGATGGAGGTCTGTACTGAAGTGAAGATCACTAGACTACCAGACATATGATGGAGGTCTGTACTGAAGTGAGGATCACTAGACTACCAGACATATGATGGAGGTCTGTACTGAAGTGGGGATCACTAGACAACCAGACATATGATGGAGGACTGTACTGAAGTGAAGATCACTAGACTACCAGACATATGATGGAGGTCTGTACTGAAGTGAGGATCACTAGACTACCAGACATATGATGGAGGTATTACTGAAGTGAGGATCACTAGACTACCAGACATATGATGGAGGTATGTACTGAAGTGGGGATCACTAGACTACCAGAAATATGATGGAGGTATGTAATGAAGTGAGGATCACTAGACTACCAGCCATATGATGAAGGTATTACTGAAGTGGGGATCACTAGACAACCATACATATGATGGAGGTCTGTACTGAAGTGAGGATCACTAGACTACCTGACATATGATGGAGGTATTACTGAAGTGAGGATCACTAGACTCCTAGACATATGATGGAGGTATTACTGAAGTGAGGATCACTAGACAACCAGCCATATGATGGAGGTATTACTGAAGTGAGGATCACTAGACTACCAGACATATGATGGAGGTATTACTGAAGTGAGGATCACTAGACTCCTAGACATATGATGGAGGTATTACTGAAGTGAGGATCACTAGACAACCAGCCATATGATGGAGGTTTTACTGAAGTGAGGATCACTAGACTACCAGACATATGATGGAGGTATTACTGAAGTGAGGATCACTAGACAACTAGACATATGATGGAAGTCTGTACTGAAATGAGGATCACTAGACTACCAGACATATGATGGAGGTATTACTGAAGTTAGGATCACTAGACTACCAGCCATATGATGGAGGTATTACTGAAGTGAGGATCACAAGACTACCAGACATATGATGGAGGTCTGTACTGAAGTAAGGATCACTAGACTACCAGACATATGATGGAGGTATTACTGAAGTGAGGATCACAAGACTACCAGACATATGATGGAGGTCTGTACTGAAGTTAGGATCACTAGACTACCAGACATATGATGGAGGTATTACTGAAGTGAGGATCACAAGACTACCAGACATATGATGGAGGTCTGTACTGAAGTGGGGATCACTAGACTACCAGCCATATGATGGAGGTCTGTACTGAAGTAAGGATCACTAGACTACCAGACATATGATGGAGGTATTACTTAAGTGGGGATCACTAGACTACCAGCCATATGATGGAGGTCTGTACTGAAGTGGGGATCACTAGACTACCAGACATATGATGGAGGTATGTACTGAAGTGGGGATCACTAGACTACCAGAAATATGATGGAGGTATGTACTGAAGTGAGGATCACTAGACTACTAGCCATATGATGGAGGTATTACTGAAGTGGGGATCACTAAACTCCTAGACATATGATGGAGGTATTACTGAAGTGAGGATCACTAGACAACCAGCCATATGATGGAGGTATGTACTGAAGTGAGGATCACTAGACTACCAGCCATATGATGGAGGTATGTACTGAAGTGAGGATCACTAGACTACCAGCCATATGATGGAGGTATTACTGAAGTGAGGATCACTAGACAACCAGCCATATGATGGAGGTATTACTGAAGTAAGGATCACTAGACTACCAGCCATATGATGGAGGTATTACTGAAGTGAGGATCACTAGACTACCAGCCATATGATGGAGGTATTACTGAAGTGAGGATCACTAGACTACCAGCCATATGATGGAGGTATTACTGAAGTGAGGATCACTAGACTACCAGCCATATGATGGAGGTATTACTGAAGTAAGGATTACTAGACAACCAGCCATATGATGGAGGTATTACTGAAGTGAGGATCACTAGACTACCAGCCATATGATGGAGGTATTACTGAAGTAAGGATTATTAGACAACCAGCCATATGATGGAGGTCTGTACTGAAGTGAGGATCACTAGACTACCAGACATATGATGGAGGTATTACTGAAGTGAGGATCACTAGACTACCAGCCATATGATGGAGGTATTACTGAAGTGAGGATCACTAGACTACCAGCCATATGATGGAGGTATTTACTGAAGTGAGGATCACTAGACTACCAGCCATATGATGGAGGTATGTACTGAAGTGGGGATCACTAGACTAACAGAAATATGATGGAGGTATTACTGAAGTGAGGATCACTAGACTACCAGACATATGATGGAGGACTGTACTGAAGTGAAGATCACTAGACTACCAGACATATGATGGAGGTCTGTACTGAAGTGAGGATCACTAGACTACCAGACATATGATGGAGGTCTGTACTGAAGTGAGGATCACTAGACTACCAGACATATGATGGAGGACTGTACTGAAGTGAAGATCACTAGACTACCAGACATATGATGGAGGTCTGTACTGAAGTGAGGATCACTAGACTACCAGACATATGATGGAGGTATTACTGAAGTGAGGATCACTAGACAACCAGCCATATGATGGAGGTATTACTGAAGTGAAGATCACTAGACTACCAGACATATGATGGAGGTATTACTGAAGTGAGGATCACTAGACAACTAAACATATGATGGAGGTCTGTACTGAAGTGAAGATCACTAGACTACCAGACATATGATGGAGGTCTGTACTGAAGTGAGGATCACTAGACTACCAGACATATGATGGAGGTATTACTGAAGTGAGGATCACTAGACAACCAGCCATATGATGGAGGTATTACTGAAGTGAGGATCACTAGACTACCAGCCATATGATGGAGGTATTACTGAAGTGAGGATCACTAGACAACCAGCCATATGATGGAGGTATTACTGAAGTGAGGATCACTAGACTACCAGACATATGATGGAGGTCTGTACTGAAGTGAGGATCACTAGACTATCAGCCATATGATGGAGGTATTACTGAAGTAAGGATCACTAGACTACCAGACATATGATGGAGGTCTGTACTGAAGTGAGGATCACTAGACTACCAGACATATGATGGAGGTACTACTGGAGTGAGGATCACTAGACTACCAGCCATATGATGGAGGTATTACTGAAGTGAGGATCACTAGACTACCAGACATATGATGGAGGTATTACTGAAGTGAGGATCACTAGACTACCAGCCATATGATGAAGGTCTGTACTGAAGTGAGGATCACTAGGCTACCAGACATATGATGGAGGTCTGTACTGAAGTGAGGATTACTAGACTACCAGACATATGTAGGAGGTATTACTGAATTGAAGATCACTAGACTACCAGCCATATGATGGAGGTCTGTACTGAAGTGAGGATCACTAGACTACCAACCATATGATGGAGGTATTACTGAAGTGAGGATCACTAGACTACCAGCCATATGATGGAGGTATTACTGAAGTGAGGATCACTAGTCCACCAGGCATATGATGGAGGTCTGTACTGAAGTGAGGATCACTAGACTACCAGACATATGATGGAGGTCTGTACTGAAGTGAGGATCACTAGACTACCAGACATATGATGGAGGTCTGTACTGAAGTGGGGATCACTAGACTACCAGACATATGATGGAGGACTGTACTGAAGTGAAGATCACTAGACTACCAGACATATGATGGAGGTCTGTACTGAAGTGAGGATCACTAGACTACCAGACATATGATGGAGGTATTACTGAAGTGAGGATCACTAGACTACCAGACATATGATGGAGGTATTACTGAAGTGAGGATCACTAGACAACCAGACATATGATGGAGGTATGTACTGAAGTGAGGATCACTAGACTACCAGCCATATGATGGAGGTATTACTGAAGTGAGGATCACTAGACTACCAGCCATATGATGGAGGTATTACTGAAGTGAGGATCACTAGACTACCAGACATATGATGGAGGTCTGTACTGAAGTGAGGATCACTAGACTACCAGACATATGATGGAGGTCTGTACTGAAGTGAGGATCACTAGACTACCAGACATATGATGGAGGTATTACTGAAGTGAGGATCACTAGACTACCAGACATATGATGGAGGTATTACTGAAGTGAGGATCACTAGACAACCAGACATATGATGGAGGTATGTACTGAAGTGAGGATCACTAGACTACCAGCCATATGATGGAGGTATTACTGAAGTGAGGATCACTAGACTACCAGCCATATGATGGAGGTATTACTGAAGTGAGGATCACTAGACAACCAGACATATGATGGAGGTATTACTGAAGTGAGGATCACTAGACAACCAGACATATGATGGAGGTATGTACTGAAGTGAGGATCACTAGACTACCAGCCATATGATGGAGGTATTACTGAAGTGAGGATCACTAGACAACCAGACATATGATGGAGGTATTACTGGAGTGATGATCACTAGACAACCAGCCATATGATGGAGGTATTACTGAAGTGAGGAAAACAAGACAATCAGCCATATGATGGAGGTATTACTGAAGTGAGGATCACTAGACAACCAGACATATGATGGAGGTATGTACTGAAGTGAGGATCACTAGACTACCAGCCATATGATGGAGGTATTACTGAAGTGAGGATCACTAGACTACCAGACATATGATGGAGGTATTACCTAAGTGAGGATCACGAGGCTACCAGACATATGATGGAGGTATGTACTGAAGTGAGGAACACTAGACAACCAGCCATATGATGGAGGTATTACTGAAGTGAGGATCACTAGACTACCAGCCATATGATGGAGGTATTACTGAAGTGAGGATCACTAGACAACCAGCCATATGATGGAGGTATTACTGAAGTGAGGATCACTAGACTATCAGCCATATGATGGAGGTATTACTGAAGTGAGGATCAGTAGACTACCAGCCATATGATGGAGGTATTACTGAAGTAAGGATTACTAGACAACCAGCCATATGATGGAGGTATTACTGAAGTGAGGATCACTAGACTACCAGCCATATGATGGAGGTATTACTGAAGTAAGGATTACTAGACAACCAGCCATATGATGGATGTATTACTGAAGTGAGGATCACTAGACTACCAGCCATATGATGGAGGTATTACTGAAGTAAGGATTACTAGACAACCAGCCATATGATGGAGGTCTGTACTGAAGTGAGGATCACTAGACTACCAGCCATATGATGGAGGTATTACTGAAGTGAGGATCACTAGACTACCAGACATATGATGGAGGTATTACTGAAGTGAGGATCACTAGACTACCAGCCATATGATGGAGGTCTGTACTGAAGTGAGGATCACTAGGCTACCAGACATATGATGGAGGTCTGTACTGAAGTGAGGATCATTAGACTACCAGACATATGTAGGAGGTCTGTACTGAAGTGAGGATCACTAGACTACCAGACATATGAAGGAGGTATTACTGAATTGAAGATCACTAGACTACCAGCCATATGATGGAGGTCTGTACTGAAGTGAGGATCACTAGACAACCAGCCATATGATGGAGGTATTACTGAAGTGAGGATCACTAGACTACCAGCCATATGATGGAGGTATTACTGAAGTGAGTATCACTAGTCTACCAGGCATATGATGGAGGTCTGTACTGAAGTGAGGATCACTAAACTACCAGACATATGATGGAGGTCTGTACTGAAGTGAAGATCACTAGACTACCAGACATATGATGGAGGTCTGTACTGAAGTGAGGATCACTAGACAACCAGACATATGATGGAGGTATTACTGAAGTGAGGATCACTAGACTACCAGCCATATGATGGAGGTATTACTGAAGTGAGGATCACTAGACTACCAGCCATATGATGGAGGTATTACTGAAGTGAGGATCACTAGACTACCAGACATATGATGGAGGTATTACCTAAGTGAGGATCACTAGACTACCAGACAGATGATGGAGGTATGTACTGAAGTGAGGATCACTAGACAACCAGCCATATGATGGAGGTATTACTGAAGTGAGGATCACTAGACTACCAGCCATATGATGGAGGTATTACTGAAGTGAGGATCACTAGACTACCAGACATATGATGGAGGTCTGTACTGAAGTGAGGATCACTAGACTACCAGACATATGATGGAGGTCTGTACTGAAGTGAGGATCACTAGACTACCAGACATATGATGGAGGTATTACTGAAGTGAGGATCACTAGACTACCAGACATATGATGGAGGTATTACTGAAGTGAGGATCACTAGACAACCAGACATATGATGGAGGTCTGTACTGAAGTGAGGATCACTAGACTACCAGCCATATGATGGAGGTATTACTGAAGTGAGGATCACTAGACTACCAGCCATATGATGGAGGTATTACTGAAGTGAGGATCACTAGACAACCAGACATATGATGGAGGTATTACTGAAGTGAGGATCACTAGACAACCAGACATATGATGGAGGTATGTACTGAAGTGAGGATCACTAGACTACCAGCCATATGATGGAGGTATTACTGAAGTGAGGATCACTAGACAACCAGACATATGATGGAGGTATTACTGGAGTGATGATCACTAGACAACCAGCCATATGATGGAGGTATTACTGAAGTGAGGAAAACTAGACAATCAGCCATATGATGGAGGTATTACTGAAGTGAGGATCACTAGACAACCAGACATATGATGGAGGTATGTACTGAAGTGAGGATCACTAGACTACCAGCCATATGATGGAGGTATTACTGAAGTGAGGATCACTAGACTACCAGACATATGATGGAGGTATTACCTAAGTGATGATCACGAGGCTACCAGACATATGATGGAGGTATGTACTGAAGTGAGGAACACTAGACAACCAGCCATATGATGGAGGTATTACTGAAGTAAGGATTACTAGACAACCAGCCATATGATGGAGGTATTACTGAAGTGAGGATCACTAGACTACCAGCCATATGATGGAGGTATTACTGAAGTAAGGATTACTAGACAACCAGCCATATGATGGAGGTATTACTGAAGTGAGGATCACTAGACTACCAGCCATATGATGGAGGTATTACTGAAGTAAGGATTACTAGACAACCAGCCATATGATGGAGGTCTGTACTGAAGTGAGGATCACTAGACTACCAGCCATATGATGGAGGTATTACTGAAGTGAGGATCACTAGACTACCAGACATATGATGGAGGTATTACTGAAGTGAGGATCACTAGACTACCAGCCATATGATGGAGGTCTGTACTGAAGTGAGGATCACTAGGCTACCAGACATATGATGGAGGTCTGTACTGAAGTGAGGATCACTAGACTACCAGACATATGTAGGAGGTCTGTACTGAAGTGAGGATCACTAGACTACCAGACATATGAAGGAGGTATTACTGAATTGAAGATCACTAGACTACCAGCCATATGATGGAGGTCAGTACTGAAGTGAGGATCACTAGACAACCAGCCATATGATGGAGGTATTACTGAAGTGAGGATCACTAGACTACCAGCCATATGATGGAGGTATTACTGAAGTGAGTATCACTAGTCTACCAGGCATATGATGGAGGTCTGTACTGAAGTGAGGATCACTAAACTACCAGACATATGATGGAGGTCTGTACTGAAGTGAAGATCACTAGACTACCAGACATATGATGGAGGTCTGTACTGAAGTGAGGATCACTAGACAACCAGACATATGATGGAGGTATTACTGAAGTGAGGATCACCAGACTACCAGCCATATGATGGAGGTATTACTGAAGTGAGGATCACTAGACTACCAGACAGATGATGGAGGTATTACCTAAGTGAGGATCACTAGACTACCAGACAGATGATGGAGGTATGTACTGAAGTGAGGATCACTAGACAACCAGCCATATGATGGAGGTATTACTGAAGTGAGGATCACTAGACTACCAGCCATATGATGGAGGTATTACTGAAGTGAGGATCACTAGACTACCAGACATATGATGGAGGTCTGTACTGAAGTGAGGATCACTAGACTACCAGACATATGATGGAGGTCTGTACTGAAGTGAGGATCACTAGACAACCAGCCATATGATGGAGGTATTACTGAAGTGAGGATCACTAGACAACCAGCCATATGATGGAGGTATTACTGAAGTAAGGATCAATAGACAACCAGCCATATGATGGAGGTATTACTGAAGTGAGGATCACTAGACTACCAGCCATATGATGGAAGTATTACTGAAGTGAGGATCACTAGACTACCAGACATATGATGGAGGTATTACTGAAGTAAGGATCACTAGACAACCAGCCATATGATGGAGGTCTGTACTGAAGTGAGGATCACTAGACTACCAGCCATATGATGGAGGTATTACTGAAGTGAGGATCACTAGACTACCAGACATATGATGGAGGTATTACTGAAGTAAGGATCACTAGACAACCAGCCATATGATGGAGGTCTGTACTGAAGTGAGGATCACTAGACTACCAGCCATATGATGGAAGTATTACTGAAGTGAGGATCACTAGACTACCAGACATATGATGGAGGTATTACTGAAGTAAGGATCACTAGACAACCAGCCATATGATGGAGGTCTGTACTGAAGTGAGGATCACTAGACTACCAGACATATGATGGAGGTATTACTGGAGTAAGGATCACTAGACTACCAGCCATATGATGGAGGTATTACTGAAGTGAGGATCACTAGACTACCAGCCATATGATGGAGGTCTGTACTGAAGTGAGGATCACTAGACTACCAGCCATATGATGGAGTTCTGTACTGAAGTGAGGATCACTAGACTACCAGACATAAGATGGAGGTCTGTACTGAAGTGAGGATCACTAGACTACCAGCCATATGATGGAGTTCTGTACTGAAGTGAGGATCACTAGACAACCAGCCATATGATGGAGGTATTACTGAAGTGAGGATCACTAGACTACCAGACATATGATGGAGGTATTACTGAAGTGAGGATCACTAGACTACCAGCCATATGATGGAGGTCTGTACTGAAGTGAAGATCACTAGACTACCAGACATATGATGGAGGTCTGTACTGAAGTGAGTATCACTAGTCTACCAGCCATATGATGGAGGTATGTACTGAAGTGAAGATCACTAGACTACCAGACATATGATGGAGGTCTGTACTGAAGTGAAGATCACTAGACTACCAGACATATGATGGAGGTCTGTACTGAAGTGAGTATCACTAGTCTACCAGCCATATGATGGAGGTATGTACTGAAGTGAGTATCACTAGTCTACCAGACATATGATGGAGGTATGTACTGAAGTGAAGATCACTAGACTACCAGCCATATGATGGAGGTATGTACTGAAGTGAAGATCACTAGACTACCAGCCATATGATGGAGGTCTGTACTGAAGTGAGGATCACTAGACAACCAGACATATGATGGAGGTCTGTACTGAAGTGAAGATCACTAGACTACCAGACATATGATGGAGGTCTGTACTGAAGTGAAGATCACTAGACTACCAGACATATGATGGAGGTCTGTACTGAAGTGAAGATCACTAGACTACCAGACATATGATGGAGGTATTACTGAAGTGAGGATCACTAGACTACGAGCCATATGATGGAGGTATTACTGAAGTGAGGATCACTAGTCTACCAGCCATATGATGGAGGTATTACTGAAGTGAGGATCACTAGCCTACCAGCCATATGATGGAGGTATTACTGAAGTGAGGATCACTAGACTACCAGACATATGATGTAGGTCTGTACTGAAGTGAGGATCACTAGACTACCAGACATATGATGGAGGTCTGTACTGAAGTGAGGATCACTAGACTACCAGCCATATGATGGAGGTATTACTGAAGTGAGGATCACTAGACTACCAGCCATATGATGGAGGTCTGTACTGAAGTGAGGATCACTAGACTATCAGACATATGATGGAGTTATGTACTGAAGTGAGGATCACTAGACTACCAGCCATATGATGGAGGTATTACTGAAGTGAGGATCACTAGACTACCAGACATATGATGGAGGTCTGTACTGAAGTGAGGATCACTAGACTACCAGCCATATGATGGAGGTCCGTACAGAAGTGAGGATCACTAGACTACCAGCCATATGATGGAGGTCTGTACTGAAGTGAGGATTACTAGACTACCAGACATATGATGGAGGTATTACTGAAGTGAGGATCACTAGACTACCAGACAGATGATGGAGGTATTACCTAAGTGAGGATCACTAGACTACCAGACAGATGATGGAGGTATGTACTGAAGTGAGGATCACTAGACAACCAGCCATATGATGGAGGTATTACTGAAGTGAGGATCACTAGACTACCAGCCATATGATGGAGGTATTACTGAAGTGAGGATCACTAGACTACCAGACATATGATGGAGGTCTGTACTGAAGTGAGGATCACTAGACTACCAGACATATGATGGAGGTCTGTACTGAAGTGAGGATCACTAGACAACCAGCCATATGATGGAGGTATTACTGAAGTGAGGATCACTAGACAACCAGCCATATGATGGAGGTATTACTGAAGTAAGGATCAATAGACAACCAGCCATATGATGGAGGTATTACTGAAGTGAGGATCACTAGACTACCAGCCATATGATGGAAGTATTACTGAAGTGAGGATCACTAGACTACCAGACATATGATGGAGGTATTACTGAAGTAAGGATCACTAGACAACCAGCCATATGATGGAGGTCTGTACTGAAGTGAGGATCACTAGACTACCAGACATATGATGGAGGTATTACTGGAGTAAGGATCACTAGACAACCAGCCATATGATGGAGGTATTACTGAAGTGAGGATCACTAGACTACCAGACATATGATGGAGGTATTACTGAAGTGAGGATCACTAGACTACCAGCCATATGATGGAGGTCTGTACTGAAGTGAAGATCACTAGACTACCAGACATATGATGGAGGTCTGTACTGAAGTGAGTATCACTAGTCTACCAGCCATATGATGGAGGTATGTACTGAAGTGAAGATCACTAGACTACCAGACATATGATGGAGGTCTGTACTGAAGTGAAGATCACTAGACTACCAGACATATGATGGAGGTCTGTACTGAAGTGAGTATCACTAGTCTACCAGCCATATGATGGAGGTATGTACTGAAGTGAGTATCACTAGTCTACCAGCCATATGATGGAGGTATGTACTGAAGTGAAGATCACTAGACTACCAGACATATGATGGAGGTCTGTACTGAAGTGAAGATCACTAGACTACCAGACATATGATGGAGGTCTGTACTGAAGTGAAGATCACTAGACTACCAGACATATGATGGAGGTATTACTGAAGTGAGGATCACTAGACTACGAGCCATATGATGGAGGTATTACTGAAGTGAGGATCACTAGTCTACCAGCCATATGATGGAGGTATTACTGAAGTGAGGATCACTAGACTACCAGCCATATGATGGAGGTATTACTGAAGTGAGGATCACTAGACTACCAGACATATGATGGAGGTCTGTACTGAAGTGAAGATCACTAGACTACCAGATATATGATGGAGGTCTGTACTGAAGTGAAGATCACTAGACTACCAGACATATGATGGAGGTCTGTACTGAAGTGAGGATCACTAGACTACCAGACATATGATGGAGGTCTGTACTGAAGTGAGGATCACTAGACTACCAGATATATGATGGAGGTCTGTACTGAAGTGAAGATCACTAGACTACCAGACATATGATGGAGGTCTGTACTGAAGTGAGGATCACTAGACTATCAGACATATGATGGAGTTATGTACTGAAGTGAGGATCACTAGACTACCAGCCATATGATGGAGGTATTACTGAAGTGAGGATCACTAGACTACCAGACATATGATGGAGGTCTGTACTGAAGTGAGGATCACTAGACTACCAGCCATATGATGGAGGTCCGTACAGAAGTGAAGATCACTAGACTACCAGCCATATGATGGAGGTCTGTACTGAAGTGAGGATTACTAGACTACCAGACATATGATGGAGGTATTACTGAAGTGAGGATCACTAGACTACCAGCCATATGATGGAGGTATTACTGAAGTGAGGATCACTAGACTACCAGACAGATGATGGAGGTATTACCTAAGTGAGGATCACTAGACTACCAGACAGATGATGGAGGTATGTACTGAAGTGAGGATCACTAGACAACCAGCCATATGATGGAGGTATTACTGAAGTGAGGATCACTAGACTACCAGCCATATGATGGAGGTATTACTGAAGTGAGGATCACTAGACTACCAGACATATGATGGAGGTATTACTGAAGTGAGGATCACTAGACAACCAGCCATATGATGGAGGTATTACTGAAGTGAGGATCACTAGACTACCAGACAGATGATGGAGGTATTACCTAAGTGAGGATCACTAGACTACCAGACAGATGATGGAGGTATGTACTGAAGTGAGGATCACTAGACTACCAGACATATGATGGAGGTCTGTACTGAAGTGAGGATCACTAGACAACCAGCCATATGATGGAGGTATTACTGAAGTGAGGATCACTAGACAACCAGCCATATGATGGAGGTATTACTGAAGTAAGGATCAATAGACAACCAGCCATATGATGGAGGTATTACTTAAGTGAGGATCACTAGACTACCAGCCATATGATGGAAGTATTACTGAAGTGAGGATCACTAGACTACCAGACATATGATGGAGGTATTACTGAAGTAAGGATCACTAGACAACCAGCCATATGATGGAGGTCTGTACTGAAGTGAGGATCACTAGACTACCAGACATATGATGGAGGTATTACTGGAGTAAGGATCACTAGACTACCAGCCATATGATGGAGGTATTACTGAAGTGAGGATCACTAGACTACCAGCCATATGATGGAGGTCTGTACTGAAGTGAGGATCACTAGACTACCAGCCATATGATGGAGTTCTGTACTGAAGTGAGGATCACTAGACTACCAGACATATGATGGAGGTTAGTACTGAAGTGAGGATCACTAGACTACCAGCCATATGATGGAGTTCTGTACTGAAGTGAGGATCACTAGACAACCAGCCATATGATGGAGGTCTGTACTGAAGTGAGTATCACTAGTCTACCAGCCATATGATGGAGGTATGTACTGAAGTGAAGATCACTAGACTACCAGACATATGATGGAGGTATTACTGAAGTGAGGATCACTAGACTACCAGACATATGATGGAGGTATTACTGAAGTGAGGATCACTAGACTACCAGCCATATGATGGAGGTCTGTACTGAAGTGAAGATCACTAGACTACCAGACATATGATGGAGGTCTGTACTGAAGTGAGTATCACTAGTCTACCAGCCATATGATGGAGGTATGTACTGAAGTGAAGATCACTAGACTACCAGACATATGATGGAGGTCTGTACTGAAGTGAAGATCACTAGACTACCAGACATATGATGGAGGTCTGTACTGAAGTGAGTATCACTAGTCTACCAGCCATATGATGGAGGTATGTACTGAAGTGAGTATCACTAGTCTACCAGCCATATGATGGAGGTATGTACTGAAGTGAAGATCACTAGACTACCAGCCATATGATGGAGGTATGTACTGAAGTGAAGATCACTAGACTACCAGCCATATGATGGAGGTCTGTACTGAAGTGAGGATCACTAGACAACCAGACATATGATGGAGGTCTGTACTGAAGTGAAGATCACTAGACTACCAGACATATGATGGAGGTCTGTACTGAAGTGAAGATCACTAGACTACCAGACATATGATGGAGGTCTGTACTGAAGTGAAGATCACTAGACTACCAGACATATGATGGAGGTATTACTGAAGTGAGGATCACTAGACTACGAGCCATATGATGGAGGTATTACTGAAGTGAGGATCACTAGTCTACCAGCCATATGATGGAGGTATTACTGAAGTGAGGATCACTAGACTACCAGCCATATGATGGAGGTATTACTGAAGTGAGAATCACTAGACTACCAGACATATGATGGAGGTCTGTACTGAAGTGAAGATCACTAGACTACCAGACATATGATGGAGGTCTGTACTGAAGTGAGGATCACTAGACTACCAGACATATGATGGAGGTCTGTACTGAAGTGAAGATCACTAGACTACCAGACATATGATGGAGGTCCGTACAGAAGTGAGGATCACTAGACTACCAGCCATATGATGGAGGTCTGTACTGAAGTGAGGATTACTAGACTACCAGACATATGATGGAGGTATTACTGAAGTGAGGATCACTAGACTACCAGCCATATGATGGAGGTCTGTACTGAAGTGAGGATCACTAGACTACCAGACATATCATGGAGGTCTGTACTGAAGTGAGGATCACTAGACAACCAGCCATATGATGGAGGTATGTACTGAAGTGAGGATCACTAGACTACCAGACATATGATGGAGGTATTACTGAATTGAAGATCACTAGACTACCAGCCATATGATGGAGGTCTGTACTGAAGTGAGGATCACTAGACTACCAGCCATATGATGGAGGTATTACTGAAGTGAGGATCACCAGACTACCAGCCATATGATGGAGGTATTACTGAAGTGAGGATCACTAGTCTACCAGGTATATGATGGAGGTCTGTACTGAAGTGAGGATCACTAGACTACCAGACATATGATGGAGTTATGTACTGAAGTGAGGATCACTAGACTACCAGCCATATGATGGTGGTCCGTACTGAAGTGAGGATCACTAGACTACCAGCCATATGATGGAGGTATTACTGAAGTGAGGATCACTAGACTACCAGACATATGATGGAGGTATTACTGAAGTGAGGATCACTAGACTACCAGCCATATGATGGAGGTCTGTACTGAAGTGAGGATCACTAGACTACCAGACATATGATGGAGGTCTGTACTGAAGTGAGGATCACTAGACTACCAGACATATGATGGAGGTATTACTGAAGTGAGGATCACTAGACAACCAGACATATGATGGAGGTCTGTACTGAAGTGAAGATCACTAGACTACCAGCCATATGATGGAGGTCTGTACTGAAGTGAGTATCACTAGACTACCAGACATATGATGGAGGTATTACTGAATTGAGGATCACTAGACTACCAGCCATATGATGGAGGTCTGTACTGAAGTGAGGATCACTAGACTACCAGACATATGATGGAGGTCTGTACTGAAGTGAGGATCACTAGACTACCAGACATATGATGGAGGTATTACTGAATTGAGGATCACTAGACTACCAGCCATATGATGGAGGTCTGTACTGAAGTGAGGATCACTAGACTACCAGACATATGATGGAGGACTGTACTGAAGTGAAGATCACTAGACTACCAGCCATATGATGGAGGTATTACTGAAGTGAGGATCACTAGACAACCAGACATATGATGGAGGTCTGTACTGAAGTGAAGATCACTAGACTACCAGCCATATGATGGAGGTATTGCTGAAGTGAGGATCACTAGACTGCCAGATATATGATGGAGGTATTACTGAAGTGAGGATCACTAGACAACCAGACATATGATGGAGGTATTACTGAAGTGAGGATCACTAGACAATCAGCCATATGATGGAGGTATTACTGAAGTGAGGATCACTAGACAACCAGACATATGATGGAGGTATGTACTGAAGTGAGGATCACTAGACAACCAGACATATGATGGAGGTATTACTGAAGTGAGGATCACTAGACAACCAGCCAGTTGATGGAGGTATTACTGAAGTGAGGATCACTAGACTACCAGACATATGATGGAGGTATGTACTGAAGTGAGGATCACTAGACTACCAGACATATGATGGAGGTATATACTGAAGTGAGGATCACTAGACTACCAGACATATGATGGAGGTATATACTGAAGTGAGGATCACTAGACTACCAGCCATATGATGGAGGTATTACTGAAGTGAGGATCACTAGACTACCAGACATATGATGGAGGTATTACTGAAGTAAGGATTACTAGACTACCAGACATATGATGGAGGTATGTACTGAAGTGAGGATCACTAGACAACCAGCCATATGATGGAGGTATTACTGAAGTGAGGATCACTAGACTACCAGCCATATGATGGAGGTCTGTACTGAAGTGAGGATCACTAGACTACCAGCCATATGATGGAGGTCTGTACTGAAGTGAGGATCACTAGACAACCAGACATATGATGGAGGTATGTACTGAAGTGAGGATCACTAGACAACCAGCCATATGATGGAGGTATTACTGAAGTGAGGATCACTAGACAACCAGCCATATGATGGAGGTATTACTGAAGTAAGGATCAATAGACAACCAGCCATATGATGGAGGTATTACTGAAGTGAGGATCACTAGACAACCAGCCATATGATGGAGGTATTACTGAAGTAAGGATCAATAGACAACCAGCCATATGATGGAGGTATTACTGAAGTGAGGATCACTAGACTACCAGCCATATGATGGAAGTATTACTGAAGTGAGGATCACTAGACTACCAGCCATATGATGGAGGTATTACTGAAGTGAGGATCACTAGACTACCAGCCATATGATGGAAGTATTACAGAAGTGAGGATCACTGGACTACCAGCCATATGATGGAGGTATTACTGAAGTGAGGATAGCTAGACTACCAGACATATGATGGAGGTATTACTGAAGTAAGGATCACTAGACAACCAGCCATATGATGGAGTTCTGTACTGAAGTGAGGATCACTAGACTACCAGACATATGATGGAGGTATTACTGAAGTGAGGATCACTAGACTACCAGACCTATGATGGAGGTATTACTGGAGTAAGGATCACTAGACTACCAGACATATGATGGAGGTATTACTGAAGTAAGGATCAATAGACTACCAGCCATATGATGGAGGTATTACTGAAGTAAGGATCAATAGACTACCAGCCATATGATGGAGGTATTACTGAAGTGAGGATCACTACACTACCAGCCATATGATGGAGGTATTACTGAAGTGAGGATCACTGGACTACCAGCCATATGATGGAGGTATTACTGAAGTGAGGATCACTAGACTACCAGACATATGATGGAGGTATGTACTGAAGTGAGGATCACTAGACTACCAGACATATGATGGAGGTATGTACTGAAGTGAGGATCACTAGACTACCAGACATATGATGGAGGTCTGTACTGAAGTGAGGATCACTAGACTACCAGACATATGATGGAGGTATTACTGAAGTGAGGATCACTAGACTACCAGCCATATGATGGAGGTATTACTGAAGTGAGGATCACTAGTCTACCAGCCATATGATGGACGTATTACTGAAGTGAGGATCACTAGACTACCAGACATATGATGTAGGTCTGTACTGAAGTGAGGATCACTAGACTACCAGACATATGATGGAGGTCTGTACTGAAGTGAGGATCACTAGACTATCAGACATATGATGGAGGTATTACTGAATTGAAGATCACTAGACTACCAGCCATATGATGGAGGTCTGTACGGAAGTGAGGATCACTAGACAATCAGCCATATGATGGAGGTATTACTGAAGTGAGGATCACTAGACTACCAAACATATGATGGAGGTATTACTGAAGTGAGGATCACTAGACAACCAGACATATGATGGAGGTATGTACTGAAGTGAGGATCACTAGACTACCAGACATATGATGGAGGTCTGTACTGAAGTGAGGATCACTAGACAACCAGCCATATGATGGAGGTCTGTACTGAAGTGAGGATCACTAGACTACCAGACATATGATGAAGGTATTACTGAAGTGAGGATCACTAGAATACCAGCCATATGATGGAGGTATTACTGAAGTAAGTATCAATAGACAACCAGCCATATGATGGAGGTATTACTGAAGTGAGGATCACTAGACTACCAGCCATATGATGGAGGTATTACTGAAGTGAGGATCACTAGACTACCAGCCATATGATGGAGGTATTACTGAAGTGAGGATCACTAGACTACCAGCCATATGATGGAGGTATGTACTGAAGTGAGGATCACTAGACAACCAGCCATATGATGGAGGTCTGTACTGAAGTGAGGATCACTAGACTACCAGACATATGATGGAGGTCTGTACTGAAGTGAGGATCACTAGACAACCAGTCATATGATGGAGGTATTACTGAAGTGAGGATCACTAGACAACCAGCCATATAATGGAGGTATTACTGAAGTAAGGATCACTAGACTACCAGCCATACGATGGAGGTATTACTGAAGTGAGGATCACTAGACTACCAGCCATATGATGGAGGTCTGTACTGAAGTGAGGATCACTAGACTACCAGACATATGATGGAGGTCTGTACTGAAGTGAGGATCACTAGACAACCAGTCATATGATGGAGGTATTACTGAAGTGAGGATCACTAGACAACCAGCCATATAATGGAGGTATTACTGAAGTAAGGATCAATAGACAACCAGCCATATGATGGAGGTATTACTGAAGTGAGGATCACTAGACTACCAGCCATATGATGGAGGTATTACTGAAGTGAGGATCACTAGACTACCAGCCATATGATGGAGATATTACTGAAGTGAGGATCACTAGACTACCAGCCATATGATGGAGGTATTACTGAAGTGAGGATCACTAGACTACCAGACATATGATGGAGGTCTTTACTGAAGTGAGGATCACTAGACTACCAGCCATATGATGGAGGTCTGTACTGAAGTGAGGATCACTAGACTACCAGACATATGATGGAGGTATTACTGGAGTGAGGATCACTAGACTACCAGCCATATGATGGAGGTATTACTGAAGTGAGGATCACTAGACTACCAGACATATGATGGAGGTATTACTGGAGTAAGGATCACTAGACTACCAGGCATATGATGGAGGTATTACTGAAGTGAGGATCACTAGACTACCAGACATATGATGGAGGTCTGTACTGAAGTGAGGATCACTAGACTACCAGACATATGATGGAGCTATTACTGAAGTGAAGATCACTAGACTACCAGACATATGATGGAGCTATTACTGAAGTGAGGATCACTAGACTACCAGCCATATGATGGAGGTATTACTGAAGTGAGGATCACTAGACTACCAGCCATATGATGGAGGTATTACTGAAGTGAGGATCACTAGTCTACCAGGCATATGATGGAGGTCTGTACTGAAGTGAAGATCACTAGACTACCAGACATATGATGGAGGTCTGTACTGAAGTGAGGATCACTAGACTACCAGACATATGATGGAGGACTGTACTGAAGTGAGGATCACTAGACTACCAGACATATGATGGAGGTCTGTACTGAAGTGAGGATCACTAGACTACCAGACATATGATGGAGGTCTGTACTGAAGTGAGGATCACTAGACTACCAGACATATGATGGAGGACTGTACTGAAGTGAGGATCACTAGACTACCAGACATATGATGGAGGTCTGTACTGAAGTGAGGATCACTAGACTACCAGACATATGATGGAGGACTGTACTGAAGTGAGGATCACTAGACTACCAGACATATGATGGAGGTATTACTGAAGTGAGGATCACTAGTCTACCAGACATATGATGGAGGTCTGTACTGAAGTGAGGATCACTAGACTACCAGACATATGATGGAGGTCTGTACTGAAGTGAGGATCACTAGACTACAAGACATATGATGGAGGTCTGTACTGAAGTGAGGATCACTAGACAACCAGACATATGATGGAGGACTGTACTGAAGTGAGGATCACTAGACTACCAGACATATGATGGAGGTATTACTGAAGTGAGGATCACTAGTCTACCAGACATATGATGGAGGTCTGTACTGAAGTGAGGATCACTAGACTACCAGACATATGATGGAGGTATTACTGAAGTGAGGATCACTAGACTACCAGCCATATGATGGAGGTCTGTACTGAAGTGGGGATCACTAGACTACCAGACATATGATGGAGGACTGTACTGAAGTGAAGATCACTAGACTTCCAGCCATATGATGGAGGTATTACTGAAGTGAGGATCACTAGACAACCAGACATATGATGGAGGTCTGTACTGAAGTGAAGATCACTAGACTACCAGCCATATGATGGAGGTATTACTGAAGTGAGGATCACTAGACTACCAGCCATATGATGGAGGTATTACTGAAGTGATGATCACTAGACAACCAGCCATATGATGGAGGTATTACTGAAGTGAGGATCACTAGACTACCAGCCATATGATGGAGGTATTTACTGAAGTGAGGATCACTAGACAACCAGCCATATGATGGAGGTCTGTACTGAAGTGAGGATCACTAGACAACCAGACATATGATGGAGGTATTACTGAAGTGAGGATCACTAGACTATCAGACATATGATGGAGGTATTACTGAAGTGAGGATCACTAGACAACCAGCCATATGATGGAGGACTGTACTGAAGTGAGGATCACTAGACTACCAGACATATGATGGAGGTATTACTGAAGTGAGGATCACTAGTCTACCAGACATATGATGGAGGTCTGTACTGAAGTGAGGATCACTAGACTACCAGACATATGATGGAGGTATTACTGAAGTGAGGATCACTAGACTAGCAGCCATATGATGGAGGTCTGTACTGAAGTGGGGATCACTAGACTACCAGACATATGATGGAGGACTGTACTGAAGTGAAGATCACTAGACTTCCAGCCATATGATGGAGGTATTACTGAAGTGAGGATCACTAGACAACCAGACATATGATGGAGGTCTGTACTGAAGTGAAGATCACTAGACTACCAGCCATATGATGGAGGTATTACTGAAGTGAGGATCACTAGACTACCAGCCATATGATGGAGGTATTACTGAAGTGATGATCACTAGACAACCAGCCATATGATGGAGGTATTACTGAAGTGAGGATCACTAGACTACCAGCCATATGATGGAGGTATTTACTGAAGTGAGGATCACTAGACAACCAGCCATATGATGGAGGTCTGTACTGAAGTGAGGATCACTAGACAACCAGACATATGATGGAGGTATTACTGAAGTGAGGATCACTAGACTATCAGACATATGATGGAGGTATTACTGAAGTGAGGATCACTAGACAACCAGCCATATGATGGAGGTATGTACTGAAGTGAGTATCACTAGACTACCAGCCATATGATGGAGGTCTGTACTGAAGTGAGGATCACTAGACTACCAGACATATGATGGAGGTATTACTGAAGTGAGGATCACTAGACTACCAGCCATATGATGGAGGTATTACTGAAGTGAGGATCACTAGACTACCAGCCATATGATGGAGGTATTACTGAAGTGAGGATCACTAGACTACCAGCCATATGATGGAGGTATTACTGAAGTGAGGATCACTAGACTACCAGCCATATGATGGAGGTATTACTGAAGTGAGGATCACTAGACTACCAGACATATGATGGAGGTCTGTACTGAAGTTAGGATCACTAGACTACCAGCTATATGATGGAGGTATTACTGAAGTGAGGATCACTAGACTACCAGCCATATGATGGAGGTATTACTGAAGTGAGGATCACTAGACTACCAGCCATATGATGGAGGTATTTACTGAAGTGAGGATCACTAGACAACCAGCCATATGATGGAGGTCTGTACTGAAGTGAGGATCACTAGACTACCAGCCATATGATGGAGGTCTGTACTGAAGTTAGGATCACTAGACTACCAGACATATGATGGAGGTATGTACTGAAGTGAGTATCACTAGACTACCAGCCATATGATGGAGGTATTACTGAAGTGAGTATCACTAGACTACCAGACATATGATGGAGGTCTGTACTGAAGTGAGGATCACTAGACTACCAGACATATGATGGAGGTCTGTACTGAAGTGAGGATCACTAGACTACCAGACATATGATGGAGGTATGTACTGAAGTGAGTATCACTAGACTACCAGCCATATGATGGAGGACTGTACTGAAGTGAGGATCACTAGACTACCAGCCATATGATGGAGGTATTACTGAAGTGAGGATCACTAGACTACCAGACATATGATGGAGGTATTACTGAAGTGAGGATCACTAGACTACCAGACATATGATGGAGGTATGTACTGAAGTGAGTATCACTAGACTACCAGCCATATGATGGAGGACTGTACTGAAGTGAGGATCACTAGACTACCAGCCATATGATGGAGGTATTACTGAAGTGAGGATCACTAGACTACCAGACATATGATGGAGGTCTGTACTGAAGTGAGGATCACTAGACTACCAGACATATGATGGAGGTCTGTACTGAAGTGAGGATCACTAGGCTACCAGACATATGATGGAGGTATTACTGAAGTGAGGATCACTAGACAACCAGCCATATGATGGAGGTCTGTACTGAAGTGAGGATCACTAGACTACCAGACATATGATGGAGGTATTACTGAAGTGAGGATCACTAGACTACCAGACATATGATGGAGGTCTGTACTGAAGTGAGGATCACTAGACTACCAGACATATGATGGAGGTCTGTACTGAAGTGAGGATCACTAGACAACCAGCCATATGATGGAGGTCTGTACTGAAGTGAGGATCACTAGACAACCAGCCATATGATGGAGGTCTGTACTGAAGTGAGGATCACTAGACTACCAGACATATGATGGAGGTCTGTACTGAAGTGAGTATCACTAGTCTACCAGCCATATGATGGAGGTCTGTACTGAAGTGAGGATCACTAGACGACCAGCCATATGATGGAGGTCTGTACTGAAGTTAGGATCACTAGACTACCAGACATATGATGGAGGTATGTACTGAAGTGAGTATCACTAGACTACCAGCCATATGATGGAGGTATTACTGAAGTGAGTATCACTAGACTACCAGACATATGATGGAGGTCTGTACTGAAGTGAGGATCACTAGACTACCAGACATATGATGGAGGTCTGTACTGAAGTGAGGATCACTAGACTACCAGACATATGATGGAGGTATTACTGAAGTGAGGATCACTAGACTACCAGCCATATGATGTAGGTCTGTACTGAAGTGAGTATCACTAGACTACCAGCCATATGATGGAGGACTGTACTGAAGTGAGGATCACTAGACTACCAGCCATATGATGGAGGTATTACTGAAGTGAGGATCACTAGACTACCAGACATATGATGGAGGTATTACTGAAGTGAGGATCACTAGACTACCAGACATATGATGGAGGTATGTACTGAAGTGAGTATCACTAGACTACCAGCCATATGATGGAGGACTGTACTGAAGTGAGGATCACTAGACTACCAGCCATATGATGGAGGTATTACTGAAGTGAGGATCACTAGACTACCAGACATATGATGGAGGTCTGTACTGAAGTGAGGATCACTAGACTACCAGACATATGATGGAGGTCTGTACTGAAGTGAGGATCACTAGACTACCAGCCATATGATGGAGGTCTGTACTGAAGTGAGGATCACTAGACTACCAGACATATGATGGAGGACTGTACTGAAGTGAGGATCACTAGACTACCAGACATATGATGGAGGTATTACTGAAGTGAGGATCACTAGACTACCAGACATATGATGGAGGTCTGTACTGAAGTGAGGATCACTAGACTACCAGACATATGATGGAGGTCTGTACTGAAGTGAGGATCACTAGACTACCAGCCATATGATGGAGGTCTGTACTGAAGTGAGGATCACTAGACTACCAGACATATGATGGAGGTATTACTGAAGTTTGGATCACTAGACAACCAGCCATATGATGGAGGTCTGTACTGAAGTGAGGATCACTAGACAACCAGCCATATGATGGAGGTCTGTACTGAAGTGAGGATCACTAGACTACCAGACATATGATGGAGGTCTGTACTGCAGTGAGGATCACTAGACTACCAGCCATATGATGGAGGTCTGTACTGAAGTGAGTATCACTAGTCTACCAGCCATATGATGGAGGTCTGTACTGAAGTGAGTATCACTAGACTACCAGCCATATGATGGAGGTCTGTATCACTAGACTACCAGCCATATGATGGAGGTCTGTACTGAAGTGAGGATCACTAGACTACCAGATATATGATGGAGTTATGTACTGAAGTGAGGATCACTAGAATACCAGCCATATGATGGAGGTATTACTGCAGTGAGGATCACTAGACTACCAGACATGATAGAGATCTGTACTTAAATGATGGGAAGGACTGTATACAACAGAAGTGTATAATAATAGAGGAGGATTCTCATAAAACTGTCTTTTATGAGTGAAGCAGCGTTTCAGCATAATTACCAGGTTAGAAGTGTTTAAATTTTAGACGGTAAGGAAGAAACTGTGTATAGAACTGTCTTTTCTCTATGTAATCGGTGAAGCAGCTAAATCTTGTAAGAGTGAAGGAAATTTGCTTCAGTAGGTAGTCATGGCAGAGAAATATGATTTTAACTTCAGCGGAAAGTAATACCAGTCGATTTAGTACGCATTTTCTATTGATAAATCTGTTAATGTATGTGTGTCTG
>OZ024741.1:145856634-145984134 GCA_964016885.1 Eledone cirrhosa | reverse complement strand
TGAATGTGCAACCATATTGATAATATGGTTTAGCTGAAAGAGTTATGACCTCTCAGTCGAAATGTAACAAGACGATGACAAATGTAAAGATGTCATGTAGGAAATCTGAGGAAAACAACTTGGCAAAACAAAACAAGAACACTACTCTGGTAATGATAATAAATGAGATAATAAAGTTGATGATATATTAGAGAATAATAAAGATGATGATGGTGGTCATCCTTATCATCATCATTTTACATCTGCTGCTCATGCTGGCAGAAGTTGAAAAAGTTGTCATAGTCTAAGTCTACAGATACCATACCTTGCTCATACATTCCATATTTTAACATGCTTTTTACAACTTGATGCTTTTCCTGTCACAAACCACTTTTCAGAGTGTACTAAGTGCATTTTTTTGTGGCACCAACATTATCAATATACAGAATGTATTGGGTGCATTTTATCATAGCACCAGCACTAAAAAGGTTGCCATATACATGATCAGACTGAAGAGTCCCCTTTACCCCATTTTAACATTTTTGAGTGGATAATTTACCACATATACTATTTTCTGTGCATTGTGTATATTTATAATGCATTTGCCTGCATGAATTTCTTCATAACATACCCAAGCCTCCTATTATTATGGTATTTCATTTTATTTTCAATTCCCATATTCTGATTACTGTAGATACTCCTGTAAATATTGAATTATCTGGACCAAGTTAAATTTATAAGGTCCACTATTAGTTGGATACTACTTTTGAGGGGCTGTAATCAAATCAACAATTCAAAATACAATATCAGTATGCAGACTCTAAATGAATAAAAATAAAAAACAATGAACTTCAGTGATAACACCAATGTTTCTACTTATCAGGATACTCTTCTTATAAATAAAACACATAAGTAATGCTGCACAGTTCTTATAAATATTTCTGCTGGTGTATAGCAGAATGAAATGGCAGAAATTCATTTCCTCATTGTAACATTTATATTCAGTATAGTAGCTTAAGTCACAAATGTTGATCTGTGAAGAACTTGGATCAACTTTTACATGAGACAGAAAAACGTTTTTTAAATCATCAAAAGATGAGAGTTTATCTTTTACATGAGATCACTTTTATATGGGTATATACAAGCTATATATATTCTTACACACGGATTCTTTACAATTTCATGAGGGTGGTGCCAGACTTAGGACAAATGAGGCCCTGTGCCAGTTAAGTTATGAGGCCCCTTACTTGGGCCCTGAAGGAGGTAAACATATTTTGTGGAAGCAAGATGGGCACCCGCTGGCCAAGAGAGAAAGCACATCTAAGCACAATGGTAAATCCAGCACTGCATGAGGGTCTTTTTTGTTTTGGGTGCTTTTTAATTTTGCACTATGCTGTTCCATTTAATCTGGTGTGAAATGGCCAGGTTCTCAGCATTTATTGTAGTTAACAGTTTATCATTGAGTTTTATGCTTAGGAGATATTTTATTACTGTTGTTGTTGTTGCTGCTTTGTGAAACTTCTATCATGTTATAATAAGTCTTTTCCTAGATATTGTAATGTTTTAGACATAGATAGGTTTTCTGTCTCGTTTTGTGTGCTTGTATAGCTTCAAGCTACTACCACCTTTTCCTCCTCCTCATATGCATGTGTTTCTCTCTAAACTCTATTCAAAGTTTATTGAATAAGTTTGGGAAAGCAATTAATATATAATACAATTCTAATCTTTATATTTGTGGTGTTATACTGTTGAGCAAATGATATATTGTCATCTCCCTCACTCTCTCTCTCTCTCCCTTTCATTCTCTCTTACTCTCTCTTGATACTGAAGCCTGCCACAAGCTTAAGCTATCTATATTTGTTGAATTCTGCAGACACACACAATTTGCACACACATTCACACACACATATATGCATACATACCCCCCCCCCCTCCACACACACATATATGTATATATTCATATATAGGTGGAGACACAACTGTATAGTTAAGGAGTTAGCTTTGCAACTACATAGTTCTGAGTTCTGTCCTGCTGCGCAGCACTTTGGTCAAGTGTCGCCTTCTATGATAGCCTCAGGTTGATCAATGCCTTGTGAGTGGAATTTGGTTGATGCCAAATGCAGAAGCCCAGGTCATAGCTGTTGAATAATGGTTATCACCGAAATATACATAAAAGGGAATATGAATAAATGAAGTTAATTTTAACCTGTTGACTTACACTTCTTGTTTTTAAATTACTCTGGAGTAATCAGACTCACCTGCACACTTCATTGAGTGCTCTAACCTGCATACTGAAGTATCACTAATTAACCAACACATACTCAAATTAATATAACATATATGTGTGTGTAAGTCCCAGGTTCAATCGGAGGTAACCACAATAAGTAAGGTAGTCAAAAGAATGTATACAACAAATTTAATATAGAAATGGCTTCTACAGAACTTTCCTTCAAATGAAACAGTTCTAGTCTTGTAGAAGCCATTTCTATATTAAATTATATATATATATACATACACACACATATATATATATAGTAAAAAAAAGTGTGAACGTTAGAAAACATTCTATACAGATTACATTATATAAGGAAAAGGATAATAAAAAAGAGGTTCGGAAAGTGCACCTGGTATATATATATATATATATATATATATATATATATTGTTATACTTGGGGAGGGTCATATTTGTGTAATATTGCCAGAATTAATAACAGAACACACTCACTGTTTGGTTGGTTTTCGCTTTTCGCTTCTGTGTCTTTTATATCGGTAATCTAATATACTCGGTCCTCAATGTTGCCATTGACTGACCGACGGTCAAAAATAATACAGATACAATATAGACACAAACACATATATCTAGTTTATCATAAATCTTTCGTTGCACATCTGCAACATCGCCAGTGGTGCTATTGTTTCCTCCTGTTGAATTGTATGGTTACGCCATTTTTATTAACAAATCAACTATATATATATATAAAAAGGAACTTTATAACATAAAATTGATGTTTAGCAAAGCTTGCTTTCTCCATTTTCAGATTTTCAAAACATTTCTTTTTAGGTCTGAACAAAAGGCCTGAATTAAACCTAAAGAAAAATGTTTTGAAAAATCTAAAAATCAAGAAAGCAAACTTTGTTAAACATCAAATTTTTTTACGTTATAAAGATCCTTTTTTATATATACACCAGGTGAATTTTTTGATCCCCACCCCTTTTTTATTGTAATTTTCCTTATATATATGTGTGTATGTGTATGTGTGTGGTGTTACCATGTCTATGTTTACAATTGTGTTTGCTTCCTGCATCTTAGCGGTTCAATGAAAAAGTGATTGATAAACTAAGTACTTGTGTCAATATAATCAACTAATTTAACCCTTTAGCTTTCAAACCGGCCAGAATTTTCTCCCCTCTTTCCGTTCAAACCAGCTGTAACTGGCCACTCATACTGATATTAAGGTATTGTTCTCAAAATAAATAGTATCAAAATCTCATAGATTCCATATTATGTGAGATAATTATGTGAGGTAAAGCCTTTACTGTGAAAATACAATAGTAAATATAATAGTATATATAGTGCAATGTAAATGCTAAAGGGTTAAGACAGTGCCCTTGTATGGTCGTACTCTCAAAACTAAAACTAGTAAAGGATTATATGTGTCTATGTTTTGATTACTAGTAAATTTTAGTATCTACAGGAAGAAAATAGCACTGGGTTCTCTATTGGGTTCCTCTATAGTGGTCAATTTCTAACTTAAGTTATGCAGAATGAAATGCTGCTATTAACAATGAAATTGAATTGTTTTCTGTAATAGAAAGAATAGAAAACTATATTATATGTGATGTTTATCAAAGAATGCTGTAATTAGTTAAATTAGTAACGTTTTTATAACATCTCAGGAAGTAATTTGTGATTAATCAATACTCTATTATATTCAAGAATATGAAATATTTCTTAGAAAACTATTTGTTTACTTTTTTATCTCTTTTTCTGTTTTGTTTCATTTGTTTCTTTACTTGTTATTGTTACATTTTTTTATATTAAATAGCAAGAAGAAGAGAACTACAACCGAAATGAATATCATTTTTAATATATTTGTTAATTATTATAATTAAGTGTATGAATCCACATTCATAAAAAATGACATAAAAATGTATAAAAATATAAAACATAATGTTTTTTTTTTGTTCTTTTTAAGTTTGGCACAACTCTCTAATTTATTGCAGAGAGATATTGTTAATGAAGCTGGCCAAAGTGATTACTTGGTCGCTAGTATGACTTTTAAGTTTGCCATAACACCAGAGTAAACAAGGCTGGTCTAAGTGCTTTATTTGTCCCTAATATAATGACTTAAATTTGGCAATTGTTAAGGGTGTAGTTAACAAGGTTGATCTATGTGTCTTATTTAGTCTCTAATAACTTAAGTTTGACATAACATCATCATTTTTCATGAAGGTATAGCTAATGAATTCCATCCGGAAACTAGTTGGTCTCTTATTTTATCTACTCTGAAAGGGTGAAAATTAAATTTGACCACACCAATAGGAAATGGAACCTAAAATGCAAAAGTTATATTAAATACCTTTAGTTATTTAGTCTGATATATGATCATTCCTACCATGAACTGTCCTAGAACATGTGATTAAAATAGATATGTTTTGATTGGCCAATATAAATAAATACAGTATGAGTGAATGTGGCAGACAGAAACTGTATGAAGACCATCATATATATATATGCATATATATTTAAATGTTATAGTTTTATTGTTACTTTTTTTACTTCACCAACGTATCTCTTCATTTATCAGTCAAGGTATGACTCCTGATCTTGAGGAAATTTAATATATTGTGTGGAATTCAATTTCAACTCTCCCGATCAAAATGCATTAAGCTTTATTGCAGGGCATAGAGTTTGATAAAATATGTATCCTCATCATAATAATCATCATCATCCTCATCCACCTCATCATCGTACTTTTTACATCCCTTTTTCCATGCTTACATGTGTTGGATAGGTCCTTTTCAGTATAGCATCTCTTCACTTGCTGTCATCTCCTCTGTGAGCCTAAGCAATATGAGATCAACTCTCACCACCTCTGCTCAGGTCTTCCTACTACTGTAGCTTCCTTCCACTGGCATTTCCTGGTACTTCTTTACTCAGTGATCATCATCCATGCACATCACATGTCTGTAACAATGCTATCTTTTTTCTTACACACCACTTCAGATTCCTATTAAACCCAGTTTCTCCCATATTTCATCCAAGCTCTGCCTTTCTCTCACATTTAAATTTCACATCAATGAAGCATGGTTCCTACACATGTTGTCTACAGTTGCTTCTCATGTTTCACTATCACATGCAGCATCACACTTAGCACACAGGTGTCATACAGCCATACATTTGTAGTTAAGGAAAACATTTTGTGGTCAACAGTAGGAAGTGCTCTCTGATCTAGCTGTTATACTCATGGAACACCACTCTCTACTGCTAATTAAGTCACCAAGGTAGCAGAAACTATCAACCAATCCAACTCCATATCAAAGACACTCTTCCTGTTGATTACTTCTGTGCATCTTCTACATAGAAAGTCTTCTCTTCCTGTTTGTTTACCTGTTATCCCACTATATATCTTGTATACTCAAGACTTATATTGCTTACATCATATAAAGTTTATGCCTACCCTCTTTCTACATATCAAGCAAAGCCACTTCCCAGAAGGAATCAGCAGTCTATCTGCTTTACTACACACTAGCACTTTAGTTTTACTTAAGATTACTCTCAGCCGTTTTGATTCTGAATTCACATTCCAAAATGTGCCGTTATTGAGTACATCATTGCTTAATCAGAGTTACTTTCCTCCTTGATGAGTCAGAGTAATTACATTTAACTCATATATGTTCCAATTATGTCAGAGCTTCTATGACTGGATGCCTTTCCTCAAGCCAACCACTTTATAATGTGTTTCAGTTATATATATATATATATATATGAATGTATATATAGTGTATTTTGCAATACACTGTATGCTTAATTAAAAGCATTTTGAAGACCTTACGCTATTGTTTTAAAGTAGCGACTATGTCACCCACTTCTTTTTTAAACAAACAAAGGGAGATAAACTGTTGCAAAAAGAAGTGGGTGACATAGTCGCTACTTTAAAACAATAGTAAGGTCATCAAAATGCTTTTAATTAAGCATACAGTGTATTGAAAAATACACTATATATACATTCATATATATATATCGCTATTTCAGAGCACCAATTCTAATATATATATTTATTAAAATAACAGATTAAAGTTTAAGCAAAGAATCGCTGCTTTTACCCTTAACGGGACATTCTGAAACTAAAAAAATCAATCTGTGAACGCAGAAGTAAATATTTCGAAAAACGTTGCAACCGAAGGAAAACAGGAAGACGATACTTTGGTTCATGAAGACGTTCCCTTGCAATGAACGGAAAAAGCTAAGATAATACGTCGTGAGTATGGGCACCAGTGATTCCGAGGAGGTTACTGATCTTATCGGCCTTTTCCTTCTTTCCTCTATCAAGGAAGAATTGCCCAACGTGGGCGGTGGTTTGTACCGCGATGACGGTTTTTGCCATGACAAAGTGCGGTCCAGGCGCTTGCGACAGTTTCAGGAAAGAACTCACAGCCCTCTTTAAAGGCTTCAACCTCTCCATACAGGTTGAGGTCAACCTCTCGATCGTTAATTACCTAGACGTTACCTTCAATTTGTCGAATGGCTTGCACTACCCGTATAGAAAGCCGAATGATTCGCTTAATTACATAAGTAAGCATTCTAACCATCCTGCCAGCATAACCAAGAACCTGGTAAGAAACGTTTCTTTGAGGCTTTCCCGTCTATCTACAAACGAGTATATTTTCACCGACCATTACATATATTACAATGAAGCTCTTGCTCGGAGTGGATTTGTCGATACGGTAGCATATACTAGGTATGAGCATAGACCAAGGAAAAATAGATCCCAACGCATTATATGGTATAACCCACCATATAATATGGAGGTGGCCACACCATTAGCTAAGATCTTTCTTTCCCTTATTAAGAAGCATTTCCCCTCAGCACATAAATATAATAAAACTTTTAATAGAAATGCCATTAAAATGTCTTACTCTACGACTCCTAACCTTGCACATAACATCACTGCTTCAAATTTAACTAAATTACCTAGCCGTAGGAACACGTGCAACCCTGTAGCTGGTACTAACTGTAATTGTAGGAATCGGGTTGACTGCCCCCTATCCGGGAAATGCCTCTCCAGTAACATTGTCTACAAATTAAGGTCGAAACACCCACGTCCCGTAGGGCCTACATAGGGTTAACCGCCAATAGATTCAAGCAGCGTCTTTACATGCACACCCATTCTTTTCTTAACCCTTTAAGAAGGAATATGACGTCACTTTCAGCTTATATCTGGAGTCTAAAACACAACCACACCCAATATAGGTTACACTGAGAGATCCTAGCTAAAGCTAGATCGTATAACGGAAATAAAAGACCATGCGATCTTTGCGCCGCTGAAGCCCTGGAAATACTCTACGCCAATGACCACATCTTAATAAAAAAAATCTGAGGCAATTTCGGCTTGTAAACATAAATTGCATAAAACTTTCCTGTATTACAGCCCCACATTATACCCTAACGGATAGTACTAACAATACGCGGATAATTTACGTCTTGATGTGGTAGCTAAGTATATTTTATGTTTATACCATTACTTATTTGTATAGGTAAGTATACATTACCCGTATGTTTTGCGAAGGTACCTATACTTTCTCGGACGTATATTTGCTTGTATTTGTTATAGGGGTATATATTATATTATATATACTGGTACATGTGTATATGGTTATGTGTATATATGTATTTTGTGTTTGTGTGTGTATGCGGGTTTGCACGTATGTAAGGTGTGTAAATGTGTACTTTGTGTTTTGGTTGACGTACGTTTAGTGATCTTATGTGTATTTACCTGTAGGTATGTGTGTGCGCGCGTTATATACGTATTTATGTGTGTATATTTATATACGTTTATATAATTATATGTATACACGCACACATACACATATATATATATTATTTTATGTGTATTTGGTGTATACGTTCGTATGTGTGCGGGTACAGGTGTCGCGCGGATTTTGAATGTGTGCATGTGCTTATGTGTACGTGATTGTATATGCATACCATGGCGGGTGTTTTTGCGTATGCATGTGTATGTACGTATATGGATGCTTGTATGTATTTAATTAATTATTGTTGATTTCATTTTCGTTCTACTAATTTATTTACATTATTCTTAACTCTGAAGCCTAGAATCATTCGGTTTCCTAAATAGACTTCATTTATACCATAAAGTACGACTTCATTTATACCATAAACGTGGTTTTGTCTTTGCGTGCAATTGTTCTCACCGCTCCACATAATGACGTATTATTTACGTTTTTTTCCGTTCATTGCCAGGGAACGTCTTCGCGAACAATCTAAATAGAATATTAATCTACGACTTCATTTATACCCTAAACGTGGTTTTGTCTTTGTGTGTAATTGTTCTCATCGCTCCACATAACGACGTATTATATAAGCTTTTTCCCGTTCATTGCCAGGGAACGTCTTCACGAACCAAAGTATCGTCTTCCTGTTTTCCTTCAGTTGCATCGTTTTTCGAAATATTTACTTCTGCGTTGACAGATTGATTCTTTTAGTTTCAGAAGATCCCGCTAAGGGTGAAAGCAGCGATTCTTTGCTTAAACTTTAATCTGTTATTTTAATAAATATTTGCTCAAGGGTTCTTATATATTTACTATATAATTAACCTTATCGAGGCCTCTTTGGATTTTAGTCTTCAAATTTATTATTATTACTATATATACGTATATATATATATGTGTGTGTGTGTGTGTGTGTGTATGTGTGTGTGTGTGTGTGTGTGTGTGCGTGTGTGTGTTGTGCATATATGTTGAATACACACATACACACATACACACACACACACATATATATATATATATGTCATCTTGTATTTTTCTATGCAGTTTATTCAGTATTATTATTTCGGTGAATTGGCAGTATCGGTAGAGGCTCGGACATGCTTTCCAGCATAGTTACGTCCCTTTATGATCTGAGTTCAAATCCCGCCGAAGTTAACTTTGCCTTTCATCCATACGGGGTCGATAAAATAAAGTACCAGTAATGTACTGGGTAATTGCTGGCCTTGTGCCAAAAGTAGAAACAATTATTACTTCGGCAAATTGGCAGTATCGGTAGAGGGTTGGATGCCATGCTTTCTAGACAGTTACGTCCCTTTACAGTCTGAGTTCAAATCCAGCCGAGGTTAACTTTGCCTTTCATCCTTACGGGGTCGATAAAATAAAGTACCAGTAATGTACTGGGTATGTGCTGGCCTTGTGCCTAAAGTAGAAACAATTATTACTTGAGTATTCAAACATAAAAAAATTTGCTATTATATGAGTATGATGTATACATATAAATATAAATCAAAACATATTTACCAACTCACAAAACAGCTACATTAGTCATTCAGGAGTATATAAATAAAAACAATTGATGTTAGTGTAGAAACTTTATGTAAATTAATGGGTTTTTCTTTTCTCGTTTTCTCATTTCCTTTCTCCATTAAGCTGTTAGAAATAAAATGATTTCATCTTTAAGTTATTATATTTGTTGTTGTGTTGACAAACAGAATTATTTATATTCTTTGTAACGTTTTCATTAAGAGTCTGAGTATTTACTTTTTAAAATTCTAAATATTTACTTTGGTTTTTCACTTATTATTTATCGAATATTTCTATAAAATCTATTTTGTTTCTATCCATATGATGTTTCTCTTGTTAGTGTTGTTGGTGTTGTTGTTTCTATTGTTAGTCTAATAGTTTTGGTTTTTACTGCCACACTACCTCTTACATTAGTTACCCTATTGATTTAAAATCATAGAAGCAGCTGGTTGGTTTGCTTTTCTTAAAATTGATGATGAGGCTTTTTGTCTGAAAATAGAACCTTTTTCTTTTACAACTAATTTTATCAATCATTGGTTTAATTCAACTATTTATGTAAAAGCTCATTTACATCAGTGGTGTGAGTCGAGTCTCCTTAATTGATTTTTATATAAAATTATATGTATAATTGACATATCAGAGCTAGATCAGGTGTTATTTTGATTTCTATCCATTTCTTTTTGTCTTTTGATACGGCTAGAGTTTAAGAAGTTTGCTTCACAATGTACATCATGCAATGATAATTTCAGCTCTATTCTACAACCTGCTCAATATATATAATGTGATGCTAGACTAAGATATCTCTATAGACAGAACCTTAACAATAGCTGTGTTCTAGTGAGAAGACAATAGTCTCAGAGATTACTTTTATGCATTTCTATGTACAGGGAATCATTGAAATTGTTTACACTTCATTCTTTTCACAAGGTTTCTAATTCAAATACTATAGTTATATATGCATATCTACTATAGATGTACATTAAATCATCTATTATATGTTGTGTTCTAACTTCAATATTTATTATATGTATATATATATATATATATATATATATATATATATATAAATAAATACATTATCGTAGAAAGCTTTTAGCAATACTCCGGCCAAATTCAAACTCACTCAACAAACATTAGGAAATAAGTGAGTATATTCCTAATTAAGCATTCGGGATGCTAACTAAATGTATTGTGTGGAAAATTGGCTGTATTATTTCATATGAGACATATCGAATATATCTCTTCCCAGACGGACGTCTCGTTTCATTATAAGATTATATATATACATTCATGTGTGTGTGTATATATATATATATGTATGCATATATATATATATAAACAAAACCTGTCAAAGAGCAAAGGAGCTCTTAAGAGTCAATGGCCATCCAAAATCACCGGGAGAGATGACCCCTTAGCCTTTGTCAAGGCAGAATTCTAGGAGAAGGAAAACTCTGATATAACACCTGCAACTCTGGTGGTATCCAATGATGTTGACTTGTTCTTCTTTTTGGTAAATATCATGTTGGTGAAGAGAGTGGGACTGGCTTTGTGCAGTGCCTTTGCTCACTATAAAAGCTTCACGGCACAGGCATTGCTTTATATCTGGAGATCTCTCTGCACTTGTCGTCACATGGTACCATGTGCCCAGCACTATGTGTCAATAATTGTCACAAGTGTAGTGTTTGTACCAGAGTTTTCAAGTCGCTGGCTGGACTAAAAAGTCACACTCGTTCAGCGCATCAGTAGGGGTTCTCCTACATGGATATAAAGTAGTGGCCGTACTCGAAAACGAGTTGGCAGCCACCATATGTATGCATATATATATTTTTCAATATATAATATATTATCATCATCATAGTTTAACATACATCTTGCACGCTAGCAGGGATTAGACGGGTTTGTCCCATTTAGAGGCAAGATGAAATTCGTGTAAAACAGCTTGTGTCTGCTGAGCACTGTGAGTGGGCACATTGTCATGGGTGAAGCGGATGCACCAATGCAGCTTCCCCGAGCATTTTTCCATGATTTTTTTGTCAGTTTTCTCAGAATGCCTTCATAATATGCAGCTGTAATTGTTATCTTGTTCTCGAGGAAGTCAAACAGCAAAATCGCCTCAGCATTCCAAAAGACTGTGGCCATAACTTTCACTCTTGAATGCTTTGACTTTGCCTTGACTGACCCACTTCCACCACTGGGCAGCCACTGCTTCGATTAAGTTTTGACCTTGGGATCATACTGCTAGAGCCCTGTTTCATCCCTGGTAACAACTCTCTGTAGAAAATCTTCAGGGTCTTCATCCTACTTGTTCAACATTTATATTGAAAGATCTGCCCTTGTTTGCTACTGATCTGGATGCAACAGCTTTGGGACACATCAAGTGGAAAACATTCTCTGTCCAACTCCCCACCAAAATTGCATGTATAGAACCCACAGAGATGTTGAATGTAGTGGCTACTGAATCAGTGATTATTCACTTATTCTTTTCATTGAGATTGCAAACAGCATCAATATTTTCCACACATACTGACATGGACAGCCTGCCACTGCGCGAATCATCTTCAACCTAATCTCTTCTACTTTTAAAACGACTTATCCATTTGTAGGTTGTTGATTTTTTGGTCGGTTATTGTCCCCATAATCTTGCTCCAGAACGTTAACGATTTGGGTGCTCTTCCACCCTAGCTTCACTATGAATTTGATGTTTTACCTGACCTCAATTTTGATGAAGGCAATGTTGTTCGAGTGAGTGCTGATTTCCAACTGGTGGTGCTGTGTTGCAATATGCATTTAAGGGTTCCTGTTAGAACATGCTATGACACGATAGTACAAAAACGTAGAGGTGCATTGAGATCAAAATCCCTGCATGTGATATTTAGCTATGTTCTTTTTCCACGAACATTTTGAAGCCCCCTCGTATACACACACATATATATATATATTTATATGTATGTGTGTGTGTATATATATATATATATATATATATATATATATATATATATATATATATGCGTGAGCAAACACATTGGGTTATTTACATTATAAATTTAAAACATTTCTTGTTTACTTTTTCCCTGATATCTTCGATGAATTTCTGGCCTCTTTAAAATTGTTTCAGTCTAGTGAATTTAATGAATTGTTACAGAAGCTGAGAATTTAACCTTCCCTTTTACTTACTCTCCTTCTCCTTCTCTGATTCCTTCTTCTTAGCATCCCCATCTTCATCTGGATATATTAGTTTTACTCAACTCAATGACAAATAACCTTCAGCCTGAAAGAGCCTGTTTCAATGACCCTTTAAACAAGAAAAGGTCAAAAATATTTGCAAATATAATTAAATTGCTTATTCTTAAATCAAACATCCATATAATATTATAATAATCCATACATCATTTTATGTTATCGAGATTCTATATCAACTATTGATACTTTCACAAGTATTACTGTTTTGTTTTGTTCTTTTTTTGTTGTTTTCTTTGATTATTCTTGATTTGTTTCAATTCTTTTCTGATTCATTGATCAAGGCTATATTTATTTATCTCTCTCATCATCAGAGGGTTTCTCTTTTAAATCCATTTTGCAATTAAACCATTTTTCTTTTTGTATTAGTTTGTATCTCTTTGATAAGTCTTATATCTCTTTGCAAAAGGCAAACTATCTACTTAAGAGAAAGTATCAACTTGATGTGAAAATCATGAACTTGAAGTCTAAAATAGAACATGTGTATGTTTACAAAATTGTTGTTACTACTTCTGCATCAGTTTGTTACTATATATTTGTTATTATTTATATTCATTTTATTGTACTCTTATGATATATTTATTGATTGGTATATCTGTTGTTATTCTACCAATGAGCAAATTTGATTTCTTATGCATTTATATTATTTATATGGTTGTAGAAACTCACTCAGTCAGATAAATCAATTCTTTGCAGGAGCTTGTCCTCTTCTATGATTTGATTTTATTAAGGTTTTCTTTCTTTTTTTGTGTGGGTGAAGAGGAATACATACATATTTCACCGACTCCAAATTCTTGAAAGTTCTCAATCATGAAACATCTTTCCTTTCGTCTAATCTATTATGCAAGTCTTAGCCAAACTGCTATTTTTCTTTGCAAAACCAGGAGTGCATCTCATCTGAAAAAGGAAACCCATCAGATAGATTGGCTGTTGTAGGGGTGTTATTGGTTGTTTTTTCATGACAACGCTTTCATTAACGTGTCTACTTGGTACTGCTGAGATATATCACCTAGACAGAAGTGTATACTCTATTCCTTCCACCCCTTCCCTTTATTCTCATTTTTTAATATTTATTTTTGCTTTCTGATTATTATACAAAATATTTTGTGAATAATATTTTGAAGCTGTCTACTCCTGCAAATAATAGTGAGTACAATTAGCACAACATTATAATTTCCTCTCCCTTATGAATTAAATATCTTCAACTTTATTATCATCAGCAAAATGGTAATCATAACCTAGATCAGCAGTACCCAACTTTTTTTGCATGTGGTTAAAGATGACTAATTTTAAGCACAATGTGTTTGCACTTGCTGCATTGCACCAGATACAGTGGTTGTATTAATGATATATAAAAATGGTATGTGTGTGCCAAAATATTTTATGCTACTACTTTTTACATTACTTTCAATAAAGAATCTTGCCCATTTTCACGTGGAAAACGCTTCCACTGCCCACCTCTATAATAAATATTTGAAAGCATAAATTCGAGAAGCACAGATTTTCTGATAGGCTATTCTGAAAAATAAAAAGTATAACCCTCATAAAAAGTCAGTTTACGAACCAGTAATAAACCAGTACCAATGTTTTTGATTCTTAAAAACAAGAAAAATGAATAATTTTTGCATTACAAGATTCGTTATTGAAAGTAATATAAAAAGTAGTAGCATCGAATATTTTGACACACACATACCATATATCATTAATACGACCACTGTATCTGCTAGTGCAAACACATTGTGCTTAAAATTAGTAATCTTTAACCACGTGTCACCTCACTTGGTTCTATCCACAGCCTACATTTACTTTCAGATAACATGTTATTAATGTGGCTGAAGCTAGCTTCTACGAAGTAGGACGTTGGGAAGGCAAGCAAATTCAACTTTAAGTGTTTCCATAGATTGGGATAAGATGTCATTATACTTTGATAATACCACAAGCTTTGTTTACTATGAAGCTGATACTGCATTGAGACATCATTGTCATTTTGTAAATCTATCAATTCTTCCTGCACATAGTCTTCACAATCGATTACTTGGACTTCAAATGGGTTGTTATATAGCAAACTGAAACAGGCAATGCGATAATATCCTTAAATTACTTTACCATGTGATGCAATGATTGAAAATAATTGCAATATGTAATGACATCTTCATCAACGAATTCCTCCTTCAAGCTATTCAATTGTTGAAATTAGTGGGATTGTGTCTTGAAATGTTCATTTTATATAACGTTAATTTAGAAATGAAGGCACTGATGGACGATTTACAGCTGACAAGCATTTTTTGCTTTCCTTGCAATAATTGAAAGTATTTAGTTTAGCAAATATGTCACAAAGGAAATCAGAGGGGAGATAGGTGTAAAAGCCAAACTTGTATTCAGTATTCATGCCAACCCTTACTTATGATCATGAATCTTGGGTAACGACCAAAATAAAATGATGAATGCAAGTGGCTGAAATGAGGTTTCTCTGAAGCGACTTTGGAGTAACATTACTTGATAAAGTGCATAGCTCATAGATCAGAGAGTCACACCAGATAGAGCCGCTACATCTCTAAATTGAGAGATCATAGCTCCGTTACTATAGATATGTGGTTAGAATGTCTCAGGAAAGAAGAAGAATAACGTTTTTCTTCTTTAAAATGAGGTCTTAAGTTGTAAGAAATATGACAATGTTTTTGTTTTTTTCTGGTCAGCAAGCTTGGGATATAAATGATACTTTAAGTGTGAATGGCTTCATATAACACATAGGTAATAAATACTGTATTGATGACAATGTTTCTTAAATAGAGACATATGGGTGTTTAGAAATCTTACAATGATGTGCTGAGAAAATAATAGGAACATTAGATAACAACATTTTCGTTCACCAAATTATATTTTTGCTCAAAGTCCATTTTCAATAATCCACAAATAGGAGAACACACAAATGTTACAATCACTTGGCAATCAATACATCCAACAACTTCAAGTGGTCTGTTTATATGAACATGCATATTGAGCTGCGAATAGGTTCCATCTTGTGATTCTGATATTTTGTCTGGCATTGTTGTTTGCACCTCCTTTTCTACAATCTTTTGCCTGAGTTCTTAGAGGTCATTACCTCTGTCAATTTTATGTGTGATCTCTTGGTGATGGAAGCGTTGGCGATTTTATCCTGACGTCACTTCTTAAGTTTACTGGCAAAGTTGTTCTTGGTATTTTCTTATCTGATTTATATCCGAAAAAAAAATGTTATTTTGTCCAAGGAACTATTTGAATGTTAATAACCCTTCTCAATACTATAGAAAATACCAAAAATATTCTTTGTTTGAATGGATATTTATACTTAATCTACGAATGTGGCCCTTTTGGTTATTTTTTCAAGTCACATATGTTGAAATACCTTCTTCATACTCAAACTCCTATATCGCCCACCAAAATTTCCACCCAAAATTTATGTAAGAACTTTTTGCGGAGTTCTCCATACACTAGCTTAACAATAGAGAAGTTGCTTATTTTATTAAAATCTTCAAATTCTTCATTATTTTCAAAGTTAAGTGAATATATTAGTGTTTCGTTAGAATTAATGTAACAAAATGTTTAAGCCTATATGTATCAACCCCCATTCACAAGTGTACCAATATATTAGCTACAAAATCAATTTTCTTTTTATGAATACACTTACAAACATCTTTCACTCAGCTCCTTATTCCACAGTTGCTTGTATTCTCTACACTCACATTCTATACCAAATTTCCATATAACCCTATGCTACTTGTTGAAATTTGACAGAACTGTTTTGTAAAATAATTTTGTTTATTTATCCTGGAATAATTTTCCCAACACCTAGTGTTTTAATAACTGGAATTCAATAATGAAATTGTTAATATTCGATGTGTTTTAACTGTGAAAGGTGAATACTAAAACACCAGCTCTACTTTTAGCAAAATATAAATAAACTAAACATTTTTATAAAGTTGTACCAGCATTTAAACAGAAGTAAAGATATTGAATATTAATGGTTTAATAATATCATCATATCAAAGAAAACAAATTTAAATAGAGAAATGAGAATTTAAATGAAAATAGATGTATTTTCATATCAATATTTAAATCAGTGTAAATATTAATATTCTAGTGACAGTGAAGCAATTAGTTTTATTTATTACTCCATATCTCATTGCAAGCTAATTACTTATGCCAAAAATAACGGAATTGAACAAAATTTTGTCATATATCAAGCACTAGAAGATTGATGTCATATTTGCATCATCATAACCCTCTCAAAAAATATTAAGATTTCAATGTTTGCAAGTAAACCTCATTATATAGCTGATTTTTGCTTTCTGACAAAGCATGTAAAGGGGCCTCAAATAACCTTATTGGTTCTGGGAGTGTGCTTTAGGTGGGCTCAAAGATAGCTGAGACCCAGCAGCTCTTTGCCTCTTCCTTATTTGCCTTTTCCTTCCTCTTTGCCTTCTTTTTCTTCTTTGACTTCTTTTTCTTCTTTGCCTACGTCTTCTTTGCCTTCTTCTTCTTTGTCTTTTTCTTCCTCTGCAGCCACATGTTTAACATTACCTGTAACCCTCTTGATACCAAACGACATCAAACAGGTCCTATTTAAACCTTACAAAACTGTTTATTTTAAAGTATTTAAAGTGTATATTTTTATTTGAAATCCTTCCATCAAAATTTTATGTAAGAACTTTTGTTACATTATGTTTCCAACACCAGATTAATAATGAGAATATTATTTATATTTTCAAAACTATTTGGAAATTAAAGGCTCTGTCTTTCATTAAAAATATAGTATCAAAATGGTTCAAGGCTAGGGGCCTGGCCATGAGTTACTTATGATTTGACTTTAATCCTTTAGCATTTTAACCAGGCATATCTGGCCAGAATTATCACACCTCTTTCTGTTCAAACTGGCTATAACTAGCTGCTAATACTGATGTTAAGGTATTGTTCTCAAAATAAATAATATCAAAATTTCATAGATTCTATATTATGTCAGATAAAGCCTTTACCATGGAATTACAATAGTAAATATAGACTAATGTAAATGCTAAAGTGTTAAGGATGACATGTGTAATTCTTCAGCTAAATCCAAAAGTAGACAGGAAGAACAAACATGGTCCAAAGTTATGTTGAATCATTTTTACCGTTTTGATACTAAACCAAATGAAACTGCCACTTGTCCTATCCTAATAAATTGATTTTTTTAAAGTGTTTATATTTCCATCATAATTATGCTTTAAAAATCCACAACCTCTCTATCACCATTATAAACAATTCTTTGTGTAGCTTTGCTTTTCTCATTTTCTCTAATCAGTCATTTATGTGTTCCAGCTACGTTTCTGAGCTGACATGAATGCAAAACCTTTTGTCTTTTTTACAAAATTGTTTTTTACTGTTGGATACTTTGTTAAACATTAGCCATGCAACTGTAATATCTTTTCTTTGTTAAAATCCCCAGGACCTAAAGGGTTGTTCTATTGTTCCATCACACTAAAGTCTTTAATCTGATACTGCTAATCTTCACAACAATCTAGGTACTTTAAACATTTGAATTAGCAAAACCTTTTTCAGCCCTTCCAAATTCTTGTTTGGTTTCAAAATTATTTGAAACGGCAATGGTTTTCATTAGGAATATGGTAATGGAAAGGCTAAACATTTTCTGCTAAATCCTTACAGAATATTAAGCATTTAGCAGATGGGAATCAAGAACTTTGGCTTATCAAATATTGCTTTTCCCATGAAATATCACTGCAAGTTAAATCAGTGTATCACTTCCAGGCTACCACTGCTGCTGCTGTTGTTTACAGCAGTAAATTATATTATTCACAGTATTTACTTGGAATTAGGTGGAATATGTATTTGAGAGCTCTTTTAACCACAGGTGCACTCACCATCAAAGTTATATTATGAACCATGTACCACTTGTCTGGTTGTCTGATATCAATTATGATATTGGAATAGGCAATTGCTTGTCATTCTTGTTTATTTGGTAATCAGATATATGTGATTTGTCAAAATAATAGTATAATCAACATCTCATGCCTAATTTTTCATGCTTGCATAGGTTAAACAGGTCCTTTCCAACACAGCCACCCTCTACTTGAAGTTTTCATTTATCATCTTTTTTGTGAAGTTGAGCCCTCACCACCTCTGCCAAAATTTCCCCACAAGCTTATATAAAACGTCTGACTCACAATTCCATTGTTAGTTTGTTATACCTCATATATTTTTATAATATATGTGCTTATATAGAATTTTTCTTGGCTACATATTTCTTTCTACTTTTCTTATTTGTAGGATTCCTTGTATATAGTACTTGTATGTTTCTGTGTTTAAATCTTAATGTCCTGTATTGCATGAAACTGTATTAGCATGACATTTATGGAAAGTATAAAACAGCGGTGCAGTTGCATTACATTAAAAATTAAAGTCTTTAATCTAATATTGCACATTTTCACAATGATCTGTAACTATTAAAGCTATTACAAATATTTAAATTAAAAAGCCCAAATTTTTTAATATTTTCTGCTAAATCATTACAAGATATCAAGAGTTAAAAAACAAATTCATTCATAAATTTGTTATGAGAAAAAATAAAATTTGGAAATTTAAACCAAAATGATAATATTCAAATCTGTCAAATTGCTGTAATCCAACTATCATTTGTGCTTGTCTCCACATGATGTTATAAATCAAAAATCATTATAAAGAATGATTAGTATCAATTACTGCCGTTCTCACTCTAAACACAATCTTTATCCAACCAACACTGTTTATGTTCATAAGAGATTAACTAAATACTGCCTAATCAAGGCAACTCAACTATCATCTCCCCTATTTCACAAACAACCATTTCCCATGAATATTCTGATACTTTAACCCTTTTGTTTCCATATTTCTAATGAAAGTTACTGCTTTTGAATTTTAAATCATTTTGAAAATAAAGATTTTGGAGGGATTTAGTAATATAACTTTATCAGTAAAAATATGGTTTGGGAGCATAACATGTTCTTACATAAAATTATGATGGAAAGTTTTTACATAAATATAAACACTTTAAAATAGTTTTATATCATAAAATCTGGGGTAATTTCAGTTGGTTTGGTATCAAGAGTTAAATCAGTTAACTCTTTAAAGCTTTATTTGTTCTACACTAACTATTCCTTGTACTACTGCCCTATTCAAGAGAGTTAAGTGAAGGATCAATACTCACTTCTTAGGTATGTCTTCTACAATAATCTAATAGAAGCTATACTGGGTGAAGAATATTGCCTACAAAAAAATGTATTGTACCACATTAAACCACATTAGCAAGACATTCTTGAAAAGTACAAAACAGCATTATGATTGCATGACATTAAACTACTCACAAACACTTTTGTTCTACTTCATCCCTTGTATTACTCATACATACATACAGTTGTCAAGTGTGAACATTTCTCTAATCATTCAAACTCAGCAAGCAGACTGGTCCTGGAATTATTGTTTCTGCTACTTACAAGCATTAACATCCAGAGATTAACTCTATTTCCAGCGATTTTGGTTATATTGGAGCTGATAAAATGAAATAAGTTGAAATCAAGAAAACATATGCTTCAAACACATGCTACACCTAGAGTGTATAACTGCAAGATTAATTCTCAAAAAGAATGATCTCTTTCAGATAGTTAATTAATTTATAATTAAAATAAGGAATTAAAATACAGAAAAAAATTATTACATTTTACACAAACTATGAATAGTGATAATGAACAAAAAATATATATGCTCTAGATTCTACAAATCAGCTGGTATCTCCACACTGTTTACAATAAATAAATACCCAATCTTTTGATGAGGAGACAATCATTTCTGAAATGTGGAAAAATAATCTAATGTGTATTTGTATGCAGGGAGAAAAGTTGAAAGTGTATTGACACTTCATTTTACAGCAAAGCTTCTAATTAAAATGTTATGAATATAACTATAAAATATACTTTAAATATTCTCAAATATGCTGTAATCTGCATAAATATTTAATATTTAATTAATTATGGTATTGAATGAATGCATGCGATACAATTTAGACTCACCCTTTCAGTTATAATCTATACTCTGCTTGAATCATGTAGTAAGTTACCCTCTGATGAAGAGACAATAATCTCTGCAAGACATAAAGATAAGCTCATGGGGTTTTGTTTTGTGTACAGGGGAGTTAGTTGAAATTTTGTTCACACTTTATTCTTTTCATAGCAAGGGTTCAAATTCAAAAACTGCAAATTATATCTACCTCAGAATTATCTTAAATCTTCTATCTGTTGTTTTCTACATAAATATTTATTATTTAACAAGTAGATATTGTTTTCTTCCACATAACAAATATTCTTTATTTATATATTGTTTCCATCTGATAGTTTATGTAATTTCTGAGTTTCCAGTGGCCAGCTTTTATATAATTTGTGAAAATATTTCATATTCATTGTTTCTCATTAGACTTTGGTAAATTCACACATGGAGACACATGCAAAATGGTTTCTTAACTATAATATCTCGAATATTTTGCAAAGAATGATATATAAATTCTATAATGTTTTTTTTTTGTCTATTTCTAATTTCATTTCCAGCTTATTTGCTGTCTTAGTTACTGTTCTGTAGAAGATTTCGCAATAAAAAAAATAATAATAAAATAGGAACACACAACATAAAGATTGTAAGATAACATTGATGTGCATAATTTGCCAAGAGTGTTTAGAAATAATTAATAACTATAAACAGAATCTATTTAGAATCTTGTACAAACTGTTTCCTCCCAAATTTATGACAACATGAAACTGCAGTTATAAAAGATATAAAAACAAACAAACAAAAAACAAAAATTAAAAAATAAACAAACTGTAAAACATTGCTCACGTAGAATATTTTAAGTATTTTCAGAATTACTTGCCGAACCTGAATGGAAGTTGATTTGGCACAACAATTCCTTCTATTACATAGAAATGGATTGAGTCTTGCATTTATTTATTTTATTCTATTTTATTTATTCATTTTTGTTTGGAACTTTCTACACTCATTTGCCAGATAATTTTTAGTACAGATCAATGTACCACCCACCTCACTAACCATGAATACAACCACCATATTTTTCTTTTACATGCTGTGTTAAAATATAAATTATATTTTTCCTTTTTCTTTTACATGCCTCTACTACTTCCCAACTGTCCTCATCTACCTCTTCATTTTCCTCCTCCTCATCATCATCACCAGCAGCAAATTTCAGTCATTTAAACGCATTTTAACTTTTTTTACACACATGCAGGCACACAAACTCACATACATACATGCATACATATACATATACATGTGTGTGCCTGTATACATGTGCGTCTGTGCATATATATCTATATGCAAATATATATATATATATATATACATGCATACGTATAATTATAAACACACAGAAATACACACCCACACATGCAAACGCACACATACACACACACAAATATATATATATATATATATATTTTTGTCTCTGTTCATATATATATATATATATATATATATATATGAACAGAGACAAAAATATATATATATATATATATATATTTTTGTCTCTGTTCATATATATATATATATATATATATATATATATATATATATATATATATATGAACAGAGACAAAAATATACATTTAATTTTCTATGCAACCATCTTTCTTACATATTCATTACTGTAGAAAGCTATTGTTTTTCTAGAATACTATTAGATGTAGCTTAAATTATTCATTCTGGCTTCATTCTAAATCTGTGGAAGAATGTTCATATTGTGTATGTGCATGCATATGTATATGTGAATGAGTGTGGTGTGTTTGTGTTAGTTTCCATATGATGCACTTTTTTATATCTTATGATTCTATAATGCTGTTTATACTATATATATATATATATATATATATATTTATATATATATATATGTGTGTGTGTGCATATATATATATATATATAAAATAAATATATATATATATTTATATATGCACACACACACACACATATATATATATAAACATATATATATATACACACACACATGCACACACACACGCACACACACACATACACACACACACACACACACATATATATATATATATATATACAGATGCAGATATATATGTACACATACAATCACATGGAATTATTTTTGGATTTTTATTAGTGTTTGCGTTTTGGTTATGCTATTGTTTTCATTTTGTCCATAATGTTGATTCTTCTTTTCCTTCTGCCCCAACCTCCTCCTACCTCACTGGTTGTTCACTCCATTTTTCTTTTCCTTCCACTTCCATCTCCTCCTGTCTTGTTGATCTCTTTAATTTTTTATCACCACTCCCCCCTTCATCACCCTCATTCTTCTACTTTCTTGATATTTGCCTCACTTTTCCTCTTTCTCTCCTCAAACATTAATGTATTTAATTTAAAACAGTCTTTTTTTAATTCGATTTAATTTTTCTTATTTTTTTAAATTATTTTATTTTACTTTTTGTTTTATTGTCTCATTTCATTTGTATTGCTATCTTTTAAATGGACAAAATTGCTATCTTGCAGAGAACAGCAGATTCCAAAAAATTACTCAAATATCATTATCTCGAATCATAACTATTATGTTATTTTTTATCACTTTTTTTTTTTTTTTTTTTTTACATCAAACTCTCTTTCTCTTTTCCCCCTTCTCCCTTCCTTCCTTTTGTATTTCCCTTTTTCATCTTATTCCTATTCTCCTTACATTCCAGTATACCTAATAATTTCTTATTTGATTGTTATGTTTGATTGTGTCTATTTTCATACATATTCTCTTTCTCCCCCTCTCTCTTTCTCTCTCTCTCACACACATGCACACATGCATTTACTCTTAACACCCTGTAATGATTTAACAGAGGATATCTAAAAACAAGTTGATTAATTTAAATGTTTATAGTATTGTTTACTAGTGAACAGATCCTTGTAAAAATTAACAGCATTAGAGTAAACATTTACATTTTTAATGTGATGCAGTGATAGTGCTATTTTCTGTTTTTTCTTTGAGGAGATCTTGTGAATGTGGTTTCATGTGGTAGAGAACGTTAAGGGTGCGTGTTCACAAGCTTCAATATACCCATCCATTTATTGTGATCATATTATGAAACTAGAGATCACTTCTTTTTCTCATGAGAGTTGGTAAAGTTTTATGATACCAACTTGACCAAAACCACCCATAAATAAGAAAACAATCCAACATAATGTTATATGAGAAAATTGTGTGATGTTACAAATTTGATCGTATTGAAATTATAATTTTAGTTAATCCTTTCTAAATGATTCATTAAATAATTTAAATATAGAGCACTTCATTAGAAACAAAGTAATGAAACGGTTAAATATTTCTAAAACAAACATGTTATTGTTACTCAATATATTTTGAAATTGCTATTATTGCTGTGAAACCTAGATTAATTTCCTTTCCTTGTGAACCCAGGTTTCTTTCATTTCCTCCTTCATTTTGAATTGTTATCTCGTAATTTTTCAACCATTATACTTTTACAGAATTGATTATTATAACAATTTACTAAACCAAATTTCCGTTTTTTTGAAATGTTTATTTGTGATTCTCTTTACAATTGGGTGTATTAATATTTCATTTGATACATACACAATAAACACTATAGTTTGGTATATGGTATTTCACTTGATATACATTATAATATACTCTTTAGTTTTGAATATTAGTATCTCATTTGATATAGCGACACAAAATACATTATAATTGGGTATATTGGTATCAATCACTTCCTTGAGCTAGTGCTGGACTCGAAATGGTTCCAAGTAGTCACATCCCCAACAAGAGGTGACAACACTTTGGACCTACTCTTCACCACTACTTTTTAGACGGTTATTAGTTTTACTACTGAGGGACCTTTAGGTGACTCTGATCATGCTATGATCATTGCCAATCTATCCCCCATGGGCAGTAACAAAAAGCACAACCATCTCCAAACTGCCCACTTTGAATGGAATAAAGCAGACTGGAACTGTTACTGCACCGAGTTGCAACATACAAACTGGCTAGAGTTCTATGACTCTGGAGATGTCAACACTGTACTCCAGAACATCCTGAACTCAATATGGACAGCATGTGCAGCATCGGTGCCATGTAAGCAGAAAAAAACATCCCAAAAGTGAAGTTTTGGAGACTACAGCACTCTGTCTTGCCAGAAAAGAACGTTGTAATGCTGAACGTGAGTACAAACTGCATAAATCAGATACCAATAGGAAGAAGCGAAATAAATCATCCAACAATCTCAAACAGGTGACAAAAAAGGCAGTGTGTCAATTTTAGCAGCAGATAGCAACCAGCCCTGACAGTAAGGTGTTCTGGAAGTATGTTCACTCAAAGCAGAGGCCTCACTCTCCAGTTGGTCCTCTTCTCAATCCTCACACAAGCCAGGTTACTGACGACCCCAAGGAATGCACAGAGCTCATTGCTGAATGCTATGCAGGCATTTTCACTATTGAAGACCAGAGTGTACCGTCTCCACCACCACTGACATCCGATTCTATTACAACTATGGAATTTACCTCTGCAGTGATGCGACGTCACCTTAAAAATAAACGCAACCATGCCTCTCCTGGTCTTGATAGTGTTATGTACCTGCTTCTCAAACATGGTGGGTACTTCCTTCTGCACCAGCTATCACACTTCTTCCAATTCTGTCTGAACAACGGTGCTACTCCAGAAATGTGGAAAACTGTCGTGTGAGCCAATGTGAATGAAAATGGAAATTGTAGTTATACAAGACTGGAAACAGCATATTTCAAAATCCTCTTGTGTTTAATTATAGATATTTAATGAAGATTAAAATAAATAATGTTTATAGGTGAATGAATTATAACATCATTTAATCATGTTAATATAGATTTTTATTTTGTTAAATTACAACAGGCTAACAAAACAATGCATAGGAATGAAAGAGAATAGTGAAATACTAATCGAGACTGATGCAATTATTAGAGCATCAGGAATAGTGCCTTAGGGTATCTAACTTAGTCCTTCATGTTCTTATTTTTTCTAGCAAGGTTATTGATGTTAAGCTCTATTGGCCTTGCCTGTCTCTTGTATAACATCAGTGGTATAGAATGAGGAGACTTTGCATGCATGTGCAATTGATGCCTTTCTAAAAGATACTTTGCCCAGGCTTGCACCTTGGAGACAAACTTTCCAGATGCATATTTGTGGTCTCACAAGATATACAGTAGCTTCAGATGTGATAAACATTTTAGTCTACAGAAACAAATTTGAACTAAGAGTCTAAATACATGAGACTGAATAATGTGAGGCATTTAGGATACTACACTTTAATCTTTTGTCATTTCCCATGCTTTCTAGTTCTTATTAGGAATATTGACTCCATAAATGATTACATACAAATATTAATGATATAAATAATTACAATAACCATTATAAAATGCATTAATCAAATCTGCATCATTTTTCCTATCTTACAAACAAGACAGACTTAAGCTTGGACATTGAAAGACGTGATTTAAGCAGCCTTTATGTCTGAATATTAGCAACATTTACATAATGTGGTCAAAATTGGAATTCAATCTTTATTTCTCTGCTTGGTTTCATATAAATCTATGCAAATGAAATTTCATATTAATGCAAATTGAAGAGAAAACTTTCAGCTATAAACCATGAAAGCAAAATCATGAGGAAATCAGAAACAAATGGATTAGAAAAGAAGTGAAATGAAAGATAAATTTATTAATAGATTCTCGAAGGTTAAAAAGACATATGAAAACGAAAATATAAAACAAGTTTTTAAACATCAAATGAAAGAATAAGGTCTTAATGAAGCAATGTTAATTGCAAATTCATTTTAAAGAATTTTTTTCTTCTTTCATTTTTAATGTTTTGGAAAATTTGTCTATAAAATTACCATATTATTAAAATTAAAATGGAAATTTGAAAAAAAAAGTTATGTTAAACAAATTACTTTCCAGAAGCGTAGTTTTGGTTGTAGCTACACTAGAGTAATATTTCAGTGTAGCAATTGTTGTTGTAATTATAGGGGTGAAATCTCCTGTACTTTAATAAGGTATCTACTTGATGGTGTATGTCTATACTGGAGGAGTTTAACATAGCGTCTTATTTAGTTATTATTTTTTTATACTGTAATAGGTGAACAATAGCATTGCATCGGTAACAGGTTTGCAATAATATGAATGTGAGAGTAATGCAGGAGTATTAATGGATTGATGCAGAAACATTATCTCAAGGGACATTTTTCTTTTCCATAAAGCATCATGTTTTTATTGATATTTTCTTGATATGTATCAGTAAACAATACACACACATGCATACAGATATGGATATACACACCTGATGGGCTTCTGCACAGTTTCCGCTCACAAAATTAACTTGAGCAAATTCTTTCCCCATACTGCCATGCCTTAAATAGTTATTCTTATTTTTAAGTTTAATGTTATATAAAGTAAAATTAAGCTCCATGGGAAAGGATTATTGTGCCGTCCTTATATATTTATATTGAGTCATATCAAGACAGAATTGAATCCATGCTTTCACAGATAAACAAATGTTATTTGAAATGGCACTGATGGCAGGTTTGAAAATGGTAATACTATCACAAGTATATTAATACAGAAATATATCAATGTATAAATATATTAATAGAGAAATATAAAAATGTGATATTCATGGTTTTATCAAATTAAACCAGATAATATTGATTTTCCTTTTAGAATACTAAAATCCAATTTTAAAAGAATCTTTCCTAGTGATCAATATATACCTATATGGTAAAATATTGATTTCATTTAATTAGTTCAAACATATATATGTATATGTATGTTATGCTGAAATGTATAATTGGCATATTACTAGTTCATACTTTATGAGACATGGGTGGAGCAATAAAAGACAAGGTGCACCTCTTGTAGTAGTTTCAAAATTTGAATCAGTGAGATTGGATTCAATAAAGCATGCAATTCATTATTGAACTCTCTTCAGTGAAATATTATTTTTTATTGTTTGTTATCATCATCCTTCAACATCTGTCTTCTCTTCTAGCCAAAGTTAGATGGGTCTTTACAGATCAAGCAGAGCTACTGACTTCTCTGGTGGGCTTGGGATCATATCTCACTTACATACACTCCAAAACTCTACCAAGTGCATTTTATCTTGGTTCCATTGGGGTTTTCTCCAGGTATGGCTGTGTGGTTAAGAAATATGCTTTTTAAGTGTATGTTTTGGGGTTTTATCTCACTATGTAGCACACTGGGCAGGTGTCTTCTACTATAGCCTCAAGCTAGAGAGTGAATTTGGTAGATGGAAACTGAAAATGTGTATATATGTGTGTTTGTGTTGTGTGTATATTTGTTTATATGTATATGTGTGTGGGTGTGTTAAATATGTATGTTGTGCATATGTATTTGTATGAGGGGGGGGGGGGGGGCTTCATAAAGTTCATAGAAAAGGGACAGTTGGAAAAAGCTGTTTAAATTATGTTATTTATTTTTCGACGTATGCTCCATCTAGGTCAAATACTTCTGCAAGCATTAATACCAGCCTTTAAGTCCATCTGTGTAAAACTGAAGGCCATGCTAGTTAAACCATGTCAAAGCAGCTTTTTTATATCTTCAACTGGAGATGACCTTCAACTTCATCTCTTCCACTTCTAAAATGACTTATCCATTTGTAGTTTGTTGATTTCTTTGGGACATTGTTCCCATAAACTTGCTCCAGAGCATCAATGCTTTGGCTGCCCTTACACCCTAGCTTCATCATGAATTTGATGGTTTGATTGAAGCTATGTTGCTCCAGCGGGTGATGACTTCAGACTGGTAGTGCAGCGTTGCAACATGCATTTAAGGGTCCATGTTAGAATGTGTTATGATACAGTAGTATGAACATGTACAGGCACATTGAGATCAAAATCCCTGCATAGGATTTTTAGCCATGTACTTTTTTCAAGCCCCCCCCCCCCCCCATAGTTGTTTATTTCTTCTCTTCACATTCCATATGACAAGTATTGATAGTTGTTTGCATTCTGCATGCGTAATACTGATGCTGAAATAGTTTTAGCTACAAACTAAAGCTACATCTATCCAGTTTCAACTATCTAGCTATCTCCTTCAAAATGTTGCTTTGGGGCATGTTTTTATACAATACGGGAAAAGTTGTATTTATTCTAATAGTATTTGTAACTTATGAATGAATAGTTCTCGTATGTGTTTCAATAAATAGGAGAACCTGTCATTCTATTGACATAATTACGTAACTGTTCTATTATAGTGTAAGTGGCAGAATATTCTATTATATCCAGCAACAATAATAAGCTGGATGCAATTTCTTTAGTTTACAAAGGTAAAATTAATATTTTTGAATGTCTGATCACTGATCCTTTAACTAATAATGGAGTCATAGGTGGTGTTGTCATGCATCATGGCTTGAGTATTTTAAACCTGGCCCATCCTTCTTCAGGCTTTACCATATCTGATTTCTTCCAGAGTAAAAAGAGAGAGTTGGGGAGAAAGGAAAATAAGAGAGAAGAATCGATATTAGTACTGGACTTATTTATTGACCCTGAAAAAATGAAAGGTAATATTAGCCTCAGCAGAGCAGGATTTGAACTCGGAAGAGTGCAAAGAGCTGGAATGAATACCACAAAGACCTAACAACCCAACCAATATACCACATTATGTAGGTAGAGATTAATAAAAGACTTTGTGTCAACAGCACAGAGTCCAATTTCTGTATTAGTTAACTTTGATCTTAACTGTACCACAATAAATATTGATTGATGTTGCTATACTGTCTCCACCTACTTTAGTGTTCCCACAGTGATACATATTGATTGTTGTGCTTTCAGTTATATCTGAAAATATAGAGGGAATTTCATTAGATATATTCCCTGAAACATTAAGCCTTTCATCAGTACAAAAATCACTCAATTAGCTTATTTCAAAAGAAGTTAAGTAATTTTCACAGAAATGATACACTTCAAATGACGACAGTTATTAATCATTATAATTGTTCCTGCAGTGCTGTTAAGTAAATCATTTTAGTAAGGATTTTATATAACAAGTATAGAGTAGTTTGATTCTATGTGAAGCACTATGTCCTTGAGCAAGGCAATTTATGTAGTGTTGCTCCCATATACGCTACTGAAAAAAATTAGTTGTACCTGTAATTCAAAGTGTCAGCCTTGTCATACTGTGTCATGTTGAATCTCCCTCAGAATTACGTTAAAAGTGCACCTGTCTATGGGATGCTCAGCTCGCTACTTCCATTTTAATTTCACGTAGTTTGTTCCATTGATTAAACAGTTGGATCACTTATCATAAGAATCAACAGATGCTCAACACATAGTGGAGTAGATGTTAGATGTTGGCAAGTGTTTAATCCAGTGCAACTTATTATTTGTGTCCAAACAACTCTTTCTTATTGATACAAGCTTATTCAAAACTACATGAGCATAATTCAATCTAATATATCCTCCCCTATTAATCAGAAAATTCCTAAACAGAGTAGGCACCAAGGTATTCCAACAGACAAAAGGAATACATAGGTTATATCATTGACTCAAAAAGGAGAAAAAAACCATAACTTTCTGCTGAATGTGGGGTTCAAATCTATAACCCTAAGATTATCAGTCTCTCATTCTACCAACTGATATATTAAAGCTCCTATTATTGTAATGGTTTTGTACATGCCACATGGCCTAATGGTTAGAAAGTGTGCTTAGCCATCCTAAGGTTCCAGGTTCGATTTCACTACATAACACCTTGAGCAAATATGATTTACTATAGTCTTGGATCAACTCAGGCCATGTGAATGAAATTTGTTAGAAACCATTTGGAAGCCTGCTGGTCGGACTGTAACTGAATTCAAAGGGTTAGGCTTATCACTTACAATGTTAAATAGAATCTCTCTGAAAATTATGTTAAGAGTATGCGTGTCTGTGAAATGCTCAGCCACTTATTCATTTCAACATTTTGATTTCACAAGCAGGCTGTAACATTGATTAAACAACTGGTATGCTCATCATGAAAACTGACAGAGATCCATTCCATGTTGTTATGGTTAAAACATTTCAAAAATTTGTTTCTCATTAAACTAAATTATAGAGATTTTATAGTAAACAGCTCTACTTAAGCTGAATTACATTTTGGCAAAACAATCAAGACTGTGGATCTGAATTTAAAACTTTTTAATTGGAATCTAGAAGGCTTTGAAGAATACATCTTCATATTAAAACATATTTGTGTTGTTTTATTGTTTATTATTGTTGTTGATATGTTTTAATATTTTGTTAAAGGGATTTACTGTGTTTATTATGTTTGGAATATGTAGTGTGCTTCTCTTAAATTAACAAACCTCCTTCAATGTGGGAGCTAATGATGAATTCTATTAGATATTTAATTTAGGATTTATGTAAAAAAGCATCCTCAAAGGAATATATTATCAATCATATGAAGAGCATGATAGCAATTTATTAAGCTGTCTAACCCTTTTTTAACATATTTCAAAGAAGATACTGCCTTTGATTTTCAAATAATTTTGAAAATGATCTTGAATTTAGAGAGATTTAGTAATATAACTTATTTTCCCATTATTAACCTGGTATTTGGAACACAACATAAAGGTTCTCATAAAATTATGATAGAGGGTTTAAATATATATATATTGTCCTTCGTTTACATTTTTTTTTTTTTAAATTATTATTTAAGGTTTCTCCTTAAAAAATTGCTTTTCATTTTGTTTTCTTTCCACTCATTGTCTTGTCCTTTCTTAGTTAATTTTCTTAAGTTTATCTACTAATTTAATGTACGTGTTTGTCTCTTCTCCCCCATTTATTGTAATGACTTACATTTTTTAACCGATCTTACTTTCTTCTTCTTGCTTTTTTCTTCTTTGTTCCACTCATGTTTCACGTGCTATAAGAGGCACCAGACATTTTCCCTAATATCACACAAATTTGTATATGTTTTGAAGCTTTATGGCTATAAATTAATGTTTTGCCTTTTGTCTCTTACTCCTTTGGACAGCCTCTGTATTATGTCAGACGCTGTGACCCCAATTGGGCCAGCAGTACCATTGGTAGGGGTCGAAACTCCCCAAGGACATCTAATCGGCCAATGATCATGGAGTTCTGTGTCCTTCATATGTATATTTATTTTTTTTTAATTGTTTTTCGTTTTGTTTTGTTCCCATTCGTTGTCTTGTCCTTTCTTTGGTAATTTGCTTAAGTTTATATGTATATGTTAAGAGCAAGAACAAATTTTGTTCTATATATATATATAAAAACAATGTAAAATAGCAGTTTCAGGCGGTTTTGTATCAAAAGTGCTAAATTATAGACATTAACTGTTCCTCTTCTATAAAACTATAATAAGAAGTCAGCAATTAGTGATAGCATTCAATACAGTGAGATTCAGTATAAATGTGTATATAGATCTATATACAATATGTTTATATATACATATCGATGACATAAAACTATAATTCTGAGATAGCAATATATTGGGGATAACATTATAGCAATTCTATATTCCTCTTCCATAGAACTATAATTCCAAAATGTTAAATAAAACATTAGCTCAATGACTAATATTATTTTAGTTTGCCATTCTGAGTTCAAATCCCGCCGAGGTTAACTTTGCCTTTCATCCTTACAGGGTCGATAAAATAAAGTACCAGTAATGCACTGGCTAATTGCTGGCCTTGTGCCAAAAAGTAGAAACAATTATTTTAGTTATCGTATTTGAAAGCTTTGCTGATGTTAAGAACAAAGCCATTGCTTTTGGTGAAGTTCATAAGGTTGATAAACCATAGGTTCAATACCCAGGAGAGCAAATTACTATAAAGCTATTCTGGGAAAATCTTAGTGTTGGTCACAGAAAATGCAAAGTGATTGAAAACGATAAAAGAAGAGTAGGAAAAGGCATTGTATTTTGTCTTTAATTAGAGGGTAATAAGATCATTGAATAGCTGTAGTGTACAAGCAAAATTACATACACATCATCATCATTTTATGACCACGTTTCCATGCTTGCATGGGTTGGATGCTCATTTATATAAATACATTTATATGTGAACACATACATACAAAGACGATATATATTACTTATACACATACCTCACCATTCATGTTTACCCAAAATTTCACTATCGTTTCCTGATGAACAACTAACATCCAATACATTGAAGGCACTTATTCTTTCATTTCATGCAAGCAGTGTTAACCTGATAATACTTTTTGCAGTTGTTCTCCATATTTGGCATTGCACTATATATCTGTTATGGGCTTTCCAACAATGTCCATCCACCAAATTTCACTAACAAGGCATTGGTAAGACCAAGTCGAGGCACTTGCTTAAGGTGCCATGCATGGGATTAAATGAGACTAAACTTGAAAGTATGTGGTTGTGAAATAAACTACTTACACGCTGTCATGCATTCACCTATAAAAACCATCAACTTAGATTTTGTATTCTTCTCTGTGTAATTCCTTTTAAAATGATTTATTTGAATTATGAATCTATCTTAAAGAAAATGATTTAAAATTTTGATAGTCAATAGATCTAACTTAAATCCTTGAGTTTTATATGAAATTTCTTTCCTACCTAACAAAGTAATTGAATCTACAGCAACCTGGCTAAAAGTGAATTAAAATGTGCACCATAAAAAGCTTCATTTATTAACATTTTTTTTTAAATGTGATTTCAAAGGTTGACTTAAAATATATCAAAGATGTGAATTATCAAAATACAGAACAACTGGAATAAATGCTTGGCTTTTTAAAATATCTTAACAAAAAGGTCCATAGATTCTATGAACTTTTAAGAGTTTTCTTGTAAGTAATATATTAAAAGGAAGTTTTTCCTTTTGTCTAATTACACACATCTTTCAAATATGAAAGAAAATTTCGAAAATAGGAATTAAAGGAAAAAATGTTAGCTGAGTATTATTTGAATCTCAAATCAAAGATGTTAAAAGTATATTGCACATATCTCTATTCCCCATTAAAAAAAATTAAAACGTTCATAAGAATTCCCAAAGAAATAGTCTTAAAGACTAGAAAATTGATAAAAAGTTTTTTTTTCTATAAAACAGTTTTTCAAAGTGTGCTTAACATGCTGAACAGGAAATTGTTTTGCACTTGTTCCATTTTTGTTAGCTAGTGCAATATGTGTTATATATATTTGCATAGCCATGTGGTTAAGACGTTTGCTTCACAATTACGGTGTTCCTGGTTCAAATCCAGTCAAGAATAAGTGCTTTCCACTATAATCTCAAAACAAATGAATCATTTAATGCCTAGTTGTTTATAAAAGTTGAAGGTAGTGGAATACCATAGTAATAGAGCATGTACATAATTATTGAATTATAATTGTAAACATGCATGCATTTAGCATGGAGTTCTTGAAAACGTAGAACATGTAGCATAAGATATTTTTGCTTCTAGATTAATTTGATCTTGATCACACAATTAGCTGAAAAGCTGACTTCTTCAAAACATCTCATGTTTTGGGGTGGACAAAATAATTAAAATATATTTGTAAAACAGTTTGCATGTATGTTTTTATATGTGTTTATGCATTTATGTTTGTATACAACAGCATATGTATAGAATATAAGAAAAATAGTTTTATTATTTAAAGAAGAAATTGGGAAGAGATTTGGCAGAATCAGTAGAGAGTAAGTTTGCAGTATTTTTTCAGAACCATTATGTTCTGAGTTCAAATCCAGGTTAACGTTGTCAATAATCCTTTTGGGATTGACAAATATAGTATGAATCAAGTATATGTGTCCATTTAATTTACATTCCCCTCCCTCCAAGTTGTTGACCTTTAACCAAAATTAGAAATCATTATCGGATGCCATGTTTTCCAGCATAGTTACGTCCCTTGATTTCAAATCCCGCCGAGGTTCACTTTGCCTTTCATCCTTATGGGGTCGATAAAATAAAGTACCAGTAATGTACTGGGTAATTGCTGGCCTTGTGCCAAAAAAGTAGAAACAATTATAAAAGGAAGAATTTCTGAACCTCATACTAGTGGTTTCACAATAAGAGTCATGCAGTATATTCTGTAAAGTGGTAGTGCTGGTGCCCTGATAAAATGCACACAGGACACTTTGTAAAGTGATAGTGTTGGTGCCATGATAAAATGCTTACAGTGCACTCAAGAAAAAACATCCATCTGAAGAAACTATGCCAAAAATATATGTAAGATGTAGTCCTCCAACTTATCTGATCTTGGACTGTGATGAACCATCCAAATCATGCCAGCATGGAAAATAGGCATAAAATGATGATAATGATGATGATGGCATAGAATAGAAGAGAAAAAGTGTTGACCACTGTTAACCTGAGTTGATCACAGTTTAACATACCCATAGTGAGGCTAAATATATGTTTATCATATGTAAATATATCATATATATGTTCATATATGCCTCTATACCAAAACCCTCTTCTGATAAACAACCATTACTTTTGAATCTCATACAACCGTATAAAATGATGTTAGCAGTTTTTCTTCAACTTTCTCCTATAAACCTTCATCTTTGCTACAAAACTGGTTCCTACTTTGTCATTTTTCATTTTTCATTTTCATTTTCAGATTGTGATTGGAATGGTTCCTTCCCCCACTCTCTCTCAGTTATGTTTTGGTATGGGAGAAATGAGGATGATGATGATGTTGTTTGTATGCATGTCTGCGTATATATTTAAATCTTTTTGATTAATTTTATATTTTCATGAGATGTCTTTGCCGTTTTCTGTGTGAGCTGTGCTATTTATTACATCTGACAGATTTAGGTAGGGATTAGGCAGCTATTCATTCTGTTCTTCTCTAAGTAGACCTGATAGACTTTCTGTAGGAAACATAGACAAAACATCCATCAGATACATTTCTATGTTTCCTAAGAGACTTCTTCTGAAGTGTTCAGTTTTTCTTTTGTTGATTTGATGTTTTTTTTATACTATATTTTCTCCATTTTATTTATTTGCTTTTAAAAATACAGAAAAAAGAAGCATGAGAGAAAAGCAATTTTTTTTGTTTTTTTCCATATAATAAATCAATCTTGAAATGATAGATTAGCCACTGCTTCCATTTGAAAGTATCAAGTTTAGTTTGACTATCAACTTACCTAAGACAAATGAGAAGGAAATCTCATTATGACAGAACTAACAGTAACAGTGGTTTCATTAGCTTCTCTGTTAGTGAAGCAAATTGATGGACATTAATCTTTTGAATGTTAGAACTATAGCTGAACAGGATTGTGTCTTTCTAGATACAACTCTTTTAATTTTTTTACACTATTACTAGCTTCAGAAACTGAAGAGTGACCATGCTGGGGCACTGCATCCAAGGAATTTTAGTTGATGATATTGCCCCTAGCAGGATATAAACAAACATGCAGAATAGATCTAAACATGAACACACACAGCCCCAACACACACACAGCCACTCTATCTTTCCACACATTTTCTGTCTAACAATCTCACTAATATGCTATTAGTAAACCAGAAGCTATAGTAGTGGAAACTTGCCAAAGGCACTATGCAGTGAGTCTGAATGCAAAATCCTGTGGTTATTAAGTAAACATCTTAACCATAAAACAAGAAATAAAGTAAAAGAAAATATTTCATTGAATACAATATAAGACATTATTTATTGTTTATAAAAAGAGCCATAAATTTAAAAGTGATAGAATGTAGACATGCATTAATAGCATATCCTAAATAGACATCCTCAACTTTGTCTTGTATTTGTGAGGACATTTATGAAACCTTTGCATGCATATTTCTCATTGATTCAAGTTAATTTTATGTGCTTATAACTCATACTAAAATATTAATTTTTTGCCATAATGTTGATTTACCACTTTAATACAGAGTACCCGACCTCCCATGGGTACAAGCTGAAGCATATAGACAATATGGCCCCACACCCTCCCACTTCAAAGTGGTCGTGGAGGTGCCATGGCAAAAAAGCACCCAGCCCACACTGTAAAGTGGACGTGTAGGCGCCACAGAAAAAAGCACCCAGCACTCACTGTAAATGAGGTTGGTGTTAGGAAGGGCATCCAGCTGTAGAAATCAAGCCAAAATCAGTTCTTGTATGAGCAAGGCATGGTCAGCCGACCAGACACTGCCCACAATAGGACAACCCGTCTAACCCATGCTAGCATGGAAGAACGGACGTAAAACGGTGATAATGAAAGAACTCCACTCATTTGTCAGAAATACATTGATTGTTCACTCCAAGATGTAAGTTTATCAATACTAGAAAAATGAAAGACTAAGTTGGTACCTAGCAGGAGTTAAACTCAGATTGTGGAGGGATGGAAATAAATACTGAAAGGCATTCAGCACTCTAAGATTCCCCTCGTACTGTCACACTGCTACAAACATTTGTACCATGATAAAATGCACCCAGTATGTTAATGTTGGTACCATATTAAAATGATCCCTATACACTTTGGAAAGTGGTTAGTACTGATCCCACAATAAAATTCACCAGAACACTTTGTAAAGTGTTAGTGCTGATATGACAATAAAATGCTCCCAATAAACTGTGTAAGGTTTTAGTGCTGCTGACACAATAAAATGCTCTGAAAATCTTTTGCTCAGGCTGCAATCAAATGTTCACAGTACACTTTGTAAAGGGATTAGTGCTGGTGCCGTGATATAATGTACAGTACATTCTGTAGTGTGTTAGTGTTGAAGCCATGACAAAATATGTGTGGTACACATTGTAAAATGTTAATGCTATTGCTATGACAAAATGCACCTAGTACCCTTTGTAAAGGGGTAGTGCTGGGACGACATTAAACTGTACTCAACACACTCTGTAAAGTGGTTGTCATTAGGAAGGACGTCAAGCTGTAGAAATCATGCCAAAATATGAAACATATGAACAAGCTGTAGTTTCTCTGACCTGTCGAGTCTTGGACTGTGACAACCTGTCTAACCTATGCCAGCATGGGCAGCAGAAATTAAATGATGATGATGATGATGAGTGTCTTGAACCAAGGGTGTAAAACTAAAACATCGGAACTACTTTGCTTTTACAGAAGAACTATCCACATCTCTTTGCTTTTTAATGTTGTCTGTGATTTATTGTTAAATTCTGTTCTTACAGTCACTGTTTTTTTAATTGGTTGCATTCATCTTTCCTCTGGTTTATGGTTAGTTTTTTACTGTAAACCAAGGAAAAAATGAATGACCAGTTTAATCTTAGCTATATAATAAGTCACCATCATTTTATCCACTTCTTCTTCTTCCTCCCTCTCATCATCATTATCATCGTGCTGATGTATGATAAAATGTTGCATTGTTATTTCCATAGTGAAGTTTAATTTCTTCATAATGGAAAAATTGACAAAGACAAGTTTCTTAGAAGAAGAGCAGCTTCGAAAAATAATTACTTTAAAAAGGAATCTATTTTGCTGATTTTTACTGTTTTCTTATCTATCTTCAATACTATAACTTTTATTCTCCAAATAAAAATAAAGAATGTCTCCTTGATGTTGGTTTAAAAACTGTATTCCACAGAGAAAATATCACGACAGAAAAACAATAAAAAAAAAGAAATTTCTTTGTTCAAGTTTGAATTGTTTGGAAACTAATCTGGATACAATTGAGGTTATGTTACGACTGAAATTATTTCATTTATCTTATAACATTTACTCATTAGAGACTTCAAAATACCTAAACAAACGAATGTAATTACATAAATGTAAAATAAAACACATTCCTTTCTCCAAAGGCAGTCATTGTTATATATGGTTTTATTTATTAGATTCAATATCTCTGAGTTAGGAAGAAATGGAAAGATTTAACATTAATGTATTTGGTTATTATTGTATGCTTTATATATGGCTTTACAGGTGCATGCCTTAGTGGTTAGGAGGTTGATTGTAATGGTATGAGTTCAATTCCCAGCTATGAATTGTGTCCTTCAATAGGACACTTTATTTCATGTTCCTCCAGTTCACTAAAATGAGAAAAAAAATAGTTGCATCTGCAATTCAAATAGGCCAGCCTTGTCACACTCTATGTCATGCTGAATCTCCCAAAGAACTACATGCAGAGTACATAAGGGTACACATGTACCCTTCATGTAGAATACTCAGCCACTTGCACATTGATTTCATAGGCAGGCTCTTTCATTGATCTGAAAACTGGAACAGTTGTTAGAACTGACAGAGGTCCAGTATATTTATGGCTATGAATTTAATTCTTGATGTAACTTAAATAAGTTTGTGGCTATATTTCAGAAAAGAAAATGCAATTTTGTTAGAAGAATTAGAAGATATTCATAGAATGTTAAATCATTCAACAGTCCCAAATGGTCACTCTAAAAGCTGTTGAAGAGTAATTAATGATTCAAATGATTGTGATGTGACATCCCTCACAATTATTTGAAAAGTTTTCTATTGAGGAAACTTGGCTCAAATTACCATTTGCAGCCCATTTGATGTGATAAAGTTTGAGAATTTACCTGTTCATTTTTCTGTTGTATGAGTCACAATCATAATAATCTCCATCATGATCATCATTACCATCATCACCATCATCATCATCACCATTATCATCATCATAATCGTCATTATCATCATCAATATCACTATCATCACCACTACTACTACCTTCATCATCGCCATTGTCATCATCATCATCGGTACCTTAATCATCCCCATTGTCATCACCATCATCACCCCCACCACAATCATCACCACCATCAACACTCCCACTACCACTACCAAAATCTTCATCATCACAATTATCTCTATCGCCATCACTACCACCAACACCACTATCACTACCAACCATCATCACCACTATCACTACCAACATTATCATCCATACAATTTCTTTAATACAAAGTAAAACCTACTACAGCCAGTAGGCATCTCTAACAAAATACACCCCGTCCCACCACCCCCACCCCCATCCACACCGCCCCTTTCAATGTAAAGTTATGTTGGTGCCACAACATCCAGGCCGAAACAAATGAGATCGTGTAGGTGTCACGTCAAAAAACACACAGTTCACGCTGTAATGTGGCCGTGTAGGCAACACGGTAAAAACCTCCCAGCCCCACACTGTAAATGTGGTTGGTGTTAGGAAGGGCATCCAGCTGTAGAAAACCCGCCAGATAGTCCTATGCGAGCAAGATAACCACTCTTGCCTCAAGTGGGAAAACCCCCGTCCAAACCCATGCAAGCGTGGAACACGGACGTTAAACGATGATGATGATGATGATGATGATGATGGGTTGGATATATCACCACAGTCTGAGTGAGTTCGTATTTGGAGTTACTTTTCTGCTAGATTTAAATTCGTATTCTGCTGAAGTAAATTTTTGACTTTCACCCTACAGTTCAAATCCTGCCGAGGTTAACTTTGCCTTTCATCCTTACGGGATTGATAAAATAAAGCACCAGTAACGTACTGGGGTCGATTTAATTAACATTTCCCTCCCCCCAAATTACTGGCCTCATTATTATTATCATCATATCTTTGGAAAAATGTTTGAGGATATTTGTTCTGGCTCTTTACATTTCTATGTTCCAGGGTTGATAAAATAAAGTATAATTCAAGAACTGGGATCAATTACATCAACTGTTTCCCTACAATCACCAAATTGCTTGCCTTATACCTAAATAAGAAACGATTATCATTATTGTTATTATAAATATCCCTCTACGATCTGAGTTCAAATCCCGCCGAGGTTGACTTTGCCTTTCATCCTTACGGGGTCGATAAAATAAAGTACCAGTAATGCACTGGGTAATTGCTGGCCTTGTGCCTAAAGTAGAAACAGTTATTATAAATACTGCTTTTATATCGATGAGAACTGGGTCTTTGGATGTTTTGTTGTTTCATATTCCCAATAATATAGTTATGCAACTTCATCATTTTCATCACTTCATCTCCTTTCCTCACCAACCAATTTTTGTTTCCTTATGTACCCATACCCTAACAATCAGTGTTCCCTCAAGAATTAAGCCACTATCATTTGTTCATACACAACCTTCATATGAAACATCATTTTTCAATACTTATATGGGTTAGACAGATCTTTTCCAGCACAGCCTCCCTGTACTCATTGCATTCCTTCCACTAGGAACTCTTGGCACTTCACCACCCAGATTTCATTATCCCTACACATATGCCCATACCAATGCAGCCTTCTCTTTTGCACACTAGCCGTTCATGCACATTAACATAAAACATCCACAGGAGTATTCATTTCTCTCTAGCATTTGTATATCTTCTTCATTTACTGCCCATGAATCACTACCATGCAACATCACACTTTGCACACAAGTATCATACAATCTGCCTTTCATTCAGAGAAAGATATCCTTTGTTGTTAAAAGGGACAGTAGCTCCCTGAACCTTTACCACCAGAAAATATTCAGAATTTTCTGTATCTTAATTTTGAACATAAATGAACAGTTTAGTATATTTAGATGATTTTTTTCATAGCAAATCACACCACTAAGCTAGGTTTTATCTATTTCAACGATTCTCTGTCTTTCTTATCAGTGTTATATAACCTTCAAATAATATAAAACCTATCATATGAATATTAAAACAGAGTATTTGTGTTGACTGAAGAGAGAGAGACTGTTCCCCCAATTGATTATCAGTTCACTGTTAAACCTTATCAATATGCTGTCTGCCTGAAACTTATCCATTGCTTTAACATTTGTATTTGTTACATGCACTCAGGGCTGCATCAATAGATTTCTAACGCTAGATGAAGCAGAAAGACACATTGACAAATGAATAATGAAGCCATTCCACCTATGTAATATCAATTGTTTCGTATGATACTTCACATTCACTATTACTCTGCAATATAAACAAAATAATTAACAAGAGGACATTTTAGATGAAACAGTTTCACAGTTATAAGTTAATGGCTAGAGCCACATTAATATAAAATGATTCTATAGCTTCATTACAACTACCATGGGATAGAGTCTTCTCATCAATAATACTGCCATCCATTTCAAGCAGCTCGCTTATTCTAACAACACTTCTCTCAAAATATTCTATTCTATTGTGTTAACCTACACAGCATCAGAAAAATCACTTATAGCTCATCTTATATTAATCTTTTAAGGGTAACAATTTGACAGAACAAGTAGAGCACCAGACTAGAATTAATGCTTTGCAATTATTACTTTTCATTTTACTTTCCAAATTCAAATCCTTGTAGAGATTCCAGTGGCTTATAAATTTATAAAACTAACAGCTATTATAATCATCATGTATTCATGACAGACACATCCTGTTGTTGGTGTGCTACTCAAGGTGATTTGGCAGTCAGCAGTCACCACTAGCTTCTGTCCTCAGAATTGTCACAGTGTTATGACCTTTGCTGTTTCAGAATTGTCACAGTGTTATGACCTTTGCTGTTGGATCAGGGTTTTCATTCTTTTCTTCACCTACTTTCAGCTGGGTCCTGAAGAATAGTTTTGGACAGAGAGTCGTGGTAGTATACATGACTGTACTAGATAAGCTATAATCATTTTACTGTTGCAAAGAGTTGTTCCTGCCTGCCACCATACCTGTTAACTTACTGTTTGTCAAAGACATTTGTCATGTGCATGAGATAAACAATAGGTTGCTGAAACGTTTTGCTCAAATACCTGGATTTTTTTGTTCCATGTTGGCAGCAAGAGTCCAGCTTTCACACCCTTACAGAAGAATCAAAGTCACCAGAGAATTGTGTAGTTTGAGTTTCATTGGAAAATTAATGGAATTGTTTTTCTATGATGTTCAGATCATGACAGAAGAGACCAGCTGTCATATATTAATTTAATCATCACTACAACTTATCTTACAAGAATTAATTTTGTGCCTAGTCACGAGAAATCAATATTTATTAATTTTGTACTAACATTTTTTTCTGGATGATTGATATCAATTATGAACTAAAGGTGAAATATGGATAATGTGTTAAGACCGACAGTTTAACCCCTTCATTACTATATTTCTAATGAAAGAGTGATTTTCAATTAATTTTGAAAATAATCCCGAATTTTGAAGGATTTATTTTCATTTTTGTTTTCTTCATTTTAAAGTTGATGTTTGGAGCATAACTGAATTTTCTTACATTAAATTACAATGAAAGGTTTAAATCTAAATATAAACACTTTAAAATGACTGGCTTTTTATCATCGAACCAGTGGCAGTTCCAGGCAGTTTAGTATCAAACATCGTAAGGGTTATGATTTGAAATCCACAGCAGGTTTTGCCAAATCTAAGCTAGCAGATACTTTATTCAATATAGTCTCAGTAAACTTAGATGTAACAGTTGCTGGGAAGTTCTCAGCTATTTACCAATTAATTAATATCATGAAGTTATATTTCTCTCATATGACAGTCTTTAAATATTAAGTATGGTATGTCAGACTTTCTAGACTAAATCTATACAGTTAAAGATAACACTTTTGATTTGGCATAAGATCAATTTTCATAAGAATGGGTATAATTGACTTAAACACACCTATCACAATAAATTACTGAAACTTTGTTATTAACTCTAGAGATAAGGAATGCAAACTCAATCCCAATAGTATTTGAACTCATTACATTGAGAGATAAAACTAAATACTGTAAAGCCTTTAGTCAGATTTTCTTTGTAAGTGCCAACTCAAGATATTTGTGTTGAAGTTGGACTTCCATTGGTGCCAATGATGAGATTTCCAGTTGCTAAATCAACTGAGCTGCCTACTCTGGAAATTAACATGCTGTTTATAACAGTTAAAAACATTAGAAAAAGTGGGGAGTTGTGTTAATACACTTCATTGAGTTATTGCGAAACCACTGAAAATGTCAAACTTACAAAACATTCACCAACTATACAGTGCTATCGCTGGGGAAGGCAGAGAGCTGTACTAACAAAATTAATTGTTCATATTTTTAGTACAAGACCCTTCAATTAATTAATGTAAAGCGAATTGATCAATATGAAGTTAAGTATAGGACTTGTAAGAGGACATGAATTACCAAACTTAGTACAAGATGGTATTGATTAAGTTAGCTTCACCTTTACATTGAGTTACAGGGAGTATCAGGATATTCAGGGATATCAGGAAATTGTCTTACTTTTTCAGAGAAAAATTATCTAATAGAATTTGAGTAAGTGAAGATATATGTAATTCACACACACATGGTTGTGTGGTTAAGAAATTAGCTTTGCAGCCATATGGTTTCAGGATCTGTTCACTTGTGCAATACATTCGGCAAGTGTTTTCCTACTACAGCCTTTAGTTGACACGGATTGGCCAATGACACAGTGTGTGTGAGACTTAGCAGATCTAAATTGCAGAAAACTCTTGTATATTTATATGTAGATACATATATACATACATTCATACATACATGGATTTATACCTACATACATACACACATACACACATACATAATACATACATTCCTAGAAACATAATGGCTGCATCTCAGTTTTGAGAATTGCCATCTGTTGACCTTTTTCTCATACATGGGTGGCAAGAACATGAATTTTAACCATTCTAAGGACTTAGGTTCCTTTCTGCATATACTGCAGTGAAAGAAAAGAAAAGGCCATACTCATGCAATGTACATGAAAGTCAAATAAATCAAGTGATACCTGTGCTTGAAGTTTTTCTAAGTGAAGAAAGGATTTGGTGACAGGTAGCCAAAAAGAAGAACAGGTCAATATCATTGGCACTATCATGTTGCAGGTTTTAAATCCGAGTTTTCCATCTTGAGTGATGTCCTAATCAGAACTAGGGGTCTCTCACTCCTGATGGGCTAACTGTGTGCTTAGGCATCAAACCAGGTACTTCCATGCCCTCACACATAACATACATGGGCTCCTCTTTACGCTCACAACCTTCATTCAATCATCATTGGCCAGCCCATACAAATATGGAAAGTGGGGTACACCCTACAATATAATACCAGATGTCAACAGTGATGATGAGGATGCTCTGTGTGTTTCTGTGTATTTATATGGGTGTATATGTGTGTATATATGTGTATACATACACACACACACACACACACACACACATATATATATATATATATATATATATATAGAATTTTGGCCAGCTGTGCTGTGTCTGGGGAAAAAACTACACTATTCATCAGCTGGCTTGGATACAACAATCTCCTTTTGCATCAACTTTATTGGAGAAGCTTAAAAAGGAGATAATTGAGATCCAAGCCACCCGGCAGACAAAAGGTCTCTAATTGCTATTGTGACCGCAGCCTCCAAGAAATTAGTCATCGCTCCCAGATGCACCTCGTTTACAACAGATGATATTGTTTTGAATGGGATGTGTTTTTGTTTTGACAACTTCAAAAAGGCATATGACCATGTTCCATGGGAGCTGCTCTGGAAGGTTCTGCCGGAGTATGGGATTGATTGTCTGCTTCTTGTTGTCTTGATATCTCTATATGAATGCCCGAGTGTTCAGATAAATAGTGCTAAATCGAAACCATTTAATAAGAGAGTCAGATTCTGCTAAGGGTGCACACTGTCACCTCTCCTGTTCATTATTTACATGAACAGGATTGACATGCACAGCCGAGTTGAAAGTGGTGTCACGACTGGCTGATGTAGAATCAGTCGGCTGGAATTTGCAGACGACTTGGTATTACTTAACTCAATAGAAAGTGATCTCTGACATGCACTTGATAGATTTGATGCCAAGTGCAACATCACTGGAATGAAAATCAGTGCTGCAAAAACTGACATACTTGTTCTCTCAATGTGAATGGAGCTCTACTGAAGAAGGTAGAGAAGTTCAAGTATCTCAGGGCCATGTTTACGAGTGATGGAAGGTAAGAGGCTTAAGTGCAAGAATTGCAAAAGCTGGTGTAGTAATGCACCAGCTTCAGCATTTGGTAATCAGAAAATAGGTGGTAGGTGTAAAAACAAAACATGTTATCTTCAATTCTGTATTCATGCCAAGCCTTACCTATGGTCATGAATCTTGGTTAATGACCAAAAAATTATGATTGCAAATACAAGCGGCCAAAATTGGGTTCCTCTGAACCCCAATTTGGCTGATAGAGGGCATAGCTCTGAGATCAGGGAATCACTCCATGTAGAGCCGCAACTTCTCTGAATTGAGAGATCACAGCCCTGGTACTATGGGCATGAGTTTAGAATGTCTCAGGAAAGGATCGCAGGACAGATTTTACAGGCAAAAATCAACTGACAGGAGACCCAGGGGAAGATACACACACTGCAAAGTGGACGTGTAGGCGCCACAGGGAAAAAGCACCCAGCACTCACTGTGAATAAGGTTGGTGTTAGGAAGGGCATCCAGCTGTAAAAATCAGGCCAGAATCAGTTCCCTAATGAGCAAGACAAGGTCAGCCGACCAGACACTGCCCACAACAGGACAACCCATCTAACCCATGCTAGCGTGGAAGAACGGACGCAAAACAGTGATGATGATGATGTGATGATGATATATGCATGTGTATGTGTGTGTGTGTAAACATTTGTGTCTGTATCTGTTGTTATGTCCTGTAACATAGCAGTTTGACAAATGTTATCGATAAAATAAGTACCTGAGCTGATATGATTGACTAAATCAAGGCAGTGCTCCAGTATGATTGCAGTCTACTGACTGAAACCTGTACATGAATAAAAGAAAAGAGAAGAAAACCATAATTATCACGAACTGCTCAATCTGTGACAAGTAGCAAAAATAATGCATCAGTGTTTCTCTAGATCTCCCTCTTTGAATGGTTGCAGTTAGGCATTTTGGATTTTTGACAAAAAGCATCTTCTGTCTATCAAGTTAATAGGAATATCAGCAAACTTGAATGTGTACCACTAATAGCATGATGAGAAAAACACTGGAATAATAAGTTAACCAAAGTTGGTGGGGAAAAGATGAAAATCTCAAAGGCATTGTGAACTACTGGCAGAAGTCCTAACATAAATATTTATACCAATCACACAAAGCTTCAAACGAACTTTTAACAATTTTATTTAATATCAGTTTGTCTTTGTTTTTTGATTTTTTGTCTTTTGTCTTTAATTACATTATATCTAAGGAAATCTGCCAACATGCATATAAAACTATTTGGTAATTTATTTATCTATTGTGTATGCATATATCTATTGCAAGAAACATTTGACTTTTCAATTTTTGCTACTTATGTTATATCAAAGAAATCAAAAATTTTTCCAATTTCAAAAGTTCAAAAAGACACCCATTTTTATCATATTACTGTGTAGTTTTGTTAATATTGACTAAGCAGATTTGTGCAACAGTTCTCTCATACAGCTTTCATTTTCCCTTTCAAATGGATTTTCTTTTTTTTTTTTCTAATTGGAACAATTCACAGTTTTATTTCTCCTTTATTTGACGTAAATAATACATTTGATCTATTAAATGTACTTCAAAATGATTCCATATATACACTTAGCACTAGCAATACTGTCTACTCATTTACTAGTTTCAGTCATTAGACTGTGGCTAGACTGGAGTATCATCTTGAAGGGATTTAGTATCATCTTGAAGGGATTTAGTCAATCATATTAACCCTGGTACTCATTTTGTTTGGTACTTATTTTCTGGTACTTATTTTATTGATCCCTTTGTGAAACTGCTAATTCATAGGACATAAACAAAGACATGGACATTGATATGGAAACACGCATACACACACTCATATGCAGACAAACATGTATATCAAAAATGGAGAGTGAAATATCAATTTATTGAACATTTATTTTCAATAAATGATTATTGAAATGATATTTCATTCTCCATTTCTGATATGTGTACTCTGTGATTTCTGTTGATAGCAAGTAGCTATCATTACCCAGCCTTTCTGATGACACTACTACACCTTTGTATTGTGGCATCACAATATGTGCTAAACATAGTTATGCAAGCATTTACTGCAATCTAAACAATGGTGATCCAACGCACATACACATATAGACTTGAGATGTGGTTTTGACCAACAATCTATCATGTTAGATGTAATCTGCCCCCTTCTTTTCCTCTTCAATCAGTACAGATTGAATTTTCAATTTTAATTTTATATCATTACCTCATAGTGGAGATGGTACACACAGTTATGCAATGTTACAGTTTCCAAATGATTCAGTGGTGACATTGGCTTGATTCTGGGTTTAAAGAAATATGCCAAGTCACACTTGAAGAGAGGGAAGTTCATGAATATCATTAATATCTAAAGAAATAAAGTTAAGAGAATAAATTAAGAAAAGCACCAAAATAAAAAAAAAAGTATTAATTTGTTAAAGCGATTAAATATGTAAAATGTTTGGTTTAGTAAATGTAACATGAATTTAGTGAAATCTGATCATTTTATTCTTGTGATGTTCAAGAAAGCAGAAACAATAAGTTGTATTTGAATATTAGAGAAATATATATTAGATGAATATTAAAACCAAAACATAACAGAAACATGAACTTTAATTTAAATAAATATTCAATCAAAACAAAAATTAATATGACTATTTATAAAGATCTTAATTTAAGAGAGATTTGCCTGCTACATGTGTGCTTCAGAATCGTCATAGCCTACTGGATGGAGTTGATTCAAAAGTAGCAGCACATAAGTTTGAGGAAATTATGAAATCTTTGTTAGAAAATGGAAATTGGAATGAAAAAATTCAAAACACTCCAATTAAACATTTGCAAGAAAATCCTCATCACAGTCTGTGAAGGTGTGTTACTTAGTGGTTAGGTTGTTGGACTCATGATCATAAATGATTCATTGTATTCTTGATCAAAACACTTTATTTCACATCACCTCATTGCTTTTCACAATAGGACTGGAATTCATATAATTAAGATACATAAAATCGTCTATGAGATACAAACCTATAGGAGGTTAACTAAATATACATAGGCATTAGCTATAACAAAAACGAAAGTGTGACCAACATGACTAAGTAAAGTTAAAATACAGTACTTCAAGAATGAACCTCGTTAACATATGTTCACAAGTCCAGGGCTCAAAGCCGATACTGAAACACCTAATTGCTGTACAAAAAAGAAGACAAAAAAATAAAAGTTTAAGATGAAGTAGTATATGAGATTCACCAGTAACATTTGTGACAGTTGAGGAGACAAGTGTAATATTTCTAGCTGACGTTGTTAAGCTTTTGATACCAAACCGCCTGGAATCACTCATGGTTATATGATACGAAGCTGTTTTAAAGTCTTTATATTTATCTAAAAATCTTCAATAATAATTTTATGCAAAACCCTTTATTAAGTTCCAAATATCAGCTTAATAATAAGTTAGTTATATTACTAAATCTTTTCAATTTTCTTGATTATTTAAAAACAAATTGAAAATCACTGCAAGTTTGTTTTTATTAGAGATATGGTAATGAAAGTGTTAACACAAACATTATACGTGAATTATTATTTTTGAATAGAAACTTCATGCCCTACAAAGTTGGTCAGTATCACGGAATCCAGTAAAAAATTAGTGTAAATACAGTAATCACATTGTAAGCCACTCTATACACAATGCCAATTCTCCCATAAAGACAAATTTGCTACTCATTCATCATCATCACCGTTTTACGTCCGTTCTTCCACGCTAGCATGGGTTAGACGGGTTGTCCTGTTGTGGGCAGTGTCTGGTCGGCTGACCATGCCTTGCTCATACAGGAACTGATTTGGCTTGATTTCTACAGCTGGATGCCTTTCCTAACACCAACCTCATTTACAGTGAGTGCTGGGTGCTTTTTCGTGGCGCCTACACGTCCACTTTACAGTGTGGGCTGGGTGCTTTTTTGCCGTGGCACCTCCACGACCACCTTGCGGTGGGGGGTGTGGGGACATATTGTCTATATGCTTCAGCTTGTACCCATGGGACGTCGGGTACTCTGTATTACTGCGTGACGCCAGAGGTCACGGTCATGTGTCATTGCCTTTCAGAGGTGTAATTGGGTAAGGTCGGCTTTTATCACCTCATCCCAGGTCATCTTGGGTCTCCCCACTCCGCGGTTTCCATCGACTTCCTGTGCTCTGCAAGTTTTTATGCAGCTGTCATCCTTCATACGCATCACATGTCCATACCAGCGCAACCGCCTCTCCTGCACACAGCATTTGATTCCTTTTATGCTCAGTCTCTCTCTCAATTCATTTATGCTTTGTCGTTCACGTATATTACTGTTACACATCCATCGGAGCATGCAGGCTTCGTTTCTCTCTAATCTACGTAAGTCTTCCACCTTCAGCGCCCAGGTCTCACTATCATGCAATATTGCTGTTTGGATACACGCATCATACAGTCTGCCTTTCATTCTGAGGGAGAGGCCTTTTGCAGCTAGCAGTGGTAGTAGTTCCCTAAACTTCTTCCATCCCGTTCTTACCCTAGTTATTGTACTTTCTGAACACCCACTTCCGCTGCTAATTCTGTCACCTAGGTAGCAGAAGCTGTCTACTGTTTCTACAGAGCCCTTCCCAGAGATTGGTGGTAATTGTTTCCTGTGGCTGTTTGCTGCTTACTGTCCCAGCACAGCTGCTGCATGTGAAGCCTACATTCTTAATTAAGCTTCCTGAGATCCCGCTACATCTCTTGTGTACCCTTTGTTTGCATTTGGGGCAGAGAATGGAGTTCCTACCTACACCTTTCCTACATACTGAGCAAGGCCAGTTCCCTGAGGGGATCTGGGTTCTGTTTTCTCGTTTACTTACAAGGACCTTAGTCTTTGTCATGTTGACTTTGAGACCCTTTCTTTCTAGTCCCTGCTTCCATGTTTGGAATTTATTCTCTAGTTCTACCATAGATTCAGCTATAAGTGCGAGGTCATCAGCATACAGGAGTTCCCATGGGCATCCGGTCTTAAACTCCTCCGTTATTGCCTGCAGGATTATGATGAACAGGAGAGGGCTAAGAACAGAGCCCTGGTGGACCCCAACCTCTACGCTAAATTCCTCGCTATACTCATTACTAATCCTAACTTTGCTGACTGCTCCCCTATACATGGCTTGTACCGCTTTCACAAGCCAATCATCTACTCCTACTTTTCTAAGAGCCCACCAGATTACAGCACGTGGAAATCTGTCAAAGGCTTTTTCAAGGTCGACAAATGCCAAGTAGAGTGGCTTACTTTTATCTAAAAACTTTTATTCCAAAAAAACATCACATAACTTATCTTCTGATTAATATATCTATCAAAGCAGTTAGTAATGTGTCTCAAAAAGAAATGGTCTAATCATCCAATTATAACAATATGGAGATATGTGCATCCAGAACATGGAATAAAAAACAAGTAATTCTTATAAGTGTACCTGTGACAACAAAAAGAGTAAAAACAAATATATTATGAAAGCATTTGAACCTTCATGTATACATAAAAATACAACTATTATAATCATTTTTTGTCTGTTGTCTATGATGACATGTGTGTGTTCATGTTTGTGTTTACATTTTCATATGTGCTTGTGTTTATGTCTTGTAAATTAGCAGTTCAACAAAAAGATCAATAAAAATGAGTGTCAGGCTTTAAAAATAAGATATGATTAACAAAATGGTCAAAATCTAATTGAAACCATTAAAAGAGTAAACTGAACTAAATTTATGAAAATTATGTTTTCTGCTTACTATCTGGCCAGCTTTTGGTATTTTGTGATGTTTTGAGTAGGTTACTAACTCACTAGGTTTTTTCTATAGATATGGCATTTATATTTTTGGCAAATCAACAAAAAGTTTTGGCAGAGAGAAGAAATTGATTTTGCTGCAATTTTTTGTTTATTTATGTGTGGATTAGATGGATAAGATAGACTTTTTAGATTAATGGTGTAGTTGTAATCTTTTTGTTTTAAAATATTTTAATTGTTGTTGTTTAACCTTATAATAGTGGGCTGGTTGAGCAGAACTATAAGAAATAACTTTCCAAGCGTAGCTACCCCATCTGTGTTTTCAGATAGGTCATCTGGGCTTATATTATTCAACGTTTTCTTTTTTTTTAAGACAGTAAGTATAAAAAAATGACACAAACAGTAACAACAGATCAAACTTAAAATTATGATAATATGTGTATGTATGTGTGCCTGTGTATGTACATATATAAAGAAAGAGGGAGATGATATTCATGTGTTAGTGTATGTATGTATATATGTGTATATCTATATATACCTGTGTGAATGTACTGCCCAACTCAGTCAAGCATAGTAAAATATATTAAAAAATTGATGTTTTTGTGCATGCATACACAATATAGTATATGTGTAAATAAAGTATTAGATATGCATGTTTTCTCACATGCAATATATATGAAAGTAAAATCATTCTAAGCAGTTCTAAAGAAACAACATAGAATTGAATTATCAACCTAACCTATTGTTAAGTAAGCAAAAAATCTCAATAAACTATTATTTTACAATCAGATATAAAAATAATAACAATAACAAATGATGAAATACTTTGAAGCAGATCGTTATGCCCTTTGGTTGAGATGAAAACTTTACGAAAAAAAAAAATGTGTATTTATCCATAACTGTAAATATTTATGTATTTAAATATGGAAGCAATAATTTCATTTCAGAATGGATCTCTAAGGAAAACCAAAAGTACATAAAGTAAATAAATACACACACCCACAAACACACACTCACACACACACATACATATATATACAGACGCATATATATATATATATACATACACATACACACACACACATACACACACACATATATATATTCATTTAAATTTTTCAATAGATATTTTTTTTCAAAAGAAAAAACAACAATAGCAGGCTATTGTTTTGCAGCTTGCAGATAATCCTCAAGAGTTTTCAAATATTTTTAAAGAATAGTTTAAATGAAAACTTTTCTTTCATATTCTCTTAATGAAATTAGTTCAGAATTTTGTTTATCACAAACGAATATATATATAAAAAGAAAATACACAAAAGAATGAATATAATTATTTTTCAAGATTCCCATCCTACAAATAATTCAAGTCCTCTGGTATTGATAGATGTTAAACAAATCTTTCTTTATGCATAATTTATTAGTCTTGATTTCTATGTATTCACTGTTTTTTTTTGTCTTTCTTGGAAAAAAAAACAATTTCAATGAATAAATGCATTGTTTTTGTAAATGCTTGATACTTTATTTTCAAAATATTCTTTATATTGTTATGATCACAATTATTTATATATTTTTTTCGATTTTGTTGCATTTCTGGAAATACTTTTGGAATTAGGTAAGTTCACATTATTTAAATATTTTTCACTTGATTCTGTGTGTTTGTAGATTCTAATACTTTTCAGTTTCTTCACCAATGTTATTTAGAGTTTAATTATTTAATTAATAAAATTCTTTCTTAAAATTCCAGCAACTAATATGGTTTATTGTAATACGATTAATTCATTTGGAATTTGAAGAGGTAAAATTTATCTTTAAAAAGGTGAAGAATGAATTTTAATCGATACAATCACAAATTTATCAGATTTCTATGCAATAATATATAAATTGTATGTGAATATTGATCTTTAAGTATTTTGAGTATCTTTTAACAAATGTCATGGAAGTAAAATATAAAATAAGAAATATTGTATAAAAAGTTCATGTTTTCTTTAGATGTGATCTGCTGCAAATATTAACTTGTATATCTTGAGATTGATTCATACATTAGCCATACTGGTAACAGAGTTTTGTTTAGAAGTTCATCACTCAGATTTGATAAAACGTGTGCAGATAATAAGTTTTGAATATTTTATTTGATAATCCCTACAAAAAAATAAGTTGAAAAAGCTCCAAATATTTTGTTTGTATTAGATGTATGCATGTATCTTATTATTTCTTGTAGTATGTGAAATATTGCTGTATGAAACCCATGGTATGGTTTCAAACCTTTGTTAATATAATTTTATGCCCTGTATTTTGTTCTTATTGGATGTAAGCATGCATGTATACTATTATTTTCTTACAGTGTAGCTAACGTTACAATCTGAAACACACGGATGGGTTTCAATATTTTATCGATGTAATTTTAATCCCTATTCAAGTCACTTTTTTTTTACTAAAGTTCTTTTTTCAAACAGCTAAAACTACTTCCGAACGAGAATTGATTTATTTGTTTTTTGAAGCATAGAGTGGAAAATGTACTCTCTTCCCCCCCCCTCTCTCTCTGTATATATATATATATATATACATACATATATGATTATGTAACATATATGTATATATAAATGAAGTATATTTGGAATGCAGTGAGTGAAGTTTAGAATTTAAATAGAAATAGAATCTTCACTGTAACATTGCCTAAATAATATAGTCTAATAATGGGGCGTATAAACCCACTGAATGCAGAAAGATGGGTATCAACACACACACATGCGTGCACACACACAACTGCATTTAATACAGTCTTTTGGGAACCAAACTCTAGACAAATCATTATCGATGATGATATTGAATGCATTTGGGTGTATATATGTGTATGTTCAACTGTATATATGTGTATGTTTAACTGTATATATGCACATATCTATATCTATCTGAGAGAAAGAAATAGAAGCACTGAATGATAGAAAGTGAGAAGCAAGAAGATGATACAAATGAATACATAAAATGTGTAAACCTTTGTATGATGTTTGTATACATTTGGCATGTGCTTATATAACTATCAAATGTAGACTCACAAGTAGATCTACATGCACTGTGTATGCATGATGTTTGAGTACATGTGGCATATGACCCTTTCAAAGTACAAGTTCCAACATACAGTTTTACATGAAGCATCTTGCAAAACACATATTTATCCACTTTTCATTTTCCCCTCTTTTTTCTTTTCTTATTCTTCCTATTTCTTCACCTATCTCTCAATCAACCTCTTACCTCTCTTTCATTCTATCTTCTGATTAAGGACTAGCATCCAAGATGTTAAAACACTTTTCCAATTATAGCAAGCATTATGATACTATATCATTGTATTGTGTTGTTCCTCTGTGATATATCTCCTTGTTGATTTTTCTCATATATACATACACATATAAGTGTGAGTATGTGCATGTGTGTCTGCATGTATATAATCATCATCATCATCATCATCATCAGGTTTAGCGTCCGTGTTCCACGCTTGCATGGGTTTGGACGGGGGTTTTATATATATATAGGGTCTATTAAAGAATTAGAATTTAAGATGGAAATATCCCAGAAACTACCACTATATTACAGAAATTAGTGGTATAATGTTGACAAATTTTGAGGAATAAATCTTAGGTTGCTCAACATTAAGCCTAGTCAGTCTCCCTGTCCTAGACTTCGTAGTTTCTGGAATATTCACATCTCAAATGGAATCAAAGTATTTGAACCACCCTGTATATATATACATATATAATATTTATTAGTAACCACACAGAGCCATTTTTACTTTTTAATTCATGTTAATTTAATGCTCTGAACTCCATTCTCTCCTCTTTTGCTTGTTGTTAATACGGCTTTGGAACTTAAGTTCAGTTAATTTGTATTAACCCATTTTTTCTTTCTTTTTCTCCCTCTTTCTCTCTCCCACTCACTTATTCTCTTTCTCTCTTACTATCTATTGTCTTTCTCACCCTTCTCTCGCTGCCCCCTAACCACTCTCCCCTTACTCACTTCTGTTTTCCTTCGTCTCTTCCTCTCTGTGGCTGTTCTCGATATGATCAGATGTTTTTTCTCTCTCTCTTCCGCGTGCGTGCTGTTAGTACGGGTTCATAACTTATGTTCGGTATTATCATTAACTTTCCCTCTCTCCCCCACCCCCCGCTTACTGCCAACTTTCATGTACTTGTGTTTCCTCTTTCTCAATCAGTATATCTTTCTTTTTTGTTTTCTTTTTTTATCAGTAACCACAAAGCACCATTGTCACTTTTTAATGCATGTATATATATACATATACATGCATATACATATATATATATATATATATATATATATATATATATATATGTATATGTATGTATATGTATATATATACATGAATTAAAAAGTGATATATATATATATATATATATATATATATAACGAAGGAAATGTGGTAAGTAGACCATAACGCACCAAAGTACTCAATACTTAGGGTAGTAGAGTGGGTAATAGGAACGAGTAGGACCCCAGAATTAGCCGTCGAAATGGCTTGAGCTCAGCCGTCGGGGTCCTACTCGTTCCTATATATATATATATAAATATATATATATATATATATATATATATATATATATAAGGCATAAATACAACCATAGGGCTACAGAATGTTAAGGTAAAGAGCTCAATTGTTTTGGTAAACATTTACATTGAATCCAGCATCCTGCAGCTGCTTTTGTCTGTGTAATGTTTCAAGGCATCCTTCAGTCATGCCTGACTATTGGTGTGTATCTGGAATGTTCTCCAAGGTGCAGGTCTGAGTAAGGTGTTTTGTGGTAGAAGAACAGTTGCCTATGCATGCCAGTCTTCCCTCTTCAAGTCACCAATGTTTTCCAAGGGAAAAGCATATGCTGATACAGCTTGGCATCCGTGTCATTGTAATTACTTTTTACCAGCCGAGTCCACTGGAACAATGTAAAATAGTGTCTTGCATAATGACAACATGCCACCTGGTATGGAAATCACATTCACGACTTTACAATCATAAGCTCAAAACTCTGAACACTAAACCACTTGTCTTCACTGTATAATGTTTGGTGTGCAATATTCCATCTCAGGTGAAAGCATCCCCTCCCCCCATAAGTAGATATCTTTTCAAGCATGTGGTATCCCATGAAAAAATTAAACAAACAGCTGATAACAGTTGTGTGTATGTATGTGTTGTGCATATTTGTATAAATTGATGTGTTTGTACATGTGTATGTACATATATTTATAAGTGAGTGTGCAAGTGTGCATAAGTATGTCTGTGTACATGTGTATGTGTGTATGTGTATAAGTGTATGTGTGCATGTGTGTATGTATGTGTGTGTACCTGTATGTGAGCTTGCTCATTTCTGCCTGTGTATGTTTCTAAGTTATGCTACTGCAGAGCATAAAACATAATTAAAAATAATAGGCTCTGCAAAAATATTCAGTTTTCTAACACAACACATACTGTGGGGTTGAATCAGAAATATTTTCACTGTATATTTTATCTATAAATACTCATCAAAACTGTGTAACAATACATAGAGATATGTTTGAAGAGGTTTATCTCTTCATGGTGTTGCCATTATGCTTCAGAAATTGTTGTCAATCTATTTTGCAGTATCAATTCTCTATACTGCATTTATCAGATGAAGATAAGTGACTTCAGCTTTAATTTTGTTATGCTGCTTACTTTAAAGAAGTATCCAGCCAAAAAAATAGAGAAAGATAATTCAGGTTAAATAGACGATATCAAGGTGTGTTAATTTCAAACTATTCAACAATTCTAAAGTACAATTGATAATCTCAAAAACAAACTGGTAGCTTTTACTAGATATTTTTTTTCCTTTAACACCTGCAATGTCATAAAAGTGAACAGTTTTCTCACACATCAACACTTTCTGTATAGATTAAAGCATTATGGGCTAGATTAAGAGAACAGAATATAGATAAAATATATTTTTCATAATAGGAAACATGACAGAGAAAAGCTTTGCTGGATTTCTTCACTTCTCCTCCACACATAAACTAAAATTTTGTTAAAGAGTTTAATTGATTACAATTACAATATTAAGAAATGTAATATTTGCTATTGATAGTAACTATTTACTTTGAAGTTTTGCTTGTTAACCTTTTTGTGACTACATTTCTAAAGAAATACACTCTTTTTCAATTGATTAATAAATAATTTGGAACGATTTATAAAACTTATTTATTATGAAAATAATATGAACATATTTGCAAGTGAACATAACAAAAGGTTCTTATATCAAATTATGTAGAAAGATTTTCATTTAATAAGGAATCCTTGAAAATAGGAAATTTGTTTTGTAGAAACAAGGGCAGCCTTGGGTAGGTTGGTATTGAAAGGAGTAGGAATAAGCCAATGAATATATATCATCATCTTCATAATTGTTTAACGTTCATTTTTCCATACTCGCATGGGTTAGATCGGTTGTTTCATTTGAGGCAAGTTGGGTCAGATGATTGTGTTTTGCTCCCACAGAACTGTTTCTGGCTTGGTTTCTACGACTGGATGCCCTTCCTAATGCCAACCACATTTGCAGTGTGGGCTGGGTGCTTTTTTGCCGTGTTGCCATCACAATCACTTTACTGTGTGGGCTGGAGGCTTCACTGGATGTATGCTACAAACTGTCCTCATGAGAAATGTATGGGAGAGTGGGGTGGGTGTGGTACATACTATATATATGTATGCTTCAGCTTCATAACGGCTGAAAAAAAATATATCAAATAACTTCACCCATACCTTCTGATTTTCTTTGTCAAATTTGCGTTAGAAAAACCCTTTTTATAATTTCTCACCATTTTGAGTAAAGAGAGACCTTTGGGAGCATGAAATATTAAAAGACGATTTCCAAAATTCTATGGAACCTTTGGAATTCATAGAATACTGTAGAATACGATAATTGTGTATGAAAGGAAGACAAATCGCTTCTTTTTTTGATATTGATTAAATGACATGATTAATAGGAACCTTATATATTTTAAGAAAACAGAATTCACTATATTTTTCTTTCTGTAATGTGTGTTGTTTTTTCTCAAGAATTAGTAGATTTTTTATTTATTTTATAAATTGTGGTTTCAAATTTAGTAGAATTACTTTTGCATAAAGTATTTTCATACTGTTTATGGGTGTTTTGTGTGAATTGAGCAGAAATAAAATGTAATTAATAACAGTGCTGATAAAACTATTTTGGAAATGAATAATATTTTCAGTTGGAATTTATAATAATATTTTTTTTATGTTCAGATTTGAGAAAATTCGTTATTTTTAGAATTTTTTTAATTTTTATACTAAAAGATTTAGGGTTGGTTTTAATGAAGGTGAAGTTAAATTATTGAATTGCTGACCATAGCGTTAGCAATCTTCAACCTTAATTACACTGAATAAACTAATGATTTTCTGAATCACAAGGGTCTTTTGGGCCAGTGTCTATCTGTTTTCTCCATTCAGAAAAAATGAGTCGACTATATAATGTTGCTTATTAACACAACATCTGGCCCAATGACATGCTGTCTCCTCTCTCTGCTTCTGCTTCTGTTGCATTGGCTTGTGCTCTCTACATCTTGCTAGATTCTGCAACCATCACTTAGGTATCGCTAACACATTTTTATCTTTTCTTCTCATCATACATACTGTGTTAACCTCACTCCCAGGTTTCATACTAACCACTACAACTAGTCATTCTTGCTTAGAATGTCAGCATTTTGGATGCTTCTCTCCATTCATGCCTTTCAAAAAGGAGTAGAGCTGATATAATTGAGGCAGAAAATCAATGGTATCAATCTGTCCTGTTTTAAAGGGAACTGCCTTTTCTTTCAATAAAAGATCAATAACAACTTTAATCCTTTTGCTACCAAATGGAAGACACTACCTAAGGTATTCAAATAGTTTGAAAATAATCATAAATCTGGAGGTATTTCTTATTATGAAGCTGGTGTTTGGGACAAAACTTAATGAATGTTCTTATGTAAAATTATGTTGGAAGGTTTTTAGATAATTACAAACGTTGTGAAAAACATTTTTGTATTACATTTTGGAGGCTTTTTCCGGCAGGTTGTTATCAAAACTGTTAAGTAAATGAATGATAAGCCAATAGTGGATAAGACATTTCTCTGTTGCATGTGACTATTGTTAGCACTCAATCAACTATTGATTGCACTCACTCAAATATTGATAAGACTCACTCAACAATTGGTAGCACTCACTCATCAATTGCTGGCACTCAATCAATGATTGATAGCACTCACTCTACTATTGATAGCACTTTCTCAACTATTAATAGCAGTCACTCAACTATTGATGGCACTTACTCACCTATTGTTAGTACTTACTCAACTATTGTTAGGACTCACCTATTGATAGTACTCACTCAAACTTATTGGCAGTCACTCAACTATTGTTATTGCTCACTCAACTGTTGGTAGCACTCACTCGCAACTACTGTGTTTCATGCAGATAACAACCCTAGCTAATTTATCTTTAACTGTGACACCTTGTGTATATTTCTTGTACATTAATATAGTTATATGACTAGATATGTCAAGTACTGAGAAAGGCTATAATTTGATAAAAAGTTCAAATAATACTGAAACATGTCCAAATTTGCTACTATATTTAATATAAGTCAAACTAAAATGTTCATATAGGTCAAGCAAAGATTTTCATCTCTTCATTGCATGTACAACTCTAATTTTTAATTAATTACAATTTCGAAGTTGCCCCCATCCCCTCTCCTGTATATTGACCAGATTTGATTATCAACAGTCACCATGCTTTCCCACTGCAAGAGTAATTTCATTTAGATGAAATATTTTTGGTACTTACTAATATTAAATATATTAGCACATACTCAACTATAGTGTTTAATGCAGACAGTTTCCTTAAGTCATTTTACAATGTACTAACTGCCAAAGATATCATACAGATTAAGTTAATTGTACTGAAAGTTTTGTACATGTCGCATTGACTGCCACAACTATTTTGGCTACTAGTCCAATATCATATCAACTTAGCTTTGTTTTCCAAAATGCCTTTTAATGCAAGTGTATGTTACAGATTACAAAGAAATTCAATCCTTATTCATTTATGCATGAGAAAGATTCAATGTTGGCAATCTAAATGGTTAACACTGATAATATTACAAAACATATATTTTTCTAGATCAAAAGTTCAACCTGTTTAATATTTTTCATAGCAATATTCCAAATAGAAATTTATTTCCTACTTCTTAATAAATTTTCAAATGATTACAATTCTTAATGCTATTGTAATTCTTACATTTAATACTATCAACCTTCATGCTACAACTTTATTTTTTCCTTCAGATCTTTCAAATTAAATTTTCAAATGTTAAGTCTATATTTACAATGTAAATTGAATAGTGTTTAGAGAGAATTCAGTTATTCTCCCACTTCATTACCTAAATAAAAATGTAAAGACATTTCCTTTTTCTCTTTTTTATTCATAATTATGTTAGCAGACAATATTCTGAAGGGCAGGAATGGGTTTTAAAACCATAAACTCTCTGATTCCTACATTAACATATCTAACAGAGGAAGGACACAACCCATAAACCTTTTCAAGGGACTCCATAACTAGTCAGGAGAAGTAAGGGGAGAAGGCATCCTGAAACCTGGTCTAAATGCTTATAACAGAATGGACTCTGCTAAAAGCACCCAAGGATCAGGTGTTAGTGTTAAACTGGGAAACTCACTAAGTTTATCACCTGTAGCAGAATTTGAACTTGGAATGCAAAGAGCCAGAACAGTTACTGAAGATATCCTATACAATGATCTTATGCCTATGCCAGTCCTCCTGATTTTGAACACAGCCACTCTTCATTTTGACTTATATTTCCTTAAGTTACCCATCATACACAATATAATTCTGGTTGGTTTTGCCTGCAAAATCTGTTCAGTGATTGTTTCCTGAGACATTCTAACCACATGCTGCGATCTCTCGATTTGGAAAAGTAGCAGCTCTACTTGGAGTGCCTCTCTGATCTCTGAGTTTGGAAGAACCCCATTTCAGACGCTTGTATTTGCAATCGTATTCTTTCAGTCATTACTCAAGATTCACGACCATAGGTAAGGGTTGGCATGAATACTGAATTGAAGATAACGAGTTTAGCATTACTGCACCAGCTCCCACAATTCTTGCACTTGATTCAGCCTCCTGCCTTCCACCACTTGTGAACATGGCCTCAAGATACTTGAAAATAATGAACAGATGTCAGTATACACTCTTGGTTGGGTCTGACTCCCCCATTGAATGGTTTTATTTAGCACCATTTTTCCTAATACAAATACTAAGGCATGTGTACAGAGACATTGAAATACATAGTATACTGAATGTTATAATTCACATAACTGTTTATTTCCTTGTTTTATCTCTACTATGTCAATTATTTTTTAGCTTGTCTGTAAATATTTCTTCATTTGCTTTATTGATAAGCATTGTATATATATATATATATATATTCTAAACGATGTTAATTTTCACACCATATTTAACCATTATCAAAACAATATTCTTTAGATAACATGATAAATGTTAATGTCGATGCAATTGTTTTTCCTTTCAGGCTTATATGTTAACTACTTTTTTTATTCTAAACCATTTTATTCTAATATGCTGCAGTATTTCTGTTATACTTGAATTTCATTACTAATTGTGTTTCTCTTTTGTTCCTCTCTCAGACATGTTATTGTAGGAAACAGAGTAGTTTATTGACTTGAGACATCATCAGGTGTCATTCATTTTAGATTTGATTATGAAATTATTGACAATACTTGTCAATATAGATAAATATAAATATATGTCTATGTTTCTATACAATCAAATTTTATTTATTAACTTGTAGTCAGTCATCTCTGCTTCAGTAGGTTCACAGAAGAGAGGTAGACAATCAAACCGAATATTTCCAAGCTGTTTCTCTTTGTATTCATTCTGACTTTTACTGTAGAGCATACTACCATAAGATTTAGGATATACAGTAATGCATCAGATCACTGTTTTATATATTGTAAGGTTTGTTATACATTGTTATACTTTCTTATCTGGGTTACTCACTTATCACAATCATTTTCTATATGAATCTGGTTTAAAACAGGTATATTGAATCCTTGTGTGTTGTATGAACATTTGAAAGGGTTGGTGTTATGAAGAACATCAACTGTAAAACATTGCCTCAAAACATCATTGGACATAACACTTCATGTCTCTATTTTATATAAAGTCAGATGTTTGTTCTACATCCTTTACTGCATGAAACTTCATAAGCAAAACAGCACTATGATGATCATAGTAAAAATTAAAGTATTTTCTCCAAACCTTCACCACCATACTACTATAAACATTTTAATTAACAAACAATTTTTTTCTAATATTTTCTGCTAAATCGTTACAGGATGTTAAAATTTAAGCAAAAACCAAAAAACTAAGTTTCTGTATGCTAACCTTTTACTATCAAGATTTATTAGGAAGGGCTTCCAGCTGCAGAAATCAAAGCCAAATATATAACATATGAACAAGAATTGTTTCCCCTAACAGTCAAATGGGACTGTAATGTTCTGACAAACTCATGCCAGCTTGGAATATAGACGTAAAACAATTTTTTTAATTATTTCTTTCTTAGAAAATATGTTAGAACTGCTGCATTTTTTTTCTTATAATTGTTTCTGTAATGTTATCTATCTAGAAGCTATTATTTGTTTGCTGGTAGAAGTTGGATCTAAATTAGATCCATTCCCTTTGGACATTTAGTGTTTGAAAAATGTTTATATTCATTTCCCACAAATATCTGGCAGTGAGTCAGGAAAGAAGTGTCAGCATTAAAATGCTAATGTAGGAAAAGAAATTAATGAAGGAACATTAAAACAAAGAAGGGAATACCATTAGGAGTTCCATTTTAGCATATATAGAACCACCTATTTTATCCTCTGAGCATTAAATATAGGCCATGACAAATTAATGACTCTAGTATTTGCATATTTATTGGAATATTTCTTCTTCATATTTTATTTCGTTTGTCTGAATCATTGCAACATTACCACTGAATGCAATTCTGTATCTCTTAAGAGCAATATTCCCTCAACACGACTTAATCACTAGGATCTCATTATCTTACACCAAGCAATAAACAGTTACAATTAAATGTTAATTAATTCAGATAGTAGCGGTTTTTATTTCTATCTATGCATTTTCTTTTTTTATATTTCACTATTTTTTTTATTTTTTGTTAAATTCTTTATTATGGTTCCAAGTGAATGTTAATGTTCAGAAATTGTTTCCCATTTGTATTACTTTAAACAATTATTACATATGACATTGTTTCAACAGCTGTATCTTCTTTCACCATCAGAAATGGCAACAACTTCTATCAGTTTTAATGTGTGTCTATCTTATTTACAGTATGAATTATTTTTCTTTATGAATCTAATCTATAATCATTTAAAAAAATTCTTATAAAGAATGTATTCTGGTTTTAAAATTCATCATGAAATATAACAATGTATGTGAGTTTGATCTCAATTTATGATCACAAATGTTCCAGTTGTTTGGAAAACAGAAAATCTTTCTTATGAAATTAACATGTGAGTGACTGAGCATGCCACAAACACATGTACTCATAACACAGTTCTCAGGTAGATTAAGCAAGACACAGTGTGTGACAAGGCTGGCCCTTTGAGTTCCAAGTACAACTAATTTTTTCCCAACTGAGTGGACTAGAGAAACGTGAAATATAGTGTCTTGCTCATCGACAAAATGCAGCACATGAAAGCAAACTTTATGATTCTAAGTTGAACACCATAACCATTAAGGCATGCACTGTCACTAGATATAATAATATAGAGGTAATACAAGTCACTTAGGAAGGTTAAGAAAAGAAAACCTTTTCAATATTTTGGCTTTAACATATAACATTTGCAACACTAAAGGTTAGTATGGCATGTGCATAGATAGATGTTGGAAGAATATGTATATGCAGTGCAGGGTTATTGCTATTCATATCATGCAATAGGGTATGGAAAATCTGGAAAGATTTGGAGATTTCTAATGTGTAATTTTAGATACCTAATAAGTGAATATGCAAGTTACCTACATTTCTTTTGATGCCTGTTATAGAAACTTCAATTCACTTATTTTGACATATGTTGAGAAATCTAATTTTCATGTACTTTCTGATGTGTATATGGAATGGGTATTTTGTGATATTACCAATCAGAGGCTAACTGACCAATTAGGCATTGAATAGAACCCAATGGTCTGCTGGGCTGGATAAAAATCAAATAAAAAAGCTGTAAAACTGAAATCATAGCTGCTGCATAAAAATTAAAACAAAAATAGAACATGCCATAGCTGAGCAGTGGAAACCCTCCTCTTACCCTCAGTGGTCAACTATCTGATAGTCAGTGTCAACTTAGCTGAGCAGTGGAAACCCTCCTCTTACCCTCAGTGGTCAACTATCTGATAGTCAGTGTCAACTTAGCTGAGCAGTGGAAACCCTCCTCTTACCCTCAGTGGTCAACTATCTGATAGTCAGTGTCAACTTAGCTGAGCAGTGGAAACCCTCCTCTTACCCTCAGTGGTCAACTATCTGATAGTCAGTGTCAACTTAGCTGAGCAGTGGAAACATGCATCGAACCCTCAATGGTCAACTATCTGTTAGTCAGTGTCACCTTAGTGGAGCAGTAGAAACACATTTCGGACCCTCAGCAATCAAGAGTGTATTAATCAATGTCACAGAGATGTCTGAGCTAGTTTTAAGACCCTGTCTGCTTCTGCTACCAATGTAAGATTTATTAAATATCATACCTTGAATAGAACAATGTAAGATCTCTGCTTTTCCATGTTGGCATAGATTGGATGAAATTTGTTTTGCGGCAGTGTTTTATGGCCAGATTCTCATCCTGACACCAACCCCTTAAGTCACCTCTTACCACACATAGAGACACAGCTTATTCTAAATCCAGGAAACATAAACGAAGATGATGATGATGATACAATATAACATAAGGCTTTTTGGTATTTCCAATGAACAATTTCTGTCTTCTGTTGAAATAAGCAGCCAGGGATTTTCTTAACCATTTTGATACTAATCCAGCCAAACCTGGCCCTGATTCTATGAAACAAAACCACCTATTTTAAAGGGCACCTATTAAATCAAAATTTTCCAACATAATTTTATATAAAAACCATGTATTAAATTACTATCTTAGTAATGAAATAATAAGTTTAGTAAATCCCTCAAAATTATTAATAAATTAATTGTAATAGAGTATATTTCATAAAAAATACTATCACAAAAGGGTTAAAGAAAGTCAGGAATCTTTGGATTTATATTCATCTCATGACCTATAGTATTTTGTAGTGCATAAAATTTATTTTCGCTACCATTGATAAAAAAATATTTTTTGCCCTATCTGGCAAGATTGATTTAAAATAGATTTCCTATATAATTTAGCAAATAAGTTAGCTTCATCAGTTTTGTTTAGCTTCTTTGTTGAATAACTTAGTTTCATCAATTATTGTTTAGCCCCAAGGTCAATGTTATCATCCTGTAGACCTGTGATCAAAAGAGTTTCATTAGACAATACATGAATATCAGGAACTATATTGTTGAATACAACATTCTTTATTTAAGACAATATAGTGTGGTTTGAGGGGTATTTACTATTTACAACAAATTGACTGGGTAGATGCCCTTTCGTTGACTCCACAATCAAGTTATTTTCAGATAAAAATCCCAAACTATTTTCTAAATTATTTAACTTTTAATATCCTGTAACACATGAAGCCACACAAGCAAAATATTCTTGAAAAATACAAAGCTGCACTATGACCTGCTTCACATTACTTGTCCTCTAGAAAAGTTACTAGAAACATTTGAATTAACAAACCTGTTTTTAGATCTCTTCTGCTAAATTATTACAGGATGTTTAGAGTTAAGATAGAGTTAAGATAGTCTAGTCTGAAAGAGTCTTGACAGATATTTAGAGCCAATTGAATGAATGTGTAGAACTTCATTCATTGGCTCAACTATCAACAGTTATTTTCAGTGTGAAATCCTCAGATTAGTTTCCAAATTGTATGAATTGTTTCTAGTATTGAAAGTTTGTTCACCTATTTTGAATATATTTTGTTAAGTGATATTTATCGACCTTGCACTGCTAACTGGCTTTTATTACCTTCCAAGATGTATACTAAAATGACAGTGCTTCTAGTAAATTATATGATCTTACTTTTAGATGAAATATTATGAACTATTTATTAGATAAGAGAAATATTGCTTTAGAAATATCTTCAGAGGTTTTATTAGATGTTCAATCTGATATAGATATATTCCTTATGATCTAGGAGATAATGTATCAATTACGTGTGAGAAAACAGCTTGCTAAGAACATACCAAATGAATATGTTTAAGAATTATGGTTGAGATATTCCTCCATTTTCTGTGATGCTATCAGCATTATATACTTAAGGTTATGAACTGAGTTACTATTCTTCTGTAGAAAATCTTCTTCTGGGTTGTTTATCTTTTCTGATAGAGGCTTTTTAGTGGTATTTGTAGGTAGGGAGAATTTTCTTCAAATCGTTTTTTTTTAATACTTTTTTTATTAGGTAGGAAAGGGTTTTATGCATGCCTCTTTGAGATTAAAGGGGTGGGGAGACTTGGATCTTAATGCTTGCAACACAGTGGACTTTGTTGAAAGCTTGCATGGTTAGATGGATGTATTAAACCAGGTGACAGTTTAGAATTATCACCCATGTAGAATTTGAATACAAAGAGCCAGAAAAATACTGCAAAAATTATGATACCAAACCATCTGAAACCAACCTTGTTTATACAATACAAATCTGTTTATTTAAAAAATGTTATGTTTATTTAAAAACCAGCCACCATGAGTTTATGTAAGAACCTATAAAATATATTACAAGCTCCAGTTTCATAGTGGGAAAATTAGTTATTTTTACTTAATACCTCCAAATCTTTGATTATTTTAAAAATTAATTGAAAATTATAACCAATGTTTTTTTAATAAAAACATAGTAATGAAAAGGTTAAGGACCAATTTTTATTGTGTCCCAGCCCCATATATCCTATACTAAATAACATTTCCAATCCTATTGCTCTCAGAATTAGAACTTGCTTTCTGCCCACATTGACAGGTAGGAGTTTAAGTTAAACATCATCTGCATCACCTGCATTATCTGTGGATAGTGTCACCTATTCTTCAGTATAGCTAATTCAAAAGGTAACCATGTACTAAAACTTGAAGGAGGACTTATTCTTCAAACAAGAAATATAATATACTAAGATGTTTGTATAAGTTATTAAATTGGCTTTAGACTAATTGGAGCATCAAATTAAATGGTTTACATTATTTGTTCTGGTTCTCTGTGCTCTGATTTCAAATCCTGCTGAGATCAACTTTCTCCTTCATCCTTTTGGAGTGATAAATATTTGACTCAGGTGGTGGATTGCTGAAATTATTAGAGCATCATACGTAATAGCTGCTGTCTCCTTTAAACGTTACATTTTTTAGTTTGACTATGATACCACTGGTGTTAAGCTGTATCAATATTTGACTTTCCCTTATACAACATCAATCATATGAAGTAAAGAGGTTTACATGCATAGCCAACTGTCTGACCTACATAAAAACCTTGCTCAGAAACTCTAGATGTAGATCTTTGTTCTCACAAAACTTATGGAAACCCTTCAAGGTCTGCATATGGAAACATTGATAATAGGAGCTATAGCAGCAATGTTTAACCCAGGATCAACCCTTTAATATCAAAGAAATTCATTCAGTGTTTAAAGAGAATAAAGCCATAGACCATTACTTCTCTTTTTTTTCTGCTCACATTTAATAGTTTACTTTCTCCTGAACAAATTCCACATATTATTGAGAAAGAACAGTTTAATTTTTACCTTTTAATGTTTTACTGAAAGAAAAACTATAAGCATGAACCATTTATAATTAAAATTTGAATAAGGCTTACAATCTGGATTGAATTTAATTGATCTATGAAGGAATTGAATACAAATATTTTCCTTTACTTATTTATTTGTCACATGAAACATGGATTCTATTTCAAGGATGATATTAAATTTGAATACACGATTATGAAGAAAAATTTTCATATATATTAATTCTCTTATATACTTTACTCAACAAAACCATAAGTAAAAGACAGAAAATTTGCTTGGAAATATCCAACAGGGAATGCAAACATGATGATAACATATCATTCAATCATTTATACATTTATATTAAATGTAAGGGTTGTGTGAGGATTTAAAAAAACATTTCGTTTCATTTTGAAATGTTATGCTTTTTTTTATTAATTGTTTTTAGAAAAGAAAATATTTGAAGGCTGCAAAAATTTATATTTATCACAAGGATAAATTCTAATTTGAAATATAAATAAATAGGATTATTTTTTCATTTATTTTAGACCATAAACATTCAAAATCTTCTGAAGAAAATAAAAATAAAACCTTTCTTTCTTAGATTATGTGACATGGGAAATGTTTTGCAGCGTTTTGAAAGAAATGATTTCAAAATAAATTACACTTTCTTGTCATTTCTTCTTATTTGCTTATGTATGTATACATATGTGTGTGCATGAAGATAGATGTATACTTACATACAAATACAGACCCAGATTTAAAGAGATAATTAGATAGAAAGGTATAGATATCAACATGCCTGTGTGCTACAAAACACATTTTAATTCACCCAAACATGAATCAAATCCATCAGATGCGTTCAAAAAGTTTTGTAATGAATTTAGAGCTAGAACTATGTGACGGAGATGAAATAGAATCTACTAAGCCAGACATGATTCCCTGCCCTGTGTTGTGGCGCAATAACGCTGATTAAGTACTGAATTGGTGTATAATGACCTATTCATCCCATGTCAGCATGAAAAATTGAATGTTGAATGATGATAAGAATGATGATGATATGTGTATATATATCCTACACTTAACCAAGTGCATTTTATTGTGGCACCAGAACTAGTGAGTTTGTTTTGTTTTTGTCACAGCTAAACAGTCATCTCAACCATTTCTGTGGCAGGTCTTCTATGATCAGATGCCCTTACTGTATATATATATATATATATATATATATATATATATATATTTATTTATATATACGTATATATATATATATATATATATATATATATATATACTGCATTTATACACAAATGCATGATGGTAATGTGAATGTGGACAGAAAAAGCGGAAAGGAAAAACTAAGAGAGAAATAGCTAAAAGTGAGGGAGAAAGAAATGAAGTTCAGGGAGTTGATGAGGGGGAATGCTGACGATGAAGAAAAAATCGAGAAGCTTATCATGGAGCCTGCAAAGCTAAACCTTGCTTCAGCAATGACTATGGCCTTAAAATGCTTCTTGTTGTACACATGCACATGCATCCATGCATATATATATATATATGTATGTATTAAAATAACAGATTAAAGTTTAAGCAAAGAATCGATGCTTATTGAGCCCTCTTTGGATTTTAGTCTTCAGATTTATTATTATTATTACTATACATATATATATCATCATCATCATCATCATCATCGTTTAACGTCCATTTTCACCGCTAGCATGGGTCTGAGCGGGATATATATATATATATATAGTGATAATAATAATAATATATATATATATATATATATAGTAACAATAATAATAATATATATATATATATATATATATATATATATATATATATATATATATATATGCATGGATGCATGTGCATGTGTACAACAAGAAGCATTTTAAGGCCATAGTCCCTGCTGAAGTAAGGTTTAGCTTTGCAGGCTCCATGATAAGCTTCTCAATTTTTTCTTCATCGTCAGCATTCCCCCTCATCAACTCCCTGAACTTCATTTCTTTCTCCCTCACTTTTAACTATTTCTCTCTTAGTTTTTCCTTTCCTCTTTTTCTGTCCACATTCACATTACCATCTGTATAGATGCAGTATATATATATATATATATATATATATATATATATATATATATATATATATATATATATATATATATATATATATATATATATATACGTATATATATATATAAATATATATAAATATATATATATATATATACGTTTGTATATGTATAATAAAGCCAAAACAATGCAGGTATGGACATAGAATAAAGAATGCAAATGCAAAAGATATTGTTGACAATTTGTCTTTTACCTTAGATTTATTTAAATGTCCTAAATTTTCGAGATAATATCTCTTCTTCAGAGGGAATAAAGTTGTCAAACCAGTGTTCTAAAAAGCTTGCCAAGTCATGCTGACAGGAAATGGTATAGAGTATCTGTTCTATCTCTAATTTCAAAGAGTTAAGATTAGGTGGATAAAGAGTAGTTTCCCTTTAAGGGGGGTTTGTTTATGTTTTTTTGTTGTTTTTTTGTACATGCCTGTTTAAGTGTGTGGGAGAATGCATGAAGGTGTAAGTACGTGAGTGTGTGTGTGAGTGTGAGAAGATATGTCTATACGTAAATGTGGGGGATAGATGTTATCTCGTGTTAGAACAGGTTTAGTGTGTGTATGTGTGAGAGAGGATAAGTGGAGGTGTAATCGTGTGCGTGTGTGTGTGTGGGTGCGTGCATGTGTGCGTGTGGGGTGTGTGTAAATATGGGGCTAGGAGCTCTATCAAGTTAGAAATTGGGTGTTGAGTTCTAGTCTATTATTAATTGGTGGTTGTGTTTTGTCTATAATTAGTGCTTCCTTAATTCAAAGATTGCCGAGGTTTCTTTCCTTAGTTTCTATCCTAACTGTTATGGTTTTGTCAGTGTTTTTGCATTTAACTAGGTGTTTCTTAAATGAGGAAGCGTTAGTATTGAGGTGTTCTTTTATTCTTATGTGGAGTGGTCTGGTGGTGCTACCTACGTAGAAGTTGTTGCATTTGTCACACTCTAGTCTGTATACGACGTAAGCCTGGTGGCATACGTCTGTGTCGTTGATGGGGCAGTTGGCTAGTCTGCAGTAGTTGTCATGTCTGGTGGGGGTGTCTTTTGGTTAGCTGACCGCGTAGAGAAGGACCTGAGTGGGCCAGTTGGATATCTAGTCCTTCTCGTCTGATAGCTCTGCGGATGACTGTTGTTGTTTCTTCACTGAAGTGTGGGAGCTTCAGGAAACAAGTGTTAGTGCCTCGGGTGTGGTGTCCTCTGTTCTTTCTGGCACGGTTTGTGGTGGATGTCGTGTATCCGTTCAGTTTGAGTACTTCCAGGAAATGTGTGGTGTGTGTGTCTCGGTCTCTAGCGTCGGTGCATTTGTTCCGGTTACGTGTCAGTTCGTTCTTTATGTATCCGAAATATATATATATATATATATATATATATATATATATATATATATATATATATATATATATATATATACGTATATATATATATAAATATATATAAATATATATACAATACAATAACAGAGAAAGCCTTAAGCTATACTCTGACTGGCTACCATCTCACTCAACAAACATTAGGATATACCTTAGTATAATCCCAATTTTATGTTTGGGGTGCTAACTATATGTATTTTGTGGAAAGCCAGTTGTATTATTTTATATGAGATATAATTAAAATAAAAATATATCTCTCTTTCCAAACAATTGTTTCATTATAAGTTTTCTACAAGTTGGGAGAATGTGTCCGGTTTATGTAGAAGCCTGCATATTTTTCTGTAAGAACATATGCAGGTGGGCACTTATAAATCATCAGTGGATGCCCGTCAAACATTGATATAAGAAAAATTTTTTTACCCCTGTCAGTTTTCGTGTCAGCTAATTGTCCCTCCACGCATCATAATGACCGCCAAATTTGAAATTCCAGCAGTCTCAGAATGAGGAATTTCACAGCGTCATGAAGCGGAAAAGGGAGGCAATCGCGAAACACAAGAAAGTAAAATAATTTACACGTGGGTCAATTAATTTTTTCAACAATTTTAACCCTGCGTGTTAAGAACTCAATTAGATTTAAATATATATAAATATATATATATATATATTTATATATATGTGGAGGCACATGGCTTAGTGGTTAGAGCATTGGCCTTGCAATCGAAAGGTTGTGAGTTCAATTCTCAGACCGGGTGATGTGTTGTTTCCTTGAGCAAGACACTTTATTTCACGTTGCTCCAGTTTACTCAGCTGTAGAAATGAGATGATAGGGACTGGGGTCCCTATCATTCCACTGTAAAGTGGTCGTGGAGGTGCCACGGCAAAAAAAAGCACCCAGCACTCACTGTAAATGAGGTTGGTGTTAGGAAGGGCATCCAGCTGTAGAAATCAAGCCAGAATCAGTTCCCGTCCCACCCTTGCAAGCAGGGAAAAAGTTGACGTAAAATGAAATGAAATGATGATGATGATATATATATATATATATATATATATATATATATATATATATATATATATATATATACAGTAAGGGCATCTGATCATAGAAGACCTGCCAGAGAAATGGTCAAGATAACTGTTTAGCTGTGACAAAAAACAAAACAAACTCACTAGTTCTGGTGCCACAATAAAATGCACTTGGTTAAGTGTAGGATTATTATGTTAGTTAGATGCAAGCCCTAAGTCTATTGGAGCAATCGCTACAGTGTAAGAAAATATGTGAGATTTTAAGCCCTTGAAAGATCAGTAGCTGCAATTAAGCATTGACTTGATCTGTAATGACCTGTTCCACCTTTGCTAGCATGGCTAATCGGGTGGTATGCTCGGTAGAAACCCCACCTTGATGTTCCATAGAGGGTTAGTGGTAGATAACATTTATGATGTTCTTGGAGAGACTGTGGGCATTGATGAAAATTAATTAGCCACTCTTTTCTAGAGGAATATCAATCCAGGGCTTATGGATAACTTCAAGAAATCTCTGGCTGTGCAGTCCCATCAGCTGGGCCTGTCTGAGATGTGCACAGGACAAAGAAATCATATTGCATGCACTCATTGAATACTCGAGTATTGCTTACTTGTGGGTTTAAGTTGAACACTTGCTGTCACATGTGGGATGGATCCAACTATCAACTGAGTCCATTATGAAAATCACCCCACCATCTTTCTTTAGAGGGGAAGGATAGAATATTTGTATTTGCCTGGTGGCGATGGCAAAGAGTTAATGTGGTGGGTGTGTTTGAAAGTTTGAAGACAATCACTTTCCTCTCCAGTGAAGCCCTTCATTAATTTTTTCAGGTTTCACTTGAAGAGGAAAATTGGTGTGGTGAGGGAAGCACTACCTTCCAGCCAGTTTGTTTCAAGGTGGGTAAAAGTAACAAGTATAGTCCGAGTGAATGGGCTTGCCTTGAGCATATGCCTGTAGATTGGAGGAGAACAACAGGCTTTCTTCATGAGTGACACTCAGAGTGATCTGCCTTTTGGGGAATTATGTTTGATGTTTTTAAAGGTTTACTTTGTTAGTCTCAGTTATAAATTTTATTTTACATAGAAAAAAACCCACACTATACCATACTGTGCCATCTTTAATGTTTTCTTAATGTCAGCCCATTGCGGCTAATAAAAAAAATCACAAACAACAACAATACCAATAATGATTTCATTTATTGGCCAATAAACGAAACCATTATTATTATTGTTATTGTTGTTGTTATTGATATTTTTATTAGCTGCACAGGGCTTACATTAATAATAATTGTTTCTACTTTTGGCACAAGGCCAGCAATTACCCAGTACATTACTGGTACTTTATTTTATCGACCCCGTAAGGATGAAAGGCAAAGTCAACCTCGGCGGGATTTGAACACAGACCGTAAAGGGACGTAACTATGCTGGAAAGCATGGCGTCCGACTCTCTACTGATACTGCCAATCCACCGCCTTACATTAATAATAATAATAGCTATTAGGTACAGTGTGGAAATCCTTAAATGGAATGTAAACAAGCAAAAAGAACTAGATAAAAAGAAAAAGGAAATTAATAACTATCTACAGTATATTTCATAAGAAGGGTGATGTTGATAGACTGTACTTAAGGAGATCTGAATGTGGCAGAGGTCTAATGAGCATGGAGGATGGTGTTCAGATAGAGAAGAGCTGTCTACATAAATATGTGTCTGATAGTAATGAGCTAATGCTTAAGGCTGTATTGAAGGAGGAGACAATAAACTAGAGGATGTCCAAGAAAGAAGTAACAGCAAAGAGAAAGAACAATCAGAATGAAAAGGTCCCTCATAGCATCTTTTGAAAGAAAACAGAATTCAAAGATCCACGGACATGTTACAAGGAGAGGCTAGACTGCTCTGTAGGATCTGTGTGTGTGTAGAGAGGAAACTGTGGCTCACATTGTATCTGAGTGTAATCATCTAGCCTAGACTCACTCTAAAGTCATAGGAAAAGTGATTCACTGGCATTTATGCAAACTGAACAAATTACCTCATTCTGAGAAATGGTATAAGCATTAACGATCAAGTGAAGGTGCTGTGGGATTTCAGGATTAAAATGGACAATGAATTAGAACACAATAGGCCTGACCTGGTGGTTTTTGACAAGAAAAATTATCTTGCTTGATTATATATGTAGCTTACCTATTTGACACAAGAGTGCAAGAAAAGGAGGAGAAAATTAACCAGTACCAGGATTTAAAGTGGGAACTGAAAAGGATTTGGAACTGTCATGTGATCAAGGTTTTCCCCATCATCATAGGAACACTCGGTACTATCTTGAAGAGCTTCCAAGAACATTAGCCCAGTCATCTTTTTTTTGAAATGTAAGGCATGCCTATTGGGAACAGCAACAACCCTCATATACATCCTGAATATCTGAGGCTGCAAGTAGTAGCTTAATGTTCATTAGGGCAAATTTTCCAGTTAAATAACACCAATGACTGTGATATCAAAGTAATAATAATAGAAATGATGCTGCCATACTCAACAACGCCATCACTATCAATAATAATGATAGTAATAATAAGGTTGACATTCACATTATCATCTTCATTATTATTATTATTATTATTATTATTATTATTCTTTGAGTCTCAGTCATTGATGTTATTTAACTGGAAAGTTTGTTGAAATAAATATCAAGCCACTACCTGCAGCCTCAGATATTCAGGACGTTTCAGAGGGTTCTTGCTGTTCCCAGCAAGCATGCCTTTTGAAGTGTTCCAAAAAGCGGGGTGCGACCAATTTTCTTTAACCATCCTTGGAAACTCTTTGAGATAGTACCTAATGCGCCTATGACAATCGGGACCACTTTGACTTCATGGCAGTTCCAAATCCTTTTTACCTCCCATTTTAAGTCCTGGTGTCGGTTAATTTTCTCCCTCTCCTTCTCTTGCACTCTCGTGTCGAATGGACAGGCTATATCCACAATCAGGCATGATCTTTTTTCCTTGTCCAAAACCACCAGGTCAGGTCTATTGTGTTCCAGTTTCTTGTCCGTCTGTAACCTAAAATCCCACAGCACCTTCACCTGATCGTTTCCTATCACCAACTCTGGCTTATGCTCATACCACTTCTCAGAATGTGGTAAATTATTTACTTTGCATAGGTACCAGTGGATCACCCTGCCCATCACATCAAGTTTCCAGCCTTTATAGTGAGTCTGGGCTAGGTGTTTACACTCGGATACAATGTGAGCCACAGTCTCCTCTCTTTCTCCACAGATCCTACACAGTGGGCTAGCCTCCACCCTGTAAATATGGTGTTTCACCCACTTCGTTTTGAGGGCCTGCTCTTGCGCAGCCATTAGCATTCCTTCTGTAGCCTTTTTAAAGTCTCCTCTTTTCAACCAGTTCCATGTCTGTGGATCTCTAAATTCAGTTAGGGAGGTAAGCTCTCCCTTTCCCAAATTGTATCCTTCTTTCACGTTTCGCAGTATAATGGTCAGGGGGATCAGGGCAAGGACAAACAACAGAGAGGACAGACTATCTCCCTGGAAGATACCTCTCTTGATCTTCACGCCTCCCAAGGATTCTCCACCCAATGTTAACTCTGTTTCCCAGGACTTCAAACTTTTGCCCAACAACTGTCTGATGTTATCTGCCACCTTGAAGATCTCTACGCTTTTGGTTATCCAAGAATGAGGTACCATGTCGAATGCCTTTTTGTAGTCTATCCATCCCATGGCAAGACCAGTGTGTCTCCTCTTGCAATTCCTCATTACCATCTTATCAATAAGTAACTGGTCCTTTGTACTATGGGACTTCTTTCAGCATCCTTTCTGTTCGTCCGGTAACAAGTTCTTTCTGTGGAGGTGATGGTAGATTTCCCCAGACACAATGCTTGTTAACAGTTTCCACATTACGGACAGACATGTGATAGGTCTATAGTTGGTTATTATTATTATTATTATTATTATTATTATTGTTGTTCTTTGAGTCTCAGTCATTGATGTTATTTAACTGGAAGGTTTTTTGAAATGAATATCAAGCCACTACCTGCAGCCTCAGACATTCAGGACATATCGGAGGGTTCTTGCTGTTCCCAGCAAGCATGCCTTTTGAAGTGTTCCAAAAAGTGGGGCTGGACTAATCTTCTTTAACAATCCTTGGAAACTCTTTGAGGTAGTACCTAGTGCACCTATGACAATCGAGACGACCTTGATTTCATGGCAGTTCCAAATCCTTTTTAACTCCCACTTTAAGTCCTGGTATCGGTTAATTTTCTCCCTCTCCTTTTCTTGCACTCTCGTGTCAAAGGGACAGGCTACATCTACAATCAAGCACAATCTTTTTTCCTTGTCCAAAACCACCAGGTCAGGCCTATTGTGTTCTAATTTCTTGTCCGTCTGTATCCTAAAATCCCATAGCACCTTCACCTGATCGTTTTCTATCACCGACTCTGGCTTATGCTCATACCACTTCTCAGAATGTGGTAAATTATTTACTTTGCATAGATGCCAGTGGATGACCCTGCCTATCACATCATGTCTCCAGCCTTTATAGTGAGTCTGGGCTAGGTGTTTACACTCGGATACAATGTGAGTGAGCCACCATCTCCTCTCTCTCCCCACTTCGTTTCACCCACTTCGTTTTGAGGGCCTGCTCTTGCGCAGGCATTATCATTCCTTCTGTATCTTTTTTTAAGGTCTCCTCTTTTTAACCAGTTCCAAAGTCTTTGGATCTCTAAATTCCGTTTTCTTAATGAAGGTACTATGAAGGGATTTTTCATGAAGGTTGCTCTTCCTCCTTGGACATCTCTTGATCTATTGTCTTCTCCCTTGCCATTCTGAGTTCAAATCGCGCCGAGGTTAACTTTGCCTTTCATCCTTACAGGGTTGATAAAATAAAGTACCAGTAATCCACTGGGTAATTGCTGGCCTTGTGCGAAAAGTAGAAACAATTATTATTATTATTAGTAGTAGTAGTAGTAGTAGTAGTAGTAGTAGTAGTAGTAGTAGTAGTAGTAGTAGTAGTAGTAGTAGTAGTAATAGTAGTAGTAGTAGTAGTAGTAGTAGTTACATTGAAATACTGCACAGTGTGAAAGAATTATTTTGGTTTGTCATATTGCAAAGATCATGAAATAATTACATTAAGTTTGGAGTCTGACTGAAATTCTATATTTAGTCACTGTGAAAGAAGACGAAAGAATTGGTAAACTTTCTCTCAACAGACAGAAAACATCTCTTCCTACTACTACAACCACAACAACACGACTATAACAATCATCATCATTGTCACAATCTTCACTCTCTCACCACCATAGTCATCATTTTATTTGCACGTGGAGACATACATGTTTTAAATTTTGTTGCTTGTGACTGCATTCTACTGAGATTAGAGTAATATCATCATTGTCATCATTGCCATCATTATCGTACATCCATTTTTCCTGCTAGCAAGGGCTGAATGGGTCATTACTGAAGCAGATTACTGACTCTCAGATGAGACTTGCATCTCACTTACATACTTTCCTGCACTCTACCAAATCTTCTGATGGACCAAGTGCCTGCATATTGCTTACATACATTCCTGCACTCCACATTTTTCATGGAACCGGCTCTAGGGTAGTTGTCATGTCTTCAATACAGCTAAAGAATCCTTCTAATCTTTTGTTTTGCAAGTTTTTACAGCTGGGTACCTTCCTTTCACCAACCACTTTACAGGATGTACTGGGTGCGTTTATCGTGTAGTTCAGTAGATTACTATATTTTCTTTTCTTTTACTGTTTTCAGTCATTAGACTGTAGACATGATGGGGCACTGCTTCCAAAGAATTTAGTCAATTATAGCAACCCTAGTACTTATTTTTTCAAGTTTGGTATGATCTTGTTTTGTCAAAATACTACATTATGAGACATAAAAACACAAACACATACACACACTAAGTTTTCATCTATAAAATTTCATTTATAAGGCTATAGTAGAAGACATATAGCTAAGGTGTCAGGCATTGAGAATGAACCTGAAAACATGTGGCTGCAAAGCAAACTCTTAAATCACAGACATACCAACAGCTATGTGGAGTATTGTTCTATAAGTTAAGGTATGTCAGATATAGCATTTTTGCTTATATTTGTTTGATGTGAGACAAACACTTATTAAGCTTGCAGGATAAACTCACTGGCCTTAGTTTAAGGATTAACCCTTTTGATACCTAACTGCATAAAACCACCCAAAAATGTTTATTCATATATTAAATCCTTCTCTCATGATTTTATTTAAGACATTTTTGTTATTTAATGCTCTAATAATCTAATAATTAGCTTATTAATGAAAGAATGTGTTATTAAAGTCTAAACTGGTACAGTACTTTTTTTAATTCTGTGGAGAATCTGTTGGTCATGGATTAAGGAAACTCTTATCAACCAACAGTCCATTGAGGGTTTCCGAAAATCGACCCTACAACTAAATTTTTAAGTCGGTGCTGATATCCCTCGAGTGACATTAACTGCTAGTCAGTCAGCAAATCACAGCAGCAGTAGCAGATGGGCTGGGACTAGTTAATTTAGCAGCATGAGTTTACCAATATGGAGGACTTGACCAAAATTTTAAAAAACAATTGGGAGTTAATTATGATAATAAGGGTTTAGATCGATATCCAGTGATTTTGAGCTCATTGTTTACAACTTGCTCAACAAAATCATTTGGAGCACATGCATAGGATCATTTTGTAAGATAACGTTCCTAGCCAGAAGCTTAAGCTATGGAAATAGTGTAACTATTGTATTGACAGATTATCATATGAAAACGTTAAAGTATTCCCAATTGAAACAGTCAGTAACCTCCTAATTTAGCACACAATAATCCACATTTACACATATATATCATCATTTAACATCCATCTTTGATGTTAGCAAGGGTTGGACAGGTTGTAACATACCAGACCATGACCCCAGCAAAGCTATTGACCTCTCAGATGGGCTGGGTACTTTACTTACCTCTCTCTTACATTCTCAAACTCGACCAATTCTTCTGGCAGACCAGGGGCCTGCATCTCACTCTCTAATAAATGCATTTTATAGTGGAACCAGCATTAGAGATGTTGTCAGGCCTTTGATACAGCTGCAGATTGCTCCCAATCTTTTGTTTGGCAGGTTTTCTACAGCTGGATCCACTTTCTATCACCAACCACTATACAGAGTGTACTTGGTATGTTTAATGTACAAATCACTAACAGTATAGTGATTGTCATATCTTTGATACAACGGAAATATTCTCCTGACTTATTTTTGGCAAATGTTCTACAGCTGGATTCCTTTCCTCCCACTAACTACTTTACAGAGTGCTTTGAGTGCATTTATCACTATCACTAGGCAAATTGTCATGTCTTTGATACAATTGCAGAATCCTCCCAAAACTTTGTGTGTGTGTGTAGGGGGGGGGGGTGATAGGCTTCCACACAGACAATCTGAAACTATAGTAGAAGACACATGCCTAATGTGCCATATTGTGGGTATGAAACCGAACTCAAAACTATATCATTACAATATAAACTCCTTAACCACACAGCAATTCCCGCACCTACTATGTACAGTAAAACCATTTTATATAATGATTTATTGAAATGTTCAGTGGGGAAATCATTAGAGTGTAAGCTTATAGAGTGTGAGTGATGATGAGGTAGTGACTTTTGAGTATTCAGAGAGAAGACTATAGAGAAATTGGTGTAAGTGTGTGTTCCCTTGGGTGTCCTAAGTAATTATGATTGTGTATAAAAGAGTTAATTAGTATTGCTTATTGATGACAGCTAATAGGTAAAACTAATGAAGAAGGTGAGAGTGCAATAAAAATACTAAGAGGAGTAGCTGGTATTTTCAAAGAGATGAAATGATCTGAGATATCAGAATTGATACTACCATAGAATTGTTTAAAGCATATCAGAATGGAGAAACTAATCAAGCATAAACATATTGATGATGTAGAATATATTGTTACTGACTGTAATGGCTGAATAATTTACCAAGCAATTAGAAGTCACTCTTCATTGATCAGATTTTCCTTTCTCTTAACATCACTGTGATAATGACTGGCCTACTGCCCTGAGCTCTCAATGAACAAATCCAGTTTTAATCCAAAGTTTGACAATGATTATGATGATGATAACAATGACAATGACAACAACAAAATTTAGTTTTATGAGATGAGCTTCCACTACCTCAGTTCCCACAGTTTTCTTTGTCTTCCATATCCATAGCTTTCTTCCACTCAGGTACTTTTTCAGTTAACACTCATCATCCCTAGCATTACATGTCTGTACTAACATAACATTTTCTTCTGCTTACTACATGTGATTTCTTTTGGGCTTAGCTTTTCTCTCAAAGCATCTATTGCTAATTATTTTCTAAATATCGTTTGACGATTTTTAAGTCACAGAAGTTTGTCTTTATTGTTCCAGAAACCCAAGGTTTCATGTTTAAAACATATTGTTTTATTTCCCTGTAAATTACTATTTTGGAGTCACTCTAAGTACCTGTTAAAATATCATAGATATGAAAGTAAGTGCATTTCTGTTTCAGTAACCCTTTCATTTCTAATGAAAGACACTGCCTATGATTTTCAAATAGTTTTGAAATAATAAAAAACTTGGAGGGGTGTCATAGCATAGCAAACTTTCTCATTGTTAAGCTGGTGCTTGGAACATAAAGATCTTACATAAATTTATCAGGGAAAGCTTTTAGATACATATAAACACTTTATAACAAGTAGTTTTCTAACATAGAACTAGGGGTTTAATATCAAAAGGTGTTAACTATTACCAACTTAATCTTTTTACCATATTTCTAAGACACTGCCTAATCAACAATTTGGTGATTTAGTAACATTGTGAAATTTTTAAACAGGTATTTCAAACATATGACAAAGGTTTGGACTTAAAATTATGATAAAAGAATTTTAGATGAATATAAACACTTTGAAACAAATAGTTTTGTTTCATCGAGCCATGGGTTGTTTCAGATGGTTTGGTATCAAAAGAGTTGACTCAATCTTCACTATTTTGAAAACTGGTCTCAGCTAGCAGCTACTTAAAAAACTTACAGTTATCAGATGGGGAGGCTATTTTGCATATTGTTATTAGTTTATGGAAAATTGTAATGGAAATGTTCAAATATGAATAGATTACATTTTAATTTAGTTCCTAGAATTGGTTTTAAAGCAAATTTCAATAAGAAATCAAGTTGAAGATATGCTGTGTATATCTAGTTTAGAATAGGTATACCGTAACCTGGCATGTTATATGAAGCAACTAAAAGGATATAGGAAAAGAAAGGTATAGAATATTGCTTTAAAAAAGCCCTGATGAATAACATGTTTGTCATACCCTGCCCCCATCTAACTGCCCCTGGCTAACCATTGCTTCAGGAGGAAGCATTCCCTTAAAACAATTAGCAGGTTGAAAATAATAACATAACAGGTTTATCTATAATTTGTAGTAGTGATGGTAATAGTAGTAGTAGTAGTAGTAGTAGTAGTGGTAGTGGTAGTGGTAGTAGTAGTAGCAGCAGAAGCAGCAGCAGCAGCAGCAGCAACAGTGGTGGCATTTCTAGTGATGTTTGTGATTGTGTTGTTTTTTGGTGGTGGTGTTGATGATTATGTTGTCTGAGGAGGTGATGGTGGTTGTGTTCTTTTTAGTGTTGGTTGTAATTGTGGTTGTGGTGTTTGTGGTGGTGATGGTAGTGATGGAGATGGTGGCAATGTAGTGGCAGTATTATGTTTGTGGTGATTGTGCAGTTATTGGTGGTTGTGATTGAGGTGTTTGTGGTGGTGCTGATTTTAATGATGAATGAGCAGAGAAGATATTGGTTATAAAATATCTCATCAGTGAAACTTTGATGTTACACATAACTAATATTGACATGAAGTGTTGATGTCAATACAATGGATACTGCAGCGACTTCTGTCAGACAAATAGAAAGATCAAACTGTCTCTTATTCAATTCATCATTTTAACTGAAGAACACATATGAAACATTGTGGAGCAGCAGGGGACACAACAAACAACAACAAAACAATCAACATACAGAAGAGAGTACAATACACACAATACAATATATGTGTCACAATACATAACATTACAAAACATGTTCCATAAGACAAACATAATGAGCCTCTGAAACAATTTCTATGTAGCAGTTGCTTGATCGTCAAGAAATAGCAGTTAAGTTTTCCTCAAGTAACACTCTAACATTATCATATCCTTTCATTACCATATTTCTAATGAAAGATACTGCCTAAGATTTTAAAATAATTATGAAAAATAATCAGGAATTTGGAGAGCTTTTGTTATTAATCTGGTGTTTTGAACATAGTGTAATAAAGGTTCTCACATATTTATAACGAAAAGAACTCTTTATGATTTTCAAATGAGTTTGAACATAATAATTTGGAGGCATTTAATAATATAACTAACTTTCTCATTATTTGTCATGTGTTCGAAGCATAACTTTCTTACATAAAATTATCATGATTTAGATTCGTATGAACACTTTAAACGAAACAATTGTGTATCATAGAAACAGAAGCAGTTTCAGGTGGCTTGGTGTCAAATAGCTTTAAAAAGGGAAGAAAAATTCAACACCACCAGCAAGACAAATTCACCATAAAGCATGTCAAAAATATGAAAATGTCAAACATCTTGAGAATTGTTGTCTTTGATGAACTCAAATATTCACAGATATATTACTAATAAATCCTATATTTGGTAGAGTAAATATATTTCAAGGATTTTGAATGTAAAACAAAAATTTTACTAATCACATTGCTGTTAGAAATGAGCTATTTTTCTCCAACTTAATGTCAAATTTCTCAAGAATCATAGACTTGGTTACTGCCAAAGAGGCAGTAATAGTAGAATTGATTCTACATCCTGGAACATCTTTGATTGTAGGTCTGCTTGAACAAAGCAGATCTGTACTTAACCAATAGTGCAGACACAATACACACTAATTAACAGAATCCAGACTGCAAAACACCAGCCAACAGAACCCACAAGCACAATACATATCAGTCAACAGAACTCACAGCACAACACAACACAACCCACACTGTACAACGCCAGTCAACAGAATCCACACAGCACAACATGACACAACAGAACCCACACTACACAACACCAGTCAACAGAACCCACACAACACATCACAACACACACCACACACCAGTCAACAGAACCAACAAAACACATCATAACACACACCAGTCATCAGATACACACAACACATCCAATCTTTTTCTCAAACATAAGGTAAAGAATGACTTCACCAACTATCATTGTCTATTTGGGAGCAACTTATTCTATAATTCTCAAGAAATTTGATATGAAGTTGAATGGAATGGAGCAAAATTTGAATTAATTAATGAAAAAATTTGTAACAATTTCCTTAAATTATCTTATTTTTAAGATGGTATTTGCAACCTAACTTGATAAAAGGGTCTTGATGAAAGATATGAATTTAAATAGGAACATTTTAAAATTAATGGTTTTGTTTCATCGGGCCTGGGGTGGTTTTGGGTAGCTTAGAGTCAAAATTGTTAATATTGTGATTAATATTCAATGAATGCTAGCTTTGGTTGATAATCGAGTTAAATCTGATATTGCTAACTGTAATGGTTTAGTCATTAACATAGTCAGATGTAATATTGTGATGGCATCAACATAGCTTAGTATATTGAATTACAGATATATACCTAGTTGACATTCGATATACGTTGAGAAGGCGTACAAATATTAGTCACTGTTAGTTATATAGAGTCTCTATTTGAGTCTAATGCTTGGGCATAATTTTGTGTCGCAACATCCTTCAGTGGTATATTAGTTGAAAGTTTGATCAAGCCACTTCCTTTCCCTAGAAGTTTGCTTCTGTGAAGATTCCACCTGTTACTTCCTTCACTAACTGAGTTCCAAACTCCAAACCTATTTTCTCTGCCTACTCAAAAGTATTCTTTATCATCATCATCATTTAATGTTGATTTTTCCCTGCTAGCAAATGTTGGTAAAGTTTTTACAGACCGAGTCAGTACTCAAGAAGTGTTACTGACCTCTCAGATGAGCTGAGAGCTTACATCTCTCTTACATACATTTGCAAGCTCTACACCAGGTACATTTTATCAGGGCATCCACGCTATTGATATTGCGATGTCTTTACCACAACTGAAGCATCTCCTTGACCCTTTGTTTGGCAAGTTTTCTATGGCTGGATGGCCTTCCTATCACCGACCACTTTACATAATGTACTGGTGTGTATATCATGTAGATTACCAACTCTAGAAAGGTTGTTATGTCTTTGATGCACAACTGAATAATCCTTATGACAATGTGTTTGATTACAAATTTATAAGAAACGAAGTAAACAGCCTAATCAAAGAAGGTACCATAGAACCAAATAATTCACCATAGAGAGCTCAGATTTTAGTAACAAAAATATAATGAAAACCATAAGCAACACCTAGTCATTGATTTTTCAATATTTATCGACACTTTTCCAGTGTCTGTAATTGAGTAGTTAATAATTTTGTTACCATGTTTCTAAAAAAAAAACGATAAAAAATGTCGAGGGATTTATCAAAATAGCTAATTTTTCATTAGATAACTGATGGAATATAACTTGAACATTTCTTATTTAAAATTACGAGGGGAAGTTTTGTATTATATGGTTAATTCATACAATATCTGGCATGAAGAAGAGCACCCAGTTATAGAAACTAAGAAAACGAGCAAAATATAGCCACCTGACCAGTCTAGCCTCAGTATGCGACAACCCATCTAACCTAAACAAGAATGGAAAATAGATATTAAACAGTGATGATGATAATGTAACTCAGCATTTATATATTGAAGCTAAGGCGATGTGAAACAAGATTATAATTGTTTACCATTGATGATTAAAGACCATTCTTACACTGCTATTCAAGTCTTGGTAGAATTATTCTTGACATACAAGAATTCCATTTAGCTATATACACTCTGTAGCACATGATGTTTTCAATAGGCGATAGACTAAATTATGCCGCAGAGTAATCTTAGCCCTTTTGTGATTGTATATCCAATGAAATGCACTATATTTCAATTAATTAATGCTTTAGCAAAGAGAATATCTGTAAAAAGCTTTTTGTATGTGTTGTATTATTTAAATCTGACAATATATTGAATGATAGATAAAAATATAAATTTAAGAATAATATTTGGAGAAAATAGTTTGACGCACATAAGTTAACATTTTATATATAAATAAACAAAGAAGAGAGGAAACTTGAAAGAGTACATGAATTTCAATTAAGATTTAGAGAAAACAATGAAAATGTTTAAATAGTTTTTTCAAGAAGGTAGTATTTTCTACAGTATACAACTTGTTTGTGTTCTATCTTTAAAAATATTTGATTATGTAAACTTTTAGTCACATCTGACATGATGCTCTTAACTCTTGATTTAAAATAGTGGCTAGTCTACTATATTTGGCTGCTTGTAGTTCTTCCATTAGATATCTTTACAGGTTATTTTGGGTACATAAATATATGTATGTATGTATGTTCTTAGGTAAAAGTTGTAGAGATTTATGAGCCTTGTGAAGCTGCTTTTATCAATAGCAAAACAGTTCTAGTGTATTCAGAGAATTTTTGGTTGAGATTTACAATTCTGAAGGTAATTAGCCAGAAAGTTACTGACAACTATTTCTAAAATGACAATATATTAAGGATATATGTAATATTGGTTCTAATGTAGGACTATAACAGAGGAAGTTGAGTATAAAACCTGATAAATGTGGGCATTATAACTACATATATATGTGAGTAACCTAGCATATTTGTTCTTTTGTACCCTACCTGCATTATTTTTTCTTTTACTAGTTTTAGTCATTTTACTGCAGTAGCCATGTTGGGAACAACCTTTATATAAAAATACAAGTTTGGAATTTGGAAAGATTATTTATGTACATTTGGGTCAAACAGCATAACTGTTTCCAGTAGGATTGTGAGATTGTGATAGATATGTTAAGAGTTTGAAAACTCAGCTTTAAGTGATAAAGGTTTTCAATTGAAACCAAGCCATGTGTATGTGCTTGTATACGTATGTATAGTTGTATTGATGTATGTGTGTATTTATAAATGTATGTGTGAGCCTACATAAGGATGCAGACATGACCAAGTGGATTTTGAAATTTGCTTTGCTATGTTGAAGTCCTGGGTTTATTGCCACAGAGTGACATTTTAGGAAATGACTTGAGTATAGCATTGGGTCAACCCTAACCTTGTGTGTAAAATTGTGGAAACTTTGTGGAATTTCTTTGATGAATTATACTTGCAGTTTAAACATCCAACATTGTCACATATTGTGGATCCCTGATTCAACTTGTGAATTACATTAAGAGTACACATATCTGTTGAATATTCAGCCACCTTCACATAAATTTACAAGTCAGCTGTATAATTGATCAATCAACTGAATGCTCATCCTCAAAGGCAATGGAGGAGTCATTATAGAATAGACTGCTCACACAATTATTATCATTAGAACATTTAATCTATAAATGAAAATGTTTTCATTAAAGTGCAAATGTCATAGAGTTCCTGAGTATTTAGCAAACATTTCTGGAATCTGGTATAACATTAAAGTCTGTTAGTTTTTGTAGGTATGTTGTGTATATCAAGAGACATTTAGTGAATTCTTTTTCAAGTTACATCATGCAGGAAATGTGACTAAAATAGAGGAAATGTTTAATAGTGATCTTTTACTATATAAAGGAAATATTCTTTGTTACCATGAGTTGTAATCTATCAATAGTGTACTGCTAATAGAAAGATTCTAATCTTCATATTTTGTATTGCTGTTGAGTTGCTCTGTTCTGCTTCAATAGACATTGTTTTATTATTTGGTGTGTGAAGGGCGGTGGATTGGCAGAATTGGTAGAGCATCAGACAATATGATTTGCTACATATAGTTATGCTCCTTTACATTCTGAGTTCACATCTCACCAAGGTTAGCTTTGCCCTTCATCCTTACTGGGTCAATAAAATAAAGTACCAGTAATACACTGGGTCATATTAATCGACTTTGCCCTTCTCCAAAATTGTTGTCCTTGTGCCTAAATCAAAAATCATTATTTGGTGTGTTCTTTAAGGGTGGAGTATTAGCAGAATTGTTAGTGATGGACAAAATGCCAAGCAGTATGTAGTCCTGTCCCTTTGTGGTCTGAGTTCAAAATCCTGCTGAGGTCAACTTTGTATTTCATACTTCTGAGGTCGTTAAATAAAGTACCAGTTAGGCACTGGGATCGATTTAATTGACATTTCTTCTACACCAAATACATATTATGTGTGGATGTATTATTGGATGCAACATGACTAAATAGTAAAGAAATTCACTTTGCAAAAATAAAGACCCAGGTTTGATCCCACTGCATGTAATTTCAGACAAGTGTCATATACAATAGCGTCAGTTTGATCCTACGCTTGGGAAATTAGGTATGCAGTAATTGTTTGAAAGCCCATCAGATAGACTGTACTTGTAATTCAAAGAGTTAACCAAGTTACACATTATGTCACATTGAATCTCCCTGAGAGTTATGTCTGTTGAACATTGTGCTAATTAATTTCACAAGCAGGCTGCTCTGTTGATCAAACAACAGGAAGACACATTGTCAAAACTGAGGGAAGTTCATTCCATTTTAGTATAAAAAGGAAGGTCAGTAATCATGGTATTTACAGGGATACAACTATTCCATGTTTGCATGACTAAATGGACATAATGCATTAACAGCAATATAACTGGATAGCACTTACTACCAATGTCTATTGTCTATGAAATATGGTGCCTCAATAAAACGCACCCAGCCCACTCTGTAAAGTGGCAGTGGTGGTGCCATGATAAAAAGCCCCCTGTTAGGTAGTAATGGGGATACCACAATATAATGCACCTAGTACATACAGAATGGAACATGTAAGTCAGGCAAAGTCAGATGTTATAGCCTCTTAATATAACAACTACTCATCTGACCCATGAACGCCTTGAAAATAGGTGTAAAATGTTGATAATTGTTTCTACTTTTGGCACAAGGCCAGCAATTACCCAGTACATTACTGGTACTTTATTTTATCGACCCCGTAAGGATAAAAGGCAAAGTTAACCTCGGCGGGATTTGAACTCAGAATGGCAAGGGCAGTATGATAATGATATACATATATATCTGCTTTGTTGATTCTGTTTACTTTTGCACACACACATTCACACACACACACATAGATCAAAAATAAATAATAGATTGGAAATGCTTGAGGCAGAGTGGCTGCTACAGCAATTTAATATGTGCATATTTCAGACACATAGGCCAGTTAAGGAGAAAAAACACATTGCTTTGAACTGTTTCAGCTCCACATTTGAACAGAGGGTATTAACCATGAAATATCATGTTGAAATACACTACGTAAAACATTACTTTGTTCTGTTTTATTTGTCATCATTTGCTCTTTATATTTTTCTACCGCGCTGTACCGGCTTTTTGAAAATTATGGGTCTTTTATTATATATATATATATAAAGAGAACACATAATATTACCAGAAAATAACCAGTAACATGCTATTTTTTAAGCTGGTCCTCCCAGATATCAACACTCATTAATATTTGTATAGGAAGGCTAAGACTTAAGTTTTTTTTTAAATTTATAAATTAAGAAAAGTGTGATAGTTTCACAAATGAATATTAGGTGATTAAACGTAATTGTAGCGACAATAGTAGTAGTAGTAGTAGTAGTTGTAGTAGTAGTGTTGAAAAGTCCTGCTATGTAATAACAACAACAACAACAATAATAATAACAATAGCAAAATAACAACTACAACAGTATAATAACAATAAAAGAAATTTAAATCCAAACTGTATATTTTAATTCAATAATAAAGAAAAAATAAATAAAGAAAATTCATATTTTTAAGCAATATTGAAAATTTTCAAGAGTTTTTATTGAATTTATGTATTCTAATTGTAATTTCAATTTCCAATGATCCTTACCTGTCAGTAATTTCACTTTGTGAAAATATCTCAATCAACTTGAATAATTAAATTTCAATTAAATCAATTAGGAAGTCATTTCTCAATATTTTTTTCTAAAGCCTAGAGGCTCACCTATCCACAGTTTATTCCAATGACTGAAAGCAGTAGACACCTCTCTGGTACTCATATTTTCTGCTTTGCTCAATAACAGTGAGAGAATCAAACCCATGACATTGTGATCATGAACCCACCACTCTAACCACTAAGTCTCCTCAAATTGGAGACGACCCAAGGGAGAGGTGATGGAATTAAACCAAGCAATGGATTAAATCTACCCCCTTTGTTATCCATAAATGTTAAATCCCAATTCTTCTGGCTGGAACGATATCAGACTAAACAGAAAAGCAAACCCCTGAAATGCATCTGTATTCTCTAATAACTACACATAGATGATGAGAGATAGTCTGTTTTGATTTTGAGGCTCATCAGTCCAGAACTTATCTCAGTAGCAATGGTGTTAAGTGAGTTAGAGTACAAGACTCCACTCTGGACAGGACATTAGTCTGTAACAGGATTTACAACCCGCTGCTGCTGATATTCATTTCTTTACCAGCTGAATGGCCTCTGGCAATGTGAAATGAAATGTCTTATTAAGGGACACAATGTGCTCCCAGGTTTGGTAATCAAATCCACACCCTCATGTTCATAAACCAAATTCCCTAACCCCAAAGCCATAAGCTTTCAGTTTGTAGTTTTAGTATACAATTATAATTTAGGGGTAGTAGACAAGAGAATGATAAGAGTGTTGGACGAAATGCTTCACTGTAATTGATCTGGCTCTTTACACTAGTACTTGTTATTTTCAGTTTTGTTCTTTATTTCCTTATTCTCTATTTGTCAAACCACTAAGTTACAGGACTTCAAAAAATAGTACCAGTCGTTAAGTGGTTTAAATGTAAGCATGGACACACACACATATATATATATTTGTTGTAAGGTTGCTTATAATATATATATATATATATATATATATATATATATACCTACAACAGGAGGGTTCATTACCATTTCCATCCACTAAATTTCATCTGCAAGGGATTGGTCAACTGAAATACACTTGCTCAAGGTGCGATGTAGTGGAACTGAACCTAAAATGACATAGTTGCAAAGTGAATTCCTTAACTGCATAGCCATGGTCTGCACCTAGGATGCAAAATAAAAAATGTGAACGTAATTTTGTAATTCGATTCTAGAAGGGATTCTGAAAAATATTCTTGGAGTTACCAAATTAAAGGAATAAAAAATCATATACTAATAAATAAAACTTCCAGAATTTTCTGTCTAATTTAAGATGTTTTAACAGAATTTAAGTTTACAAAAACGTGTTATCGATTTATGATATGTGTAGATGTGGATGTATGTACATGTGTTGGTATGTGTGTATGCATATATATATATATATTTATATATGTGTGTGTGTGTGTGTATATATATATATAAGCATACATATATACATATATGTATGCATATATATATGCATGTATGTTATATATATATATATATATATATATATACCTATACATGTAAGCATATATCCATACACACATATATGTGTGTGTATGTATATAGGTATATATATGTATGTATATATATAGGTATATATATGTATGTATGTATATATATATATATATATATATATATATATATATATATATATATATATATATATATTTATATATATATATACACATATATATACCTATATACACACACACTCATATATATGTGTGTATGGATATATGCTTACATGTATAGGTATATATATATATCTAAAGGAGTGAAATATGAATAAGTAAATTATTTGTATGTATTTCTGTAAGCATGTAAACTGAATTCAGAACCTTAGGATGACATCTATTATGCAATGTTATGTAAGCAGATAACATTTAAGTTGACAATTTATATTACCACCCTTACTTTCAGTAATTGTTATGTTGATGTTAATACTAATTCACAGTGAAGTTAATCAAACAAATATGTTAATAATATATATATATATATGTATACACACACATTTATATACACATAGGTATGTTTATAAGACACAGGCATCTGACCGAACTTACCTCAGATAGGACAAACCGTTTAACCCATGCTGGCATGGAAAATTGACGTTAAACAATGATGATGATATATATATATATATATATATGTATATATATATATATTAGAAAATGAGGTTTTTTTACAAAATGAAAAATAACCAAAGTGTCCTACACGAGTGAAAGTATAAAGAAAAAAAGATGAAATCGAAAATGCAACTGGAGTCTTATTTTTTTTAAATATCTATATATCTATATATACATCTGTGCGATGTGAGAAAAACCACAGACCCTCCATCTCAACTCTACTTTTGAAAAGCAGAAGAACTGCGAAACCGGTAAAGGAACCAAATAAATATATATATATTTTTTTTTAATAAGACTCGTTGCATTTTCGATTTCATCTTTTTTTCTTTATATATATATATATATATGTATGTATTTGTGAGTGAATAATAATAATATTATATATTATTAATATTCGGTTTGTTTGCAAGTAAACAGTCTAATTAACATCATGTGTGTTTTCTAGATGGCCAACATCATGCTTCTGTTCCAGTGGTAGCTGAGAGAAAAGAGTCGCCAATTGTTTTGGCAGTTTTGCTCCTTATTGAGACCATGTATTCTCGTCACCGCTACCCGCTGAACTGCTAAGAATACATAGCATTCTCAAAAGTATACATTTGCTGATTATTCTAAGTTTCCAAAAATTTAAAAAGAAAATTGTTTTCACTCTTAACATGGTGGATACTAAATGTATTCCTGAGGGAATAATTATAATATTATTAATATTCAGTTTGTTTGCAAGCAAAAAGCCTCTTTAATGCCATGTGTGTTTTCTAGATGACTAATGTCTTCCTTTTATTCCAGTGGCAAAGCAAGCCATAAGAGGACATTTTTCAGTATCACGGGCACTTCAGCAACAAAAGATTTTTCTTTTTTAAATACCATGCAAGCGTAAATTAATCTTATATATATATATACACATATATATACATATAGTAAGCTGAAATATGAAGAAAGTCTTGGTATCTCAAAATGTGTTTATCAAATCTGAAGTGTGGAGGAAAAGTTGAAGGAAATTTTTCATCAGTCTTCCAAGTTATATTGCAGAAATCTGAAAAATGATATTTATATTTGACATTTCACATTTAAAATACCTGCTTTATATTCTTGTATTATTATTTTTTTAATTCCATATATTATACAACTTGACAGGCATAAATATCTTGCAATCATTGAAAATTTACACCATTGAAATATATTGCTGTAGTAAACATACATAAATAGTTGTTTAATGCTAATATTATAAATTTTCAGAAAATGCAGTAAATTTGGCTGATATTTTGATCAGTTTTTAATGTTAATGCTAAATAATAAAATATTAAACTTTTCAAAACTTTTCGGTGTGTGAAAACGGAAAGAGTTGAAATAGTAATGTAATTTTCAATGCTATTTTCTGGTCATGAAAAATTGTTTTCAGTATACTTCTGGCTGGGTTATGGACAATAGCTAAAATGAGGTATATTATGTAAAATCGATTTTAGTTTGGTACTAATGTTGACTTAAAGGGGGAAAAAAGAACAATACAGAAATAGTTTAAATCCTGAAAGACTAAACAGAGAGGGGGAAAAAAGTAAAAATAATATACAAGAAAGACAAATATATTGTAAACAGTCAAATAGTTAAAGTTTGAATTGAAGATGTTGGACCTGAATAAAAGAAATAGGCAAAATGCTAAATACATACTAAAGTGTAAACAACTGCAAAAGGAATTCAATTTCTGGATTGGCAGTATTGGTAGAGGGTTGAACGCCATGCTTTGCAGCAAAGAGTTACGACCCTTTATGATCTGAGTTCAAATCCCGCCGAGGTTAACTTTACTTTTCATCCTTATGGGGTCGATAAAATAAAGTACCAGTAATGCACTGGGTAATTGCTGGCCTTGTGCCAAAAGTAGAAACAATTATTATTACTATTATGTCATTATAGGCTAAGCATCGGCCAACATGCTTTGTGGTATATAGTTATGGCCCTTTATGTTCTGAGTTCAAATCCTGCCGAGGTTAGATTAGACTTTCATCCTTACTGACTTGATAGAATAAAGTACTAGTAATGCACTTTCTACTCTCCTAAAATTGTTGGCCTTATGCTTATGATTGGCTGGTTTAAACGTATATTTGTTTGCCCCCATAAGTTTATTATTTTTATCTGTTTAAAATGCTTGTTTTGTTATCATTTTTGTTGTAAAGAGGACATAAGACATCAGCTTTGCCCTAAAAAAATGAGACCCCATAATATTTGAATTTTATATTCTAATATTTGAATTTTATATTTGAATTTTATATTCTAAATTTACACCCTCAAGATTAAAAAAAAAATTCAAAATGGAGGAAAACAGCCCCTCGGCATCCACTGAACACAACATCCAAGTGAGTAACAGCTAAGATAATAGCAATATCCCTTCCTCACTAACATCACTATAGACCACCACAAAGATGGCCACTGTTGCCAACAACAACATAGCTAAAAAAATACGAAACGGAGTACTGAAAACTGATAACTTTAACACCATCGTCACCATCATAAAATTTCAAAATAGTAAAACAAACACAACAAAAGACAACAACACGCGAAAACAAAAACTGATACCATCACCATTACAGCTACAAAAACATGGCACAGAAACAAACAACAAAAATAACAGCGACATAAGAAAAATGACAACACAAATGGAAACAACAACCTGATCAGCAACAGCAGCGGCAGCAACAACAACAGTAACAGTAAAAGCAATGAAAATGTACACAATGAGATGGGTTCAAACAAACTGAAGCTGCCTCCAACAATATACAGAAGCCTTTTTCTCAGATGACGGCCTCTTTTGCAGGGCAACAAAAAAATTGAAAAAAAGTCAAATGAGGAGGATTAAGGAAGGCAACGTTATTGTTAAAAATCAGGGGACCTGGTGGAAGAAGTGCAGATATGTGCTATTCCAAAGAGATCCATCTACGACCTCCATCTCATGTGATACATCATAGAGAGGGTGGCTAAGAATCCTGGCAGAGGTGGGCCCTGATCAGCTTAGATCAATCGAATGCATTCGATAGGCTCAATCATTGTGACTTCAGGTCCCTTTTCTGATATCTGCTCAGTGGCTAGAGTGAACAGTCACCTCTCGAAACTGTTCAGCATCATGTGCTTGGTTGGCAAAATTTTCCCCCTCTCATCCCTGTTGTAAATTTTATTTTACACAAAAAAACCCACACTGTATTGTCCTGTACCATCTTTAATATCTCCTTAATGTAAGCCCTGTATGGCCAATGAAGAAAGCATTATTATTATTATTAGGGCAGTGGATTGGCAGTATTGGTAGAGGGCCAGACGCCATGCATTGCAGCATAATGTTACAGCTCTTTACGGTCTGAGTTCAAATCCCGCCGAGGTTAACTTTGCCTTTCATCCTTACGGGGTCGATAAAATAAAGTACCAGGCAGGCACTGGGTCGATTTAATCGAATTTCCACTACCCCCAAATTGCTGGCTTTGTGCCTACATAAGAAACCATTATTATTAAATCAATCCCAGTGCAAAGTACCAGTAAGGCCTAAAGTACCAGTGTACTAAAGTAGAAATCATTATTATTGTTGTTGTTATTCTTTTAGGGTTAGGGTTTCAAGCACTTCTAATAGGAAGATGTTACAGGGATGTTAAGGAAATATTTTATGACTATAAGCCTTTCCTGATATGCCAACACTTTTAGTTGCTTCTTACAACTAATTATCCATTCCCATATCAACATTTTATATCCGTTTTCCCATGAATGGGTACAATTAGCTGTTTACATTATACAATTAGCTGTTTACATTATAAGTTTTAATGATCATAATTTGGCTGCGATGTTTCTGGCAGAAGCTTTCTCATAGCACCAACCATTTTACAGCATGCACTAGTCAATAAAAACATTGTTTGTCAGAATTTAAGAATCCTCTCTATCCTGTATCAGTTTTTATTCAGAGCGACTGCTATCCTAGATGGATTATCTTTGCTATGACTGATGGATACCATGTCTACAACATATAGACCTACTTATTTGAAGTGACTGCTCTCCTACTTAGGTTTCTTTCATTAGATCTTTTGTCATTATAGCTTTGAGTATTTATCTTTTTTTGAATGAAGCTGTTATTGATCTATATTCAATTAATTTGCCAATTAAGAAAGTCTAAACTAGCAGAAATATATGATTTAATAAATATATGATTTAAAAAAATAAATCTTCTCAGTATAAACGTACACAGATAATTTGTGAGAAGTTACAAAGCTTCAAACATGAAGGAAAAAAACGTTCAATAAAAATGTGTAGAAACATTTTTTCATATTTCTGTGTTTATTGATGGCACCAAAAGAGGGGGCCTTGCTTTAGAATGTTTTCCTTGAGTTGTCTTGTCTAACCCATGCTAGCATACAAAATAAGTGAAACATTAGCATCAACACCAGATCAGGTTTGATCTGTTAGAAATAGGAGTAAAATCTCCGCAAATGACATCCTATTGTCATAAAATATGATGGACACATTAGATACTGTAGTCTTAGTATAGAAAAATATACAAAATCTTGATTGCTCATGTCTAAAACATCTTTGACCATAAAGCTGTTCAATCAGAGCTGGCCTGAGGGCTGGTTACAAAACCTAAAATCTGTCCCAAGCCCAGAAGATCACCAGGCTGGTGTTTATTTCAATTTCATTGGCATTAAGGGACTGAGAATATAAATATCCCTGCTACACAGAAAGCTTGTCCATTGTAGGTTACTGTTGCTCACTTTCAGCTGAGTGGACTAGAGCAATGCTCACAAACACTATGTATAGCCAGGTTCCAGAATCAAACCACCAATATTACACTCATAAATCCAACACATCAACCACTAGGCCATACACATACAACCAAGGGCCTTGTTTCAGGGGGGTACCAGGGGACCCCCCCCTACTTTTTCAAACGTCTGTATTTTATTTTTTGTTTATTCTTTTATATCTGAACTTCATTTGAATATATAAAATTTTCCTTATGTGATAGGATCCGGGAAAGACACCATAACCAATTTATGCTCCTTTAAGAATCAACAAATGTCGGTTTGTCCCCCTCACATTTCTAAGGCAAACGAGGCCCCTGCCTACAACAATATAAACTTACTCTGATTACATTAGTTACAATATCATTGAAATCAGTCATTTGGAATGCTACATGTTGTGATATATTCTTGATCACAAACCCAAGTGCTGCAGTGCACAATGCAGAGGAACAGAAGATAGCTAAATATCAGGCATTGATTGAATGTTTCTTTTTTATGCCAGTTGGCATCAGGATTACTTTTTTTTTTTTCCAATGTTTGTATTTTCCTCTGTCAAACAGGAGGAAGGGGTCTCCTTTGAGAAAAGTTATTAGATCACTCAAACCTACATTATGCTCTGAGAAAATGTCTTTTGCATGATTTCAATTTTACACATATCCCAAGTTTGTTCACATACACAGAGGAAATAACTCAAAAGCCATGTGATACCAATTTACAGTGAAGGCAGCAGCTATGTTTATAATGATTGGTTTGCATAAGTAATTTCCTTTTATGACTTTAATTTCAAAATAAGCAAATTCACTAGTTGTAAAACTATTGTTCTGCATGCAAGTTTCTTTAAATTAGTGAGTGCAATCATCTACAACTGGAGCAACAGCAGTAACATGGATATAATAACAGCTTCAACAACAATATGAAAACAATTTAGACAGCTTCTTAGAAACCAACACTTGAAAGTTTCATTTCAAAATTACCTGAAATGTTTTAAGTGACAGAGAGAAAGTGTACTAAAGGAGCATTTGGGTAACCTTTTAAATAACATTTGACATATGACTTCAAAAAGATAAACTGAAAATGTAATATTCAACTGATGTTTATATCAAGCTTCCCAACCAATGTCAGATGATGATATTGATGTTGATGATTAGAGGCTGATAATTCTTTTGCAGCATCTGAAACCTGAAAACCTCCAAAATCCAAACAATTTGAATGAGAAAATCATCATCATCATCATCATCATCATTGTCAGATTTTGAGACTATGAGAGATCATATGAGCACATCTTATTCATAAGCATTCAATTTTGGAATAGTTTCTATGGTTGGATGTCCTTCTTAATGCCAATCACATTGCAGTAGGAAGGGACTGCCATAAAAAATTCCAGAAAGCACTCAAAAGGGTCCTAGGTTGTTGGGAGTGACTTGACCTGCCTCCCAGTAAATTTTGTGAACGGTGAGTGACAAAAATAGCATGGCTAAATATGGGTCTACATTAATTATGCAGTTGTAGGGTGGTTCAAGAACTAGGAGAAGATATTGTCTTTGGTGTGTGGGGGTATGCCGTGGTTGTGTGAGAGATGCCCAAATCCTCTTATGTGGTTCCCTTCCCCATTTTATTTGACAAGAATCCCTTTCCTATATTCCCCTTATGTAATGTAAATCCTGCAATAGGTCATGTTTGTTGTTCTATGTGTTTTGCTTTTGTACTATCCCCAATGCCTTCATCATCATCATCATCATCATATCATCATCATCATATCATCATCATCATATCATCATCACTGTCATCATCATCATCATCATCATCATCATAATAATAATAATAATAATAATAATAATAATAATGATTTCTTTATTATTAACCACAAGGGTTTACATAAAGTAGGCATTAAGGACAGTTCAGGACAATACAGGACGGTACAAATGGGCATTTCTGCGTGTAAAAAACAAAAACAGAGGATGTAACAAAAAATAACAATGAAAAATTCCCCAATAGGGGGAGACTTCAGAGGGACATTTGTGGAGAAAGCCCAGCAAAAGGCCACAGTGACCCTGACCACCAAGGCAAGTGCCCTCTCCCAGTTTTCCACCTTTAATTTACAGATACATACTCAGAGTAGGCCCAATCACTCGGGCCATTCTTGCTTCTCTCACCCATCTTTCAACAAAATGCTGGGAAGAGAGCACTTCCCTCTCTACTCTGATTTTCCTTTTCAAATGAAATTTAAAAAAGTCAATCAGGGCATCACCGAAGAGGGAAATGCTCGTCTTCAGCCCTTTCAAACGTGTCCACCATGCTATCTCTTTCGCCATGGCCACCAGACAGATAAAAACTGCCTGCCCTTCCCGGCTAAAGGAAGAGGGAGGGGCAATCCTCACGATGGACTCAGATGATAGCTGGATCCGTCCTACACGCGACAGCAGGTGTTCGACATAAACCCACAAGTCAGCAATTTTCGGACACTGGACGAGTTCGTGCAGGATGGTTTCGTCGCCCTGCGTGCATCTCGGACATGCCCGGCTGACGGCACCTCCATGCCTGTAGAGTTTATCTCGAACTGGCAAGGCTCCTCGGTAGCACTGCCAGGCCAGAGATTTCTAGAAATTGTCCATAGGCCCCGGCCCGAAAGTTCTTCCGAAGAGATTGGCTAGTTGATTTTCCTCAACGCCTAGAGTTTCCCCAAGTACGTCGTCGCTCTTCCCCTCCACTAATCCACTATAGAACGCCAAAGTGGAGTTTCCACCGATCACATTGCCCGATTGGTTGAGGGCTGTGAGCGCCTGAAGACATTCTAGTCTCCAGGCGCTCCCTCTCGGTCTTCGCTTGACCCAGGACTGCAACTCCGTCAAGAAAACGAGCTGAGGAAATATGTGTCTAGCAAACGGCGACCACACCTGATCACCGTCGAGTTAGAGGTGGAGATGTCGTAGCCTGAGCGCGGGTCTGCGCATCATCAGCCACGGCATACCCAGCCCTCCACGTAGCGGGTGTTGACAACAGATGGACCGCCTGACCATCGAAGCGCGTCCCTTCCACAAAAAGCGAAAGAGCAAACGCCCCAGAGCAGTCAGGCGGGGCTTAGGACAAGGTACGACGGCCAGGCGGTAGCAGATGACAGACGCGATATACGCGTTAGCCATCTCTGCTCGACCTTTCAGGGGTAGCGTCCTCTCCGCTCATTTCTGGGTGAGAGAAGCCACCCTGCTCATCACCTCGTCCCAGTTTTTGTCCGTCTGGAGGTCCGGACCGAACCAGACCCCTAGCAATTTAACAGGTCCGTCCGTCCGACGACGCTGTTGGACGCCATGGACCGCCTCCCCTGGTGCCGAGCTGCAGGCCCACTGACTTTTCCTGGTTGATCATTGCTCCTGTCACCGCTTCATATTCTCTTAGTGTAGTACCGATCTCCTCGATGTGTTTGGCGTTCGACACCACTACGGTGACATCGTCCGCATATGCTGACACGGATCTTCCGCATCCTAGTTCGCGCGGGACCCCCCCTCAACGTTCTCCAGTTTGTACAGTAATGGCTCGAGAGTCAATACGTACAAGAGGGACGAGAGGGGACATCCATGGCGGACCGAGCGCATGATGTTGAACGGTTCCGAAGGTGACCATTCACTCTCACCACAGAGCAGATGTCGCTGTGTATGGCAGCAATCCAGCCTCTGAAGAAGAGCCCAAAGCCAGCCGCCCTCAGGACTGCCGCTAGGTAACGATGGTCATCCCTATCGAAAGCTTTCGACTGATCTAAATTGATCAAAGACCCACCCGTGCCAGGTTCCCTAGCTACCCTCTCTACGATGTATCGCATGAGGTGGAGGTTGTCGTGGATGGATCTGTCGGGAATGGCGCATGTCTGCGCCTCTCCCACCAGACCACCAACGACAAGCGCCAAGCTCTTCGCTAGCACCTGTGTTTAGCAGAGTTATGGGCCTGAAATTATCTATGTTATCCCCCTTGTTCGGATCCTTTCTCAGCAATGCCACAGCTCCTCGGCTCACAGAGCTGGGAATTCTCCCGTTCTGTTGCCAGTTGCAGTAGACGTCCGCCAAGAGGCCTCCGAACAAGTCTGGCATGTGTACGTAAAGTTCATAGGGCAGACCATCCAAACCAGGCGATTTATCCCTTGAGCAGCCAGTCATTTCCTCCCGTACTTCAGCGGCTGTTATCGGCATTTCGCAAAACTCCACCTCAGTGGCCGAGAGCCGCGGCAGTCCGTCGAGGTAAGTTCATCCCTCGATCCGGCCCACCGCTGCCCCCGAACAGCTGAGCGAAGTGTCGCTGAAAAGCTTCACACATTTGCCCGGGATCGAGTAGCATGCGCCCGTCGTGGTCCACCAAAGACCGGATCGTGGCTTAGTTGCCACGACGCGCCTCCTCCACTCGGGCCCACTGAACGGCTTTCGTCCCCTCGTGTCTGAGAGCACGCACCCTAGCTCTGACAACGCAGCCTTCCTGCTTTGCATTGAAGAATTGGTCAAGGGCCAATTTCGCCGCAAGCACGTCGGTCGCGATGCCTTTGCTAAGCGCCTCGTCTAATTTTCTAACTAGTTCTCCCTCTGCTCTATTTTTCTCTATTGCTAAAGCCTTACTAAACCTAATGGATTCTATTCTAATTGCTCTTTTCAGAGCAAACCACCACTTGTTGTTGACGATGACCCCCGTCAACGCCCGCTTAACTAGTTCGCTAATCCGGTCTCTGTAGGCCTTGCGCCGCGCTGGTAAGGACGCGTTTAGTTTCCAGTAGCCGGGTCCGCGTCTATGAAGCCTATCTAAATCAAGCACATAGATCACGAATTTGTGGTCCGTGTAGCTGACTATCTTGAATTGTGGACAGCCTATGCTAGACTTATCTATTTCCCTACAAAATATTCTATCTAGATATGATCTAGATGACCCTATACGATTTGTCCAAGTCCACATTGGCACATTCAGGAAATCCAATCGGTACCTGTCAGACAGTTCAAAACGCCTGAGCAGGTTTGTGAGGCTCTGCACCCTCTACCCCTATCCGCTAATCCCACACAGTTCCAGCGTGCATCTAAGATCCCGTTCCAGTCGCCCACTAACACTAAAGAGCGGGACGTTCCAAGAAAGGTCTCCAGACGCCCGTCTCCGCTGGTCACGTCCAGCACCACCAACTTACCCTCTGGGTCCAGGAAGATGGCCCGTATGGCGAGATCCAAACCTCTCCGAAAAAGCACAGCAACTCCACCCCCCGATCCAGGACGGCTGGGAGATGCGTACACATCGGAGCCGCCGAAGATCGGTGCGAAGGCCCGTGCTTCGGAGATTCTGGTCTATGTTTAGTGACCTGAGGTCGTTGAGCAGGTGGCCCTGCTTCCATGACGACCCCAAGCCACGCGCACTTATGCTGCCTATTCTGAGTGAGGTCATGTTTAAAATGGAGTGGAAAAGATGGGAAAGACCACTTACCGTACTTTTCGTAGAGGAAGGATGGTTTCTCCATCCCTTTGCACTTGATCGTCTGGTGAAGGGACCGTTGAATCGTCCTTTCGGCTGGTCGTCGGCTCTTCTATGAGTATGTCCGAACATACTCTCCGGTTGAGAGTCCCTCCTAGGTCTCTGAAATCACCAACTGCGTTGGAGAATTTCGTTTTAATGTTTGTGTATTGTTTCTGTGTAATTCTTACCAGTCTTATGTTCGTTGGTGTTTTGATTGGTGCTGATATTATGTAGTCGTGCTGTGAAATGTCTGTGTGTTCAATTATGTAAGTCATTAGTTTCTTGTTGTGTGTATTTATTGCCGTGCATTTGTTATTCTGGGGGTGGGTGTGGTTCTGCTATTTTCTTGTCGTTGTTGCTGGGTGTGTGTGTTTTGTAGTTGTGTTTGCGCTGTTGGTGCTTGTGGTGGTGGTGTTGAAGGTATTGTTGTTGTTGGCGGTGGGGTTGTCGCCAGTGATGATAGTGGTGCTAGTGTGGGTGGTGATTGTGTTGGTGGTGTTGCTGCTGTGAGTCTCTTCGCTGTAGCCTTTACCCTTTTTTCATTTCTTTCCTCCCTTTTCGAAGGCGACGATGCGCTGCTTCTGCGTTTGTGCCTTCTTGCGACCTTTTGCCATCCCTCTCCCACCTCACACTCCATGTCTGATTCTGTGAGGTCGGGGAGGGGTACCAGCTCCACTCTTTCACTTGTTGTTGTTGGTGATGTTTGCAGTGGAGTCTCTGTTGGAGCTGCAGTTAGTATTACTGTTGTTGTTGTTAATACTTCCACTGCTGCTGCTGTTCTTGATTTCCGTGGCGTGGGTATGGGTGCCACGGACCTATCATCCTGGTTGCCGCTTGTCCTGTTGCTGGAAGCAGTGGAGCCGGTTTCGGAAGGAGGGGGGGGGGGTTCTAATTTCTCAAGGTCTTCTCGTTGCAGAAGGCCCTGAGGTGAGTCTTCGATCCACATCGAAAGCATTTCGGGCGTTTGCCCTCATCACTTATAAGCAGTTGAGTGCCGTTATCGAAGTCTATCATGGGCGGTGGATTGACAGTATCAGTAGAGAGTCGGACGCCATGCTTTCCAGCATAGTTACGTCCCTTTACGGTCTGAGTTCAAATCCCGCCGAGGTTAACTTTGCCTTTCATCCTTACGGGGTCGATAAAATAAAGTACCAGTAATGTACTGTGTAATTGCTGGCCTTGTGCCAAAAGTAGAAACAGTTATCGAAGTCTATCACATCCGGGATAGCTTCGATGCACTCCTAGGTTGGTTTGGATTAACATCTCCATGGAGGTGCCGACCCAATCTTCTCTTACTCTTTTCTGTACTTGCAGTACAGTTGTTTTGTCCTCGATTCCGACGAGGACAGACACGGCCAGCCAAGAAGGGGCCATCCGGGGGGGGGGGGGGGGGTCAGTTTGACCCTCACAATTTTTTGCCCGCAGTAGGAGGGCACCAACACCATTTCCTCACTCCTTAGGGTCACTAAGGATTGAGCCTTTGCCTCCTGGGGTGTGGCCAAAAGCACGTCTATGGTGGCATATTTCTTGCCTCGGGTGATATGCGTTTTCCGCTGCCACACAGACCCTAAGGCTTTTTGCATTTGAGCCTCTGTGGCTCTTTCAACCCTACGGGATTTTGTGCTTACTGTACGGTACGTGACCGTACAGTGCTGTTGGGTTTCGAAAAATTTTTCGGCTGCCTTGTAGATTGCTCGGTGTCCGGTTTTCGTCACCATCTTCTTCGCTTCCTCTAATTCCTCATTTGTTATGAGGATGGTTTCCAGGTTCTTTGCGATACCTGCAATCGAGATTGGTTTTTCTTTGCTGCTGCTGTTGTTGTTGTTGTTGTCGTCAGAGCTGCTGTTACTTTTGTTGTTGCTGCAGGTACTATGACTACTGCCGCCGCCGCTGTTGTTGTGGTTGTTGTTGTTGCTGCTGCTGCTGCTGTTGTTGTGGCTGCTAATGCTGTTGTTGTTTATGCTGCTGCTGCTGATGCTGTTTCGGCTGCTACTGTTGTTTTCCTTGTCACTGTTGCTGTTGCTGCTGTTATTACGGCTGCTACTGCTATTATTCATGACGTCAGACGAATGAAATGGGTTTTCGTATTTACCTCACACCTTTTTAGTCGTTGTCGTCGTCGTGGAGAAATGTTCCATGCTTTGCACGTGATTTTTCTTTACTGGCGTCGCTTGCGAAAGAGAAGGGAGGGAGAGAGACAATCTTCTATCTGCTGTAGTGACGATTGAGGAAGAAGAAGACGGAATGAGTGGGAGTGACTTGAGAAAATTCTTTTTCGTAGCCATGTTTTTTTTTTTATTAAATAAATATTGGACACAAAACCCCAATAAGCGGTTATTTAACCCCGAAGGGCCAAATAACGGACAGAAAGACCCCTCTCACGAGGAGGGGGGTGTTTTTGTCTACAATTTGGTTAAAGTTTTAAACAATTTACAATTGTTATAGCGGTCAAAATTACAATACCTTGCAGAGTCGAGCCTCCGTCAACCATGGCATTCAATAATAATAATAATAATAATAATAATAATAATAATAATAATAATAATAATTGCAGGAGGAGACACACTGATCTTGCCATGGGATGGATAGACTACAAAAAAGGCATTTTACATGGTGCCTCATTCTTGGATAACCAAAATCCTAGAGATCTTCAAGTTGGCAGATAACATCAGACAGTTGTTGAGCAAAAGTATGAAGTTCTGGAAAACAGAGTTAACATCAGCTGGAGAATCCTTGGGAGGCGTGAAGATCAAGAGAGGTATCTTCCAGGGAGAAAGTCTGTCCCCTCTGTTGTTTTTCCTTGCCCTGATGCCCCTGACCATTATACTGCGAAAAGTGAGAGCAGGATACAAGTTGAGAAAGGGAGAGCTTACCATCAATCACCTCCTCTTCATGGACGATCTTAAGCTCTTCGGGAAGAGTGAGAAGGAGTTGGATGTGCTTGTTGACACTGTCCGTATTTTCATCAATGATATATGTATGCAATTTGGTATTAGTAAGTGTGGAGTCCTTGTGATGAAGAGGGGTAAATTGAGCAGAAGCAACGGAATCCAGGTACCAACAGGTGAGATGATAAAGGAAATTGACACTGAAGACGAATACAAGTATTTGGGTGTTCTGGAGGCTGATGACATCAAGAAGAAAAAAATGAAGGAATTGATAAGATCTGAATACATTCGGAGAGTAAGGAGCGTATTAAAGTCACATCTGAACAGTAGGAATACCATAAGTGCAGTAAATTCCCGAGCTGTGTCTATTATTAGGTAGAGTGCGGGAATTCTGAGATGGAATGTTGCTGAACAAAAAGAAATGGATAGGAAGACTAGGAAGCTATTGACTATCTACAACATGTTCCCCAAGAGGAGTGATGTCGATAGACTCTACTTAAGGAGATCTGAAGTTGGAAGAGGTCTTATCAGCATAGAGGACTGTGTTCAGATGGAGAAAAACAACCTACACAAATACGTGACTGATAGTAAGGAGCCAATGCTCAGAACTGTACTGAAGGAGAGGGCAATAGACCAGGGGATATCCAGGGAGGAAATAACAACAACGAGAAAGAGCAGCCTTCATGAAAAATCCCTTCATTGAGAAAACTGAATTCAGAGATCCACAGACATGGAACTGGTTGAAAAGAGGAGACCTTAAAAAGGCTACAGAAGGAATGCTAATGGCTGCGCAAGAGCAGGCCCTCAAAACGAAGTGGTTGAAACACCATATTGACAAGGAGGAGGCTAGCCCACTGTGCAGGATCTGTGGAGAGAGAGAGGAAACTGTGGCTCACATTGTATCCGAGTGTAAACACCTAGCCCAGACTCACTATAAGGGCTGGAGACATGATATGATGGGCAGGGTGATCGACTGGCACCTATGCAAAGTAAATAATTTACCACATTCTGAGAAGTGGTATGAGCATAAGCCAGAGTCGGTGATAGAAAACGATCAGATGAAGGTGCTGTGGGATTTTAGGACACAGACGGACAAGAAACTGGAACACAATAGACCTGACCTGGTGGTTTTGGACAAAGAAAAAAGATCGTGTCTGATTGTGAATGTGGCCTGCCCATTCGAGACGAGAGTGCAAGAGAAGGACAGGGAGAAAATTAACCGATACTAGGACTTAAAGTGGGAGGTAAAAAGGATTTGGAACTGCCATGAAGTCAAAGTGGTCCCGATTGTCATAGGCGCACTAGGTACTATCTCAAAAACTTTCCATGGATGGTTAAAGAAAATTGGCCCCGCACGCTTTTTGGAACACTTCAAAAGGCATGCTTGCTGGGAACAGCAAGAACTCTCCGATACGTCCTGAATATCTGAGGCTGCAGGTAGTGGCTTGATATTCATTTCAACAAACTTTCCAGTTAACTAACATCAATGACTGAGACTCAAAGAACAATAACAATAATCATCATCAGTTGGGGCGGTGGATTGGCAGTATCCGTAGAGTGCCAGACACCATGCTTTGCAACATAGAGTTATGGCCTTTTATTTACGTTCTGAGTTAAAATCCTGCCGAGGTTAACTTTGTCTTTCATCCTGATGGGGTCGATAAAAGAAAGCACCAGTAATGCACTGGGATAATTGCTGGCCTTGTGCCAAAAGTAGAAACAATTATTATCACCCGTATAGTTAACCAAGTAATGCAGAATGGGGTCATACCAAAAGACTGGCGTAGCAGCATCATCATTAACTAGAAGGGTAAAGGAGATGCTCTAGATAGGGGAAACTATAAAGGCATTAAGTTAGTTGACCAGGTCGTGAAGAGTTATAGCGCAACTAATCAGAGAGCGAATTGATCTAGATGAAATGCAGTTTGGGTTTGTGACAGGTAAAAGTACCACAGACTCTCTTTTCCTTGTACGTCAACTACAAGAGAAGTACCTAGCTAAAAGTAAACCCCTCTACTTAGCTTTTGTAGACCTGGAAAAAGCCTTTGACAGAGTCCCCTGCTCCATTATCTGGTGGGCTCTTAGAAAACTAGGTGTAGATGAATGGCTTGTAAGAGCTATACAAGCTATGTATAATGAAACAGTCAGTAAGGTTAGAATTAACAATGAATATTGTGAAGAATTTAGTGTAAAGGTTGGTGTTCACCAAGGCTCTGTCCTTAGCCCCACTCCTATTTATTATTGCCCTTCAGGCTATAACAGAGGAGTTCAAGACCGCTTGCCCATGGGAACTCCTATACGCAGATGATCTAACACTCATAGCTGAGTCAATGGCTGAACTAGAAAAGAAATTCCAAACATGGAAGCATGGCCTAGAATCAAAAGGCCTTAAAGTTAACTTGTCTAAGACTAAAGTCCTAGTTTGTAGAAAGGAAAATAAGGCACAGGTACCCTCAGGGAAATGGCCTTGCTCAGTGGGTAGGAAAGGAGTAGGCAGAAATTCAATTTTATGTCCCAAATGCAAAGTATGGGTACATAAAAGATGTAGTGGGATCACAGGTAAACTATCTAAGAACGTAGACTTTATATGTGGCCGATGCTCAGGTGCAATAGGTAGCAAGTGTCCACAGGATACTAGCCCCTTCTATTGCCCAGATGGTTCTATAGAAATAGTATACACTTTCCGTTACCTGGGTGACGAAATCAGCAGTGGTGGAGGGTGTTCTGAAAGTACAGTAGCCAGAGTCAGAACGGGATGGAAAAAGTTCAGAGGGCTTATACTGCTGTTGGCCACAAAAGGTTTCTCTCTAAAAATGAAAGGCAGATTGTATGATGCTTATATATGAACAGTAATGCTACATGGCAGTGAGACATGGGCATTGTGTGCAGAGGACCTGCGTAGACTGGAAAGGAACGAAGCATGCATTCACCGTTGCATGTGTAATAGTAATATACATGAACGGCAAAGCATAAGTGACCTAAGTGAGAAATTAGGAATAAGAGGAATCAGATGCTGTTTACTTGAGAGAAGACTACGTTGGTATGGCCACGTGATGTGCATGAAAGACGACAGCTGTATAAAAAAGTGCAGGGCGATCAAAATTGATGGTAGTAACAGAGTAGGTAGACCCAGAAAAACCTGGGACGATCTGATAAATTCCGACCTTACACACTTGCACCTCTCCAAGACAATGTCACTGGACCGAGATCGTTGGCTCTACGCAGAAATACAGAAGACCTGCCTTGCCTATGTACAAAGCGAAACCTACAGTCAGTAGGCACCTCTTAACCAAATATACACCCCAATCCACTACCCCTACCCTATCCTCCCATTCCCACCAACACCACCCTCTCTCTATAAAGTTGGTAGCACAACATCCAGTCCAAATAAATGAGATCGAGATCGTATAGGTGTCACGAGAAAAAAACACACAGTCCATGCTGTAATGTGGCCGTGTAGGTAACACGGTAAATTGTTCCCAGTTCCACACTGTAAATGTGGTTGGTGTTAGGAAGGGCATCCAGCCATAGAAAACCTGCCAGATAGTCCTATATGAGCGAGACACGGTCACTCGACCAAACCTTGCCTCAAGTGGGACAACTCCCGTCTAACCCATGCTAGCATGGAAAGTGTACGTTAAACGAAGATGATGATGATGATCAGTTATAATGCTTTTCCTCTGGCAGATGTTATACTGACACTATACCAAAAGAGCAAGCCATAGCCAATGACCAAGTGTCCTTTGGGTCATTCCTTCTTCAACTTTCTAGCACTCTCCTTAGAATCCTTGCTGTTTCTAGCAAGGCTAGTTTTTGCAACAATCCCATCTTGATGGTAATTCCTAGCTTTTCAAGCCATGCATCTAACCTTTTATTAACTACTCCTAATATGCCAACCACAATCGGTACTATTTCATGTACCTGATTCTCCATAGTTTCCTGGTATTTCTCCTAGTATTTTTCAACTTTATTACTTTCCTTCTCATTCCCTCTGTAGTTCCACGGTGAAGCAATATCCACAATACTTGCTTCATTATTCTTCTTTTCTATGACAACTTTGCCAGGCTTTCGTGCCATGATAAAATGATTGCACTGGATGATCATGTCTCACAAGATCTTTTATTGTTCGGTTTTCAGCAACCCTTTCTCGTTTGTGATCATACCATTTCTAACTTCTGCTCATGTCTTACTTATGACATAGCTAATATGACTACTACTACTACTACTACTACTGTTTTGTCAGTCACAAATAACCATAGGATTTGCACCTAGTAAATTTCTGTTCTGAACCATAAGCCCAGGCAAGGTGTTTTTGTGGAAGATCAGTTGTCACCCATACATACAAGTCTCCCCTGTCCATGCCACTGATGGTGTCCAAAGAAAAAGCAATGGATGATACAACTTGGCACCAGTGACATTGCCACACATTTCTACAGAGTGATGTGAAATAAAGTGTGTGCTCAAGAAGACAACACATCACCCAGTCCAGAAATTAAACTCACAACCTCGCAATTGAAAATCCAATTCGCTAACCACTAAAGTTTTCATCAGTTAAATAAATGTTGTTCACACTTTCAGTTTCAAGCTTAAATCTTCAAAAAGAAACAGTAATTTGTGGCCAGAGTTCCCTCTGGCATACTGGTTAAATGAATGTGCCTTTTATACAACTAAAGGCATGGTTCAATTCCTCACAGATAACTCTTTCCACTTTTTTCCATCTCCAGGTGTACTTTACCTGATTTATTTAACTATTATCTATAGTTATCAAATTTGATTATAGTTCTCTGCATTGTGGCAAATATGCTCTCAAATTTCAAATGCTTTAAAAGTTAAAATGATATCATCATCATCATCAACGTTTAACGTCCGTGTTCCATGCTTGCATGGGTTTGGACGGGGGTTTCCCACTTGAGGCAAGAGTGATTATCTTGCTCGCATAGGACTATCTGGCGGGTTTTCTACAGCTGGATGCCCTTCCTAACACCAACCACATTTACAGTGTGGGACTGGGAGGTTTTTACCGTGTTGCCTACACGGCCACATTACAGCGTGAACTGTGTGTTTTTTTGACGTGACACCTACACGATCTCATTTGTTTCGGCCTGGATGTTGTGGCACCAACATAACTTTACATTGAAAGGGGCGGTGTGGATGGGGTGGGCGTGGTGGGACGGGGGTGTATTTTGTTAGAGATGCCTACTGACTGTAGTAGGTTTTACTTTGTATTTAGGTAAGGCGGGTCTTCTCTATTACTGAGTACCGCCAAAGGTCTCGGTCCAGTGACATTGTCTTGGAGAGGTGTAAGTGTGTTAGGTCGGAATTTATCAGCTCGTCCCAGGTTTTTCTGGGTCTGCCTATTCCGTGGCTACCGTCTATCTTTATTGCCCTGCACTTTGTTATACAGCTATCGTCCTTCATGCGCATCACGTGACCATACCAACGTAGCCTTCTCTCGAGTAAACAACATCTGATCCCTCTTATTTCTAATTTTTTCCTTAGTTCGTTTATGCTTTGCCGTTCACGTATATTACTATTACACATCCAGCGGAGCATGCAAGCTTGGTTTCTCTCTAGTCTGCGTATATCCTCTGCACACAATGCCCAGGTCTCACTGCCATGCAACATTGCTGTTCGTATGCAGGCATCATACAGCCTGCCTTTCATTTTTAGGGAGAACCCTTTAGCGGCAAGTAGAGGTATAAGCTCTCTGAACTTTTTTCACCCAGTTCTGACTCTAGCTACTGTACTTTCAGAGCACCCTCCCCCACTGCTGATTTTGTCACCCAGGTAACGGAAGCTGTCCACTATTTCTATAGAACCCTCTGCGCAGTTGAAAGAGCTAGTATTTTGTGGGCACTTGCTGCTACTTATTGCCCCAGAACACCGGCCACATGTAAAATCTATGTTCTTAGTTAGCTTACCTGTGATCCCACTACATCTTTTATGCACCCATACTTTGCATTTGGGACACAAAATGGAGTTTCTACCTACGCCTTTCCTACACACTGAGCATGGCCACTTCTCGGAGGGGACTGCCGCCTTATTTTCTTTCTTACAAACTACAACTTTAGTCTTAGCCAGGTTAATTTTAAGGCCTTTTGATTCTGGGCCGTACTTCCATGTTTGGAATTTCTTCTCTAGCTCGGCCATTGATTCAGCTATGAGCATTAGATCATCTGCGTATAGGAGTGCCCATGGGCAGCCGGTCTTGAACTCCACTGTTATAGCCTGGAGGGCAATAATAAATAGTAGGGGGCTAAGAACAGAGCCCTGATGAACACCAACTTTTACACTAAACTCTTCACTATATTCGTTGTTAATTCTAACCTTGCTGACTGTTTCTTTATACATGGCTTGTATAGCTCTCACAAGCCATTCATCAACACCTAGTTTTCTAAGAGCCCACCAGATAATGGAGCGGGGGACTCTGTCAAAGGCTTTCTCCAAGTCAACAAAAGCTAAGTATAGGGGTTTACTTTTAGCTAGGTACTTCTCCTGTAGTTGTCGTACAATGAAAAGAGAGTCTGTGGTACTTTTTCCTGACACAAACCCGAACTGCATTTCATCTAAATCAATTCGCTCTCTGATTAGTTGCGCTATTACTTTTTCCGTGACCTTCATGACCTGGTCGATTAATTTAATGCCTCTATAGTTACTCCTGTCTAGGGCATCTCCTTTACCCTTATAACAGTTAACGATGATGCTGCTACGCCAGTCCTTCGGAACAACCCCATTCTGTATGACTTGGTTGACTATCCGGGTGACCATGGTGTGTCCCACCGTACCAGATGCCTTCAGCATCTCGGCAACTATTTCCGCAGACCCAGCCGCCTTACCCGTCTTCATATCTTTGATTGCCTTACTTATGATACTACCCTCGACTAACACTGCTGGTCCCTCTATTGGGTCGATGTGGGGGAGACTGTCTTTCTCCCATTTATTCTCCTCATTTAGTAGCCTTTCATAGTGACACTTCCAAGCTACCTTCTTATCAGCGTCGGTGATGGCAAGTACGCCGTCATCATTAAGTACACACTTCTCCCTGACAATATCACTGTTTTCCTTGACACATTGCCTAGCAATCCTGAACACCTCACGTTTTTGGTCCTCATTGGCAGTATTGGTAGAGGGGCGGATGCCATGCTTTGCAGTAAAGAGTTACGGCCCTTTATGGTCTAAGTTCAAATCCCGCCGAGATTAACTTTGCTTTTCATCCTTATGAGGTCGATAAAATAAAGTACCAGTAATACACTGATATAATTGCTGGACTTGTGCCAAAAGTAGAAACAATTATTATATGTAATAAACCTCTATCTGTTCATTCTTGTGATGCCACAGTGTCTAATTTCAAATGTGTTTTGAGATAAATGGAAATTTTTATTAATTTTTTCCTTTACCAGTATAGAAATATCCATCTTTTGGAAACATATCTTAGAATTACAATAAAGATGACAGTTTATTGCAGGTTTCATACTTCTAATAAGAAATCTTATGCATTTTCAAGTTAGCAAAATGAATAATATATTGGTTAACCAATTGTCTATAGATAATTCTTGTGTTGGTTGGTGTAATGCAAGATTAATATGAAATAGAGTATCTAGACATTGATTAAATTTAATGGAAGTTATATATATATTTATAGATAGACGCACATGTATATAGATATGTGTGTGTGTGTGTGTTTATGTGTGTATATATATATATATATATAAATGTTTGTGTGTATATATGTATATATATATTTACATATATATATATACATACATACATACATACATACATACATACATACATACATATACATATATATATATATATATATATATATATATATATGTGCTTGTGTATGTAGATTAGATAGGGTGAATTGAATTTAAATCCGGTTAGTCATGTGACTTGTTTCAAAACTTTCTAATCTCAAAAAAGAAACTTTTCAGATTTTTCAATAAGGAATCAAATAATCTTGTAATCTTCTAAATCAGTTCCAATAGATTCTCAGAATTATTTCAGATCTCCTAATGTAAATTTTCGACTGGATATTAATTTCAAAATATTATGCTTCATAGGAAGCTCTACAGTGCTGGAGCTACATTATAATGCACTTGGTAAAGCATGGGAATGGTTTGTGAAATGTGGACCACATGAGCACTCAGCACAGTGCAGAAATGTAAGAAAGTGAAATGTACACTTTGAAACCATTTGGGCGGTCTGTAACTCTCCTTGAGTACTGACCAGCTCTGTGATGACCTGCCCAAGTACATTCATATACACAATAAGATACTATGTTTCCACCAAAATAAATTTCGCTTTGCTATATTCATATCTGCCCTCCTTTGGGTTCTAATTGGGTTATACATCCTACCTTAATTGAGTTAAATATTAATGTGTATTATTGCCTATATGTGTGTATATTTATATGTGTATATATGAGGCTGCAACACACTTCTTCGTCTGACTGCCAGTTTCTAGAGCACAAGTTGTGATTCTGTCTCTTCTGGATGGCGGAAGCAGTGCCCAGAACGGTTTCATGCACCATGAGACTGGTGGTAGTGATCTGTATAGTTCTTTATTTGTCAGCTTCTGTTTCCAAAAAATGTTGAAAGCCATTCTCAGCATCCTCGTGTAACATCCGTCAAGTCTCTTGCATAGCACTGTTAGTACTGATGTTGTGATAAAATGCACCCAATACACTCTGTAAAGTGGTGGTACACTGTGTAAAGTGTTAGTACAGGTTCCACAATACAAATGCATCCACTACACTCCGTAAAATGCTTAATGTTGGTAAGAGTGTCCAACTTTAGTAACTATACTAAAATGGAACATATGAGCAATACATGATTTTTCCAATAGATTTAGTCTCAAACTCTAATGGCCCATCTAAACCAAGCATGCATGGAAAACAAATATAAGATTATAACAATGATGATAGCAGTGGTAATGGTAGTAGTGGTGGTGGGACTGAATGTGGCACTGGCAGTAATTTTAGTGAAGATGCCATAAAGCCTAATACTCAAACAGTTACAAAAGGTGTCTTAGTAAGTAGTACATGTTTGCAATGAATGCTAAAGCAGAAAGAATACAATTAAAAAGAAAAAAAAAAACACCGCCAATAAAATGTCCAATACATTTTTGTTCTAGGTGTATTTTTGTGCAGCACTATTATTACATTTCAGCAAAACATACTGTGGTAGATATTAAAGACAAAACAATAGAGTAATTATTCTGGAATTGTATTATTCTGTGCTGAAGGAATACATGACTTGAATTCTTCTATTAATTCACAATGAAATGTACTCTGCTCTGCTCTACTCTACCTTTGATGTTATCAATATATATCCCACTACCCCATTATAAGTTGATAAATAACTAGAATAACAAGACAAATTTCTGAATTAAATGAATAATGTGTAAGTACAAACACACACAAACACACACACACACACATATATATATATATATACATATATATATATATATACACATATATATATGCATGTATGTATATATATATATATATGTATATATATATATATATATATATATATATATATATATATATATATATATATGTATATATATATACATATGTGTGTCTGTGTGCACATGTGTATGAGCAAGTAGTTTCCTAATATGTGAAAAGTGATCCTGCGGTTTGGCTTGGCTATAAAATCATATAGGATTTATTTTACTTCACTCATTCCCCTTCAACATTGCTATCATCTGAATTCTAAATCCTATTTGCTGTGAAAAGCTAACATGATTTTGTTAAGTTGGCACTGGCGTATGCTAACATATCACAATTGGACCATCATCTAAGATAGCAGCTGCTGCTGTGGTTGTTGTGGTGTTTGTTGTGTTTGTGATTTTTGTTGTAGTTGCTGTGGTTGATGTTTTCGTAACAATTGTTGTTATTGTTGCTGTAGCATTTTGTTAAACAGTAACAATAATAATGGAAAGAGAGAAATTATGTTTTTGACAATACACTTGAAATTTTCAACTTACATCACAAACGGAATAGGATTGGCATGTACAGTTGGATTGGAAGTGGTATCATGACTGGCAGGTGTAAAATCAGTTGGCTGGAATTTGCAGATGACAAGGTGCTACTTAACTCAATGGAAGCTGATCTCAGACTTAGATTCAATAAGTTTGATGCCAAGTGTTGGCTGGAATGAAAATCAGTGCTGCAAAAACTAAGACACTCATCCACTTAAGGAAGCCTGTGCAGTGCAATCTACATGTAAATGGAGTTCCGATGAAGCAGGTACAGAAGTTCAGGTATCTCAGGGACATGTTTATGAGTGGTGGAAGGCAGAGGGTTGAGTTAAATGAAAGAATGCACCAGCTTCAGCATTCAATAATCATAAAGGTGGTAGGCATAAAAGCCAAACTCACTATCTTCAATTCGGTATTCGTGCCAACCCTTACCTATCATCATGAATATTGAGTAATGAGTAAAAGAATATGATTCGGAATAGAAATGGGGTTCCTCTGAAGGGTCTTTTGAGTAATGTTACTGAAAAGAGTACATAGCTCAGAATCAGAGAGTCACTTCAGGTAGAGCTGCTACTTTTCTGAATTGAGAATTAATGGCTCTGATACTATGGGCATGTGGTTAGAATGTCTCAGGAAAGAATTTCTAGACAGATTCTACAGACAAAACCAACCAGCACGAGCAGCAGTAGACCCTGAGCAAAATGGTTGGATAACATCCCTGAGCTTGGCTGGTCTCATTGGGGATCCAGCCAGATCAGTTGGAGACAGTTGCTTCTGACAGGATCTGCTGGAAGGAGTGCTTGAGGCCTCTGCCTCCATAACCCTCTCAGGAATAAGTGGGTGAAGAAGAAGACATCACAGATACAGTTCTACCACTGTGGACCCCAGGCTTAGATTGCTGCATTAGTTTAACTCAAAATGTAGGAAGCAAAACTTCTGTTATTATTTAGTAGGGCAGTGGATTGGCAGTATCGGTAGAGAGCCAGACACCATGCTTTGCAGCATAGAGTTACGGTCCTTTACGATCTGAGTTCAAATTCCGCTGAGGTTAACTTTGCCCCTTTATCCTTACAGGGTCGATAAAATAAAGTACCAGTCACGTACTGGGGTCGATTTAATCGACTTTCCCCTCCCCCAAAATTGCTGGCCTTGTGCCTATATAAGAAACCATTATTTAATAGAAAATATCTAAAAACAGATTTCTTAATTTAAATGTTTATAGTATATGTGCAGTATTATAGTATAGATTTCAATTTTGAATATTATGCAGTCATAATATCATTCTGTACTTTCAAGAATGTTTTGATGCTAAATCGGTTTTATGTGGTATAAGGTGTTATGTGTTAGTGAAAGGATGTTAAAGTTCCAGCTATTGCATTAAAATACAATAGTACCTACCCCTTTCTGCAAATTTCCAATTATATGTATATGATATCTGATAGTAATCATATATCTGATAGTAATCATCCTGAAACACCATCTTTCACTCTCTGCTCATACAAATATAAAAACAAACACATGCTCAGAAAAATAATTATATTATCTAGTCAGGAAAGGAAGAGCAGGTCCCATGAATCCTTCCAGGTACAAGTCTTAACCATTTAGCATTTAAACCGGCCGTATCCGGCCAGAATTTCCTCACCTCTTTCTGTTCAAACTGCTATAACCAGCTGTTCATACTAATATTAGATTATTGTTCTCAAAATAAATAATATCAAAATTTGAGAGCTTCGATATTATGTGTGATAATACATATAATAGTAAATAGTAAATATAGAGTAATGTAAAGGCTAAATGGTTAAAGTTATCTGTATTCTGTTGTGTTCAAATATGTACATACACACATCTCGAAACACCTAGTTATACATAGTCAGTACTCACACTATTCGCAGTATCCACACCATTTTCCTCACTTCACTTTTCCCAGAAAAATCAAAATCAAACACATACTCAGAGAAATACCTGCAACATCAATAACCTTATTGCTCCTTAAACCTAAGATTTTGTTTTGGGGGATTTTATTTTTACAATTTAGCCAAGAGAAAAGCAATGCCTTTCAAATAATAGTCTCAAATTCCCATTATTCTGTTAGCTGATTGAGTGCTGATTTAATAGTAACACTACATATCTTCAATACCACATTATTTTCTTTCTTTTGAAAAAGGTGTCCTATTCTTGAAATATCATGAAATACAAAGCAAATAAAATCGGTTATATAGCAAAATAACATGAATTAAATTACTGACACCCTACCTTCTACTTTAAAAAAATCACATTCTACAGTATAAAATAGAAATCCATAATTTATCTGGTATATTAGGTTAACCATTATATCAGGTTAGAATTTAGAATGGAATTTTTTGTTTCCTTTCCTATCTCATACACGCTTCTTGAATTCAGTTTTGAAATGACACAAAGATTCCCCTATCTTCAGATTCACCAGAATTTCCACCAATTGAATTCAAACACACTGGAAGCACTATACAATGCACTGTACTGTATATTACTCCATTAATCATAACAGAAATCTGAATTTTTTTTTAATAATCTTCCCAACACAGTATATTTATAGTGTGTAACTCATTTTATTATGTATGATAATGTTTAATAAATTACGGTTTTATGTACTTGATTGGATCCTTTCTTGCTTCCTCTCATTTATTGCAAATCTTTCTCTCACTATCTCTATTTTTTTCATTCACTCCCACATAAAAGGGGGTTGTGAGGGGCCAAGAGGTGGTGGTGGGGCATGAACAAGGGGTAGAGAGAGTAGTTACTAATGTGCAGTGGTGAAGATATATAAGGTCTTTAGGGGTGGGGTAATAGGTAAAGTGTGGTTCTGGACGGGGAATGGGTGGTGAGTGCAACAGAGGTGAGGATAGATGGTGGGGAGTGCTAGTGGGAGGGGGTTAGCTGGTTAGTGTATGGGGAGAGGGGATATGCTTGATAGAGATATGGGTCGTGGTGGAATGATAAGTAAGCGGATAGTGATCGGGTAAGAGGTGGTAGTGGGGGTGAACAATGGGTTGAGAGAGTAGCTACTAGGGTGCAATTGTGAGGATATCTAAGTTCTTCTTGGTCATGAGTATCTGATTCAGAACAGGTACACTGCATGTCATAAGGAGCAACTAATAGGGTTGATATCAGAAAGTGCATTCGGCTGTAAAACATTACCTCAAAAATTCCCTTCCAACTCATGCCACCATGGAAAATTCGACGTGAAAGAAAAACCTCTATATGTATAAAGGAACCTTTGATTCCTGGTATAGTTTTAAGGGCACCAAAATGACATAGGGGTTTCTAGGGCATTTTAAACCTGGCAGATCCCATCCCACACCAGGTCTGAACATAGTCAATTTCTTCCAGAGAAAGAGAAATTGATAGAGGGTAAGTGTGAAAGGAATATAGAGAAAGAATTAACTTCAGTACTGGACTGGTACTATTTTTATCAACCTTTAAAAGATGAAAGGCAAAGTTAACCATAGTGGGATTTGAACTCAGAGCATAGAGAACCTGAATGAATACTACAATGCACTCTATCTGACAGTCGAACACTTTTACCAATTTGCCACATTTTATGTGTATATATATATATATATATGTGTGTGTGTGTGTGTGTGTGTTTGTGTGTGTGCGTGTGTATGTATGTGTATATATGTATATGTATATATGTATGTATATGTATATGTAATATTTATATATATATGGAGGCAAATGGAGGCACATGGCTTAGTGGTTAGAGCATTGGGCTTGCAATGGAAAGGTTGTGAGTTCAATTCTCAGACCGAGTGATGTGTTGTTTCCTTGAGCAAGACACTTTATTTCACATTGCTCCAGTTTACTCAGCTGTAGAAATGAGATGATAGGGACTGGGATCCCTATCATTCCACTGCAAAGTAGTCGTGGAGGTGCCACGGCAAAAAAAGCACCCAGCACTCACTGTAAATGAGGTTGGTGTTAGGAAGGACATCCAGCTGTAAAAATCAAGCCAGAATCAGTTCCCGTCCCACCCTTGCAAGCAGGGAAAAGTGGACGTAAAATGAAATGATGATGATATATACACAATATATATATGCCATATGTCACTATGGTATCCTTAGAACTCCACCAAGAGTTACAAGTCCATACATATATGTGATATTGAATACATTGTTAATCTGTGTATCATCTCGTCTGCTTCACAGATAAATTCTAGTACTCAGACATTAATGTCTAACACTTGCCATTAATATATATGAAAACTTGATGCATTGTTTTCATGAGAATCAACCTCCCAAAATATGATCAAATTATAAACTATAATTGAATATGTTAATTTTTCTTCTACCAAACCAACTGAAACCACTCCCAGATCTACAATATAAAGCTTTTTGATTTAAAGTATTCACAAGTATCTAAAAGCCTTCTATCATAATTAATGTCAGTATTTTTGTTAAATTACATTTCAAACACCACCCTAAGAAAGTTTATGTTGCTAAATTCCCTGAAATTCTTGATTAATTTCAATATTATTTGAAAATTATAGGCATTAGAAATATGGTAACAAATGGGTTAACACAATAAGTAATTTAAAGTCATTTTCCTTGCATAGGTTAGCCTTGTAGGTCCCGTGAGAGACTTCATATTCAACATGTGGTTCCTTTAGTCATTGCTTACATGTAGAGGTACAATGTATATATTGTTATACCCACATAAATGTTGTAGATATTTTGCACTGTATACCCTTTGTTAATATTATCCTTTTTTAACTCCATGTCTGCCCTGATTGCATAACCTATGATTAATGGTATCCCCAACATATCTGTTCCATTTTGTTTTTAAGTGTAGTATATCTAAGAATACATGATTTAATGTAGGTTTCCTTTTATACACCAGTAGGGTGAGATTTAAGGAGATTTAGCAGTTATTATATATAGGGCGACTACATAGATGCTCCCTCATTAGATTAGTGTGTATGTATATTTATTGCTTGTGCATATTAGATGTAAAAGCACGAAAATCCAACTTAATTCCATTACAGAGTTTTCTATATCAGACTTGCTGAGTGAGAAAGTTCTAGAAAGTGTTTTAAATATATATTGCTGAAACATTTTTCTTTTGTAGTTAAGTTGTCATGAATTAAAATACAATAAAATCTCTATCTTAATTCACTTTTCTCACGCAAAAACTTTGTGTCTTGATGATTACAAAACAAAATGTTTTATGGAGATTTATCTCTCTCTCTTTCTCACGCACACACACACATATCACCATCATCATCATTTAACATCCATTTTCCCTGCTACCATATATATATATTTTTTTTTCTTTTGAATACTTGATATTCTTTCTATTTGAATGTATATTTTGTTTTCTAGAATAATTAGTATTGGAAATGAATTCTGATAATAAATAGCCTACATTGTAAGAATCAAAGCAATTTCTTTCTTGAGTGAAAGACCACTGATTTCACACACAAGTTCCAACAAAAGCTAAGGGTATCATTTCTGCCAAAATAGAAGGATGAAAGATTTTCTCCATCTAATGAACTATATATATAAGATGAAATGTAAAAATATTTTCTTTACAAATAGCAACTATCTCAGAAAGATTGAAATGACACGTAAATGTAATGTGGCTGTTCTTAATCAAAGACAAAATTGTTGCTTCTGATAATATTCTGTGACATGAAGAATAGACTAATAATTGTAAAAGATATATTTGAATAATCTTTTTCATGACCTCAAAACTTTATTTTCTTTAATTTTCTTTTTTTTTATCACCTTCCAAAAGAATACTTAATGGTGGACAGCAGCTATTTTTTACTGGTATTTGCCATTTTGTTTTGAAATCATTCTATATCATTTTGGTTGAGGATATTTCAAGAATAAGCACATTATATAACCATATACAATACATGAAATAAAACTCTTAGAAAAGAGATCTCTTAAATAGGAACAAATAGGCAATTAATTAGCCCCTGTTTCTTTTGTCATTAAGATTATTAACTATTAATCCTGTAGTAATTTCTCAATGGATTAGCTTGTTCATTTATTTAGCTGTTGGTCATTAATTTCTGACAATTTACTCCAAAACAAACAACTTAATGTACAGCTAATTGTTTCTTGAAATGATTGAAATTCATTTTAATGTAATTAACTATGAAAGTTTCTTTATAGTTGTTGGTGTTGTTGTAATTGTTACTAAATTTTAATTTTATGAAATTCCAGTAAACTCTGTCATTCTATACTCTTATCAAGTTCTGAGCCATACACTTTATCATTTCCTGATTGTTCCCAATGGGCTGTAATGTTACAGTGAGCTCATGATGTATAACTTTCTTAATCCAATCTGTTTTAGTGTAATTGAAAGCGCTATTAGTTGTCTCACCTGAACATTTTCTATCAGTTAATTAGGAAATTAAGGTTCTCTTGCTATTTACAGTTATTAGCCAAATATGTTGTTAACTTCCTTGAATTTTTTTTATTCTTTGTCTTTATTTAGTATTCTGATTCACTTGTTTCTAGTGCATCAATTGCCAGTGTGTAATGTCCCAGGTATTGATAGGACATGCACAGGTTGCTCTGAGATATTGAAAAACCAGGGCTAGGCTTGGGACATTAACCCTTCTGATACCAAACTGGTTCTATGGCACAATACTGCTTGCTTTAAAGTTTTTATACTTTTCTATTATAATTTTATGTAAGAAAGTTAGTTATATTACTAAATCTTTCAAAATTATTGATTATTTTAAAATTATAGGCTGTAATTTTTTGTAAATGAAAGTCATATGTTTGGAAAGCAGCTTTCATCTCAGATGTGTGAGGAATCCTACATAAATGAGATGGGATTAAAATTATCTCAGCTTTCGCAGTATTACACAGTTATGAAATAACACCTCAAACAAGATGCATATTATTTTACTAGTTTCAGTCATTGTGGCTATGCTAGGACATTGCCTTCAGGGAGTATTTTGTAAAACACATCAACAAATTAGTCCATAGTTCCAGCTTAACGCTTAACTTTTGACTAGTTATACTGTATATACAAATGACCTTTGGTATGCCTCTCCAAGCCTGAGCAGTTGCCATACATATTAGTTTCTGCATACCAGTGATATTGTTCAAGGGAAAGAAAAAAGCTAACACGGCTTGATACCAGTGTCATTGCAACTCATTTTCTCCAGCTGAATGGACTGGAACAATGTGAAATAAAGTGTCTTGCTCATGGTCACAACATGCCACCCAGTCTGTTAAGTGAACTCATGACCTTACTATTCTGAGTCCAGCAGCCTAACAGCTAAGCTACTTGCCTTCATATATGCAAATACGATAGGATTATGTTGAATCAGTTTCAAATATATTGCCATTTCATTTTGGTGATTTAAATCTTGTTATCTTTACGATGAAGATAGGTTGTTCTAACTACCAGAGAAAGAAACATATATTTCACATTTGAAAGATTACTGGAGTTTTCTTGGCCATCATTAGAGTGCTAATTGTAACATATTCGACAATTGCATATTTACTATTTCACTGGTCTACTGTCTCCTGGTGGCTCATATAACTATGGTGGATATGAATGGAAAAAAACATTGTTGGCAATGCTTCAACTTTATATTGCTACACATCACATCATATCATAAGTAAAAGTTTCCCTCTGATACAGCATGTTTTCTTCATTAGAAAATCAGTAATAAAGATCAATTCTACTAAGAAAATAGTTCAAACCTGATGCCTTCTCTTCTAGTAATGATGCCATTTATAATATTATAGGTTTGTTGTCATTCATAAAAGGAACGTTAGTAACCTATTAGACATCTCCTCATCAACAATAAGATCTGCATCACTCTGTCTTAAATCTTGTTTGATAAGCTTCAGAAAAGTGTTATACATACATTACTAATATATACAAGTTTGCCAAAAGCTATGTAGAAGTTAGAAACTCCTATAGTATTGCAAGATGGTTTGCTTTCTAAATGAGATTTAAATGAGAAGAAACATCAAATTTATGACAGATTGTTGAATGATGCTGGTTATTAACTTTCCTGGAGGCAGTGCAGTCAATGCCAACTTTAGAAAAGTGTTTAACTTACCAGAACAAGAACCTAAAGTATGGAATATTTGTTAACTTTATCAAACTACAAGGAGCAATACTTACTGTATTTTAAAATCAGAAAAATTGGAATTAACAGCCTTAACTTGTTAAAATATTGATCAATGATTGTTGCATGTTAACTCTTAGCATCCAGAAATGATTATGCAAAATTTACCTCAAAAACGGGTTTTGTGAATTCAAATATATATAGTATATTTACTAATGGACAGATTTCTGTGAAAATTTGCAGTATTAGAGTAATGAAATGTTTAATGTGATGTAGTCATAGAACTGTTTTGCATTTTTCAAGAATGTCATGCTAATACAGTTTCATCAAATACAAGATGTTGAGTTAAATCACAATCAATATGAAGAATAAAAAGAGTAACAAATTCTAGTTAGTGGGGCTGATCCCAAACAAAAACTGAAATATTGAAGGTGCTCAGCTGTTGGTTAGTCACTCTAGGCTTTTGGTACTCACAAGGTTTTTGTGGTTTGTGGGCTTTCAGAGCATTCTAGGTGAGCACTCTCTCACATGAAACATATCTCAGTGCATTTTTTAAAAATTTCCTTTTCTAAATCTGAGGGTACATTATTGAAATATAGTGGACATGGTTTATCGATTTTAAACTGGATGTACATATATACACACACATATATGTACGCAAATATAAATACTATCATAACATGAATCATGAAATCAACATAATACAAGATTGATATGCAAATTTCATTATGTTCGACATAATTTTATTTGAATTTTCTATAAGAAGCTGATAGTTTCTAATCTTCTGAACTTTCATAACCTCTGTGCTCAACAATCCTTTATGTTAAATGAAAGGAATAAATTTCAACAGTTCTATTGGTGTCATTAAAAGCATTTAGCACTATTTAGCCACCATTATCATTATTGAGTACATGGTAATTAGTCCAAATGAAATTCAAGTGGAAAGATAATAAATCAAATGTGCACCAATGATCAAAGACTAGAGCTATATAAGTGATAGATTGGAGGAAAGATAAAGAGGACATATTTTGGTTGACAGCCAGAAGAGATGCTGTAGATATATTCAAATTTTGTGTTTATTTGTGGAAAGGAATGGACGTCTGTCAGTTTCATTAATAAGTGTACCAGTTGTTAGGGCAATAGAATAGCCTGATCATGAAATTAACTCATAAGTGCCTTAGCATTCCACAGTCATATATACTTTTAACATAATTCAGCACAATACTATGTATTATGCTGAATTATGTTAATGGCACACATGAATTACAGGTACAGTCCACCAGATGGGCTTCCAAACAATTCCAATCTACCAAATTTTACTCACAAGGCATGGGTGAACTCGAGACTAGGGTACATAACCCTCGCCCAAGATGCTATTCAGCCAGAATCTAATGATTGTGAAACTAACCTCTTAACTATTCAGCCATACTGCATTCACATTTATTAGTATTAGAGAGATATAGGTTAGTGAATTGTTAAAACAACAGATAGAATATTTTGCAGCGTTTATTCTGGTTCTCTGCACTATCAATTCAAATCATATCAAGTTCAACTTTGCCTTTCATCTTTTCATGGTCGATAAATTACCAGTTCAGTACTGGGATAAATTATTCTTGTATCTCTCTTTTACATTTACTGTCACTCTCTTTCACATTTACTCTCTCTCTCTCTCTCTCTCTCTCTCTCTCTCTCTCAGACAGAAGTAAGTCAATTATGTTCCAACCTGGAAAGGGACTGGCTTCACCAGGTTTAATTTCCTGAATATCATATTTTCGAAATTAACAGAAGCATGCATAAAAAGAGTATTTTATTAGACAGGTAATCAGTATTGCAATGTGAGATCTATTCTTGTTTTGTAGATGATAAGCAATGCACATATGCATATAGACATGTGAAGAACCATATGCACATAGTTACAATATCTGTCTGTGTTTGTATTCCTGTCTCTCTCTCTCTCTCTGTGCATGTGTGTTTATTGGATTGTATTTAATCCTGGTATTAATCACATTCAGCAGTGAAGGCGATAGTTTGATATTCAAGGTTAAGTAGTATTGACCCAAGGGGTGACTATTAGTTTTTCTGTAATAAAGGAATGGGATATGACTGTTATCTATTATCAAATAGGATCACAGAATATAACAAACCCGAAAAGAAAGATCAGTTTAACATGTGTTTATCCTGTTACACTTGTTTCGTGAATGGTCAGCCTCAAAACCATCCTCGATTATGAGTGCAACATAATAAACATAGATTAAACTGATCCTACTCTTCCAGGTTTTATATATATATAGACATATATATACATACATATATATAATATATATATATAAACATATATCAATGATATTAATAAATGGAAACTATCTTTCTAAAACAATATTTATTTTATTATATATATTTCAAGGGTACCAAAATTTTGGTAAGCTCAGATAAAATACAAAATTTGTATTTTATCTGATGAGAGTTTACCAAAATTGTGGTACCCTTGAAATATATATAATAAAATAAATATTGTTTTATAAAGATAGTTTCCATTTATTAATATCATTGATATTATACTCCAGAAGAAAACTGTAGAGTGCTTCGAATCTGTTATAAATAAATTTGTTGAATAACCAACAAATTAAATATCTCATTGCTTATATATATATATATATATTTAAAAGAATAGAGGTGTAACACGCGAGTTATGATATATTGGTAAAAGGATAGTTTCCTCTATCTCATGCATCACCTTTACCTTTGTAGCAGTTGACAATGATGCTACTGTACCAATCCTTTGGTATGACACCTAGTATTACCTGGTTAACAATACGTGTGGTTATGGTGTGACCAAGTAGAAACAATTATTATAATGTGGTATGGTGAATGCGTCTAAAAAGGCTGAAGACGAGCACTTACCTCTTCGGTGATGCCCTGATTAACTTTTTCAAATTTCATTTGAAAAGGAAAATCAGGGTAGAGAGGGAAGTGCTCTCTTCCCAGAATTTTGTTGAAAGATGGGTGAGAGAGGCAAGAATGGCCCGAGTGAATGTATGTGCCTGTAAATTGAATGTGAAAAACTGGGAGAGGGCACTTGCCCTGGTGGTCAGGGTCACCGTGGCTTTTTTTAATGGGCTTTCTCCACGATGTCCCTCAGAAGTCCCCCCTATGGGGAATTTTTCATTGTTCCTTTTTTGTTACATCCTCTGTTTTTGTTTTTTTTACACGCAGAAATGCCCATTTTACCGTCCTGTATTGTCCTTAATGTCTTACTTTGTGTAAACCCTTGTGGTTAATAAAGAAATAATAATATTATTATTATTATTATGTATATCTATATCTATATATGAGTTGTAATAAAATGAAAACGAAATTTCATTTCTCACTCTTAGTACGGCGCTTACTTAAATGTAAGTATGTATGTATACGCACATACATATATGTATACAGACGTACAGTAGCATGCATATATTAGCGTTCGACCGCCCCCCTCCCCCACTTATCCCCCACTAACACACCCCTCCTTTTCACCGCCCACCCCACACTAACAATACTAACACCTCCACTCCACCCCTCATCTGACCACCCTTCCCCAACTAACATACTAACATCCCTTCCCTCCCCTCTTCTCCTCCTCCCCCCTCCTTATCACACGCACACACTTACACCACCCACCCCACACGCAACTAACATCACTAACACCCTCCAACCCCACGCACACGTACCCACACACCCTCGTACACCACCAACTCTACACACTCTACCCCCACTAACCCCCACTCACACCTGCATTCCACCCCTCCCCACCTCCCGTCTACTAACACCCACTAACACCTCCTCACCAAACTACACACACACACCCTCCTCACTCCAACTCTCACACCTACCCATCCTCGCCTCCCTACCATTCCGCTGACTGCTGCTATGCCCTTCCGACCACTGTCTCAGCACCAACTGACCACAGCACTTCCACTGCTGACCACTTCCTGTTGCGCGCGCACCCCACATCTCTCCTCTTCCGACCACCGCTTCTTGGATTACCCACACGCGTTCGACTTCCAACCAAAATCTCCATACATCCGTGTAACTTACCACTTTCAACCATCCTCTAACACCATCACCTATATAACTCACCCACACACACATCCCAAAACAATTTTTTTTTATCCACACGCCACCCACACCCACAACACGCTTAAACCACACACACGTGCTTCCCACCACATATTTACACCCTCAGCCCCC